>OV788325.1:30159535-31359535 GCA_928718305.1 Tetramorium bicarinatum
AAAACGGAGAATAAGCGCCGAAAAAAGAAACGATCGTGTCCGCCCCTTTGTTCCTCGTGGGGTATCCTCCCACGAAGATTCGCGTTTCCTTCGTACCTTCGGCCGCGCCTCTCCGCTCCCATGCACCCGTGCGAAAAATCCGAAAATTACGGAGATTCGTGTAATCTCTTTCAGGACGATGATTAACTGCAACAGCCACGACTTTTCTCGCAACACAATATCGACGACGATTAATACTGCCAATCAGATTTAATTTCATTAAGATTTTTATTTCCTTTTTCCCCTCTTTTATCTTTAGTTGATTTTTTTTTAGTTTTGTCTCAAGTTAATTTTTTAATATTTAATAAGAAGAGCGTTGAGATTCACGGCGTATTAAATTTCTCTTAGGAAAATAAGCAACAACTATTCGTTTAATTTTAGTGGCACCGCACCCGCTTTGGAATATTT
The DNA here is from genome assembly GCA_928718305.1 of Tetramorium bicarinatum. NCBI lineage: Eukaryota > Metazoa > Arthropoda > Insecta > Hymenoptera > Formicidae > Tetramorium > Tetramorium bicarinatum. The sequence goes on from OV788325.1 coordinate 30,159,983, forward strand.
TTGCATATAATCATATGAAAGAAAAACGTCTCATAATTTCATAAAATATATATGCGGAGTGCACGTGATGTTAAAAAATCGTATTTTTCCATTTGATTATGCAAACATGCAGAGAATAATGCGGGTCCACTGAACACGGGCGCGAGATCAGTTCAGGTTTCTTGTTTAACTTTCCGAAGATATGTAATAGCGGAACGATTCGAAAAGTTCTCTCACGAAACTTGAAAACGACCCCGCGTCGATCTCCAGGGAAAGTATTCGAAGGCTGTGCCCTCAATTCTCTTCCGGACGTAACGCGCCAGCTTCGCCTTCCGCGAAAAATTTTAATCAAAAGTTAATAACGCCAATCCCGATCGCCCGGTAGGAAATTAAATATTAATCCGCTTCGTATATCGAATTGGATATTTAATTAAATGTTTGTTTTCTAAAAGGGTCATCGGGCGATCGATATTTATCATAGCGACTCGCGAATATTACCGCGCGACAAACTTTGAGGCATGACAGTCTTTTGATGAATGCTTTTCATAACGTCAATCAAGGTCTTCGGGAAGAATATTAATGCATTGACAATATTTCATTGACTGCCGCTTTAAAACCGTCGATATAACCAACCGCGCGAGATTCGTCAATGCAAAGAACGTTGGTGAACCGGACATTTTTTTTTTATTATCGACTTGTTTAAAAAGTCACTCTTCATTTTGTCACTATTAAAAGAGGTACGGAAAAAAATCCGCGTGTATTTAAAGATGCCCGATATTTAAACTGACGATAAACATCGAGGGTCTCCGGGTATCCCTGCGGGTGAGCCGTTCTATACCGAGACGCGATAAACACGCCGGAAGTATTCCCGGCACGGGGGAGCCGCTCGAGGCGAAATGAGAAGTTGGATGGCGGAAAAACGACGGAAGGAAGGCGAAGCGGGCGATGGCGCGCGCGGGGAGAGTTTCTTGCCACGCGCGCGTTTAAGGAATTGCGGGGCGTCATCGATCGCGCTCTCGCGCGCGAATTAATCTAACTTCGGCGAACCCGAGCAACTGGACGGCTCACGGCCGGCAAATTCGGTTTCCAGGGCCCAAGGGAGAGGTGGGACTGCAGGGCTTGCCGGGGCTCAACGGAACCGACGGCGATCCCGGGATCCAAGGACCCCCCGGATTACCGGTAAGTGGGACGCAAATGAGAAATGGTTCCCCCAAATCTCCTCGTCTGCCACGTCCTTCACGGCGTAATATTCGGGAAATGTTACGTGCCACTCGTGTTTTACAAAAGTGACGAAAATTTAATATCCCTCTCATCGTCGGATTTTTGCATAATGTCACCAGCGTATTTTACGTTGCAACGATTGTTGAAACAAGTTGAGAAAACGCGAGAGAGAAACTCTCAAGAGAATTGTAGGAAAGTAAATGCGTGGCATATATTACGCTATACGTATATTGTATGCTATATTTTCCAGCGTTTCAAAATTTAGCGTTTCTTTCGGTAGCATCAGTATACCATTTAGGTAAATCATATATTTTAATGTTGCAAAAATAAGCGAGGGCATTATTTCGTAAAGCTTTTTTAGATTCCCTCGTATCTCGTCAGTAATAAGTAATCGCCGCGTATTTTAAGGATCGGATTGAATATCTCTGTTGCCATGTTATCAACCGGAGTCTTGTAATATAATAATAAGCTTGTCCAAATAGATATTGAAAGAATATTAAGTGAATTATTAGTTCAAGAAGAATACAATTATATTTATATATTAAATGTCACAATATATTCATTAATTATTAGATATTGCACTGCGCGCTCCAAGTTTCCGATATTTACTTAATGCCTGTAATAATACATCAATTATACTAATATTACTATTACAAATATCGTATGTTGAATCTAATTAATATGCGTGGTATTACGTAATACATGGAGACTTTTTTGTGAAATTAAGGAAGAATGAATCGATAATATTTCACAGGTACGTAACGTTTGTTCATCTATCTTTTCAGGGAGTATCCGGACCTAAAGGTGAAAAGGGCGACTACGGCGATATTGGTCCTCCTGGCCTTATGGGACCTCCGGGTCTACCCGGCCCACCGGTACGTACGAACGCCATCACTTCAACGACCCTTCTTATCGTAAATATTTTGTCTTACGTGATTCTATCGATAGGGCTACCCTGGGCTGAAAGGCGAAAAGGGAGAAAAAGGCGAATCGGTGAGTATGTTTATCAAATTTATTACTTGCGTTCATCGAATTGTATACCGTTGCTACGAAAATTAATGTGATATCAATAATTAATCTCTATTCAATAAGGAGAAAAATGAAAGATTAATATAATATAAAATTAATAAAAAATTGGATGATGTATAGGAAAAAATATACAAGTATAAAATGTGGACTATATGGTAAAAAGAAATATAAAGATTTATATATAAATATGATTTATTATATATAAAAGTTTCTATTTAATGTTTTTTATTTGTATATGCCATTTTTATATTTTTATTTTACTTTTTTAATATCGTGACATATATTGAATTGCGTACACAGAAATCATACAATGCAATCTCACCGAAGCGATTTCGCAGAAATTAGTTTCATTCAAGATCCATAATAAATTTAAGCAAGATTCTATTATCGAAGAATAACACTTCTTTTCCGGACGATTGTTCGATAAATGCAGCTGCTGTGATTTCCGATTGATCGCAAAGCTGACGCATCGTATCCATAGATGCCATCGTATTTCCGTCACAATAACTTCACCGATCGCGCAGTTTCGGCGCGATAGCACCGAAACTGCGATTTCGGCGCAGGCGTAATGTTTGGCCGAATCTCACGGTAAAATAAATTTCTTTTCATGGCTGGGACATCGACTTTCCACCCATAGAAGTACAAAAAGCTCAGGCGAAGACAGGTATGTGACAGTTTGTATCCGATATATCTTCGTGTCTTCATCCTCGATCGCGTGACAAAGGAATCGTCCCTCGATCGAGGAAGGATGCGCGAAAGATCTTTAATGTTACATCAGAAAGTAGCAGAAAGATCTTTAATGTTACATCAGAAAGTATGTAACATGATATTAGTGCAACATGTATGAACACGGCGAATGTTCGCGTTTGTTCGCAGGGAGACGGCACGTTCGAGATGAACGCCGGGGAAGTGGTAAGTTATCTCATGAAAGCGCATTTTCTCACGAATGTGTCCGCTATTTACACGCGATATACAGTAATGTCCGGTTTGTAAGAAGAAAAAAAAATACGGTGAACAACATCGCTTCCGTATCGTCTGTTCGAGTGGGTTTTAAATTTTCGATCGCGTCGCCATTGCGACATTAACTTTGTGTTCCGTTATAGCCGTGTTTTATGTAGTTATGTAACCCTTTGCGGCACGATTTATGGGGATTATAAAGTGATTCGCCCAAAGCTGTAAAAATTGTCGAGCGAAACTCGTTTTTTTCCCCTCTCGATTTTATGGTACATTCATCCGTGTTGGAATTTTTAGAAAATTATTTTACAAAATATATACATCACGTTTAATTAAAATCGATTAAAATCTACAGCGAATTTTGGAATTCAAAATTAGCTCGCTGCGACGGAGAAGCGACCTTTTTTTCATCGGCAAGTGTCGATTTTTTAATTCGTGGCGTTGTGAATGCGTAGATAATGGGCCCGCCCGGACCTCCAGGACCCGCTGGTACTCCCGGACTGCAGGGCCCACCCGGGATCAAGGGTGACAGAGGACACGACGGCGCCAAGGGCGATCCTGTCAGTAACTATTATCTATCTGTTGTCCGCGCGTATATAGAATATATAAAAGCGCAGTCACACACGCGTTCGCGTTCGCGGGATGGAAAACTAGTGTTGATTTCTCTCTCCGAGACTGCAGACATCGAATAACAGAATCGATCTGTTTGCGTTGTCCCGTTTTGTGCGCAAAACCGTCGCGGAAACCTTTTGCACATACAACTATAGCTTTATATTTTTATTTACTACCGTTATACTCTCGCTGAATTTGGGAAGCGTAACGGCTACAACGAGTCCGGTTATAATCGCAATAATAAATGGCGTTATTTTTTTTCACGTTATTAGTTTAGTTCATATTGCAGCGGGAAAAAAAATTTACCACACGTTAACTAACGCGTTGAAAAAATTTTTATTCTTTTCGACACTTTAATTTTCAAATTCTATCTTTTTTTTTATCTCCCGACGATATTAAAAGTTACGAGTCGAGTAGAATGTTCGCGAAGTAAAGGCAGAAAGGGACCGCGGCCCGGCAAAGGGCCGCAAACGCGCGTAGTTGAGAACCCCCCGGACGCAAGAAAGATCGCGTTTGCGATGTGACTCTCGAGGCGTGAAGCTATTCACGCTGGTAATCTTTGAGATCACCTTTTTGCGTGCGCGACACCATCGCGATGCGGACAAGCCCGTTCTCACGCGCCGCTCTTTCTTTTTTCACGTTACAGGGAGAAAAGGGTGCCAAAGGGGATCCTGGTCCGATGGGACTGCCCGTATGTATTTTCTCTCCAGATTACACACGGCATGCACACGCACACACGCACACATATGTAACTTTAAGCGCGCTTTATATAAAAGAAACGCGGATACAGGACGCACAAAGGCAGATAGAATGCAGACAGGACCCTCCCCCCAGAACTCGGGAGGAGGGAAAAAAATCCTGTGTCCTCGCCTTCGCTTTTTTCCGCAAAAAATCGCGCTCCGAAAATTTCGAACGTTACGCTGCTAGCGTTGGTAGCCCTTTCGGTCCATTTTGTGAGTTTACAACAATTTGTCGATACATTTTTTGCGCGAAAACGGGGAAATAACATTGCCTACAAGTTTATCTTTGACCAACACATTCGAATATGTTATACGCGGTCGACGACGACATGGGCGTTTTTAAAAATTTACAATCTGGACTTTTTTTGCGTCATAGGACACGGAGAGAAAAATTAAAAAAAAAAAACTATTGCATAATTATATTTCATTTTATCGATTGAACTCAAAGCTTAATCGGTTTAGCTGTTAATGAGATATAACGTGAGCCGAATTCATCTCGGGATTTCGCGTATATGTATACATTGTTAAATATTACAGAATCAAATTTAAACCAATTCCTTGAATTAAGTAAAAGTCAGTAATAATATTTTCTTATTTTTAACTACTATTTTTAACTTTACGAAATTATCATTTTAACACGAATTATCATTTTAAAATATGCCGTTAATATACTGTTTTAATTAAATGAATAATATATTGAAGTAAGAGCAATCTAAGGAATGGTTAAAAATGATTCATTCAAATTAAGTATAATTTAATGTTACGAATTTAACAGTGTACATCCACGGTGCGTCTTGTTTTATTTTTTATTATTTTACATTGTTTTGCACGACTTCGCTGCCGCGTCTCTCTTGATATGAGAGATCTCTTTCCACTCCTTGGCAACGAAAAACTTGGGACTGAAAGGGTTGTAGAGTATTGTGGCACGTGGTATAATTAACGAATTGGACTTTATCGGCAGAAGTAGGTACACGAGAAAGAAAGACGGGAGGAGGCACAATGTTTACGAAGGTATACGCAATCTCTCTGCATGACAAAAAGAACGTGTATAATACGAATATACAAGCGTTAGAGCATATCCTGCATATCCCCGTTCTCCCGTCCAAGCGGCGGAAAAGTCGCGCGCTTGATCCACCACGTGCGAGGTCCCGCTGTGCGCGCGGGGTTCGCCAAACCGCGTCGAATCGCCGGCGAGACATGCTGATGGGCGTTCTGTCTATCTACTTTCAGGGCCCCATGGGACTGAGGGGAGAGTCCGGAAAGCCCGGGGATTCCGGGAAACCTGGCGCCATGGTAAGATCGCGGACCTCCCGCTCCTAACGTCATCGTAACTTGGCGTCGCCGCCGCGGAATTCGCTGATAAGCCGATAAGTGCGTTCACATTATCGCGCGACGCAGCTCTTAGCGAAGCGTGCCTCTCGATCGCCTCTCGAGTACGCTTACTTCTGCGTGTACATACATGATGCATTACTGGAGGGGGGCATGGGGCAAGAGGGAGCGTCGACGAAGCGTGGCACGTCGTCACGTCGAGAGTGGCGATTCGAGAGGAGGCGAGCGGAAGCCTAGGAAAAAGTACTTCGTGCGCGCGCGCGCGAAGACAGTCGCTTTTCGCCAACGACGACTGCCGTTTAACACGTGTTAGATCGATAGGATAGCCATCGGATGTTTAGTCCCGGAGTCGGCTGGATTCCGCCATCGTCAGAGATGGATCTCGAGCGAGCCGTCCAGCGAGATCGCTGGTAACCGCAGACTCTATGCTCGAGGTATCTGAAATTCCACGCCGGAGCCACGTTCTCTGGAATTGAAGAAAGCCTCGATCCATTTCGATGTGGCGGAACGCGCATTTTCCCTCTCGGGGAGTAGTATCCCGCATACGTCGCCGTCCTTGGATCGAATCTCGGAGGCACGCGCGTATCTCGCCTGCTCCGGAAAAAAAAGAATACGCGCCTCGGCATTAAGGGGAGTCTTCAGCGCCGACGGCGTTTCTTCGCGCGCGACTTCGCTCGAGAACGGAAAGCCAGAGGCTGGATGCAAGTTCCCCGTAGCCTGCGAATTGTAATTTTTCACAGGCGTGGAATAGATCTGTTTGAGCGATTCGATTGAAATCGAATGCCGATGCCTGACGACTACACGAACGCGGAAGGAACGTCTTCCAGGCTATTAAGACTCGTCGAAGTTGGCCACGAAGTGAAAATTATCGCCAATATCGGCGATATCGGGCTGTCCGGCTACTGCCTAAAAATTATTTTAGAAGACGGATTCTTTGACGAATTTTTAAAGACGTATTTTCGCTGCGGAACGTTTCTTTAATTAAATCGCTCTGAGATTATCGGTTGAAGAAAAAAAAATTCCGATTCCGATTCGTCAAAAAAATCGTTGCTAAAATATCTTCCCGAGATCATCCCTGTATGTTCGATGCCCCGTGTAATATCGCGGAGCCGCTTATTTTGCGAAAGGTTTAAACCAGACTTAATGAAATGACGCTGTTAATGTTTAATTCGCGGGTAAAGAAGCTGCGATACCATACCCGTTTTAACGAGATCCATGGAAATTCGGTTTACGCCACTTTCGAAATAAGCTGCTCGCACGGTCTGCGCGTAATTCGCGCGCGACCGCGCGTTAACGCATCGCCACCATCCGTCCTCTTAACTTACTCTACACGTCGGCTTGATAGTAAACCGCTCGCGCCGACCGAGAACAGATTCTTGATCGCAGACACGAGTACTCAGAGTGGAAAGATAGCAAAGATACGAATTTCGCCGTCCCGCTAAATTTTGTATCGTCAGTGTATACGAAAAAAAAAGCGTAACGGAAAACGTACTATCCGACTTTCCAAACAAGTCATTAGTGTAAATGTAAGGACTTGATAAATAATTGATGAATTCTCGTCGAATAAAACGTAAAGATGGCGCTTTAGTTACCGCACCATAGCAGCATAAAAAAATTACCGAGTAAAGTATACGACATTATTTCATCGCGAATCACGCATATATATATATTATACATATATTCGTAAGCGTTCTTTAGTAATTTCGCGATATTTTATCTCCTCGAATCGCGCATTCGACAAATTTGCGTAGTAAGTTTATGCATAAAACTTGAGGAGCGTGCTCTTTTCAATTCTCAATTTTTATTTAAGATAAAATATATTTTACAAACTTAATAAGTTTATAAAGGAGAAGAGTCGGATGAAAAATTTTACGGCTAGAACGATGAAGCGCAGTTACTGATCTTAGCAAACGCGTATCGAAAAGTAGGAGTTTAATTTTCATCTAAACTAATTTGACGAACCTCGAGAAACAATTTGCAGTCTGTCCCTTGTCTGGCAAAATCTACTTTTCCGTTGTGCCTCTCCTGAGAATAATTCAGTCGGCTTGTACTTAACGAAAGCTCGCTCTCGCAGCATCGCCGGCACCTAATAATAACCCCAGCCATTTATCACGATTCCTCTTCGTTCTACATTTCTTCGTAGCATTCCAGTCGCATTTCACGAACCATCAAGAATTCCGCACGGTTACGTGGGGAATTCTGCAAGATATATTGATGAAGGAAGAAAAAAAGGGAAGAAAATAGAAGGAAATAAGAATTAAGACTCCTGATCACATCGCTATTGTACTAAACAGTGACGTCAAAAGCGAGAAATCGGACGTGATTCTCTTTCTGTCGCGGTAGAAATTGAACGCGCAAATAAACAGTACAAAATTTGCATCGACGAATAGGTGTCGCGTTAAAAAAAATTTTCCTGATTACTCGTTGCTGGCGTCAGGATGGCTTCATCAGGAACATCGATAACGATCCCTCATCTCTCAACGCTGCTCGATCCGAGACGCGAACGTTGATAAGAACGCGTCGATTGACAATTAAATTCGCTAAAGGCGGCTTTTCCCTCGCGCAGAAACAGCTGGATGCGTTTTAAATCATCGCTTGCACAAAGCTTGCATAAAGAAGCAGCAGCCGAGGCGTGACGACGAGAGAGGGAGAACCGGTGGGGAAGAGGCCGGTGTGTGTACTCGGTCCCCTTACAATTCGGCAAGAACCTTTTACGAGAGTCGTGGGAAATGGTGATATCGCGCGTGAGCATCGGTCGCGCGAGAAAATTTCACGTTCGCCGAGCGGGAGTAAAACCGTTTCCGAAGGTTGGCCGTCGCGAATAACAAGCAGATATACCCCGTCTTCCCTCTCTCTCTCTCCCTTTCTCTCTGTCGGTTTTCGGCTTTTCCGCTACTATCCCGTCGGGTGTACTAACGTGCTATCGATAGTTGGTGATATTTTCCTGCGGAACTCTAACGTAGCTGAGAAACACGGGATGCGTGACGTTTTCATCAATAATAAAGTCGATACGATATGCTCGTTGGCGATAAACTAGACGTCAACTACATAAGCGCTCGTGAACGCGATTTTAACGTTTACGGTAGTCAATAATTTCGACAAGCGTTTCTCGGCGACGTGGTCAACGAATTCGGAAGGCAAGCTCTCTCTTGTTCGTTTTGCAAAAAGTGTTTTTGCGAATGCTGACAGAAATGTGGAAGGGTTTTCGGTACCGTGAGTTACGATCCTCGCGTCGACTCGGGAAAACACACGGCAAAAATGTAATTACCAACGAGGTAATCGCTCGGCCTAAGAAGGATCTCATTCCAAGTAGTACAACGAGATGCTCTGCTGAGGCATCTCTAAAGATGATCTCGATATATCTCGGAAAGTCGAAGACATTAACTACTTTCTGCGGAGGATCGGCGGCTGGTGCGTTGCTCCGATCGCACGGAAATTGATTTGGATTACTTAAAATTGTCCCTTCGATTTTAAACCTTTAGAAATGTAATAGATGACAAAAAACCGTCCGCGAACAGAAATTGATTGAATAACAATCTTTACGTAGGAATTAATAATGTTCACGTAGCAACTGATAACAAGATTAATTTGACCAAATTCGCGAAAAGTAACTGTTATGTCGACCCGCACACGTCGGGAACAGCATTTTGAGTCGGTTTAAATCAACTTCCACGCCAATCGATCGCGCACCATCCTCTAAAAATACAAGGAGCAAGAAGAATCGCGAGAATGTACAGTGTAGAATAGACGGGCTGCTCTCGGGCGCGCGCCGTCACAATCGATGTGCCCGTATGCCACGGACTATACGAGCGGACTACTTCTAACACCTTATTCCCTGTGTACACCCTCCCAAGATAAATTAACGCAGATTTAGTTTTAAGAGGATAAACTGGACGAGAGAGATTGCGCAAGAGGCTCCGCCGTGGCTCCACACCGACGACGACGACCCTATCCGGCGGCAATTCTCCTCTGTGCGTGTAAAGAGAGTTTACGGCGCCCACATATACATATTTAATACACGAGCACCAACACGTCATATATGTATACAAAACGCTCACACGTACACGAACGCGGAAACACGTGCATATACACGAAGGAACGTATGCGTGAAACGAGAAACGCAGTCGCGTCGAGATGCGCAAGTCGAGAGATGTGTATATAAATATACAGGGCGATTCTCAATCCTATCGACGGATAACGCGGTGTCTTCCGGGTGCCGGAAACGGAGCTTCTCTCTCTCTTTTTTTTTTTTTTAGATACCCTTGCCTGCGCGAGTGTCTCATTATCTCGACAAGGAGACCGAAATGTAAAATTTGTAATTATCGATCCTGCGGGGGACAAGGGGAATGTCTACTGCTTGTTTTAAGTCGACTCTGCAGTCCCATCCTCGCCGAAATTTCGTAGTGGCGGGCGTATTCGCGAGCGAGAGTACCCATTAAAAAGTTCCGTTTTAGTGCTCCGGATAGATCGCGAAAGTTCGCCGGTGAAACTCGGGGAACGTGCTGTATACTCATTTGTATGTGTATGTCTATAAATGTAAGTACAAGTAAAAGGTGCATATACACACGTAGCTGCGTGTCGTGTGCAGGTATACACGCACACAGAGAGGCTGTCACGTCGTGTCGAAGGCCTCCTCTCGCTTACGGATTACTCGCTGACGAATCCGGACTCGATCTCATCCCCTAACGAAAATTTGACGGAATCTAATTACGATGTTTCTCAACATCCAAGATTAAAGGGGTTTTTCCTGAATTAAAATTGTACCCTGGGCGCGCGAGCAAGCTAATTTTTCAACTAATTTAAAACGAGTTTTGTCTTGACGAAAATTTCAACTTTACTTGCCAAATATTTGATCAAATTTTCGCTCGAACGAAAGTCGACTGCGCGAGTTCGCGGAAGAACCCATAATTGGGGGAATGCTTCAGCAGACACAGGAGACACTTTGTGTGCACATATATACATATGTATGCATTTATATATACGTATATATAGATACATATGTATATATGTACGGTATATATTCACACGAATCGCCAGGCGTGTGTGTGCGTGCGTTAATTGTTAAGGCGGCGCTCCTCTTAAGCCGATCAACTTAAGGCGACCTAATTGAATGCGTATGTGAATACTGACTCTAACAGCAGTTTTGTTTTACATTGTCCCGATTAATAAACAGAATGTGCATGTGCCTGTGTCCTTTGCTTCTAAAAAAAAAACTGCCTACCAGATTAATGCTTTCACACACGGTAATCCAGTAACCATAATCAGATACCCGCTTCTTTGCATTGTGCTCCGAATACTGTTTGCGATCCGGCCGTGGCCGGATGACGAACGTCTCTGCCTCTACTCACTTTCGTTCTTCCGTTCTATGTATTTGCATCTGTTGTGCAAGTGGCAATGGAAAATCCGATTAAAGACAAGGAAGAAAGGAACAACCAAAAATTAACACGTGTTAATTTGCTGCGACCACGACGGTGGCGTTAATCGGCGGATCGTTCAGGCCGGCGATTAATCTTGCTACCTTAGAAATAAGATCGAAAAGAAGAGAAAAAGAATAAGAGGATAAGCACAAAGACGCGACAAGCGTTGACGCTTCGGTACGAAGTACGCTCTCTTTTTTTTTTCCTCTCAACTTTACTCAAGCTCTTGCTTTACCTTCCACGACGCCGACCGCCCTCGATTGTCAGTCTGTCCCTCTCTCTCTCTCTCTTTCTCTCTCTCTCTCTCTCTCTCTCTCTCTCTCTCTCTCTCTCTTTTTCTCCCTCACTCTCTCTCTCGGTGTCGGGATTAATTTTGATAATATGAAAGCGGGGCTGAAGATTATCTTACGACGATGAGTTTCGTAGTTGAAAGAACGCCTGAAGAACGGCAACTAAACGAATCTAATTCATTACACGCCGGGTGAGAGTTTTACTCGCGGAAGAAATGTTTGCACATCGTTTTTACAAGGCCAGAAAATAACTCGAAACGCGTTCTCCATCTCGAAATTATATATAATAAATCCGCAATTACGCCTCGAATATTTACCGAAGACGGGGATATTCGTTGTAACAAGAGAGCGCGGAGCCGGTACAGAAATTCAATAGAAACGCAATTTCGTTACAACGAAAACCGATCGAATATCCCTGGCCAATATCTGTATCGATACATCAAGCGCGATATAGCGCGACTATAACTTAATTTGAAAATCCGAACGAGAGTTCCGAAACTTCCGCGCGCGCGCGCGCGCGCAGGGAAGCTAACGCGATCGAGAGAGAGTTGCAGCTATATATATTTATATATCGAAACAGCGACGCTGTGCAAATATTCTTTCTCGCCGAGCCGGCGCGAAATTTTCGTGCGAATCGATCGATCGACGCGCGAAACGGGAATTAAACCGAGGACCGATCCTGAAACACTCGAGGGCGCAGCGACGGTGTCAAAAGGGCGAATCTCTAATAATAAAAAAGTTTCCCCCCTGCGCGACATAGTTTTAAGTCGCTGTCGACAATATTACACGCTCGATATTATCGATGGGCTACGCCGTGTATCTGACGAGGTTTCCTCTACCTTTCAGGGATCACCAGGATTAGACGGCATGAAGGTGAGCGATCCACGGGATGACCCCGTTTTCATTATAAAATTACCTCTTTCTCATTCTCGGACACGCTCTATTTCCGTCTCGTCTCGTCTCGCGCGAGATCCGAAATATGCAAATCGATTGGCCGAAATTAGACCGAGCCGAGAATAACGCGAGCGTGTTTTTTTTTTTTCATCCTCATTGGCTTTCCTATTGATGAGCGAGTGAGCGAGCCGAGTTGCCGAAATCGCCCGTCATGTCTCTTCGTACTTTCAGGGCGCGCAGGGCGAGCCAGGAACGAAGGGAGAAAGGGGAGATCCGGGATTGCCTGTAAGTCCTACGCTTCATCAACTATTTATCCGCCGTCGAATCTGATCCGTCTAACGCGCGCGCTTATCGCCCGCTCTCGTGTTTATCGAGAACTCCTATATATCTTGAGATTTACCGAGTATTATCCCGGGGCAATCTTGCCCTTCATCAAACAATAATTTTCCGGTTTCGCGAACGGATCATTTGAGGCGCTCTCGATAAATATTTCACAGATAGATATCTCTCCCTTTATACATTTAAAGTCCGATCTCTCTTCGCGGCAATCGAATTCCTTGACAAATAAGCCTCGAGTAAAATCCACCCGCGGATCCTCTCTTCCGCGAATTTGATCAAACGTCAATCGCGCGATTCCATCGACCCCTTCTCCCCCTCCTTCGCCGATCCCTCGCAATCTCTGTTTTACGTCGCTCCCTCGCGATCCCTCCCGAGTCGCGTGATCGCCCGTACCAGGCACGTACCGAGATCGAGTCATGTCCGAGGGAACGGCGTCAAGTCAACCCGCTGACTCGATTACATCTCACCATCGTCGTCGTCGTCACGGAGAGACACGCTAACGAGTCGATCTGTGTTTGTCCCCAGGGTACCGACGGGATTCCCGGCGCGGAGGTACAGTTGGCTTTCGATTATCGCTCGTCCTCCGGCGCGACTGCGACACAGTCTGACACGGTCTGACCAGCCCGGGGTAACGACGACACATTCCGCCTGATCTACCCCGGGGACTGTCTCGGAAAAAAAGAAAGAAAAAGAAAAAAAAAAGAGAAATCGAAAAGACCCCCCCCCCCTCTCTTTTTGCCTCCTCCGTCCGATTTTCGAAGAGAACGGAGCAGCGTCTTGCGCCTTTCTCCCTCTTTCGTTCGGAATCTGTTCTCGCAAACCTTTTTTTTTCGGCACGTTGCATTCAATCGCACTCGTGGAAAGAGCCCTTCACGTATCACGATCTGCGCAGATGACTTTTTTTTCTCGAATACTTGAACTCTCAATTCACGCTCGGCTGTATCAAATTTTTTTTTTAAATGCTTACTTGACACAATTGGACTTCCGAATGCGATTCGATTCCGTGTATCGACAATTAATATTTTCGCGCATAATAATATTTGGCGTTTGGCGAAAAAAAAAGACCAAATCAGACCAAATATCGATGCCTGATATTATTTGCGCGCGCAAGTTACATGCCGGGCAACTAGCTGTTGAACAGATTTAAAAACTGGGTGAGACTCCAGTGTCACCTCTTCATACGATTATACTTTAGAGAGGGTCGCGTTTGATCAAAATTTACGAGCGAATTATAACGGAGGGGGAAACGCGCAACTCCTTCGTGCTTCTCTCTGGAGTGTCCGGAAGGATGCTCGAGCAGTGCTCGTGTGACCGCTCGATGCGCATTAATGCGGGAGCGTATAAACGGAACGACTCTCTCGTATGTACCCTCAAATAGCGCAGGAAGATATTTGAGAGAGGATGATCCCTTTCACCTTTGGACAGCTATATCTCGGATCACAGCGTGCGATATTTTATTTAAGAGAGTAGTTATCGTTCTCCTTTTTTAGCTGCAGCTAAAAAGCACGCGTGTAACTCATTCCTTTGTGATAAATGTCGCGGTGTATATCTTTATTAAGCATACGCAGTGTTGATATACCGAGGGAGAGAAGTTGGAAAATTATTATATATCTTGTCGGAGTCTTTATTTTTCTTTCAAGTTTCTCGCAGTTCTAGAAACTTAATCAGGGTAGTTAGGCAAATAATCGCACATGAGACTGCAGCTGACAAAATTCTAATTGCCCGGAAAGTTAAACTGAATCTAAAACGGAGAACTCTGTGTCTACGTATCTCTCTCCCTCTCTCGGTATCAGTACCGTTTATTGACATCGGATATTCTCGGTTTATTGACGTCTCTCGTCGGAGGGAAGAGCAATAACCAAGTGATCCACTCGAAATGCCGTGCCCGTGGTTCCGGCCGCGAATCGATATGCCACCCTGCCCACCCGTTATGGCTCGATAGGTGACGGTTGACGGTAACGGAAAAGCTGATCGATATATATATATATATGTATATACGACATCGCGGTCACACGTGGCACCCTTCCTCGAGCCCCCTTTCGCGCTTGGAAAACGCTTTTTCTGGAACGACCGTGCGTCTCGCGCGCGCAAAACGACGGCCAACGTTTACCGAATAAATTCCTTTTGACCGTGTTCACCAATTCCAGGGACCGAAGGGAGAGAAAGGTGCCAAAGGCGAATCTGTGAGTATTGACTTAATTCGAGTAATTCACGTTTTCGACGTGCGTGCTCCGCCGGAGTTATATCGTCACTTTCTCTCTGTCTGTCTCTCTCTCCTTCTTTCTATCTCTATCTCTCCTTTTTCTCGCGCGAGGATGTGAAAGCGATCGCGCGCGATTAGATCGCTCGTATGTTACTCGTATGTACGGAGATTATTTACGATTACGAGCGATAACTGAAACTGAGAAGAGCTATATCCAGCCTCGCCTCTTAACGGACATAATATCATATGCACGTGTCCTGGCGAGTTAGCGAGTACACGGAGTACACTGTCGCGCACGGAGGATCCTTGCATTAGTCGATTAGTTTACCTTGTTGTCAAAGTCACCGAGTTTCGAGACGTCGGACCGACGCGACGGCGTGGAGGCGAAATTAATTACCTCCCGGCAACGTCGCAGGACTTCGCTTGATTAGCTCGATTCCGGGCGACGTTTTGAATTGGGACAAGAGGAATTTCGCACGTATCGAGTTTCGTGACCGGTTTGAGCAAGTAGACGGTCGCGCGGGGCTCGCTCCTTTCGCATCCTCGTACTCTATCTTTTATTCACGACTATTGCTGCAAGCACGTCGGCGGGACTCCTCCTCCGACGTCGTCGTCATCGTCGTCGTTCGCGACGAGGAGACTGCGGGAAACTCCGCGGAGCCACAAGGTCACGAAAAAAGTAGGAAGCGGAGGAAGCTCTAGTTGTAGGAACACGGGGAGAATATCCTCACACACACCCGCCCACCAGCACTCTCCTACCAAGTTCCACATGAGACTAACATACTTTGCGCGTACATAGAAATTTATAAATATATATATGCTGCCACCACCGTTCCGTGAAAGCGCATAGTGACGAGGCGCGAGTAATGTTAGAGGCGTTAACATTAAACGCTCGAGGGACGAAGCGCGAACGGGAGCGCTGTCGCCGTCGCCTTTTTTTTTCTCTCTCTTTCTCTCTCACTCTCTCTCTCGCTCTAGGAAATTATCTCAGCTTTGATGACAGAAAAGAGATCGCGCCTCGGCGATCCGGTAATTGCAGTGAATTAAGTCAAAAGGGCACGGTCGGCCGAGGAATAAAAGACCTTCGTAGTAATTATCAATTAAAATCCGTTATAATTAAACTGCGACCCGCGACAGGCTCATCTTTGCTCTTTGTACTCGTCGGGGTATTGTGCACCGGATCGATCAAGTACTATAATGCATAATCCAACAATATTATGCCTGGCCTTATTTGCACGTCGCGTACTTGCATCGGGGTGTTTCGCGCTGTCAGAAGGATGATGCATTTCGCGTGTGCGCGCAGGGGCCACCGGGTAAACGCGGCAGAAAAGGCGACAAGGGCAACAAGGGAGATCAAGGTGTTCCAGGATTGGATGCCCCGTGTCCGCTGGGACCGGACGGACTCCCCTTACCGGGCTGCGGCTGGAGACCACCACAGGTAATCGATAGCTTTATTTTGCTTCGGACTTTGTGGGCAGAAGGGATTGTGGGAATAAAAGTTACGCCGTATATAATCTCGACTTGTAGCACAGTAAATTAACAAAAAAATATTCAGACAGAAGTATACGGGTATTATGAAATGCTTGCGAATATTTCAGGCTCGTAACGATAATTTATCGATGGCAGCTATAATATGTAACTTTTGATAAAGCTAGAGGCAAGAAGTGTACAGGTGTTCCATTGAACGCCAGGTATTTTGGAATGCGATAGAGAAATAGAATAAAGGGACGCTCCACGAGTCCTTCCTGGATTTCGAATTAATCATTCGACTATTAATAGAGCTTTTGTAAATATTGTTCGACCGGATTGTCTGACCAAACATGAACTGTGTTCTTTGCAAGTTATTGGGTATTGTAACAACAGAGCGCGGACTCTAATAGTCTACTAACGCCAAATAATAATGCGGGATGAAAAGAATAGAAGGATAGTGGCCGGGGTATGCTTGGATTTTGGTGTGTGCTTAGCAGGACCTCACGAGCACGTCCACGCCGGCGATCGACGGTCCCGAGCCCGCGGAGACGGATTACGAGGAGCCGGAGGACGAGTACGACGACTATCCAGACTCGAACGGGAACCTAGCCGAGCAATAATGCTCGTTTTTGTGCGCTGCCCTAATAACTACCGACAACTACCACCAATACCAACACCATCATCACCACCACCACCACCACCATCACCACCACTGCCACCCTCATCACTCGTCTCACCCCGTTCTCCCAAACTAACGTGGTCCCGGTAATTGCGAATCCCGTGATAATACTAATGCGATGCGATGTTCGTCAACAGCTTGATCTCGCATTGAGATTCTATTTGCACTCGCTGCTTCCTAATGCGATATCTATTGGTTGCGATACCGAGGACAAAACGCTGCTTTACGTATGTTTGGAGCCTAGCGGAATATGCGAGTAGAATTACCAGAATTTCTAAACCTGTCCCGCTTTAGACAAATCGCCCGCATACTTTTCATTTGCCATATTAACGTATTCACTAATTACTATGTTGCATCCAGAATCACGAATGTCTAATTTTTATTAATTATTAGAAATGCATGTATAATTATACAGCACGCAAATTTTTTTCCATTCTTTTGTAATTTATTAGTACAACGCGATAAAAAAAAAACTTGGAGACTAAAGAGACTGAATATTTCGTATTCAATGTTCAAAATATCTTTCTAAATTTATGGCTTATTTGTTTGCACGTACTACCCACTGTTTGCTCGTTTCTTTCCTTCACACATCGATCGATACGTTCCAAAATTAAGCTGGCAAACTCTTTAAAGATTTTTCTTTAAGAAATCTAGTGCAGCTTCTGCCTTGTGCCGTTGGACGCATCGAGATAATTCCATCAGGAATAAATAATCAAGCTTGCTTGTGCGAAGAACAAATCCCGTTTTCAAATGGAAACGGTGGGCTAATAACTTTCCGTTTTGCTTTCCAGCCGAGGAAAAACGTCCTGCCGAGGAAAAACGTCCTGAGCCTATGGCTGGAGGAAGAGGAAAAGGAG
Organism: Tetramorium bicarinatum; assembly: GCA_928718305.1. NCBI lineage: Eukaryota > Metazoa > Arthropoda > Insecta > Hymenoptera > Formicidae > Tetramorium > Tetramorium bicarinatum. Next base: position 30,177,996 of record OV788325.1, read on the forward strand.
GATGGGGAAGAGGAGAACGAGCGGCAGTGATGTTGCAAGGACAATAGCGCATTTTATTCATAAGGACTTCTGTATATCCTCCCGTTCCCGCCTCCATCTCGTTACGACCGCGTTACGAAAGAAAAAAAAAAATATATATATATATACATATTATATATACGCCAAAATAATCATCTTGCCATCGAGAGTGTTGTAAATATGTGTACTTACAGTGTCTAGCGTCCGCAGTGCGTGTACATAAGTAATTAGAGCTTACTGCGAATCTACGAATCGCCGTATCGCCAATACGGTTCTCCCGTAAAACAAAAAACATATATACATACACATGCACACATATACAAAAGTATACGGTGATGGATCCGCGAATGATATCCTCGGTTCCACGCGCCAGGCAAGACGAGGGAAGAATCTTCCGGGTGAAAATTGGCAGCGATCCCCCCGCGCGCGCGCGCGCGCGGAGGAACGTCGGCACCAGGACTACGGAGACACTCTGGAGCGTACGGACGAAGGATAATCCCCGAAAGAATCGCAGTGAAGTGCGCGAAGAACGCAACCCGCGGACGAGCGTGATGATGCGAGACGGGGAGGGAGATCCTCTCGCTCGAATTGCTCGAACGCTCTCCGTGCGAATCTCGTGATGACGAGCCGGCGTGGAAGGACATGTTCTCCGCGGATTTGAAGCGAGACACGAGCGAAGAGTGGGCAAAAATCGCAACGCACCGATGGATTAGCTCTTAGCCGCGGCCTGATGAGACGCGAATGTCCCATTCCTTTTCTTTTCATCAGCAATGTTTCTGCAAGCATTTCGTACACTGCGTAAAAATTCTTGTTGCCGACTCGTCCAAAATGCGAGACTGTGTTCGTACAGATATCCTAGAAAATTTCTGAAAAATTGCGTTTTATGGCGTGCCGATCAGGTCGCCCTTCAGCTAATCCCGCGGGAGAGAGACGCCGATTCGTACCTGTGAAGAGACGAGCTTCGCCGTACTTTTACCGTAGAGCAATCGTAGACTCGCACGACGGGAGGGAGTTTTTTGATACGACTAGTTGATTAGTGGCGCGCCGTCCCGCGTTATACTCCCGTCTAGAATTAGAATCGTACTCTAACGCTAGTACTGTGCAAGAAGGGGGTCACGAGTGCGAATGTACAACACCCATTGTCAATACTTGCGAGGTATCGTGGAATAAATCAGGGAGTGTACACCTTCTCTCCCGGTGTCAGGAATATCGGCGCACCGCGGCGTCTCGCAGCTGTTTTTCCTTTTTCGGTCTCTCCCGGACGTTCGTGGCCCCGTGTCCCACGTGCAAATATTTTCCGTACGTCGAGGCGACGTCGCTCGTGAAAAAAAAAAGAAGGGAGAAACGAAGAAGATAAAAAGGAAGGATAGAGCCGAGGTGCTGCCCGTTGAAATATCGACGTTCGAGCTACGCGTGTTAGAGCGCGGCTTATCTCCGCGGCGCATTGATCTTCCTCGCTCGGATAGAGTAAAGTATAAATGGCATTCTTCTTCCGAAGTTAGTATTTATCTCGCGCGGAGAATCGTGTCTCTGTAGAGCCTCTCAGAGTCCTGTCGGATCTCTCGGTTATCACGTTCGAACACGGCCGTACAATTTCGCGTGTTTTTTCAATTTCCAAATTGGAGGCTTCTTTCCTGAACTCTTTCAGAAGCGGCGCCGGGAGGATTAATTGGTTTCGGTGTAACGTAGAAAATAACTCGAGATATTCCGTGTCTTTATCGTAATGCAATGTTTATTACCTTTACATCCGTCACATTTTGAGTAATTTGTACTTCTTGAAATACGACTGCACCTTGTCCTTGGGATAGGGCTTCGTTACCAGGCACGTCGCGATGTTCTCGGGCTGTTCTAGCCACAGTTTATGCTGAATGTCGTTTTCCTTCAGTTTCCCGCACAGCGCCTGCAGATCGGCTTCATCGGCGGCCTATTATATTTACACTCATGATTTCTCGCCGCTCTGCGCAGTGGTGGCGATTTTCGGGAAATCGAGCATTCTTACAGCTCGTTCTTATATCCAAAATATTTTACATGGGATAATAATGATTTAAAGTCAATTCTCCGCGCGCATGCATCTGCGCCCAACAGACCTCTCGCGAGAGCTCCCTTGGCGAAAGTCAATACTTACTTCGAGGACCACCTTGTGCATGTTATCTAAATCGGCGAGGTAGGCCTGCGTGTCGGCGTCATTGTAAAAGAGATGGATAGCGGCGGTGCACGCGTGACACCCTTGGGCGACCACGGCGCCCAACGGCCACCCCAGCGTCTTCGCAAGATCTCCCCGCAACACCACGTACTGAACTATCCCGGACATTCTCTAGCGGGAGAAAGAGATCGGCTCGCCTACACAAGATATCGTTTACGGAGACGACCTTAAAGGCGGAGTTTCGGGGAAAAACGGAGAGGAGAAGAGGCGCGGTAAAAGGAAGGAAGGGAAAATCGTGCGAGGGATTATCTTTCTCTATTTCTCGCGAAATCGAGCCTAACTCACTCCCCCTCCCTAATGTTCAATAAATGAATCCCCCTCCCTTTCGCCCCTCCCGAGGTTTCGATTAATTATTAGTAAGTGCCAAAAAGTATATTATCATTCCTACAGATAAGAGGTATAACGCACACGCAGATATAATTCGCGTGTTATTTATATATCGGAAATTGTGTATCTCCCGCCCGGGATCCGCGGCGCCGCGCCGCCGCGGCAATCGCGCGTAGAGACACGCTATAGCATCGTTCCTTCGATGTCGCGGCATAACGCAAAAGATGTATTATTTATACAGATTGTTGTTATTAAAGACAAATAACGCAAGAAATAATTAGCACGTACGACACATTATGGTTTACGAGATGGCGATTTATTCATCCCCGACTTTCTCCTCCTCGCTGTGTTTGTTAGCTTCATTCTATTACTTATCGTAGAACATGAATAGTGTCTCGCGTCAAGTATGCCGTGCGCAGCTATAACGTGTATCTCTTTATATAACGAGATCCCTGGATTATCATAATAAATAAGATTATCATAATAACGGCTGAAGCGATCAAGTTCTGAGGCTGAATCGATAGCTCGACTTTGGATTATATTATAAAAGTGTTTTTATTTTTCTCGTCTTTCGCTTTTTTTTTATACGTATATTATTTTCATGTGCACAGGATTCTATGGAGGAACACATAGAATTCTTTGTATAAGGTGAAAGTGAAGGAAGGGATAGACATTCTTAAATATTTTATATTTTTAAGAAATTCTTATTCAATTTCTCAAAGCAAAGATTATACGAGGAACAATGGCGATTTGAGAACTTACCTTTAAGCGATAACTTCTCGACAACGATAGCGTCTGCCGAGAGGTTAGGTACCGTTAATTGTACGACAATCGCAATTTTCTTCAAACAATGCTGAATCTAAAGACGCCAGAGCACCGTGGACCGAAATGTAACCTCATGGAATTCAGCTGCGATGTAAATTCGAAGTAAACGTCGCAGGATACTATCGAACGCGTCTACCACTGAATCAGCTGTTATGTGCTCGGGGGCCGGTAGGTAAATATCAGTGTTGCCAACTTCAGGAGAATCGTTCTCCCAGCTATCTCGCGCAGGACCAGCCGTTCTCGCGTTTCATACGTCAACTGAAGGAAAATTAATCTGGGGATTTCAGCGAATGTAATCATTTTGATTCTTACTTTTCCTTGTGATAGTATAGATGTTCTTATATTTTCTGTATCTAATCTTCTCGTAGCTGTTTTTCTTCAGCGTCTAATTTATAAGACTAATGTATAGAAAATATTCTATCATTGTTAATAAACCTATATGGCAAAAACGCGAATCGATTGTATCATGGATTATATTATAATTTTTTTCATGGATTAGATTATAATTAATCAGAATTTATTCTGATGCAATTTTAAAAGATTGGCACGCAAATATGTCGCAGTAGAGAATCTGAAGACGAGTCAGTCTTGCATCAGTCGGATTGTCAAAGTGATAACTCTTAATAGCGTATCGCTTCTTGATTGGCTGCTATTGCGCGCGTTTTGTGCAGGGTCACTATGAGTCATTAAAGTCAATTAAGGACCCATCTTGTTTCGAAAATAAAAAGTATAACATAGGTTGCTGTCTATTTTACACAAATATTTCGGAACGTTTTTCGTCTCTCTCCTCTTAACAAAGAAATAAGAAAAAACGCTTTAAAATTTGTTTGTAAGTGGACGCAACCTTGTACTCAGAGAAAATATTAGAAATAGGAATAAATATTCAATATTAAGTTTTGTGTTCACGAGTTAGACAGCTGAGTTCGAAATCTCGGATGGAATTATACTCAATATTTATTTCTATTCCTAACATTTTCTCTATATTGTATACGCAAGGTCAGGGAGCGAAGCCTTTTGTTTTATTTGCACTCCCTAGCGGGTTCTTTTGCACCCAAAACGAGACAACAGACGTGCACGCGTCCGGGAAGAAAAAGATGCGAAACGTGCGGAGTGCACAAAGTGCAAGTCCGGGTTCTTTTGTTCCCAAGTTCACGCGGTAGAACCGCCAACCGCTAGATGTCACGGTTATATTCGACGCTCGATTCTTTATGTATATATAGCGGTCGATACCAAAAGGTTCTCAGAGACCGGTCGCCGGCGAGTTCCTGTTCCCTTCGCGTCACTGTTACGTCTTTCGTAATTCTCTTCGAGGAAGGCTGCTCAAGGTAACCATCGTCATCGTCGAATTTTCCGAAGCGTTCGTACGCAGTTCGTCACATAATTTCTGGTGAGATTGACATTCTACGAGCGAGTAGGCAAGCGACACCGGACGACGCCGGACGTTCACTCTAAATTCGGACGGCCTTTTTTTTCCGTTCGACGCCAACGGCCGAAATCCGCCGGCTTATCGGATCGACGACGCGTCCGACGTCGCGCGTTATTGTAATCGGGGCGTCCCGGGGCCGCGAGAAGGGATTACATAATTCGGTAATTTCGCCCTCCGGCGTGTAGTACCACTTTGCGATCCAATTTCGCGTGAATTGCGCTCCATTTCGCAAGACCGGAGGTCGGCCGGTAGAGAGCGAGAGAGATAGATGGAGGCGGTGGCGGAGAGGATTCGAGATCGCCACAACTATTCGGGGCCGTTACTATTCCACGGCGGAGTCGCGTATCACGAACGGAACGAATTGAGTTTGCGCGGATTTGTGATTTTCATCGAAACAGTTAATGCGAATAATCTTGAAGAAGCGATTGTTCTATCGAATACGGATTCTCTCACCCAAATTTTAGATGTCGGGGGAAAGTGTGAATTTATGTGTGCTGTCCTTATCATTAATTTTATCCTATTCTTAATTTCGAGAGTGAAAAGCTGAAGGTATAATCTTGCGCGTTCTTGTTCGAAGAAAGTATCTAAATTTTATTTAATCTGACTGAACATGTAAATCTTTTTTCTTATTCCGTTCCAAATCTTTTCCGGAACGAAAATTCCTCTTTAATTCTTTTCTTTAGCTTCTCTCGACGATTCGACAGAATTTTTTTATTGCAACGTTATCAACTTCGAAACATTTACGTAATGACAGCGAAAAAAAGTATTGATTCGCAACAAATGTTTTTTTTTTTTCCCTTTTAGACGATTCCGCGTTCTGTTGCGCGAATTAACGCAATTGGGCATGCGGAGTTATGTCGATGACTCTCCATGCCGGCACGTATCGCGTATGGATTTATGCGCGGTAATCTCTGCTAATTATGTCGTGTGAATGACCAAACAATTACCGAACAGATTAGCCGTAATGTATCTCGGAATTCTTTCGGCAATACGTTGTCGACGGAAACTAATTGAAATCTAACGGAGGTTCTAACGGCAATATAAATAAAATTAACAACGGCAAAATGAATATAAAAAGCGCGTACCAAATATGATTAATTACACGTTATATTACATATTAATCATTCATTAATCGCATGCAGTGCCAATGGATTACACAATTGTACATATACTCTATATTGTCTACATAATATATTTTATAATATTTGATTATAATAACTTTTACAATAATTCCTCGAAGTGAAAGAAAGAAAAACTTTCTCCTAATCTTGAATATCAATTAAAAGTTAAAGTTTACGTTATTTAACATTGTTATAATTCGATATAACATTGTTGTAGATATGAGAGTAAATAGTAAATTTCGTAAACAGGACCTTCATGTTTTGATCACAGTCTAACGACAAGGTATGAATAATACTGAACGTGAAAAACACAAATCGAATACCAAATATGATTACATATTATATTAATCAGTATAATGCAGTATAATGGATTACATATGCACAATTACATAATTTTTATATTATCTTCGTAATAGATAGATTTTACAATATTTCTCGAAAAAAAGTTGCCTCCTAATCTTGAATGTTAATTAAAGTCCACATTATTTAACGCTCTTATGATTCGATGTAACATTACTACAATGATAAATATTAAATTCCGTAAAACTTAGAGAAACTCAACTGTTCCTTGATGTTTTCTTCAAAGTAGAATGCAATATTGCGGTTATCGCTGAGTGCACATTATTACTGAAATTGGCGAGCACAGAATGAAGCCGTTTAACAAAGAAAAATTTCACCATAACGCAAGGTCATTCGTGCGATCGGACGAAGCGTCCTTTGCGCGAAGTCTCTCTACAATCGAGAGTTTTCCTCGCACGTTTTCCTTTGTACGTGTGTTTCCTCTTTATTTTCTCTGCCTCTCTCATAACGAAACGTCGGCTCACGTATACCTGTGTCTTGACAGTTGGGCAACCCGAGGTCTCACCTGGTGTCCCAATTCAATCGGTCCCTCGCTGTTCCTATTTGGCCCTTTAGAAATGCTGAATCCAATTTTTCCCGCAAAGCCTTCTCACTTCTGCCTCAATCGAAGTTTAAGAATTGTCGAATAAATTTATAATGTCAATTTATGCAGAATACAGAATTTACTATGTAATCTTTTTTATTTGGTCTCTAGTGTGTGCGCGCGCGCCAAGGACATATTACCGATTTATAATAAACTGACGTGCGAGGCATTCGAATAAAGAAGTTGACATTATTCATATAATATTTGCGAGTAGCTTCTCAACGGCTCATTTAAATATCTGTTTATTCACGGCTTTCGACAAATGATATTCGTATGTTTTCATTTTGGATACATTATTAATTTCTACGTTTCTGCGTCATCGAATTCTTATTGTCCCGATTGACATTTTATATTTATTGGCCGGTCATCAGCAGAGATAATAACGGCATGCGCCGTGTGAACTTGGCGTGATATGTGTGACAAGTCGATACACAAAACACGTGATGACTTTACACAAGTTATCATTGTACAAACGTTTAGCTAGTGATCCGGCAGAGCTTATCGCAAATCCACTCGTGCTAAGTGCTGCTGATTACGAATTTGATGACGAATTATTTAATCTTGAGTACGTTCTCTGTTCCGTTCGCCGAAATGCGATATTTCCGCGGCTATGATACTACCATAAAGATCTTATCGCACAGCTGGCAGTCACGAGGAAACTCACGAATATTCATCTTCAAGGTCGTTCCTTCGCAGAGACGAATTGCAAGAGTATTACTCATACGCGGCAATAAAAAAAAGTAATGCACCGTCGTGTTACGTTTATCGCACGGATTTATTGCAAAGCTTCTGAGAGGAGAGATTATTTCGTGTAACGATTAATTAGATGATAATATAATAGTATTGGATAAGATTAGAAGTAAGTTGCATGTGTTCGTGAATGCGTAAGAGTCATCGTGAGATCTGAAATTGTATGGTTCCTCTATTCTCGATTGTAGCAACGGAGTAATCATGCCTCAGATTCAGAAACCGGCACCCGCTTTCTCCGGCACCGCTGTTGTGAACGGACAGTTCAAGGATATTAAACTCTCCGACTACAAGGGCAAATATGTTGTGCTCTTCTTCTACCCGTTGGACTTGTAAGCATATTACAATACGTACTTTCATAAGCGAGATGTAACAAGACAGTTGTGCAACTCTCCATTATAGCTATACCAGAAGTGCCATTGTGTAGTTGCTCGGTATAATTTGCATAAAGTACACACTTGACTCTTATCTAATACAATTTTGAAACGATAAAGAGATACGTGTTTTAAAACGCTAATTACAACATTCAGCTTAAAGCATTTTGTTATGTTATTTATCTTAATTACAATTAATAATTACATGGATTTAACAAAAAAAAAAGTACTTGAATTTAGAAATTTTTTGCGTTTGTAAGAAATAAAATTTTAAAAATTATATTGCACATCTTAAAGATTTCGAAATAGGAAACCGGCAATTTAAATAGACTGTCATTGACTATGTTTTCATAATTATTTGACCGCAGCACTTTCGTGTGCCCGACGGAAATCATCGCTTTCTCCGACCGAGTGAAGGAGTTCACCGACATCGGCTGCCAAGTGATTGCCGCGTCCACCGATTCCCACTTCAGCCATCTCGCGTGGGTAAATACGCCGCGCAAGCAGGGCGGTCTTGGTGAGATGAACATTCCTCTGTTGGCGGACAAGAGCTGCAAAATCGCCCGCGACTACGGCGTGCTAGACGAGGAGTCGGGAATTCCTTTCCGCGGTCTTTTCATCATCGATAACAAGCAGACCTTGCGCCAGATTACCATCAACGATCTGCCCGTAGGAAGGTGAGGCTCTTGCTCGACTATTAAAATTGTAGTAAATTACATGAATTTATTTTGTGCCTCGTGGTCTAAACTTTCAAAATATAAGATTCAACCATGACATTGATCATTTTGAATTTAATGCAATTTTGGTATTAATAATACTAATGATCTTATTTTGCATATTAATTGCAGGTCCGTGGACGAAACTCTGCGTCTGGTTCAGGCATTCCAATACACTGATAAGTACGGTGAGGTTTGTCCAGCTGGCTGGAAACCTGGCAAGAAAGCTATGAAGCCGGACGTCGTTGGCTCACTGGAGTATTTCAAGGATCAATAGACAATAAATTCGTACCAATATTTCTTCATACTTACTTTTAATTACACTCGTGTGTTTTATACACTTTCGCTGCGTGTTTTTCGAGAGTTCAAAGACACATCCTTTACCTCTGTTTCTATTTAGCATAGTTAGATATAAAATGTCGCGACTTTCCCATTGAAGCATCCGTCTTTAATTTAATAAACGGATTTATTTTCTATATATTCTTAAAGAGTATTTTATTAACCCACATAATATACGAATCGTTTGATATCGATACATCAAACTTGTACGTAATTAGCGATACAGATTAATCGTGATAACGAATATTGCGATTAGGAAATGCTGAGTGAGTTTAACAACACAAAATCTCGATAAGAAAAAAACTCAAATAGTTGCAATATCGAAATCGTGCAAAGTTCAAGTTGTCGGAAATGTCATCTTATTTTTAATGACAACCTGTCTATATTTTCCTTTATTAATGTTCATATCATAATTAGTAATTTAATATAAAGATTCTACGAGAATTTTATACAACTGAAAAACAAAAAATTTTGTTTTACGTTCGATATATGATTTAATAACCTATTATTTAGCGAATTTTGTACACTATTGCAACTGCAAGATTGCGTGACATGAGTAACGATTGCGAAATTGCAATAAATGAGACAGGTAAGGGCAAAAAGTTTGGTTAAATTATTTGTATTCTGAGAAAATTGCTTATTATATATATTATATCAATTATATATTTTCGGATTATAACGAGATACATTACGTAACTTTGTTGACATTACATAATAATTATAGTACATTTGAGAAATAAATTTTCCTAATTAGGAAAATATTTAAAAATACGCTGCAAATTTGCAAATTTAATGCAGGATGGGGTGTCTGGCATTACTTCATCGTCGCTTTGTGTGGCTTATTATCGCTTGCGGAAGCAAGCACTTCTCTGACTGTTTTCGTCATGGCACCACTGATAACGTGTGATTTAAAGCTTAGCAGAAATCAAGCCACAGTACCCATAGCTACGTCCAATTTTGGTATACGATATCAAAAATTATTTTAATGAATCACATTAAAATGTATAATTAACAATTTAATTAAATTAGAATTAAATTATTCCATTGAATTAATTATTCGATATAAAGCGAGACATATTAAGAAAAAAGATAATTTATATCTTATATGAAACATTAAAATTTATCGAAAAATTTTATTATATATTTCTAATTGTGTATTAAAATATATATTGTTTTTTTTTTTATCATTATTGATCGCTTAGGAATGGCAGTAGGTGCTTTTCTGTTTGGAACTATATTAGACGTGGCAGGCCGTAGAAAATTAATCCCGATTACTATGGGCATCGTGTTTTTTGCCTCGGCTACTCTTTCCTTCGCCCAAGCTAACTTTTTGATAAATCTGTCGGTGTTTATGTTAGGACTGGGGTGAGTTCCTAGTCTTTCATAACGAATATGATACAATTTAAGAAATCTTATGAAAGATTAAAATGATAAAAAATGCACCAACTCGATACATTTATATGATTAAAAATCATTTTAAAATATTTTTTATTTATTGTATTATTATATTAGCGTATATATTTTATATTTGCAATTTTTTATTTATTACTTTTTATCAAATAAACAAAAGTGATATTTCTGTTTGCATTTTTGATATGCAAAGAAAACGAAAAATATCGTGCAGACAATATGATAAAATACAGATAATTTTTATTTATAATTGCATGAATTTAATTAACATGTGGATGATTATTGCATCGTTGACATAAAATTGATACTCATAGAGTGGCCGGAAATAATATCGTTCTAAGAGTTTACCTTATCGAGTGCCTACCGATGAGAAAGAGAGGAACTTGTTTAGCTGTAATCGACATGTTCTGGGTGGTCGGCTATTTATCAGCCTTAGGTAATAGAATAATCTTACAAAAAATACTTCATTAATTTATTGAATTTATTCAATTTATTCAATTTTATGTTCTTTGATTAGCATTTTAGTTCAATCCATAATTTCTTTTTATTAAACATTTTATTTTTTCATATCGGAATTTCTAAGTGAGCGTTAAAAAAAAAGCTCTGACTAAACGTTTATATATGTTAACTATTTTTATTTCATTTGGCATTTAGCTTTGTTTATTTAAAAGCTACAACAATGACTTTTAAAGATAATTTTATTTATGCGCTTTTTACGATTCAATTAACGAGATAGGGAAAATGAAAAATTCAATTGTAAACCAATTAAAAGAGAACCAGTCAATCTATATTTAATCTTATCCAATTAACGGCTGAGTGCAAAGACTGATGTTTAATATTTGCAGAAAGATTTAAGCGTCTTAAAATAAAGCGCCTACTGAAATATTCAGTTATTTTCTCGTCGAGAGAAACCTTATATCAAAAAATCACAAAGAGATTTCTTTGTTCGGAAAGGTGTTTCCTGGTCCATGATGCCGTCCATCATACGCATGCTGGGCAAGCAATTCCGACCGAGTTCCTGGCGAGTACTCGCAGTTATCTGTGGCACGCCGAGCTTGGTGACCGCCTGCCTCTCAGGTCTCCTACCGCCGAGTCCTCGGTTCTTGTTGCACCGTCGACAGCCGAGACAAGCGCTCGCGGTGCTCCAACAGATGTACGCCATCAATAATTCGAAGCACGCCGACACCTATCCGGTACGGCACAATCCAATTCTCCCTCAAAAATCTCGTTATTACCTAGTCCAGTTTCTCGTCCGCTATCGCTCGAATCCTGAACAGGCGATTTTATAAGCTTGATTTGAATAAAACAGGAATATGGCAAATATAGATGGAAATAGGAAATTAATAATTACAGTTAAATCATTTATAATTAGATATAATAAATGATCATTTATTATATCTAATTATAAATCAATTAAATACAATAAATGATATTTATAATAGAGAGATTTATTTATAACTAAATGAGGAATGAATATTTTAATAATCTATCGCACCTGAAATGAATAATTTTCTGATATGTTTTTTATATACTTTATTTATTTTTATTTCTTCCAGATCAGGGATTTAGAAGGCTGCGTGCATCCAGATGATGAAGACGAAAGTGGCAGTATTCAAAGGTACTTCACGAAAACCTGGAAACGGATCCACAGAATATACAAGCCCCCGTACAAGCGGGTGACACTGTGCGGAATGTTAGCATGTTTTCTGCACTTTCCTGGGTAATAAAGGAAGTTTTTTGTCTCTTGTATTCCGATAGATAGCAAGAAGAATCACGAGAACGATATTTAAGATTTGCTTGGCTCGCTCTGTGGAACACGCACGTTCTTCAGGAAATGGAAAAGGACTACGTCGTAAGTGGGAACGGCGTGTGTAACGTCGACATCCAGAATATAACATTGAACTTTTTACGAAACTGCGACGAGGTGAACGAGACTCGTTTCGAACTGCTGTCGCTGGTATCGTTGGGCTACGTGCTGGGAGAGACGTTGCTCATCCTTGGAATCGATGTTGTTGGCAGAAGACTGTATTTAAGTAAACATCTAACGGTCGCCAAAGATTACTATCGCAATTAAGACCATTCAGTCAAAAAGTGAACATGTAAAATGTGCTGAAAATTGAAAATTAAAACAACGTCCTGAAAAGTCACAATCCTTAAAAAGTATGACAACGTCCTGAAAGATCATAATCTTAAAAGCTTACAAATGAGACAAGAGAGATTTTTTTGAGATTTCAGAATGACCTTTCGGAACATTGTCATACTTCTTAAATTTTGGGATTCGGCTTTCCGGGACATTGTCTTAATTTTCAATTATTGTCGTAGTTTTCAATTTTTAGAATTATGATTTTTCGAGACTTTGCATATCAAAATGCATTATTCCAATTGAATTTCAAAACTCTGTATCTCGAAACATTTTCTAAGATTCGCAATTCCCAAATTAACGATTAATTTCGATCGTAGATTACGTTAATATTTAGTGAAAGGATCTCTTCTTCTCTAATTGCTTTCAGTATTTTCGGGACTGGCGGGTGGTGTGGCCTTACTCATGCTTATTTTTCGGTTGCACCACGCGATTCGTATAACTCTGTCGTCGATTTTCCTGGCCGCTTACGTTATCGGGCGTACGACGACATGCGTTTTGCTGCTGGAAAATTATCCCACCGCTCTGAGGTAGGTCGCGCAAAACCGAACGGCCACGGCACGTCCGGCTAATCTTAGACCTTCAGACGCGTTTTCGGGAATCAAATGTTTGCGGACACGCGTGGTGGTATAAAACTCGTAATTTCTGGTATCGGTACCAGAGGCACGGCCATGGGTTTGACGAAGATACTTCCCCACTTGACGGTTTTCGCGTTGCAGCTCTTCCTGAGGACGTCCTGCCTGCTAAGTATAATCATCGCGTCGACCAGCTTAATGGGTACGAAGAAACGATCGTTACGTTTATGATGTGATGTACTAAATATCGAATGTCTCGTAGGTGCGGCGTTTGTGATGCTGTTAGTGCCCGATTTAACCAAATTACCGATGAAGGAATAGTTCATATTTCTAAATAGATATATGTAAAGGAAGATGTACTTTCTGGCATCGCGACTGTATTTTTCTCAAATAAAATTTTACTTTACGCGCATTCCTTTTTACTTCGTCCATAATTCATCAGCATTGAATAATTTGTTCAACTGTAATTATCTCTAAGTCAGAATTTAAAACATCAGTTCAATATTTCGCTACAGAAAAAACATTTCCTTATATTTAGTATATATATTTGCTTGATATATATATATATATATATTTATTTAAAAGAAACATTATTTTATATAAAACATTATTTGATTAAAAGCTTCATTGTTTCGTTGCATTGTATCATATTATTTGATGAAAAAACAATAATTATTTGAAATGTTACTTTAAATACATCAGATTAAAATAAGAACATTGTTTGTTTTAATTAACTTATTATTTGAAACAATGGTTAAGCTCATAGTTTTTTACAAATAGATTAACTTTATTTCTTTAACAAAAATTAATATATTTATAAGTATTTGTAAATAGAAATTTTTCTCAAACAATCATATTTGTTAGTTCAAATATTAATTTAGTTGGATTATTTCAATGATTAAAATTCTTTAACTTCAACAAAATTTATTAAATCAAAAGGAACATTTTTCTCTGTGTAAGTATGACTCGCATGAGACTTTATTGCACATTTCTCGCCCTGTCTAGACTGGAGGATGATGACAGGACATTACAAATACGAGTCTAACGACGTCTGATAAGTAGCATTTTTAAAATAAATCTTATGATGGCAATATTTACTGCTATAAAAAAATTATACATGGTGCTTGAGCAATAAAAGATTTTATTCATTCCTCGAGTAGGATCATTCTCCGGTCTAGACGGGGCGTTCTGGATCCGCAATTCTTAACGATCGCGAGGGTTCTCTATCGCGCGGTAGCGAAAGTAGCACGGCGAGCTTTATGATCGGTATAGCGTCATTCCGCGCGGCGCTTATAAATAAGGACCGTACGGTCGCGTCTTCCCGCCGCCTTCCCGTCTATTTTCGACGGGAACAGGAAGAACGCTCGCACGCGAGCAGTCGCGCATGCCCGCCTCCCGACGCCGAGACTCTCGTCTCGGCGTCGCGACGCCTTTGCAACTCGTGCGTGTACTCAATACATACACATACACACACGCGCGTCCGCCGTAAATACATACGGCGAATGCTCGTCACCGAAAATAATTCGGCGCGCTATCGCCGAAGTCTCGAAACGCGCGGCGTCCGACGAGCTTCTCGCTCTCGCAGCGAAGAGGCGACCTCGCGAGGTCGCGCGAGCGGATTCCCGTCGCCTACGGAGGACGTCACGAGGACGAAGAGATCGAGAGTGCGCCGAGGAACGCGAATTTCCGCGAGTACAAAAATAAAGAGGAAGAAAAACGTCGTTCTCGTGTGGACCGATTAATTGCGACCGATCAATCGAAATCAGAAGGGCCTTTCAATATTGTGGTAACAATTGGTGTACGTGGGTGGTGAGATGTAACGTATTCCCAGTTTGTATCGATTACATTTTGGAAGGCAGGCTATAATGGAATAAATTTTGAAGGTAAAACTTAAAAACGGAGACAATCGGGGTGTAGCTTCACTCTCTTCTTCAGATAAAGCGACGTGGAAGAAATTCGAGCGGATCGTAACAAAGGAATCGTGTTGCGCGTAAAACAAAGGTGCTTTTTTTAACTTAAATAGATATTTAAAAAGACGATTTAATATTATCGGGGGAAATATTGTACGCTATAGTGAGATTTGGTGAATTCTTTTAATACGTTAAACAAACATCGCGTTTGATCGGATAAAAAAAAAAAAGACGGGTGAAGAAACTTGATGAAGCAATCATGTGAAGAAAGCTTAAGTCGCGGTGGAGAGTCTCAGTGCCAAATAAATAAAGAAAGAAATTGATGTTTCTCCCTTGTACTTTTTGTGCTTTTCCGGTTCTTCGAGCGAGGAGGGAAAGCGCGTCGGAGAAACGGCGTCAGCGTGCATTCGAGCCCATTATCGCGCGTTCGCTTCCTATAATATTTAGACGATCGGATGTTTACGGGAGGAATCAACACTTCGCTTATACCATCAATTTATAGATCGCATTTCCGTCTAACAGCGCGTATAGAAACAAATCTGACAAAGAACATTTATTATGGCACAAACATTTGGATAAAGATATTTGGATTTCGCTTCGAGTAAACCGGAATAAACGAAGTATACCAGTGGCATAAAAGAATACGTAATACAATCTTTTTAATCAGAAACGCTTGATACGCATAATAACGACGAAATAGAAGAACAGTCTTTAATACATAAAGATATTCCGATATATTACAGATTTTTTTTTTAATTGAAACCATAAAATGTGAAATGAAGTAAAATCATCTAAAATTAAAATAAATATTTAAAGAAATAAAGTCACATTCGAATCCAAGAAGATTACTCGAGTTTTATGGACGGGGTAACCGCGTGACGGCATGTTACGGCGCTGTTTCGGTAAAACCACATAAAAGATGACAGCGTCGTTAAAGTCCCATAATTGTCGTTTGTTAAATATCGTCGGTCACGTTCGACGGAGTATCTAGATTTCACGCCCTCGCTCAGCACGCCGTCCGATGGCGAAGGATAATGCCCCGCCGGCCGAGGAATCCGGGGCGCTCGAGGCCGAGAGGAAGCTCGACAGGTCGTCGGGCTGCCCGATCCGGCCGCGAGATCAAAGAGGAGCTACCAGGGTCAGGGACAAGCACCCCGAGGAGGGTCGACTTCCGACCCCGCCCCCGGATCCCGGACAGTGCCCGCCGGCCGCCCTCGCGCGGGACTATCGTTCAGGAATGACGTCCCGCGGACCCGAAGAGGAAGAGGAGGACCTCGCGGCCTATCTCGGCGAGCTCGGCGCGTCGCCGTTCGACGGCCACTCGTTCGACTACGACACCACGCCGAATTCGGCGGCCTCAGCGATGGGCGGCGACGCGGTTCCCTTCACCGAGGAGGCGTTTGAGCACCTGGACCGACTGTGCGCGCTGACGGAGCAGATCCTGGAGCTGCGCGCCCGCAGCTCCGAGCAATTCCGGCGCGTGCGGAGCCTGGAGCGCGCCAAGGTCCAGCGATGCGCGAACCGCCGGCTGGAGATCGCCCTGGCGAACGGCGAGGAGCTGCATCACGACTTCGCCGACGAAGACACCGGCTTCGCGGAGTCGCTGCTGGACGCGATGCTGTCCAACTGCCGGGACGCCGCGTCCTCGGTGCCGCGGAGAAGCGAGCGGACGTCCGCGTTGTCGAGACAGCGGAGCCGATCGCTGGTACCGAGCGAGCAGAATCTCGAGTCGCGCCTGATCGAGCGGACCGGCGAGACAGACAAGCGAGGCGCAGCGGCGAGGTGCAACGCCGGTCGCAACGGCGGCCCGAAGGTCAGCAAGTGGACCAGGGTGAAGGCAGCCTTCAAATGGGAGCGCGCGTGCACGAACGATCTCGCGGACATCGCGGAATCGGACGCTCCGGCGCCCACGTCGCCGACCCCAACGACGAGGTATCTGCGAATCCCAGACGCGACCACCGCCGGAAGCTGGAGCACCGGATCGGCGCTGTCGCCCTGCACCAGCGAGGTCTCCAGCCCATCCACGCCGATTGGCAGAGTATCGTCCGCGTCGTCGTCTAACGACGATGTGTTCGACGGTGAGAATATGCGTCTACTGTTTTCATAATGCGCATCTGAAAGTGGACGCTGCATTATGCATTCATTAATTCAAGAGCAATTTGGCCTAGGACAGAAATTTCGAGGCTAATATCGGGAGTCGTTTTAAAATTGGGGGTATACCAAGTTTCTACATTGTAAATTGATAATTATAAAAGCTTCCATAATTACATTTCTCCTTAATAGAAAATTAGATAAATAATAGGAAATTTATTAAATATTATATTTAATAAATTTAAAAGAGCAAATTGATCTTGATCTCATATTTGATAATAAATATGTTCGATGATTATTGAAAATTTGATGCGATAACAATACAATATACTTGTATTTTTTTACAATATTATTACAATATTACAAATTTTTTTATCTCTTTGGATATTTACAATAATTGGTCATTTTTAATTTCTTAATTTAAAATAAAAAAATTATGCTAATAATAATACATATTTTTAGATACGCGCAAAAATATCGTGAACTATCCAGATCGACAATTGTCTTTCATGAAGGACGATAAAAAAAAGGACGATCCGGATCGATATCCAGGTCGATCGCTCGATCGCGATACTCCCGTTACGGAGAGCGCCGATTCCATAGAATCTCATAGTGAGGTAATATTAAATTGGGAGAAATCCCATAAACTTATTTAATTAATGCTACAATTCAATTATGAGAGAAATCCGGTGCGTAACGTCCGCGATTGCCAGCGTTTCGCTGCCACGACGGAACGTCGCGTCGGTTCGGCGACGATTCGTGTCGCGAGAGCAGCAGTTCGATAAGAACGTCTCGCGAAATTCCTTTTCCGCGACACGAGCGGCGGTGTACATACAAGTGCCGACTTAAAAATATCCACGGCAACATGCGCCGCGACCGCGCCCGTTGAATTTCTTTGATCAACGCATCACGAGCATATCCGTTAACAGACAGACGAATTCTGAAATGAATCTCTTCCAGACAGTCTCCAAAACCACCCTCGTGCATCCGTAACTGACATTTCTCATTGTCAACAATTATCTCGATATCTAAATCAGAGCGATCCAATTCTCCGATTTTATAATTGAAGAAATGTGATTCCCACGTTTAACGCGACAGAATAATCTCGTTTCTTTTTCTTTCAAGCATTAAATATTTTCGGTTGTTTATTTAAAATATGAATTTATCTTATATTAAATATATCAATAAATGAGATAATTATTATTGATTTATTATTGATTACTCGTGGAATTGTAAATGTATTCTATTTTTATTTAAAGGAAAAAGACAACAGAAAATTTTATTATTGCGTGAAATCTTTGTGTGCCTCCTTAATCAGGCTAACCGCGGTAAACCATTGATTCGCATTATATCGGATGCGGATGCGACAATGCACGTTACAAGCGGGAAGGATCCTGAAGTGTCGCCGAAGAGACCGACGCCAACTCTGACGATCACGATACCGTCGAACGAGGAAGAACTCAGAAGCTTGTCCTCCCCGGAATCTATGTCTCCTCTACCGTCGAGCGCGCAGGATTCCGGCGGAAGCTCGCCGCAACGTCCCAGGGTGCGGCCGGACATTCTGAGCCTGAAGGAATTCAAACGGCAGGTTGGACGAATGATTTGCACAAATTTCTGGCGTTCGCCAATATTTCTGTATTTCCATATTCCTGTATTCCCACTTGTTATCGTCACCGTTAAATATAGACTTAATCGTCAAGTCAAGAGAAAGCCGTCGACTCCGTATGACGTTCGCCGAGAAGCGAAATTTTTTTCTCTTTATCTTCAACGCACGTTTAGGGACGTATCGCGCTGCGACATTTGGACGGAACGCGCCGTGTTGGTCTACGAAGAAAATAACGCTGTAAATAACGTCCCTTCTGAATTCCGCGGCGATGCTTTCTCTTGCCAAACGGTTGTCACGGACGTCGCCGTACCGTGACGCGTAGAATGTGATGTTTGCTTCCAGTATTCGACGATTGAGGAAGCGGTAACGCCCGCGCCAAAGATACAGCAGCAAGATTCGAAATGGAACAAGGTCAGACGCGCCTTTCTGACAAATGCCACCTTCAGCGTGCCTCCAAGCCCGATTAGAGTGGTCGCAGCGCAATCGTTTGCGAACGACGGTAAGAGTTTAGTAAAGCTTCCCAGAGAACGCTCTGCCAGATCATTTCTGTGACTTAGTTAACTGAGTTAACATTAGTAACTGTACTAACTATACTATATTAGTAACTAGTAATAATAATTGCGAAGTAACTACTAATACAAAAAAATGTTTATATTCTGTTAAATTAAATCTTTAAAAAAGTTCCAGCAAATTTTCCGTCTCTACAGTTTTAGAATCTCGTCTCTACGTCCAGCAATTTTACCGCTGATTCTCGCGAAGTCTTTTATACTTTTCTGCCATAAATCTTCATTTAAAAGAAACATTATGCACGTGTATCCAATCACAAAGGCACGCGAAGATAAACGGTTCTGTTACGCATTTATTTCTGAAGTTCGAAACAGTGGAGCCGACTTCTTCGAATTATCAGCAATTTTAAGATCGTTTGATTAATTCAATAATTAATTAGAGATTCATTTTTTCGTTTCAGTTATCGATTTAGCCTTTCTAGAGTTTGTGTAACAGCTCACTTACTGTTTGCTTATTTCTCAGTTCTATGTTTTTTTCTGCTTCTTCAGCTGGACGATACATTTCTCCAGATATTTCAATAAATCGGCTATTTTTTTACGGTTTATCTCTATCGCTTCCTGCGTCGTCATCTCGTGTCCTCTCAGGACCGTTTCGCAAAACTTGGCGATTTCTTTGAACTTGCGACGCGCCTCTTCGTTCATTCGATCGAGCATCCTCGTCGCCGCGTCCGATTGTTCCTTCGTACATTTCGCGAAATCGAGAGGACCATTGTGCTTACGACATGCAGTGAGATTTTTCTCCGCACTCTTGACGGAGGTTGACACGTCGCTTCGCAATTTCTTCAGCATAGACGTTATGTGCTTGACGTTTGGATCGATCGCGCGTTCTAGGGCCTCGAAAGATTGTCTTATTTCCTTATTAAGTGTCAACGTCTTGTTTCGCATCCAACTGCCGTAAGAAACGTCCAACTTGATCAGATCGTCCAGCTTGCCCGTCGTCTTCTTGAGGAGATTCTCCAATTGGGTCGCACGAGCAGCCTTACTGCTGTCCAAATGACCTTTCACATTATTCGCAATCGATTGCGATTCATCCTCCACGAATTTCATCAAATCTTTAATACGGAGCTTTAGGGATTGTCGCGCCTTTATATAATCGTCACCGGCTGTAATTGCTTTGCACTAAAATTTATAATAATTTATAAAATTAACAAATGATAATATTGATATATATCTTACATATTCTAAAAAGAATATTTTTAAAAGCAATCAGATTTCACTTTTATTAAATAATTAGATATTCGAGTTTCAAGATTTTAATTTTTTATATCGATAATTTAATTCTTCTTTTGATTTGATTTAATTCTTATAATAAAGCAGAATTACTTTATATAAATTATTGAAAGATTTATTTTAGCGCATAAAGTTCCCAAAATATTTATTTAACCTATTTGCATACGTTCATTAAAAAGGTTTAAAAGATTAAAAACAAACTGAAATTAAGTAACTTTACTTCAGGTTTAAACTTGGAAAACAGCTTCTTACAGCAAAGTTGTGCGAAGGATGGTTTCGGGCATTGTTCAAGTCTCTTTTGAACTTCGGGAGTTAAGCGAATTTCGTTTTCGAACCATTGAATAAACTTGCCATTTCGTGATACTTTTTTACTGAAGTGAAGAATAGGCAATGAATTTTTCGCGACATTATTCAGAATTTGACAGCATACTTGGAAATTTTTTTGCAACATGCCCACTCGCATATGTGTCACATGTTGCTCTTGTCAAAACGAAATAAAAATAGTGTATGTATGTACGTAACAAACAAAAGACAATGGTATGATTAAAAAGGAATATTAAAGTGTCAATGTAAATACATATTATTAAACACAAAAATATAGAATTAAAGAATTCTTGAGAATATAGTTATTATATATACGTATAATTATATTTTTGAATAATTTGAACGAATAATTTGTGCTAATTGCTTAATATCATTCTGTGTTACAATTGTCACTATTAAATACACCTTGCGGAAATAGCTTCAATTTAATGTATGAATTTATGGATGTACATCAGTGTTTCTTTTTAAATCAGTGTCAGTCATCAAGCTTCTATAAGCTGTTCTATTTCTAGCTTCAAGCGTCGCTTGAGAAGCACTAATTTGCTTGAAAGAATCACGAGGATCTCTTAACTCTTTTGCATGTTTACCACGCGCTTCTCGTCGCCGCATAAAATGTCTTCGTTGTAAACGCAGATACGCGCCGAGCTCGCAGCTGTAGCGAAAGCGTCGAGGATCTCGGTAAAACCGTTGCAGGTACCAATAACAACGGCAACTGCTATCGGGAAACGCGCAGGGACTATCAGGCACTGCGGGAGAAGTTCGGCGCCGAGTTCCACCGGAAGCTGATCGAGTGGGAGCGGCTGAAGGGACTGCAAAACGCTCGCAACGGCCTGCCGTTGAACGAGGAGCAGCTCGCGCCCGAGTTTAGGAAGAAGCTGCAGGACTGGAAGCGAGCGAAGAAAGGTCGTCGGTCCAGCGCGGCCATCGAGCAGCAGCGCGTCAGCCGTCGACGGTTGACCGACTGGCAGCTCTGGCGCTCCTCTTCGAAACCCGAGCCCAGATGTTACGGCGTACGTTGATCTCGCGAGCAATGAGCGTGAAAAATAACAAGTATCTCGGGGGGAAAGAGGGTCGGATTAAAGCTGTAATCTTATAAAATTTGGGACGCCTTGGACTCAAATTGCGAAGTCTTCATTCTTCATTACTAGTTTTTTTAAATAATAACCAAGATTGAGGATCACTTTTGATTAAATACTTCGCGCAATTATGAGATTTTTTTCATGATATACATATATCTATGCCTTCTTTCTGATTCGCAATATTTCTGACTATTTTTTCGACATTTTTTGCACGATAGAAAAATCAGAGCTCGATCGGGTCGCGCGGAAGCTGCGCAAGTATCGGCAGCGCCGGGAGCTTCGGCAGCGACGGGAAGCAGCATCTCTGCGAGGATTTTATCAAAAGAATGGAGTCGTGGAGGAGGATGAGCGAGACCGCGTGTCGAAGCGGCGAGAGACCGAAGTCACCGATGACGAATCGTGTTACGTCTGATATTGATGAAACGGAGTTTTACGCTTTGGAAAAGTTGCTACTGCTATTTGGGCAGAAAACCAAGAAGGAACTTCGAGAGAGCGATGCGAGGCAACTAAATGATTGCTTCGATGGTGATTCAAGGTATAAAAATTCGAATGGTGTAAAAAATACCTGAGAGATGCTTTACTTATTGTGAAATGTTCACTTCACTTACGCACAGTGCAATACGATTCTGTGATTTTGCGTTGCAATTATTGCTATTAAATACAATTTGCGAGATAGTTTTTATTTAATTTACGATTCGTGGGCGTACGTCACTATATCTTTTTAAATCATCGTGCAGTACACTGTAAAAAAAATCTAGATACTTTATTAAATTTGTTTCTAAATGCTGCGACCAATCTTTGATTTAGAATCTTTAATTTTTTAATGTAGTTTTGTAATATACGTTTACAATATCTAAAACAGAAAAAATACGGCTAGGTAAAATTAAACTTCTAAATTTTATTATTTGTCAAAATAATGATGAAAATCAAATTTCTTATGATGAAAAATATAATTTCTAAATTAAGAAACAATCTATCTTATAAATTTTCTACAATATTTTCTACAATGTTCTACAATATTTTTATTAAATACGAAGTAATAGAAACTGATTGAGCTTTGTGAATTATTAAGCTTTTCGATTGATTCAAGATTCATAGCTGCATCTCGAAGCATAAACTGTGGCAACGAAGTGTTGATTCGCACATCCGTCGGTTCTTACCGTTTCGAGGGTATATCTCGAGAGTTTACGAGGAAATTGTATGACTGGGAGAAGTATCGCGGTATATCACCAAGATCCTCTACGTTCCGCCTCTTAGGACCGGGCTACACGCCGTTCACGCAAGATTCGGACGAAGTTACATTGGCAGAGCCAAGTACGACGAGTAAGATTAAATAGTTTTAAGAAACTTAATTGTTCTAATAAATAAAAATAGATTTCTAAATAAGTAATAGCTACTAAAATATTATTATTCCATAATTGCAGGCAAGAATCATGCATTCCATTGGACCCTGAAGAGGTCTAAGTCCGATGGAAGCATCTTCGAAGGCAGTCTTCGAGATGAATCATTCACGCTACGTCGCTCCGCAAGTCTTCAATCTCTCACTTCTAAAGACAAGCTTGAAGACGACACTCGGATAAACGTTTTACCGGTCTCTAGTAAGTATAATATTTTATTCTACGATCTTTCCTGTACTTTTAACATTAAAAAAAATCTTATATCATTAACAAATCACAATTTAATTTTCAAAAAATTTAACTTAATTTTAATTATTTTATTATATACTTTACACTTATATATTTTATTTTTACGTATTTATGTTTAATTTACCTAAGTCATACCTATGATTATGCTATCGTATTTATAGATTATAATTTTCTATCAATTATTAATAATTATTACATTTAACTTGTAGCAGATAACTCACAGGGAATTAAGGATCCAGAGGACATGGCAATAGAGGACTCCGAGCCAGAAGCGATGATTGTCGACATTGAGGATGTTATCGAGGAGACCGCCAGTCCTTTGGCAGGAGTACAACCCCATCAAACGCCAGTGTACTGTGTCGCGGCCAGCGAAACCATCAGTATTGCTGTTCCTCTTGGCACAGTCACATCGAGCCATGAACCTTCGCCAGTATTTCTGGTCAAGGCCGAGGAGAATGAGGGTTGCGAACGATGGAACGGCGGAAAAATCGGTTCGCACGCTTGCTCGAGCGAGAACAGTCCAAGTCCGGAATATTTTCCGGTGTCTGAAGATTGGCACGGAAAAACGTTGTCTTTGGATGAAGACAAGGCGGGCTGGAGGTCGAGCTGGTGCAAGGAGAGCAAGGAGGACGATGATTCCATGGGATGGTCCGAAAAAACGCGGCGCTCAATTCCGGATTCTGGCGATTCCGTAAAGTCTGACCGTTCAATCGGATGGAATCGGGACACTTGGGACGAGTCGGACGATGAAACAAACAGGTAAACCTGTGAATCATTACCTCAACAAGTTATCACTTTTTGATAATTGTGTAAAAAAATTGATATTACGTATTCTTAGAGATTCGATGAGATTCGAATTGTCTTCTACACCGATCTGCGAGAGTAAAAATGATAGAAGAAAGCAAGATTTTCTCGGTAAGCTATTTGAGATACTCATTTTTTTTTTATTACCACATTGAAATTATCAATGGCTAATTTACTTCTTTTATTTTGCGATGATTTCTAAGTTCTTCTACTTTAAAAGAAAAAGAGATATTACTTTCTTTATTTCTCGATATTCTATTTCAGAAAATGACAACGTCGACTCTATGCACTTAGCGAAAAGTCTCGAAACCTCATCGACGGCTTCGAATGCGGAAGAATTTATGGTACAATTAAAACTAAAATTCAATCTTATTTTACTCTTATTTTAATGTATTAATTTTTCACACGTTGCCATTTATTTAACTTTAATATTTGTCGCTCGAAGCATGAATGCATAATAAAGAAACAAATCGCCTATTTACGGATAAAAGTGCTTATCACTCGTCAAGATTCGAGTCATTGCGTCGAGACTCAAACTTTGGAAAAGTAAGCTTTATCATAACGCAATTGAAATTAGAGTCCTGTCGGTACAACCAGGACCCACCGCTCACGTGCAAGGGGATGGACGAGACGTGTAAGGATGAGACGTGTAAGGAGAAGATCGAGAATCTAGATGAATCGTCGAACAACGAACGGACGAACGATGCGAAGAATCTCCAGGATGACAAAGACGACAAGAGGGCTAAACTGGAAGAAATAATTCTCAGCGCAGATATTTGCACTCATCAATCAACAAGAACGGCGCCATTGCTGAACTGTCGCGGTTCCAAGGAAATCTCATCGAAATTATCAAATTTTAATTCAGGTATATTATAATTTTTATTATGTCTTATCTTAACTTCTGTTGCTTTATATCTTCTGTTCTTAGTATCTTGTTATGATAATTCTTTTGTCCCAGATAATAATGAAGATACATCAGAATGCCGCGGTGTCGATCGCGAAAACGAACCTTCAGCACATTATGAGAGTTGCGGGTCACCCGAGTTGCAGACCGATACGGATCGGCATTACGAAATTCTCACGTTCAAAACCGAGATGTGCGGCGATACGATGGA
Organism: Tetramorium bicarinatum; assembly: GCA_928718305.1. Classification (NCBI taxonomy): domain Eukaryota; kingdom Metazoa; phylum Arthropoda; class Insecta; order Hymenoptera; family Formicidae; genus Tetramorium; species Tetramorium bicarinatum. The sequence continues at coordinate 30,203,531 of OV788325.1, forward strand.
TAATCGCTTGTATGAGCCAGTCGACTGTCACGAAATTCGCAGCTCCTACGATAACAGAAGCAATTGTGTAAAAGAGATGACTTCATCATCGAGATTTCCAGAAATGAAGAAATCAAATGTGGAAAGTCCGAAAGGATTCTTGACTAATTCAACCATTCAGACTATTCCTATAACTGTCGCCAGAGATAACAATGCACGCTGTTTGGAGAGAATTCTTATCAACGAGGACACCTTAAATAAGATAATCGTTCCTACGGCGTGTGCGGAAAGCGGGACGAAATCTGCGGAGAAAATTCAAGATCGTTTCTCAAATATGAATCCTCTAGATGAGTCTGCGGCCGTCAATAATTGCACATCTAAAAAGATAATTCGCGACCAAGTTGAGTGTGTCAAAAAGGAAGGTTCTACCACCAAAAATGTCTTCGTGAAGACGAAGCGTATGATCTTCGGTCCATTTCGTCGATCGGAAGAACGACCGTCCTCGAGAAAGCAGAGCGACAGCTCTGTCGACGGTCAGCTTTCACGTTCAAAATCCAAGAGCAAATCGAGATCGGCGTCGCCGAAATTGTGCCGACAGGACGCTCTACTGCGAGTATCGTTGTCGTTACCGTGGCCACTGCGCTCCATGTCGAAAGAAAGCGAAGTTTCCGTCAAAACTGAGTCCAGGAGAAGCTCAGGAAGCAAAGTAGAAGACGCAACAACGGTTCGGGAGAAAAGTTCACCATGTGAAGAGAATAATATGGAAAACAAGAGACTAAGTAAACAATTAAGTAACAAAGAGCCATCATTTATTGATGCCGATCAAGAAAAAAATTGTCAATCAGACACAGATTTTGTGATAAATGCGTGTTCAAGCGGAATAACTTCCGCACGAGTTTCTGAGCATTTAGAGAGATCAAAGATAACGATGACCGAGTGGGATCAAAGTGCATGCCGAAGGGAACTTAAATACATTCGGACACAGGACGATGGAGAACGCAACAAAATCAAATGCAGTCAAGTGCAATTTGAAGAATCGAAACGCGACAGGGAAAGAAACCACAATCAAAAGCAAGATGAAAGGTGGCAAGAGGTGAAATTCGGTTGGAAGCAGAATGAAGCGAGGCAGCAAGATGAAAATACTGTAAGATGCGACACGGTACCATCAGACTTGATGCACAAGCTCAAGATACTTTCGGATGCCGCGGCGAAGAGAGAAGGACGAACGACGACAGCGGAGTCCTCCGTGATCAGCAGTTTAGAATCGCGTTCCTCTAGGATACGGCGTGCCAAGGAGAGCTTCCTGTCACGGCGGGGCGGTCCTTTCTGTCGCTCCGTGATGGAACCGGCGGAGATTGCCGCCAAACTTGAAGATCCTTGGAGACGGACGTTGACGACTCGGATATCAACGATCACGGAAATGTCGGGGTCAAACGGGATCACGGAGACCGTCTCGAAGTCGAAAGAACCGGAAGATGCGAGAAATCAAACAGAAACAGCGACGTTAACTACGGAAACCGTTTCTGTGGATGAGGACAAGGTGGACGCGCGCCAGGTAGAAGATCGAGCGGTCGACGTCGCCGTTCGATCGGACTCGCTGGTAAAATCGGCGAGCGCCGGCATGATCAACGTGGATCCCGATACGTTCGATCGGCTGGTCACGACCGATCGCGGCTGCGAGTCTCTGCCGCGGACAATCGCAAAGCGCCGCGACTCCTCGAGCCCGCTGGCAAAGATCGTCGGCAAACTGAAGCTTTCGCGATTAATTCGCACCCGGAACGTCGACGGCGGCAACATGAGTACGATTACGACATTGTGCAGGCAGAGCCTGTTGATCGACATGCGAAACGTTCCCGGTAGTCGACGAAGTAACGAACGAGAGATTGAGAATGATCTGGTCGAGGATGCGACAGATGATACTGATGACGATCATTCGGATGAATCTTCTAAAACGGTTCAGGAATGAATCTGTTCTCCAATCGAGATTATTTATGTAACATTTCAGGTGTCTATGAATTTTTTAAAACCTAATTCTTAAATTTGCTTCGTCTTATAATAATGAATATTAATCTTTAGTAATAGAATAGCCTACAAGCGAATTAAGAAGTAGTATGTAATTAAATAACATGTCTTAAGGGCTGTATTTGTTAATTAAATAATGCTTAAACGATAATAGAAAGGATGATATGTTTAAATTTATAAAGAACGCGCACCAGGACCGATGATAATCAATTTGCGAAAGTAAAATGCAAATTAATAGTCGCTGTAAATGATATTTCAGTTTCGTGCTCTTATTTTATCTACAAATTCTTCCAATTAAATATTAATGTTTAGATAATTTATTTATTAACAAAAACGTTGAAGTACTAATAATATTAAATTAAAGGAAAAGAATTTCTCGCAAATTAAGCTTCTTGAAAATTAATAAATAACACAATAGTTTTTATATTCGTAACAGCTACTTATAACAAAATACTTAATTATTATTGAAGTTAAAATAAAGAGCAAGCGTAAAACAAGATTGATTCGATTTTACACAGTTTACTTTTGTTACATTTCTTTTTTATTTCTTTCTTACAGCTTTTATCAGTATCGGTCAATACGAAAACGCATCATTCGTGTTGAACGTCGCAAGAATCTCGCGGGTGGATTCGTATTTTTAAAAAAAAGGTTTGCGAGTTCCTGATTGTTAAATTATGCAAAGTCATGCCTTTTTTCTAAACAATGCCTGCATAAACACTGTCTCCCGCCCTTCTTTTTCCCGCAACGAATAATAAACACAATGAGACGACGGTTACCGGGTCCGGCCGGTGTTTGATTAAACGGGATTAATGTCCCCGGGGCGATCTCGAGTGGCACGGGAGGAGCGAGGGGAGACGGGCGCGTGTCGCGAGCGCGTGCCTCCCCGAAGTCGCCACGGCTCGGTTCTCCCTCAGCCCTTCGCCACCCCACGTGTCCTCTCGAGCCCTGCTTCTCCGGTTGAGCCGACCCTTCCGCCGCTGTCACGGCGGAAGCCCTTTCCGCGTGGAACCGGGAGAGGATCGAACCGTCGCTCGATCGCATTAAGCGGATTTCATTTGGCCTCCAAACGATCGTGCAAACAAACCGCTTGACTGGCGTCAGCGACTCGTTTTCACCGCGCGTATTGAATAAAGCAGTAACGACGACAGGAGTGCCATGGGAAGGATGTTGATCTCCGACGAATCGACATCCCTTGGGATACCGGGCTTGCAAACACGCATTTACGTTCTGCTGAGTTTTAATTTTCTTCTATACATACGTGTCTAGTAAACGAAACGTTCAACTTTCTTCCGCGAGCACCGCAAGAAAACATTTATTATTGTTCATGAAGATATAAGTCTCTTTGTTTAACCCCTCTGCAGTTCTATTGTATTATACGCAGTAGTAATTAGCATCCAAGTAGATTTTTCTGCGAAGAAAAAAATTTTTACAATGTTTAGATCCAATTTTGCAAAAAGTAATTTTTACTATTTGTATGATTAATTACTGAAAAGTATAGTTCTTTAGCTTTAATTTCTATTTTGATTTATGTTCATCTTTATTGTTTAATTGTTAAATTATAAAATAAAATATTACTCCGCGAGTCTGACTCGGGTTAAACTGCAGAAGGATTAAACAACAGTATGAAAAGAATAACTTTACAATGTTAAATAAAAAAAGAATTTATAAAGTGAGAGAAAGATTTCAATAATATCGAAAAGAGTTTTAGACTAAAAGGGAAAGATATCTTGCCGCATAAATACTTCTTTGGAAATGGTAGGACGATATTTTGCCCACGTCTCATGTAACAGTTCGATACTTAGAGATAATCGAGGATTGAGGACGTCGAAAAGATTACGAGATATTGTATCTCGTAGGGTGGGGTCGAGTACGCCGGTTCGAAACGCCTTGGGAAAAACGATCGCAGGTACAGGATCCTTCGCCGATTTACGATTTGAGACGCGCGAACGCAGGATCATCGGCGCGCGGCACAATGGGCGGTCGTGTTGCTCGTTGCCTTCTTCAGGATCGAGCTGTCCGTCTACCTGCGCCTATAATCCGGAAGCGTTCGCGGGAGCACGCACGAGCAGGCACGTTGTAAGAGATATTACATCGTGGGACCGCGATGTGATTTCGTACATCTCCCGTGCGAGAAAAGGAGATCGCCCCGGATTCCCTTCCCTTTCTTCTTAGACAATACGCGCGATCGACTTCCGTCGGACCACCCGGACGGGAGTGTGCGATAATTTTAGAACGTCCCCGCGATACCTATTGAAAGGAAGGAGAAATTATCATTTGCATTTGACAATTTGTACATTTATGGAACGTTCGCGAGTGACTTCTGCGATTGAGAGAGTAACTCCGTACATTTATTCATTTCTTCGTCTCTGCCTTGCAAAATGGAAACATTTTCCCTCGCGAACAAGCTCGAGCGAGTCCACTGAATGTATTATGCAGCAGACTCGAGCTTGAACGAGCGGGCAGAAGGCACGTCGGTCGCGACTTGGTCGCGCGAGCGAATGGCAGTGAAACGTCGTCGGCGAAGAACGACTGATTTATGTCCACCGCGGTCGGCACTCGCGAGTAATTCCACTACGACGGGTGCACGAGTAGACGTATACGCAGTTTATCTTCTCCCACGTGGCCGAGTTTCTCTCTGCCACGTGTCTCGATGCCCCTCAATTCCAACGAGATAATTAAAAGCGCGAAAATATTTACATCAAACGATTGTTTGTGTCTTGAAAAACGGAAAAATACTTTAAAATATTAGAAAGGTTGTTAGCTTTGTTTTCAAATACTCAGAATATTATTATATTCTAGAATTATTATATCCTATAGAATATTATATTTATAATATATTTAAAATGTATATTAGACTTGCGATTGGTATATAACGTTTAACAAACTTATTTTTATAATATTTAACGAAATCTATTTTTCATGCATTAGTAAGTTCAAAGTATCCGAATTACACTCCACAAATGTTAAACACAAATTAAAACTGTGATACGTATTCTATAATACAGAATTTAAAATGCAAAAAATGTTAAATGACAGACGACAAAGCGCGAGATGCACATAGAACACGTTATATATTAAAGTATAATTAACTTTCTAAATATTTTGATTAATATTGTTTTATAGCGCCTGGAGTAAATTTGTGAAAGTGCCTTTAGAAAAATTAATTAAATTTTAAAATCTCACATGGAACATGTTATTAATTTTAGTTCCCAAAGTTCTGGAATTTTAAACTTTTTAAAATATTTCTTATATGTATTTAATGTAATAATTTTCATATCTATTTAAATCACGTTAGAACTATAATGAGTAGAAATCTTCTCTTTAGCTTTCTAAGAAGATATAAAAAAACCTTAGAGTCTCCTTTCTGAAGTCTACAATTAATATGATAGGCCAGTGTGGCTTAAAGAACACTCCTCTCATCCATGTAACGCGCATTTCCGCCGCATATTTCGTCGCAATCCCTAATTCCAGTCACTTAGGTATCTCATCCATAAATTACATCCCGTCTGTCCGGCTGTGTCCACGAGAACGGGGCCGAGGAGGAGGACACAGGTGCTGCGGAGACATCGGCGCGGGGGCTGCCGAATGCGCGGCCGGCACCGACAAATTTCGACCGGCCGATCGCGGTTATCGCTCGATCCGGTCGCGAGATTGCCCTATCCCGACGCTCAATCCCCGCCGGTCCCGATCCCGATGCGATGCCGGTAGCCCGATCCCGATCCCAAGGACCGAGATATTCGGCTGCGTATTCGGACTGCGCGCGCGTTAGACCGTCTCTCAAATAAAGCAATCTCCAAGATCAGACAACGACAGCGACGGCGGCGGCGTTTGTCCCTTTATCTGCCTCCCCTTCTTGTGCGCAACCCCTTTCCCGCCCGATCGCGAAAGTAGCCACTGGCCGCTGGCCGCAGCCGGACTCCCCTTTGTCAGAAAACCGAGCCTACTGACAGAGCGAAGGTGGTAGTCGACTCCGTAGAATTAATCGCCTCGGGGAATATTTACGTTCTCTCGTCCAAGAGAGCCTGTCCCATTGCCTGTCTCCGTCTCTCTTCTTCCCATGACGGTCCCTGGGTTCCTCGCTGCTCCTCCTCCTCCGTCGCGGAGATCCTCGCAGTTAGATGCGACCGTGAATCAGTGCTTCGCGATAACCACTTACGGTAGTTTGATTTTATCGCGACGGAGATTGCAGCGGGGGTGAAAAATGTTAAATGCCAGGCGGCGAAGTGCGAGATGCACGTAAAACGCGCATATAAAGTATAATTAACTTGCTGAATATTTTAATTAATATTGTTTTATAGCGCAAGGAGTAAACTTGTGAAAACGCCATTAGATTTTAAAATCTTATATCGAACGTATGGAATATTTTAATTAATAGTTTTATAGCACAGAAGAAAACTTGTGAAAATGCCATTAGAAAAATTAGATTTTAAGTCTTATATCGAATGTATTAATAATTTCAGTTTTCAAAATTCTGGAATTTTTAAAGTATCTGTGAAGTTAGCACGACGTTTTATAAATTTTTAAAAAATAATGACAGTTCCAGTAGCACTTTTAGCTTCAAAACGGTTGGACCGATATAATAGCCGAAAAAGCGTGGCAGCAACAAAAATTTAATTTTTTATTTATTTATTTTTTAATTAAAAATGCGCAAACTTTTTTTAAAATTGATAAAGAACTGTAGAATTATGAAAAGTGCTACTGGAACTGTCAGTATTTTTTGAAAATTTATAAAACGTCGTGCTAACTTCTCAGACACATTTTTAAAGCATTTCTTATATATGTGTTTAATGTAATAATTTTCATATTTATTTAATATAACAATTTCTGTTACAGCAGAATTGTAATTCAGCTTGATTAGCTTAGTTACATACAATAAATATGTGAAAAATAGGAAGAAAATATTTTTATTATCAAGCAATGTAATAAAGCAATTGGCAAAACGCGCTTCTTCAGGAAAAGGGATGTTGCAGTACAAGTTAGCACTTGGGATCTACTTTTCTCGCCGTTCTGGTCGAAAAGAATGCTCGTGAGCCTGGCAGTTTGTACACGGAAGTTTGCTCTATCTCCCAAATAGCGTTAAACGCGAAAGGACGGAGGCACTTCTATTGTCACTGGAATACTGGTCGGTTTATGATTCTCCAACAGTGTTGACTTAGACGTTGGATCTCTTCGTTTATCGGTATCCCGAAGAATTTTATATTTATCTAACTTTTGCGGTGTACAGAAGTTCACGTTTACATGTTTTCACGCGAAACTTGGAAGCCGAACTTTATGAAATTAAAGTAATTCACTTTCTTTATTGTTTAAAGAAGTGAATTGCTACAGTTACTTTAATATGTATTAGTACTGACTTATTTGCCAATAATACATCGCTTGATGACAAAAGTGGAATGCGTAATAAATTGCAAAACAATTATTTGAGGAATTAAATTAAATAAATATTAAATGTTTTGAAAAATTCCAATTTCACGAGCGGGATAACATCGAAATTTACGTCGCTCCATGAAATGATAAATGCAAATAAAATAAAGGGAAAAATTTCCTGAGAATTTTCTGCTAAGGTATGAAGATATGAAGAATGTACTAAATCACTATCTATACATTGTTCATTATAGGATAAAAAAGCGGTTTCGCAAGAACATAATTTTTCTTGTCACAAAATAATGATTGTTCGCGATCCTTCAAATTTCGCTAAGCAAAATTTGAAAGCATCCGCTAAAAGAAGCATATAGGCCGAGAATGTGTAAGGTGCACACGCAGGACGCGCGACAAGGAAGAAAGGAAAGGAAGGAGTCATTGCCGAAGAGAGGAAGAAGTCTGCAGGTTCTCAAATTGCGATGAAACCAGGCACCGACGCGTCGCGCGGGTTTCATATAACGACCGGACCACCGATGGTGGTGCTGCCCATCTCTTTTGCTTCTCTTCGACGGATACTCATCCATCCATCGACCCCGACGCGCTGGCGAATTCTTGCTCCAAGGAGTTGCGTGCACGCACGAAAAGTGGATCGACGATCGACGCCGACATACAGAGACAAATGCACATGAAAGATGACGATGATAAAGATCGAGTGAAATTATAAACACGAAAATCATTATAGGGAAGTTAGATCTATAATTTCGGACGTTTTATATGATACAATATAATAGAATAATAGATACTTAAAGAATGAGGTATGTAAAATTACTGTAGAATATTTATTGTAGAATAGTTTTATTATGTAAAAATACATCGCGTTTTCAGTCTCGCAAAAAGTATAGCTATATACGCTGTATTAAATATGCTGTATTAAAAATAAATTATAATATACACGGTTCAGCTGGCGATATAATACAGTACTTAAGACTAACTAATTTAAGAGATTATGATACAAAATTTACAGATCTATTTACATACGTATCGTTAATATTCTGTATGAGATCGCTGTTATCTGTTATTATCACATTTTCCAGTATTTATGCAATTCTTATGAATATGAGATAGTTTTATGAGTTTCAAAAATTTTAAAATTGTTGAAGCTTGCAAAAAGTATTGACAAATATTATCAAACATGATTTTAAAGCAATAGATACAAATTGAAATTTCAATTTATCATTCAATTTATCAATTATTTGTACGAACAATTTTTTAACTTAAAGGCACAGATGCGATAATATTAGCTATATTAGAGTAATCGTTCTCCAAATCTCTATATTACAGAATCAATCTACTGCTTTCCATCTTTCTAATTAAGTAGTTTTCACATAGTTTTAGCGCTCACATTCATCTGGCTTCAATCTTAAATAATATCGAGCGATAGATTAAATAATATTAAGAGAAGAACTCGCGGATCACGTATTCGAGGATTCTCGTCTGATCGGCTTCTCTTTGCCTCAAAGAACTTATTGGCTTCCGGTATCGCGGCAAACAAACGCACTGCCTCCTTCTCTTCTTCCTCTACCTTCTTCTTCTCACTGTAGCAGATCGTAAAGCGCCGTGATATAAGATTGAGCCATCTGCAGAGTCTCATATTTCGACAACTGTCTATCGTTGCCTAGGGACGGCAGGTAAGTGCGCAGCCTGTCGAACGCCTTGTTCAGATTCTGCATCCGCCTTCGCTCACGCGCGTTCGCGGCCAGCCGGCGTTTCCTCACGATGGTCGAGTTGACGTACTTGCCCCTCCTACGAGGATCGCGGCCGCCAGAAGTGATGTGCGCGCTCTCCGGGTGATCCGCGCCCCCGTCGCTGACCTCGTCCGCGTCCTCCTCGCTGTCGCCGTCCAACGTTCGGTCGGACAGACCGCTGCTGGAGTTGCTGATGACACTGCCGTGGCAGGACCGCGCCTTCTCGGCGTCCAGGTTGATCGTCTCCTCAGTGTCCTCGCGCTCGCCGTCCAGGTTGATCATCTCCTCAGCCACGAGGTGATCCATCGCGTCGACGCGCAGCCGCTTGTTGCCGAGATTGCTGAGACTGATCGTCATCGACGATCCTCTCTTCGTCACGGTTCTCTTGTCCTTGATGGTCGTGCCCAGCAGCCGATACGTCGGCGCGCTGTTGACCGTTTCCGGTTCCGACGAGATCGACAACGTGGTGGCGGGACTGACGGAGCGCAGACTCGCGGTGGGGCTCGGGGTGTGCCAGCCGTCGCTGCAGTTGCTGCTGTCGTAGACGAGGCTCTGCGGCACGGCGAGGGTGCTGACGGGCGGCAGGCCGACAATGGTCTTGCTCGTCGTCTTCGCGTAACTCGGCAGGTCCAGGTACGCGCAGGTAGACACGAGCGGCTCGTCCTCACGCGGCGGGAACATGTATCCGTAACGGAACATCTCCTGCAGTTCCATAGCAGGATTTACGCGTTGGAACAATGCACTACTCCACGTGAGGGACCCCCGTCGTTCTCTTCAGATTGATCCTTTCACTGAAACTTCGCACTTCGTCAAACGGAGAGAACGGATGGAGAACGAAGGTTCCAATTCCTCTCTGGTGCCGCGATCCTGCTCCTCTTATCAGAATCGTAATTAAGACGAACGACAGATCGGAGAGCACGATGATACGAAGACTGACGATAGTTAGGATGACTTTCTTTTGCGTCGAGCCACGGGGTAGTTCTGAAGTCGGTAGACCAGCGCTGGGATATTTATGCGTTCGCGGAGCGAGGCACCCTCGCGTAGCACGTGCCGGACCACCAATCGCGGTCGAGCTCGGTTCCCCACTTTACGGTGGTACCAGGGGCCCCGGACCGGGGTACGCGAGCGGGGACCGCAACAGGTGGCCCGGCGCCTCCGTCGTACACGCACGATCTCCTCGCACGCATGGAGCCGCGTAGCCATTAAAGTCATAGCGCACAAAAAGATGTAAGCAGAGGAACTTGAGTAGCGAGCGAGTGAATTGCGGTCGAGCGTTCTCGAAAAGCTAGGTCGCAGGTCAGATTAATTTCCTCAGGCTCTATCTCGTTGCGCGTAATAAAATTTCCGTGAGCTCTTTCCGACGTGCAAACGGATTAAACAGGACGCGATTAAACGGGACGATTATGATGGCGACGTGAAGGCACCCTCCTCGTAATAATACTTGCTACGTGCTGTCAAGGTACTTCCTCATTCTCTATGGTCAACACGTTCTTGCGCCACCTCAAGCGCGACACCGGAAAATTGCTCTTAACATATGCGCAAGGGAGAATGTGCACCTTATGATTCGCTACAACGGACACTCGTGGCAGGTGAAAAATGTATTAAATCACCTTACGAATTTTATATAACTACGTGTCCAGTAATATAATTTTCTAGAATATAAGAAATGTCATTGAAGCGACTTTTGCCATTTTTCAAAACGTCATTTTCCTATCACTATATTTCTGTCGCATATATAGCGATGGAAAAATAATTTCAAGTAGACTTATTAAATGAAAGCTTTTTAAAGTGTTTTTTAAATATTGCATTAAACAAATTACAGATTATAAAAATGTTATCTTTAATTATTGAAATATTATCTTTTTAAAAGTTTTATGTTTAATCTTATTAATTTCTTACAAATTATCTTCTTACAAATTTTATGTTTCTATCGTTACTAATCGTGGCAAATTTATATAAATCTACACAAATCCATTCATTACTGTTAATTATCAAAAATAAGAAAAGAAATATATGTATTTTTTTAATGATGAATATAAATCGTAAGAAAATTATCTTAAGAATTAAATCTTCATAGATTTCCATGATTAATATTGTATACAATTGAAGATTGCACTTATCTTAAGGAGCGAAAACATTCAATCTCTAAATATGATCAGAAGAAAGATCACTTAGAAACTTTCTGGAATTCATCAATCCCGTTCGAGCGCTACGTGAACCGGGAGATCGACAGACTTTGCAGGTCATCCGCTTTCCCGAGGTAAAAACAGATCGCGTCTGCACAAAAGAGTGCAAATATTTTAAGGGCGTAAGGTCCAGTTACATCTTTACTCGCTCAATTAGCGAAAACAGGTAGGATAAGGTTTGCGGCGACCGCGACACGGTGGTCCGTGGCAACCCGATCTCTGTCATTCCCCAATTCCGAGCGCGCAGCCGTCTTGGATTTCGAAGATCGCCTCACAGCCGCCCGAAAATTCTTCCTAAGTAGTCGCAACGATAATCCTCTACTTAAAAACCTACCGTATTTTTCGGCTCCTGCAAAATTCGCGACTCCGCAGTTCAACGCGCGATTTCGTCTTGCGTGTTCCAAGGTATGATTCCAAGATTTCCTTAAAACAAATACACATGTTTGTGAAATAGAAAGAATAAATAGAAAATGTAAAAAAAAAGAAAAAATTCTTGATCTTGAAGATTAAATTTTTCAAATTTTTGGCAATAATAAAAATTCTTGAAATTTTTAATATTGCAATCTCTTTGATTATTATATTTTCTTAATATTTTATAAATTTTCGTGAATTTAGATTTTCACATTAAAAATCTTTAAACTTGAAATTTTAGAAACTACTAGGAATTTTTAGAAATTTTCCGTTAGCTTAGCAAATAGGTTTGCAAAGGTATCTATAAGACAAGCGTTTATATATGAAATATATAATGCATATTTTATTACATTTAAAAAAACTCACAAAATATCATACATTATTAATGGTAGATACTTGAAGTCATTAGATGGCTTTAAGGAATCATAAGTCCTCCTTCTTACTTGAAAACAATTTTTTTTCTCGCGGATAGCTCATTACGTGGCTATCAGTCCCAGGTGCTACGAGATTTTCCTTGCATCGGTCCCCCTTCGGTTTCCAATATCCCACGCGAGATATTCTCGCTTTTTTTCCGTTCATCAGGCGCAATTTAAAAATTGATCGCTTTCATCTATTATCATCTCGTTCCACGGATGGAATTGTGGCGGAACCAATAATTAGGACGGCGAAGCGTAAGTCTGGCCTACCTGCCTCTCTGCTCTTGCCCTAATCCACCTATACATATATGTATACCTCCACCTTTTACCTTTGTATCTACCTGCCCCGTGACGTCGAAGTTGCGCGCTCAACCCACTCATTCCGCTGCGTGTCTGGACTCCTTGACTTGCCAGAAACTCGCCGACGCAATCGGAACGGACGAGATAACGCATTTATCAAAAAACTGCTTTCCTAAAGAACCGAAATTACACGGCTCATAATCTGATTTTCATAATTTGTACAAATGTCTGAGAATGCAAAACTACGAAATACCATAAGATGTTTAAAAATATATAACAATCTTTAACGTGGAAATTACATTAAAATTATATTAAAACGTTAACGTGAAAAAAATATATAGATACGAAGAAGATATATATTTAAGGATGTCAAAATAAATTTAATGAATTATCGATAAAAATTGTCCGCTTATCGCTAAAGATATGAAATGTGTGAGGAGACAATAAGATAATTTATTTTAACAATAAAACACTTTGAGAAGAAGACCCGCCACCTTGATAATAAGCGTAAAATTAAGTAACACGGTGTTCAAGATGTGGATTGCACGAGTCGTTGCAGGCGCGGCGAAGAAGAAAGAAGCGAAGAAGAGAAACTGCGCGCGAGGCGGCCCGCCGCGGCGGTGCAGGGTGGTTCCGCCATCGGGATACGCCCTGGGCGTGAGTCGAGTAATTAAATACAAAGTGAACTCATTTGTGGAGCTCGGTGGCAAATAACATGTTCCCCGGCAACTAGCGGTAATTTATGAGAGCACCGTATGACGGCGATCCCTCCGCCGGCCCTCCACGAAGATTTCCCATCCCTCGTGTTTTGTGTGCGTCTACCCTGTGGCTCGCCAGGGCCCCCTTAGTCCAGATGAATATGCATTCACAGATAGAGACGTGAGCTTTCGCGGACTGGACGAAAATATTTTTCGGGGCTGGGATACTTGTATCTGGAGGGACGCCGTTTATTCCACCCTCATCCTCACGACGATCGCTCGACTGACCTTTCCCTCCCCTTCGCCACGACCACGTCGTTTCATCAATAATTCATTGAATCCAGCATGCTGATAGATATGTTCTCCATTAGATCGAGAAGCAAGCAATTAACCCAAAATTATTATTGCTACCTTCCGAGAACGGATTGCCGTCCTTCATAACTTGCAACTCACTCACTCGCCCACAAATTTCGGATTTTGGGCATTTCTTAAAATTTCTGGAGCACGAGGGGAATGTTAACAAGATAAACGTAACTTATAAGAATATATATTGCATTCGGTACATTTTTCTCAGAAATGAAAAACTAGTATAAATATCCATTCCTTCTTTGTATCTGTTTATAAAACGTTTAAAAAATTGTCGAAAGTGATAGCATTAGCTTTTAAAAAATATAAAATCTTGGAAATATTCTATCTATTGAAAACATAACATATCAATTATTATTTAAAAATATCAATGCCTCGCACAGACTTTAATATATCGATTATTCTTATTGACTGTCTCTATATTATTATAAAATTACAATCATATAAAGATATAAATTATAATTATACAAAAAGATCCTTCTACAATGAAAAAGGGCACAATATATAAATAATAAAGGGCAGATATATAAATAATTTGTCGCCAGCACCCGCCATCTTTAGTATATCTTTTTTTTAATTACCGGTTGAACTACTGCGTCTGCTGATGCGTAGCAGGATGCTCTTCAGTCCTGCTCTCGTGTCTACAGCCAGCCAGACAGGACGAGCTCGTAGAGGCTTGTTAGGAGAGTGCGTGCCGTGCTGATTCCGAGAATACAATTACCACATTATACGGTTCCGCTTTTCAGATTCCTTATTTTGTCCTTACGGATGAGTGCTGCTACCATGCCTGCCGCCGTTTCGTTTCGTTTCGTTGTGTTGTTGCCCAGTGATTCTTAAGCATGACGTGCGCTCCTCTATTCTGCCGAGCGCGTGAAACATTTCTCAAACGAGGGCCCCCTCGCCGTAACGAAGGCCCGAAACGAGACGGGCGATCGGCCCGCGGTGATTTCTTCGTCTCGGAACGGCAATCGATCCAATCGACGTTTCTAAGGATCGTAACACATATATGCTGCACGATCGCCTGTTGAATCGGCCGCTCATTGACGTCTCCATAATTTCATTCAGCGTCAAATCGTGCTCGTTATTTAAGAAGAATATTTTGTGCCTCCTGCTTAATCTGCTATTCGCGAATAAGCATTTCCCATTCTCGTATTGTATTATCACATTGAAAAAAATTCTGGTTAAAAACTATTGTAAGTTATAAATTATTGAGTTCTATTATAATAACCAGAATATTTGATTAATCTTACAAGATTTATCCGTTTTTAATTAGAATTATTTTCAGTGCAAGTATTTAAAAATTAAATGGTATCAGAATCAATAAGATCTCCCTGCAATTTTTCTCCCGTTCACAAGGCATCGCCCGCAAAGAAATAGAGCGACTTTACAATCTCTAATAGAGCAGACGCGCGTTCGTCGAAGTCATAAAGCCCCGATTCCCCGAGCGATCGGTATTCCATAGCTGACGACAGCTAGCGGCTAGTTTAACGCTTTCGGTGGTCAACCGCGGCGTAGAGGCGTAACGACGCCACCGCCACCGGGGGTGGGTCCGCTTCTCGTTTGCGACTTTGTGTCCTTCCCTGAAATCTGGGGGTCAATTAGCGATTACGTCGGACGAAATGGCATATCGGGGCGCGCGCAAATAACTAGGCGGCGCGCCTC
Source organism: Tetramorium bicarinatum (assembly GCA_928718305.1). Taxonomy (NCBI): domain Eukaryota; kingdom Metazoa; phylum Arthropoda; class Insecta; order Hymenoptera; family Formicidae; genus Tetramorium; species Tetramorium bicarinatum. Next base: position 30,218,674 of record OV788325.1, read on the forward strand.
GGCCGCGGCGCGATCAGACGCACCAAAAACCACTGGGAAATCGTTCCCGAGGTAAAATGAAGTTATTGTCGATAATCGTCTGTCGTATCCGGAAGAACGTAGATCCGCTGTTCGAAATCCTCATCTCGGTGGTCGTCCACTTTTTCGGCTGTCCAATACGGAGACGTTTAGGGATGCGCAGTCTATCGTTTCTAATAATACCATTCTTTAATCGTGATACATATATGATACAGTTATTGTGGATCCCCACACAATTTCCACAAATTTCAAAAATTTGTCACCTTAATACAAATCTAATCGTATTTATTTATTTATTTTTTCATTTTAAACAATTATCGTGGAAAAATCGTGATAATCGTGATAATCGTGATAATAAGTCACCTGCTTAGAAAAATTTGTACAAACTAAATAAATTTTTTTTATATTAGATATTAATATTGATATTGATGATAAAAAAATGATTAATTATCCAAATATAAGATGATTTGGAAGCAATTACACACAGAAAATGTATACTACCTACGAGTAAATATACTTATTCTAAGTATATAGTAAGTTTATATATCCGCAAATCTGTTGTAAAGTCATAAGCATTACATTTACTTAAAACATATTCTGGATTTATGACGAGTACATTTTAAATTATTATTAAGAAAATATTCTTTGTTGAAGAAAATTATTGCTTAAACAAAGTAAAATAAGTAATTGCTTTTCTCGTCTGTAGAATGATATTTTTCTGTGTGTACTATTAAGTTTGTAGGTATAATATGAGGATAATCCACATTTCATATGTAAATGACACCGTAAATGTTCATGATAAGAGTCATCTTCGCTAATAATCATATATTAGATACGCATTAAGGAATTAAAGAAAACTCACGTACGCCGAAAAGGACAATGGGAGGAAACAAAGGGTGCAATAAAGGAAAATGGTATACCTTCCTACGAATGATATAAACGCCGGGGAGGAAGCAGGGTCACTTGCAATCACCACCGACTACCCTTACATTTTTTAACAATTCATGAATAGACGCGCGCGAGCGCCGGCGTCGTTAATCGGGCGTAATATATGTATTGTAATATGGTAACGATCGGCTCGGGCCGGTCCGCCGCAGGAAGGTAGTCGTAATTAACTTAAGCCTAATAGAGCGTTTAGTAGAGGTTGCTTTGGGGTAGGTCCGTCGCATTAGCATAAATCATAGAGGCAAATTCCTGGCCCGTAGGCGAGCGCTAGTTTATCATAGTTTAAAAATGAACGGGTTACCCCTGCCTGTTATACGTCGCTGGTAATTACGGCGGTGGATTATCTCTCCGTTGCCCGACGAATTTTCCGCCGTGAGCGCGAACGTCAGACTTTTCCGAGTATATACTCGACATTCAAAGTTAAACCTGTATAAAACGTCGAAATAGAAAAAAATTTCAATTGTATTAAAATTCTAAATATATAATGAATTTAAAACTATTGAAAAATCTTGTATTATTAAACCATAAGAAAATAATAGGATCCAAAATTTTACATTATTATTAGAATTTTATATTAAATTCATGATGTGAGAAATGTGATTTTTAAATCTTTCGTAGATTCTTCATTAGTTAAATCTTATCATGAATATTTCTTTTCTCAGTCGCTTTAATATGATCAGATTTAGAAGTGCCCGGAATAAATGTTGAACCGTCGAACGCAAATGGTACTCGACGTAATAGAAATGTAATAGCGCGGTAATGAGGCGCGCCGAAAGTACCATACGGTCCATGCCTTCAGCGATTCTTGAGCATCGTAATAAGCGAAAAAAAAGCGAAAGAAGCGAGAAGCGTTATGCATGCACGGCTTCGATTGTGAGAACGCGAGGTCCGGGTGAAGGGAGGACAGGTCGTCGACAACAGGATGCGCCACTGCTTAATATTCAAATATAAAAATTGAATATATAGTTACCGTTGATTGTTCCGCGGAACCCTGTACGCCAAGTTTAATGCGTGCTAGGCGACTTGTGTGGTCCCGCACACAAAGATATTTTATAGATATATTCATCGAATCAGCTTTGCATCGAGGTTCCGCGGATGCAACGGTACGTTTTATCGTTGGGCGCAATTACTTCGCCGATCGCGATATTAATGTTACGCAGGATATAAAAGACTCGAAGATAACTACCTCTCTTAAGGGAAGAGAGAGAAATAGACCTGAATATAAAATAAAATTTGTAGAAGTCGCTCTTTGTTTCTTCACTGTGATGTAAAAAAGTCAAAGTAAAATTGTGACAAACGCGTTTTAATTTGTAATACTTAGTAATTTGTATTTTAAAATCGCTTCCCAAGACCGATTCAATCGGATCTCTACGAACAGGTCCTTTCGATTACCGCAAATTAGATTCGATTGCGCAATGGGAAAGTTAGCCGGGGAGAAACTTCGACCCAGATCGTTCATCTCTCGATCGAGCCACTCGAAAGCGGGCAATAGCGTTGGAAGGGTTTTTCAACCCTTGGCTGCATTAACACCCGAGGGCCGCGCGCGATCCCTACAAAGGTCCACCTCGGCTATAAAAGCCATAAAAATGCCCAGTTTTCGAGATTAACGTTGCCATCGGACGAAACGCCCTAGTTTCCAAGCTTTGGGAAAGTTTCGGCTGATTCGATCGGGGCGCGATCAAGTTGTGGGCGGGATATCTTTCCCACGAGTCGGGGCCCTACCTCAACATCAGACGCGGACGTGTGCGTGTGTGTAAATTAAGATTTTCGTTTTCCATTATAAGAAAAACGCTTTGCAATATTAGACAAAATATTAGACAAAAAAATAGAAGATAAATATTAAAGTCTGGGAGAGGATAGTTTAACTGAATAACATCCCGAAAAGCAAATTGCCTCGAATATCATAATATGTTGTCCTCCATCTTGAAAAGATAATTTTACACGCGATCACGAGAAAAAGAAGGAGCGAAGGAGGATACAGTGGTTATTTACTGATGATCGGTTATTCATCGGTACGTCTACCCTATCGAAAGGAGTTACCAATACCGCGACAATCTCGTTTGCGTGGAGACGATCCTTTTTGAGCAAATTCGTGGCCGCGATTTACACGTCTCTGCCCGAATCACACGCTGCGCGCGCGAAAAGTCTCACGTAAATGTTTCTCTCTCGCCCGGTACAATGCCAATAACGTTCCCGATTAGCGTCAATGATGGGATAAATGGCTAAACGTTTTAACCTGTCGGTCGGCCGCGTCGCACAATGACGGCCGCAGGCGCGGCACCGATTTTTTCGACGAACGCCGGACCGGCGCATATTCCGGTCGCCATAGAAATGCTAACGCAGCTTAGAACTATCAAAAGGACCGCTCTCCTGCCACAATGATCCGGCGTCGTTCGACGATTCAGCCATTGTGTATATATGCCTCGCGTGCCATTTCGATTTTTGCTCCTCTCGCGCGCGGACTCGGAGAATGTTACAAAATTAGTAACGAGAAACTTGATTCCCGAAGAAATCCGGGCTGTCGCTGTCGCCCGGCGGCAAGACGGAGGGAAGGATAAGTATATTCCACGGTTCTCTACGTGTGAATCTACCGATCGCCGAAGGTCGTCGGCGAAGATGCGAAGACACACTTGTGTGAGCAGCACCTAAAACGAAGAAGAGGATAGAGAAGAGGATCGAGAAACTTCGTCTTACGAGACTCCGTGGAGAGGAAAATAATTAATGTGGTCGATGTTAAATTTCGACAGTGTCTTTGATTGCTAAATCGAACCGTTTACTAATACTTAAAATGTAAATTTTATCCATCGAACTACGTGAATTCGTAGAAAGTTATTTTTCTCCTAGACGTTTCAGTCCGTGAGATCTGTTTCTACACGAAGGATTTCGTGTAGAAACGAATTTCGATCTAGATCTCGTCTCTTAGGAAGGGACGGGATGAACAGAATAGTGGAATATGATAAAAAAAAAAGTCACGAAAAGCTCGTTCTGCGACGAGAACAATGTAGAATAGAGTACAATACAAGTTAAGTAAGGTAGGAACAATGTAGTATCGGTCGTACAAACATGTTTCTGGACACGCTCGTCGCCGTGATTAATGCAAATCAGCGATTTTCGGCCTTAACACTTTCGGCCGTCAGAGCTGTCGTACGAGCGTGCGATGTGTAACACGTGTGAGACAAACGTAATCTCGTCTCGTAATTATCCCGACCGTGACTGACTCCTAACAACGGCCAAGACGATTGTTCGAATCAAATTATCGCCCGGGGTCGGCACGCACGCCGCGAAAATCGATAATCAATAATCTACTACGGGACTATACGCCGAGATCGGATGCGTCTGCACGAAAATCGCCGCTCTGCACGAATCGCGAGGAGACTAGGAGAGTGCGGCCTCCTAGGCCCGTAGGTATGTATACACATGCATTCGTTGCACGATTTCCATAATTGGAAAGCGATCGCCGTGCCGTTTAGCGGGACGCAAGGACGCGACCGTCTAATATCATTTCTTCCTGTCAAAGCATTAAGCATATTTAACATTTCAAAAATGAAAAGACAAGAAGACGCGAAATGTATGTTGTAGATTAAAATAATGATATAGTATTGCAAATATAATGTCATAATGTTTCTATCGTAAAATCTTTTTCTTTACGAGAGTAATGCTACACGAATATGCGCCAATTGAGAATACAAAATTATGATAATAAAAATGTAATTTAAATCTTTTGCAATTTTATATTTCAATAATTTAATGAAAAACATAAAAATTGTATTCTTTTCCATTTCGCAGTGCTTTGCTAAGTGTCTTGCGATTATAAGAAATTATAAAATGTGTATTTGTTTCTTAGGTCAAGAATTTTAAGACATAATACTTAATAAAATAATGTTTGTAATACAATATAATACGTTATGTGTTTAATATTCATTTAATAATATAATAAAGAACAGAATCGTCCAATAATTTTAAAATAAATTTCGACTTTCTTCCGCTGTTGCAATTTTTACTCTTTAAGCTATTATTGAAAATATCAAGATATTCATTTTATCAAGTGTTCATTATATTTAGCTTTAGGAAAAATTGAAAATAGTTTACAGAGAGATCACAAGTTAAAAGTTGATATTACACATTATTCCAGGATTTTTAAGTGAATTCGAATTCGATCAAGCATTTTGGAAATCAAAAAGTAGATCTTTAATAATTGCGGCGAATGGATTAAATATCCAAAATGTAGAAACATAATCCAGAAACGTGTGTATCTCGCTTCGTAAAGAATTCACGATATGAGACGATTAGGCGAGAGCGAATGAGAGAAAGAGAGAGAGATAGACGGGCATAACGAGAGTTTTGTGTCTTTAAGTACGAAGGAGCCTCACCTCGCGTGTTCGTTAAGCGTGACGGTGCCGGCGGCGGTGGTGCGAACCATGGCGGCGGTGGCGGATGATGGTGATGGTGGTGGTGATGGTGGTGGTGGTGGTGGTGGTGGTGGTGGTGGTGGTGGTGGTGGTGGTGGTGGTGGTGGCGACGGCAGTCAAGGGAACGATCGGAAGCAACTTAAGGGCGGGGAATCGGAATCGAGGACTAGCAGCACGCGCCAGCCACACGCCTCAAGTCCTCCCGGGCCTCCTCTCCTTCGTCCTGGGCCCACGAAACACGTACACCTGGGACAGTTGGCAAGCGGGAGACAGGAGGGCTCTGGAATCGTCTACTAGAACGAGGCCTCTTCTTTTCGGGGAATCGACGAATCGAGTGTCGGCGGCGACGCGCGATACCAAACGATTACCGTCGTGTCGCTCGTTGCAGTTTCTTGAGATCGACGCCGATCAGATATCGGCCCCTTTCGATTGCTCTCTCCCTTTAAATGCTTCCGAGTCTGTCCCGATCCGAGTCTTTACTGCAAACTACGTCGTCACCCTCTTCGTAATCATCAACGCTATTTTATTGTGCAATATTATTTTAAAAAATTAAAACTATGTCTGCATTAAGCTGCTAAAACAGGCAGAACGAAAGATCTAACGTTTTGCATTGAAGACTGTATCAAGATAGGATTTTATCTAGAATAGATTAGTGATTATTTTTCGTTAATAAAAATTCCACCAGCTTGTTTTACAGGATAACGATTGAGACAGCCGGAGAACCAACCCGCTGACACGTCGGCCAGGATAAATGATGTAACATCCTCCGTTCCACAAAGTGCGTCGAGATAATCTCCCGAGAGCGGATCCATACGTCACGTGCGCGCGCGGCCGCGTCCGCACATATGTAAAAATGCCTAATAGCGGAAACGGAGACGCGCCAAAGTTCGGAGCTTACCTGATTTCTTTTGGACGGTAGTTTGGCGGGCGCGGGTAGATTAAACCCTCAGAAGAGGGAAGCGGGTGCAGAGAGCCTGCTGCTCGCCGTATGCTCTCCATATGGCCCTGTCGTCCTCCCTCGACAGGGCCAACCCGTGCAGGATCGCGCGCGCGCCTCGTCCTCTCTCTCACCCCTTCTTTTATATATCTAAATATATATATATGTGTATGTTGGCCTTTACCTTAATTCTCACTACCCTCGGAGACGACGGGGGGTTCGGGGGGGGGGGGGGGGGGGTCCCGGGGTCCTTTGCGATATGTGCACCCGTGCCTCGAAGAAATCGTGCCGAATCATGACGCCGGAAATCAACTCGCGACGACAGTCGGTGCCGAGATGAACGGAAAAGGGATGCGCTTCTTTTTACGATGCTCCCTTTTGTACGATGCTTGATTAGAGGTGAGGCCGAAGAATTTCGCAGCTGACTGTTTGATATTTCCAACGTCGTATTGTAATAGCATGACGCTATTACAGAGAGTGTCCAGTTTCTGTCGAATTCTGTCTGAATTAAAACTTCGGTGGATTCGCATTAAGAACTCACTTAACGAATGTATTCGTGAAAATTAAAGCCCTCAAGAGATCGAGTTTCTCTTACGAGGGCGGAAAGACGTCAACGTCTTGTTTCACGTCTCGCGCGAAGTGTTACGGTGATGCCTTCGTCTTCAGCACGATGAACAGCACCACCGTTCTCGCTGTATTATCTGAAATTGGACGGACGGACGGGTCGTGAGATTTATGAGAGCGGCCCAATTTGGGACGGGGGCCCCGAGATCCGCGCGCGGGATAAAAGCGCGAATTAACGATTTTATAAACCGGTAAAACCAACAAACGCCTTAAGAGCGATCCGGAGGCGATGGCGCCGTCGCCGCCGCCTTCCCCGATGCCTCCGGATGTGGGCGGCGACGGTTTTTGATAGCCCGACCGGACGTTTTATCACGCGGTCCTCGTGAGAACCCGCTCGAATTTTCGTAAAACTCGTGTCGACGATGCTTAAAAACCATGACGAGCACTTGCATTTCATCTTGGAGTCAATATCTTTTTTTGATTAATTGTTTTTCTCGCAGACGCAGTTGGTGAACAGTGAAGATGATATAGAAATCAATCACGTAGAAATTTTCAATACTACGTGAAAAACTAATAAGCAAGAAATTCAAAAAATTGTATTAAATAATTAAATAATTTAAATTTTAGTAATTTGTTCAATGCTATAGCTAACGTCAGTCGTGATATAATCGGAGAAAAATTACAGAACTAAAGAAGATACTGCAAAAATAATCTGGATATCGAATGTCAAACCCTCGCACTTCGCAGCTTTCCCAAGCTCGAGGAAGGTTTTCCAGAAAGCAACACGATAACTCTCGTTCGTTTTGCCGTCTTGTGTTTCCCGAGGCGACAAATAGCTCGAGATCTGGATCGCCGAGTGGAGGACCAGAGGACGAAAACAGCGAGGCTCGTGAGGCAGCAGAATTTCTTGTTTGGGAGACAAATACCGGCTGATCTGATCCGCGATAAAGTCCGCGCGTTGAAATAGGTGCGAAGAGAGACTCCGGGACCCTTCCACCGAAGATCGTGTCGTCTCAACACCGTCCTTCGATCTTTTCCTTTTCTCTCATTTCGATCCCGCGTTGCTCTCTTCTCTCTCTCTCTCTCTCTCTCTCTCTCTCTGCTTTCTTCTGGGTTTTTGCCAGTATCGCCAGTATACGATCAGATTACGATATTCCCGCACAGTAACTCCGAAACTCGGAAGGGCGGAAAGAGAAATTTACAAGGATAGCACTTTCCTCACTTTGGATATCTAGCGAAGTTTTCCCGATCTTCCCGAAAATGCATAGTTAATGAGTGAGACGAAATACGCGTTTGGAAGATCTGAAGACAGCGGGTCCCCTTTCGCCGGTTGTCCATCATTAACAAATGCTGGGCGTCCGGCTGGTCGCGAAAAGAAAGGTTCCGGTGAAATACGATTAGTAGATAATACCTTACAGATTACGTGTCATTCTCTTCGAAACACACGCTTAGATCAAATCGATTGTTAAAGACGCTCGCATTCCATAAAGAATTCATAGAGTTTTTGTTTCTCGAATGATCAAAAATCATGTTTACATTAGTATAATATTTAGAAAATTAAGAAGTGCTAAATTAAGAATTAACTCTAAAAAAGTACTTAAATAAATCTGTAAATAATTTTCAAACTTTTTAATGCAAATTTTTCTTCTTTTTAAAACATACGATGCAAAATTGAGCTTCTAAGTTATTTCATTAGAAAACTACGTTGCTATTGATAATTCATTTGGTGAGCGTTCAGAAAGCAATTTACTGTGGGATTAACAATGAAGAGATTTGTCCGAGATAACGTCGCGTCACGTCGCTCTTATTTGACGATACAGAACGATGACGATGATCGGTGATGCCACCGATTTTTCTATGTAACAACCGTTTACAGGTGTCGAACATTCTCGATGGGACATCGGACACCACGGGATCGTGTCGTACCTCTCGTTCGGGCGTGTCATTCCGAATAGCCCGGGTGGTCCGGACGGGTATGTTTCGGGTCCTATCCGTACACGATCTCGGTTCGACGACGATCGAAGCTTATTGGCGCTTATTAAACGGAGTGCGTGGAAGCGGAGCGAACGACGGCGGAGAAATTATACGCTCGTACGCTTCAGAGCGCGCTCGTCAGTGCCGAAAAACGCGCATCAGTCCAGCCCTGTTTCTTCGGAAGAAATCAGCGCAACCCGTTCATAGATTGTCAAACTATAAAAATCAAGAGAAATATATTCAATCAATCAATAAATATAAAAAAGATATTACTGTGTGTTATCGTCTTCTCAATGTACGCAGAACGCTGAACTCTACTCACACAGAAATCTACTCCACGAGTTTTATCAAATTACAACGTGTATCTTCTTATGCAAGATTCTCTGAAAGAAAAGATAAGCGAACCAGCATGACGAAAAAAATGCTTCATGCATTCAATTAACTCGCCAATGACAAGACTATCTCTGCGACAGTGTGATTCTCTATAACTTTAAGAAATTTTAAAACGTTTTTATAATCACAGTTGTCTATAAACAGTATTTTTAAACATATTTATAAAAAAAAATTTTGTTAAATTATAGCTATATTACCGTCTTGGATTGGTTAGTAGTCCACTTTTACATCATAGATCCTTTCAACGAGGAAACCAATCGTCATTAACCATTTATATGGACTATCAGTATCAATTTGATTTCACCTTGTCATAAAACCAAAGCTTTCTTCATCATTTAATCGTTTTGCTCAATTTCAAGCATTATGAACCTCTCCGCCTCTGACGTCGTTACGGCATTTCCCGTTTGGTTTCAGAATTTGACGTTTTGTTCGATTATAGTGCTAGATTGTGGAGATATAGAATCTAAAACTTCGAAATACTGAGCTTTAGAGATTTCTTGTCTTTCGTAAAATCCAATAACGGAATATTTCCCATCTTATCATTCCCGAGTACGAATAAAAAAATTCTTTCATTTTATTTCACGGTACGTATTCAATTCGGTTCCGACACAACAGTGTGTATTGCTGTCAGACAATTGGTACGTCGTGCCTTGAGACATAATAATTCTCCCGGCTTTCTTCTCCACAATTTGTAACTATTAATTAGAAATAATTCTGAAGGCAGCGCAATACCTTGAGCTAAGATCATATGATATTTCTACGCTCTCCGCGGTCTCTGAAAGATTCATGAAAGGAGTCGGTTTCGGAGACATCAACGCCGGGCATGTCTTGTCGCCCGCATGTAGATTTCAGTGTACTCCTCACAACAATTCTATGCCAAATCTTTTTCAAGAGTTTCGAACATATTTTTCTGGCACTGATAAAAATAAAACTGCATTTGCGAATAAAAAAGCTACTCAGATATGTGATTCTATACAAATAGTTGTCTATTTTAAAATTAACTTTTACGAATAAAATGATAAAAATATTGTCTTTGAAATCATTTCGATTTATATATTATAAAAAGGATCTCACTGCTACTTGAGATCAATCGCGACTCAAGTCGACTGCGCTGCTTGATCGCGTACTCGCGTCATTCGCCAAAGCAGATACGATTAATTACATATTTACGGCTAGGAGATAACGGTGAGCAAGCCCGTTAGCGTTAATAGTGGAAATATATCTTCGGACGGGTGTCAGTTCGTTGTCTTGGCGGGAAGAACGAGCGGCAGCATCTGTGCCGGCTCTTTCTGGCGATCTGAGCACGAACGACAGGTGCCTAAAGACTTTTATCGCGCTGTGGCCTCGCGCGTTATGGCTTCGTACGGCTTCGTCTGTCTCTGTATTCGTACTCTCTTTGCCCGACTCGTGGCGCACATGAGAAAGCCCTCCTCTCCTCCTCTTCCTCTCTTTATGATCGTATTAAAAACAACTTCGTCTCTTTAGCAGGTAGCTCGAGAAAGAAACCTGTCCTCGTGATGATCAACGAACTACATTTTCTTGCGGAAAGTTCTTTCTATTGCAATGCCAGTAGAATTTTTGTATACGATATTGGATCAGCTTTCACTAGTAAAAAGTTATTAAAATAATTAGAGAAAAATTATGATATTAAAATAGAAAAATTCTAAAATGCTTTAATAGAATTGAGATATATTTTGATAATAATGAGCGCTTTACGTACTTTGTGCAATTTTCATATGAATATTTTTTAATTATACAAAAATTTTAAAGGTGTTCTTTACATCCCTATTGCAAATTCATTCTCTGATACCGTTCACGTGCGATTTAAGCAATCAAGAGATCCGTTCCGGAGATAAGTAAACGATTTGTCTGCTCCCGTTCAACGAAAGCTCACTGCGGTCTGTGCGAAGGGGATATTCTTTACAGCCTGTAACGGCTCACGATGCAGTTACATCCGTTTCGCGGTTTAGTGCTGCAAAGCCGCGGCTTTCTTACGCGATCACACGTGCACACATTGAGCCATCAAGGCAGGATATATTGAGAAAGAGGCGGTTCGCTTATTACAGACGAACCCGGGGCTCTTCCTCTCTCCTCCGGCCACAAATCAAATAACACTTTACCTTGACCGATAGCCAGAACCTCAGCGGAAATAAAAGAGCGGCTGAGCTGCGCAGCTTACGCGTAAATGACACAACGCGTACGTGCAACGCGCGCGAAGCTTTTACGAGACGCGCCCGCGAAACACGTCTCCGCCCTTCTCGTATGGGAACGTGCATTTTTTTGGAACGATTCCTTCGCACGAAGACACGCATTATCGTTAAAAGTGACAAAATTAGAATTAAAAAAGTTGACATATTAAAATGACGTGTCAAACATAATAAATTATCCTGGCTGAGGTAATATTATTTTTCGCAACACAGTCCCTATACAATTTTTAATGATACATATTATTATCATAATTATTAAAATTGATTATTAATTTTAATTTGAAATTGTACTATTCTAGCTTTAGCTCGAGACTGCGTTTTAAAGACCGATATTTAATGGCGCGTAATTGGTTGAGCGAAAAATGTACTCAAAGAAATTATTATACAAAAAAGATCCAGCATTGACCGTTTAAGGCTTTCTATTGTTAATCGATTTATTCATATAACGGTCGAATTTAATTTAATTATTATTGATAATAAATTACATTTCGCGATGTTTGGAAAGGCGAGAAAAGAGAGCTTTCGATTTGCGACAATCTTCCTTCGGGCTTATATCTCAAACTGGAATAATTAAATCGGTGCCTCCTTATGAAACGTGTCTCGCAAAACGGCGCGCGATAATAATCGCGTTGCCACGATGAGGGGTTTCTAAAATGCGTGTTGCTGAAAACTTACGTGATAAATAAGCCGAAATATCCTCTCTCGAAATCATCTTACCAGCCGCTATGCCTGCGATATAAAGGCGCGCGCGAATTATACGCGGAACGAAGGGAGGAGGGATAAGCTCTGCGAGGGAGAAAATTATCCCGTCAAGATATAAGGCGAAACGACGCGTCTCACGCACCGACGTCCGCCCACACCTCGCAACTCGTTAAGAGGATCCCTCAAAGGGGACCCCGCGATAAGCGGGGGTGACCCTGTCAGCGTTTTACCACCTTTAGCATCTTTACATTGTAATCCGGTAATTGCCGACCGGGAGGAGGTTGTCATAACGTTAACCAGGCTGGTTCCTAACGAGATCTCGTTTCTCACCTCATCGCGCGAAATAGCGAATGAGCCCGAAAAAGCCGCGAGAGGAGCCCCGGTGTTGTCGTGCCGGTGAACACCCTATCCCGTTCCTCTCCCCCTCCCCCTCCCTGCCTGTCAGTCACGCTCGCACCTCTTTTGTAGCAAAAAACGTAATCGTGCATCGCACCGGCCTCGACGTTAATTGCCCGACTCTCGTTTCCTTCTACACGGTCGCACGGACAGTTATCAGTCGGCCTCGGCGGAAGGCGCATTACGATGATGAGATTCATTATTTGTTTTCTAAACAAATCCTCTCCGCTGGTGTTTTGCCGAAATTCATAACATTTTGAATGGCACATTCATCTTCCCCCCGTTTCGCGCGTAGACGAGACTCGGAGAAGAAAAAAAAAAAAAAGAGGAGAGATTCCGCTTCTCTTCATTATTCATCACCTCCAATCAATCATGTTTTCGCGGCAAGCTTTCCATGTGTTCCGGGGAGCTTTCTTCGGGATACGACGCACGTTTCGTTCCTGTTTATCTAGCGGGGCAAGTGCACAGATCATTTATCACACGGAAGTATGTAGGGAACACGATTGTGATAATGAAAATTACTCGCAGCATCTGCGTAGGTAACGGTATGCGACGATATTACATGGGGATTACATCTCGAGTTTCTCTCGCGGCTAATCGCCGCGGCGATAGGCGCTTTCGCGAGTGCAGGCGATTTAAAAGCGGGCCACGTGCCATTTATCGCGTAACGATAAGCGCGGAGAGCGGGGCACACACGCGGCGGCACGTGCGTCGCGGTAGCGCAGCATCGCGGTCCACTTCATTTTCTCGACCGACCGTTACCCTATTCATCTTATTATGATAAGTACTTGGAGAGAAAGGACCGCCGCGTGCGTCATATTATTTTAATTTAATATACACGCGCGGTGCCTATGCTTATTTTAAAGCAAGCCGTCTGCCCAAGTGAGCATTCTTTCTTCCGCTCTTTCGCATGTAATGAGGAAATTAGAACATTCTATCGTGCAATTAAGATTATCTAGGTAGAACAAAAATTATAATGACGTATTGATGTCAAAATAACGCTAAGGCAGCGATAAAATGACATAATAATGACATTTTGGTGTCACTTTGATATCATTTTGACATCTCTCTGTGATTTCTTGTTCTACCTGGGTAATTAATCGCAACAGCACGTGTCAATGTATCCAATGAACGATACATTGCGCTGATGACCATACTTGACTTAAATTCGATAATTAACATGTAACAAATATTGTCTATTCCTGCAAAAAGAAAACATTGATATTATTCTTCTTCTCATGATGTCTGCACGAGCTCGGTACATCCGATCGAACGCCGATCTGGCCCTAAATTCGCCGCTCGGGGCCCATCAATGTCTGAAAAACAAACAGCTCCTCCCCTTCGTTATTTTATGTACGCGCCCGAGCTCGATAATCAAATAACGTCGATTCGATCGAGCGCAGGATCCACATAATTAAAGAGTATACGTAATTACGGCCTTCTTTCAGGCCAGAGAGTATTAAGTTATTATTAGTTATTAGTTGCTTTATTAGATTAAGTAAGCATAAAGGCCATGAGCCTCGAGCGTAAAATAATAACTCGCGTGTAGAATAACGTCTCCTTGAGAACGTCCGTCTTCTTGTCGTCGGAAATTCCGTTTTCAGAGAAATTGATTTGGAGAGTTTATTTTGTCTCGCAAAATACATTTGAGCTTCTTATCGTGAAATAAAATAAAGATTTGAAATCTTTTGCTGCCAATTATTCCCTGGTTATGCCCATTGTTTTTCCGGTAGTCGACATTCGCTTTATAAACTCCTCGCGCAAAGGACGGGTATCGATAAGGCTCAATTTTTCGCCACTTAGAGTACATGCCACAAAAGCAACGTAATTTTTTTATATGTTGCGTACTTAAGTACTTTATATTTACATAAAAAGCAAAATGCTTCTCGCTTGTGCTCTATATAAAAAAAAAAATTAAAATGCCAGTGAAAATTGCGCTATTTTGAAGAAAAACAACGTTCGACCAAAATTTGAAGTTAATTATAGAATATTAAATGCTGTTTTTTCCTATATAATATTATTTTATGATCAGGCAGATAGTCTATTTTTAGAATGTATACAAAAATCGTCAATAACTATATTTTTTTCTTAATTTTGGGGCGAAAAATTGGGCCTTATCAATACCCCTTCTTTCAAAAGGTCAATATTATTTCGACCCAAGCCCGATTTCGGCCTGTTTCACGAGGAGAGGAGAACGCAGCCGCGCGTACCGTAAAAAGATCCAGCATCGGTAGCGCGCGGCGCAGCGCGGCGTTCGGAATTCTATCCGGAATCCTTGCGATGCCTTTCTCGCGCGCGCGGCCGGAGAAGGACGATTGTCGGATATCGACGGCGGGGGCCCCGAAAAGGAAGAAAAAAAGGAAAATAAACGGTGCCTCCACGCCTTCCCGGCGCGTCGAGCGGACCAAAAGGGGAGGGAGGAGGAGAGGGAGGCTGCGAGATCGAGACGAAGGGTGCCCGCGCGCTCGCTCGAATCGATCCGATCCGCGCGATCCGGCTTCGGGGATGGATCGCACGGTGGTGATGCCTCCTCGATTGTTACGAATTGTCTTGTGAAGGAGGGCCCCTCTAACGTGTATAAAGATCGCCCTCCGCCTCCTTTCAGTCCCCCTCCCTTTTCCTGCCGAGCGTGCCGTGGCTCGCCGTGACTCGAAGCACAACACTCGAGCGTCACGACGGACGACCGGAGCGGAGAGTTCGATCGATTCTCCTTCGGGAATCTCTAGCGTGCCTATATATTTAGCATATCCCCGATAACTGACAGCATGTTATTTCACCAACAAATAATACGCAAGAACCATTGTGGATCCGGGGCAGGAGAGCACTCGAGCACTGGAGAGCGCCCTTAAACGCTTTTAAATACGCGCGGGTTGCAGCGGGCGACCGGGTGACCGGGAGAGGAAGGGCCCGTCGAGCGGACAAGCGAGCCGTGGGGAGGCAGGGGGGAGAAGGGGCTCGTGAGATAGGGCGACCGGTGATCCCCGAGCGCGAGACCACGACCGGGCCTTTGGCTACCTGCTAAATTACTAGCGACTGCAACGAAGAGAGACGACGATCTACCGACGTAGGAATACTTCTCTCCTGAGCCACCAATTATCGCGCGTCAATGGGGCCCGGTCTTGTACGCGTGGCCCGCCGCCACGGTCATGTCCTCCTCTTTCTCCTTGGGAAAAACGTCTCTATTGTATTTAACGGCAAATTATCTGGAAACGATAATCGTCTGTTCTTGTAATGTAAACTCGCGGCGTAATGAAACCTCGCTTTACAGTTCGAGAAACGTGAGTCCTAGGACGCACGCAAAAAAATACTTTCTTAATTAAAATGTAATAGAAATATAATAATTCTCTTTATGAAAATTTGTCGATCCTTTATGATGAAACTTGCAACACTCGTTTGGAGATCGGGTATCTAATATAACAATAATAAGTATACAAAAATTAATTCTTAATTAAAGCAACATTTTATAAGAATTATTTTAACAAATAGGACCAACAGTATGTGTGAATACACAATTAAATAGAAAGAAAGAAATGTTATTAAGTTATTAAGATGTAACCCGAATCGAAAATAGTCTTCTTTCTATTTAATTACTTTAATCGGTATTTACGCTTATATAATGTTAAGAAAAAAATATAATTCAAGATGAAAGTACCTTTACGAGCCACAAGCGTAAAATTAATCATACGCCATATAATAATAACTCTCAACTATCTCAGCGAGAGCCGCATCAGCTCCGCAAGAATCCTGCAGAGAGTAGATGATAAAAAATTACTTTGTGTATTAAATACATTTATGCGGAGCGAGATTACGCTTCGCGGATCAAAAGAGTTGCAAGTTATCGATAAGCGGCGACCGGTAAGTGTTTTGGTACGTGTCGCCCCGTCGAAACCCTCTTCGTCGACGCGGAGAGTTTACACGGCCGGTGCAATAAGACCTCAAACAATATAACGCTTTGATCGAGCCCATAATACTGGAAGTACCATTGACGCACTCCAGCAGCACAACGGATCGTTATAGCGTCCGCGTTTCTGGTACTCCTGGACTGGAAAGAGGGGAGAGAAAGAGAGAGAGAAATTCGGGGCTTAGCCTCCGCGTTCATCCCCGCTCGTTTCCTTCTCTTCCCCTCGTATTCTTCCCTCCGTCCATTTCTCCACTTCGAGATCCGTCGAGGTCCGTCCTTCCTTCCTTCCTCCTTCTACTCTTCAAGGGAGAGAGCCTCGTCCTTCTCTCCCTTCACGCCGGTTCCCACGATCTCCGACGCGAGGTAAAGCACCACCGACGCACACGTGCGCGCTTCTATAATCGTAATTATACGAGAGTAGAGAAAACAACGGGGCCGTGCGCTTGCTGCCCGCGCACTCGCTTCTCATCGCGGTGCACGTGAACAATCGCTTTCGCGTGTCAAACATTACTTAATCCGTCAATTGCGACGCGTTCGATCGCGATCGTGCAATCATTAGGCCGATAGATTTTTATACAAGAAAATTGATCTTTTGTTTTTCTTCTCGGATGAAATTAGTGCGAGGTATAGATTTTTATCAGCAAACAATTTCAATATTCTATATAAATAAAATTATTTTCTCCTAGTATTTGTAAGAATGTATCCCCAGCGCGGCTTGAGATTTACTTGCGCGAGGGATTACAATGTCGGGACTAATGCAATATGTTAAATAACAGCTGGACATAGATCGAGTTGGACGTATATATGAAAACGTATTGACGTCCCGCCGCGAACGGCCACACTTCCGAAATGAATCACCCAGTGTGAGATGACGGCGGGATGCGTGCGCGTTTAATCGCAAGAAGCGACCGCGGTGGCACGAGTATAATTAATAACTAGGACGTGGGTGTAATAGACCGGTTTGAACCCCCATGGTTCACGGTGTCTACGGCGAGACGAGACGAGATAAGATGAGACGAGACGAGACGAGACTGACGGGTGTAAGATTCTCCCTTTCATCTCTCGTTCTGATGAAGTCGTCAGCATTTACCGAGCAGTTTGAAGATGCATAATACTAGAATGTCTGACTAGAGGGCTAGAAATCATCTGCTTATATTAAAATCTTCTTACTGAAGCTTATAAAATTAAAAGCATTGATTAACACAGTTATCAGAATTGTGAAATGTCAGAAATTATATTTCTAAGTAATATTAGAAAATAATATATTATATACATATATTATTATATAGATTATATATTATATGTATATGTATACTATTTGATATAATATGTTATACATATATATAATTTATATTAGATATATTTTATATATATGTAAAATATCTAAGATATACATATGTAGACATATATTTTTTTGGCGAGATCGAGAGCTACCCCTTTACTTGCACTATAAACCGTTCTTCTATTCATGATTTTTATTCAAGAAAAAATTTTTTGAATTATAATTACAAGAAGAAAAGATGTAAATAGACTTATTATACTAAAAGATATAATAAACTTATATTTTAAGATCTTTTTCTCTCTCTCTCTCTCTCTCAACTTCTCTGATGTATCTCATGCATTTGTATGTATTATGAATGATATATAAAGTAATACAGCTCTTATTTCAACACCTTGTAGAGATATCGTCTTGCGAATCGTCTCCTTCACCTGCTCAGCTACTCAGAGAAGAAGTCGTTCGTCCTTTCTGCTCATAATCCGCACAAGTAGGACGATACGACGCGCCTAAAGTATCGCGTCACAATGAATAGGATTACTATTAGCGCCATTTAGCAAGCGTCATTCTTAGAGTACCTCGACCACGGTGTGTTTTATGTAATCCGACACGTTTCCTCCTCTCTCTCTCCCTCTCTTTCTTGGTTCGTTATATTTCGTGCGTATATTTCACAAGATTAGAATTGTCAAAGCGCGCCTAATTCGCGCCGCCGCGTTTCTCTCTTCCCTCGGTCGCCGAAGGAAAGGAAGAAAGAAAGAGAGCCCTAAATCGACCCTTTTCGCGTGTTCGATCGCGTTAACTGCGAACACGCGTAAGCCGATTATACGCGTACTCACGGTTGAGTGCCATATATAATCGAATGATGAAATAGAGAACTCCGCAAAAACTTCCCGTAGAGTCCCACCGACGCCCTCGCAACATTAATCGCCGACCAAAGTTGCCCGCCTATCCAAATTCGCGTGTCACAAGTGCATGTTTATAAACCTTAGTATTTTGTATACTCACTACCTAAAATAATAATAAAATGCAAAT
This sequence comes from Tetramorium bicarinatum, assembly GCA_928718305.1. Taxonomy (NCBI): domain Eukaryota; kingdom Metazoa; phylum Arthropoda; class Insecta; order Hymenoptera; family Formicidae; genus Tetramorium; species Tetramorium bicarinatum. Next base: position 30,237,428 of record OV788325.1, read on the forward strand.
GTGAAGAGAATATCAGGTTTTTTTTTCCTCCGCGCGCATCTGTTGCCGCAATTCTAATAATATTAGTTCAATATTATTTTCGCGATAGAATAGAGAGCCGGCGATTAGGCGGGCAAAACGCATGTGAGAGATGACCGTCTAGCCGATGATACCTAAATATTTGTTCTCCTGTCGTTACCATTGCCGCTCGCCTGAGAAAACCGGTGCCGAGTCACGTCCTCTCCAAAGGGATTAACACCTAGACGAATGACCCTCGAGAGAGAACGATTGCAGTAGCCGAAAGACTGAAAATTGCAAAGGTCGGTAGAGACGGGAAGCAACAGCGACGATTAAGGCTTCCGAAGCCCGAAGTCGTAGTTTTCTCCCTCCCTCCCTCCCTCCCTCTTTCTCTCTCTCTTTCTCCCGTCCGGACCTACGTCGAAGACGGAAAAATTCCGCTTAATTGACGCCCAGGGGAAAAAAATTGATTTTCGGAACTTTCGAGGGGCCGCCTCGGTTGAGAAAGGACTCGGAATCGTGGCGGCCCCGGGGGCCATTTCGGTGATTTGTAATGCGGCTTGAGAAAACCGCTGGCCTCGTTCGTGCGCGACTATCTGCCAAAGGGAAATAGATGAGGGGAAAATGTATCCAGGGGATCGTAATAAAGGAGGTCAGTCTCATTATTAAGAGAGTTACTAATTGAAGAATTGGGAATTTCGAGAATAAAACATGTCGGGGACGCTCCTCGAAAGACCGAAACTGAATGAGTCTCTCCTCGGTTGTCCTTCAATGTCGCGTTGGATACAGGTAACGCCGGAAGAAGAGGCTCGACGATGCAGTTGCGGGGCGACGCAGAATTTTCCCAAGCATGTCTTCGTAGAATGAATACGAAGCGTCGGTAGCCTAGTGATTAGGGCTGAGGAAGCGCCCTTCGAAACGAGGGGGTGGTGCCCGTGATTGAATCGGAGTTTCCAGCCGGAGTGCGAGACAGTTACGAATGCTCTCCTTCGAAAAAATTGACGAGTTTCACACGACACGCCTAGGATATGCGGTGAACAATGAATCATTTATCTAAGCGGCGATGTAACGTTTCCTCTCTGAAAAAAAGTAAATTAGATTATAAATGTCTCAGTTCTATCGTTGTTATTCATTAAGTTTATAAAATTGTTATCAAAACTCTCGAAAGTCCGGTTCCCGATAAAACACCGCCAGTTTGAGAAATTTGTCAAAATTATACAGCTTGATTTTACAGCTTCTCGACGCTCTCCCTGGAGAAGAATTTCGAAATTCCTCTAAACTGACGCTGGTGATTTTCGTAAATCGTCGTCGGTGCCGATGAATGCCGGCAGATTAGCCGGCGCTGAGAAGAATAGACTCAAAGAAGAGTGAAACAATCGGCGCGGCCTATTTGGAGATTCGTGCATTGAAATCGACGATACAATGGACGTTGTTCGGCAGCCCGCGAGACAATGAGGCCCTGCGCGAATGAGGGAGGCAACAACGACGAAAACGAAGGTGAAAATTAAGGCTATAACGTAACAATGCGGCACCCTCCTGCGCGACCGAGTGGTCCCGATCGAGAGCAAGGCTTCCTTCTCGAGTCCTTCGCGCTACCAATCGCTCGATCGATTTCCTCCGCTCGATCGAAACAGACAGGCTGCATGTTACGCCGCGTCAAATTATTACCGATATTTCACAGGGAATCTCGAAAGAGGAGGCTTTACAAGAAGGATGCGCAGTCTCTTCTTTTTTTATTCCTCCTGCACACACACACAGAAAAATATATACTATCTGCGAGTAAATATAATTGTTCTAATTTGATAAATTTATATATCCACTAATCTGTCATAAAGTCATCATATTTATCTAAAACGTGCTCTGAACTTGTGATATATAATTAATTAATGTAAATAAAATTTTATAGAAGATAATAATATAATTAATATAAATAATAATAAATAATAATAAATAATAATATAATTAATAATATAAATGAAATTTTTAAAATTTAATTTAAATAATTAGGTTTTTAAAAAACAATGAGTTAACGAGATCTTAAACTTTTATTAAGAAAATATTCTTTGCTGAAGACAACTATTATTTACACAAAATAAAATAAAATAATTTTTTTCTCGTCCGTAGAATATTTTTCTGTGTGTGACCTCTTCTAAATAGCAAAGATACGCGGAGAAGGATAAATAAGGCCCCGATCGGAATGCATCGGAAGGAAGCGGAGGTGTGCCCGTTAAAACTCGCCATTAGAGCAAACGGTGCGTGCGTACGTAACGTGCAGGGTAAATTACACGATGCACCGCTCCGATCGGCCGCCCCACATTCCCCGATGCTCGCCCGGCGAATTTCGGGGCGCTCGCCCGGTCAGCCGGTTCCCAATGATTATCCACTTAAATCGTGAAGTCGCGAGCAATTATGTGGGGGTGCGAGGGTTAATTCGATAATTGCGTTATATTCCGTTCCGCGAGTAATTGCCACCTTTCCGCGAATGCAAATCTCCTTCCCGCCACGGTAACACCGAAACTTACCATCGCCGGCTCAACTTACACACGACGATACCCCATTTAACCATTTTACTGTCTCGTCCGCCGAGGTCTCGTTGATTGCACGGCAATTAACGAAAAATCTGTCACTAATTTACCTTAACATGAATAATTATATTTCGATTTCGCCGACTCTGAGATCGATTTGTATGTGACTCTGTCACTGCGACTCTGTCACTTTATTTGATGTAACTTTGTAAAACAATTAAAATAACTTTACGAAAATAAAAAATTATTCAATATAATTCATGAATAAATAAAGAGCAAGATCATCTATTGCTGTTACGAATTCGTAAAGATCTTCAAATTTTGATTTAACTATTCGGTTGATTCAACCTTCTTTTCTTCCATATAATTTTTTTTCACGCGTAATGTTACGTTACAATCTGATTAGCCCACGATTTTATATTTCTAGCGCGCGTTTGCGAATCAATATCTGCAGATAGGAATTCCGCGCAAGCGTTTGCGTCCAATTGTGGCGAGAACATTCAGAAACGCGCCCAGAGAAACGAGAGCGAACGGAAGAGAAGAATAGGAGGTGAAAGAAGCGGAGAAAGATGAAGAAGAAGAAGAAGAAGAAGAAAGGAGCGAGTCGAATCAAGCTCGTTCGGCTGCAAGCGAAGGTTAAAAGAGGGGAGAAGCACGCGTCCGCCACGCTCCCCGTGCACACACCTGGGGCCAGTTGGCCAGCGAGAGGAAGGCCCTTCTACCATTGGGCCCACAACCAAAATGTCCAATTATTAACAAATTATGATCGCGAAATTGGAGAGTCTTCCGGAAATACGGAAACGAAAACTAGGCGAGGAGGACCTCGAGCGAGATCCGCGGCCGTATCGCTAATATCGTCGACAGGCTACCCCCAAATGATTCGCTTTCCGCGAAAGATTCGCCGAGTTATTAAGATCCGTAGTGTACCTCTCTCGGCAAAGTCATCTAAAATCTCAGAAAATGCATCGTCAAATTTAAGAATCGTTAAATTAAAAAGAAATTAGAATTAAAAATTAAATTATCAAACAATGCTTAAGAAGAAAAATTAGATTATGAAACAAATCATTTTGACTGCTTTAATAATTCTAGTGTTAGCTTACTTATGTGAACATCTAAATTAGCTTTGAGTCAATTAGATTAAAGAGACGAAATTGAACTGATCTAGCGAGATACGATAGCCCCGGCAAACTCTTAAACAGCACCAAATTGCTTATAGACACCGAAATAAAATACACACGTTATAGCTTCTAAGAAAAATAATTATTATAGACGGATGATGTTACTGTTAAAAGATCTACGCGCGTATAAGGGATAAGAGAAGCGCACCGCTCTTTTTAGATCGATCTGATAGCGTTTGAAGGAACTCGTACGATATCACGTCGGAAGAAGCGAAATTAGTGAAGCGAATTTCCTTCCCCGAAGACCAACCGTTCGTAGTTCCTCCCTCGCGATGGGTATTCGCCTTCTTTCCTTCCCGATGCCCTTTTACGAAAATTTACGGGGCACCTGCCACCCCGTCGCTCCCTCGTTGCATTTCGTTACGTAATCGCGCCGCACTTGATTCCCCATTTGAGTGTATGTTCCTGTCCACATTCGAATCGACGATCATCTGTAATCAAGTGTCACGTGCTCCTTGTAAACCAAGCCGTCTCTCTCTCTCTCTCTCTCTCTCTCTTCGTGCAGCGGTAACAATCGCGGGACACGGCGCCAGTTACGGTACCAGTAACGCTAAGAGTGGCATCTGCTTTTGCGTGTAACGGCCGCGTATACAGTTAATTCGACCGCTCGAAAATCCTTTGCCGCCACGTGGAAATATGATTACACGCGTTTCATTCGGACACAAAACAGTCCCGCAGACACGCGGCGCGTTGCGTCTAATCGTCCCCGGGCGTGCATCTTCGCGGTAGGTCACAGACACAGATGCACGAAATCGTTGATTGTCCCGGCGCAGACAGCCTCTTTCGATTTTCGAACAGTTTTCTTTGTGCCCCTATAACATAATGTAACGTGTATTGGATATCGATTGGATAAAATATAAAAGAGTGAGAAAAGCTAAACGTTTCGTATCTTGCTAGATGGTTCAAATTCTTCTCTTTAATCCAGTCGACTCAAAGCTAATTTAGATTTTCACATAAGTAAATTAAGAATTATCAAAACAGTCAAAATTATTAGTTTGATAATTTTAATTTTTAATTTCTTCTTAATTTAGCGATGCATTTTCTATGACTTTTATTGAGATATTGATGATTTGAGAGAGATTGATTTAATCATTTATTGAATAAATTATTAATCAATTAAAAATTTCCCCCTTTATCCTTTTTTAAAGATATACAGAGAGAAATTAAATTAATTGATTTACTCATTTATTAAATACTTAAATAATAGAAATTAATCGTCGGTAGTTATAGTTTTAAGCTTAAATTTACGATTGAGAGACTAGTAAACAGAACACAACAGCGAAAACTCGATAATTGTTATTGCTGTCAATTATATTGCATTCTTGTTCTCGTTATCAATGATTATACTTACTTTCCGTATAGCATTTCTCGTAAGTCATATCAAAGAGCAATAAAAGATCACGTAAAGATTGTCGGCGGTGCCAGGTATAACTACAAGGAAGAGAGATCGGCGGTGAGACCAAGAATCCGACCGATAATTGGACCAACTTGGTCACCGACAGGAAACTGAAGTAAAGTGAAAAACTTCCAATGACATTAAAGTCGCATTAGCCGGGGCTAAGAAAGAAGCGGAACGACTTTCCGGTCCATTTGTTTCCACGTGTGGATTACATGCCAAAAGGACCGACAGTGAACTTTCACGCGGTCTTCTAATCCCGCTCTCTGAAAAAATCCCGCCGATCTCGCATACTTATATCATCATAAATGACAGGTTCTATAGGACTAGAAGACAACGAAACGTATCCTAATAAAGAAACGCGTTACAACTTAGGAACAAACATTTAAAACATAAAGACAATTTTTTTCTTATTAAACATATCCAACAAAATTTTACTTGCAAAAACATTTGATATTAAAAATTAAAAAATCTTGTGTGAATTAAGAGATTTAGAGATTTATATGAACAATAAATTTCTATTTCTCTTGATTAATTTCACACATCGGCTTTTATTTAAAAAAAAAATTTTTTTTAAACTGAAATTAGAATTGTTTACATAGAAAGCAGTGATAAGACAAAAAGGAGCAAAGACCTGAGGAGGATCTTATGTCATCCAGAAGCAAGGATCTTGGAGTAAGATTGCTCTTCGATTAGACCCACGTTCTGCGCATCGGTTTGATTAATCGCCGGCCCTCGGCCGGATACATTTTCGCGCATAGGGTTTTATGAAGATATTAACGAAGGGTCGTTTTCGGTAAGCGGCCATATAAGCCGTAAGCGGACGCGCGCAAAAAGGAGCAGCAGGTCGGTGCTGGTTTTGGCGCTGTCTAAGACGCCTGAGCCGACCACCGATCGTACGACCGATAACCCGGTTAACCCCACCAGTCTGTTATTATAATATTTGCCGAGCCGAAATATAGTGATTGCTTATTTGCTCGGGCCCAATTACGTTGAAGCGCGCGCCGGCTAAGGGCCCGCGCTACGTGACGATGTGTAGGGGGATAGGTACGGGAAGGAGGTGCACTTAGTCCCGAACGAGCCCGGCCAACCACCCACCCTGTATCCTATCTACCTGCCTCGGCTAACGTCGGCGACGCTATAACGATTAGGTTCGCACGATCAGATACAGACGAGCGTAATGCCTATTATTGCTCGCGGAGAACGCGTTACATCGAATGCTTCAGCGATATCGACGATTTTTCCATGAAAAATCACGCCTTTCCTTTCCTCGTTAATGCGTTCGGTCCTAACAAGAAAGCGGAATCGTAAAAAACATAAAGAAGAACTTTGCACCTTTAGTATTCTTGCCGTCCAAAAAAATAATCAATCTTATTTCATTTTTATTCAAGTGTTGAAATTATGTATGTATGTAAGCATTGTATTTTCTTCATTGGCTGGATAGTATTATGATGAAAGAACAAATGGATTAATGATAATGACAATAAATGGGGGACTAGTAATACCATAGTCGCTGTAAAAAATGCTGTATTGTAGTATATGAAGACAATATTCTCCTTACTTTCTGCATTTAAATATACAAAGAAATAAATTTTCTTATTTATTTACGGCTTCCATAATTTCAGCAGACCATCTTCACTGTAAGAACATAACAAATTTTGGTGGGGATGATGCGACAGACCGATTACATCCTTCTCATGTATCTAAAAAGGCCGAGACGTTGTTAATCGGAATAAATAAATGTCACGATAAAACGTAAAACCATACTCACATTGAGTGTCCTCTCGAGCTTTCCCGACGATGTGGAAAAACAGTAAAGTACAAGATCCTCACCGACGCAGTAGATAAATTCGCCACGCGGGCTCACTACTGTAGTTACGAAGTCACCTCCCTCTCGTTTACCGCTGGAGAACGATCTTACTATTTGTCCTTGCATATTCATAATTACTACGGTGTTAGAACGATTGCACACGACGAAGTGCTCCGGGTTTCGAGGAAGAGCATGTATACTGTTTACTGTGAGATCAGCGGCTCCTAATGACTTGTAAGTGCCTATGCACTCGGTAGTCTTTAAGCTCCAAATTTTCACAGTTCCATCCGACGACGCACTACAAAATAATGATACTCGTTTGTCAAAATGAAAATTATTATTTTCAATTTACCTGATAAATACCTGATTATATTGTGGCCATCTGGAGAGAAAATGACTTCGTTGACAAAGGAAGAGTGACCGCGGAATTCTTTAAGAGTTTTTCCAGATTTAAGGCCATGTATTCTATAAAATTTGTTCACAACTGTTAATAATGTTATATTTATTATTTAAGTATATTCGACATGTAACTCTTTTCATTTTACCTTATAGTAGTATCGAACGAAGCCGATAATATTTGACTGTTATCTCTGCTAAATTGTAAGCAAGTCACGCCTTTCGAATGCGCTTTCTCAAATCTCCTTAAGCACTGTCCGCTCTGCACTCTCCAAACTTTAATTTTACCATCCTGACCACCGCCCGCCAACATCTCGCTGTCACGACTGAATGACATTGACAAGACTGCTTGCTCCATCATCATAAAGTTGTCCTGCGCCTGGTACTTTAAGTCCTTTCTAATTTTGCCGGTCGTGAAGTTCCACACTTCGATAAAACCATCTACCGAGCCAGTCACTAAGTATTGGCCGTCAGGTGAGAAACGCGCGCACTCCACATGTGACTTCTGGCCGAATTTAATTTGCTTCGACAATTGCGTCGGATATTTCTCGTCTTCCTGATCGCGAACTGCTGCTTTTCCTCGGAATAAATCTATCGTAGTGCCAGGAGGTAGCAGACCCTGATGCTGCTGCCACTTTAACGCCTGTCCCAATAGGGCGAGCAATCTGCTAGATGGTACTACTGATACTTCGCCAGCGAGAGCAGTGGCTATGTATGCTCTTCGTTTTTCTTTCGTGCTTCCGTCGGGATATGCCTCGCGCGGATCAAAATATGAGCGTGCAAGTAAATTTTCTGCAAAACAATGTATGATATTACAAGCAATATTGTATAATTATAAAATAAAAAAAAATTTGATGTAAGATATAGATACATACCTAAGTGAATGTATCTCTCAGGTTCTTGTTGTTTCATCATGATCATTGGATCAGTCTGTCTTAGCAAAGAACGTGCTGCGCCTAATTCTCGCAGTTCTATTAATTCTAAAACAACCTAAAAAATAGTAAAACATATGAAACATATCGTTTTGTCGAAAAGTATAACAGCACAATCAATTATAAATCTTTGACTCTGATCTGCGAAATATCTAGAACAATGTCTGTACATTACAAACTTGAAAGAACAAAAAGGTATACTTAAGACTATTATATTAATTTTAATATATAATTGAGAATCGTTTATAATATAAAGGGTAACAAAATTATATATTTAAGAAAAACAAAAAAACTTTTATTATAACCAATGTAAATTTTTCAATAGGTTTTATATTACTTTACTGAAGAGAAGGTCTCCTAACACATTAACTGTATTTTACGTGACTTTTTGCCAGCCATTAAAATTTTTCTTTGTGCAAATGTAAATAATTGCATATTATGTACATCTTGTCACGTTTATCTAGTAACTGTCACAGCAGTAAATATGTTCAAGTAAGTTTTCGTTAAAAAATGAAAGAAAAATGCGCTCTAATTTAATATATTTACCTGTTCATACAGGTCTATGAGTTTCTTGTCAGGTAACTTTAATGATTGTATAGCTTTTAGAACCGTGTCCCAATGGCCATTATTTATATCGGCGACAAATCCATCCACGCTGTCTACAGTATTCAGTGACACTCCCGTCTCCTCCTGCGTGCAAAACGTGTCAGTAAGCAAGCAACAAAAGAAAGCCTACGTTAAAACGTTGAAGAAGAAATACCTGTAAAGTTTGCAGCGTCTTCACAAGATTCGACTCCTTCAGATACTGCTGTATCAGTCGGATCACACTGAAAAATAATGAAATACATTGCACGATGCAATTCGTTTCTATTGACAGTAGCAAAATCATCGAAATCTTTTTATGTCCATTTTTATCAATGTAAATTAACTTCAATCTCGATTTAACTTAAGGCTGATTTTTCCAACTTCTTGTTAATTTAACTAATACTTAAATCATATGTATTTGTACATCTGAATTTGTCTAATTTGAAGATAAAACAAATATGATATAACTATTACCCAGTCAACACAGAGCATCAGTTACAGCTATGTTATAATTTAGCACTCAACATTGTAAATGCAATACAATACATATTGTTATATAAATGTAATTATGTAAATGTAATATAATACATATTACATTTATATTCTTGAGTACGAAATTATAACAGATGTAATGTAACTGATGCTCTGTGTGAACTGGGTAGTTGGCTCCAAGAAATTTGAAAAACCGGCTTTTATCGTTTTTGTACTAATTCTTAAAACAAGAGACTGAAGTTCTTAGAACTAGAAAAAAAAAAGTTAATCCGCATTGAGATGCAATGAGATTACTCACTCGGCAGACTCGATTTCGATCGACATCTCCAAATATCTTACTATTCAGGCAGGCAGAGCAAAAACTACTACGATCAAAGGTTATGTCCTACGCAACCTCCAGTGTCCGGCGACGCGGTTTACCGCGCGTCCACATCGTTCGCGGACGTAAAAGCAAGAGCGGCCGTGGCCGCCCGATCGTAATTAAATATCAGCGAATGCCGTCCCTTCCGAGAAAAACAAAACGTCCGGCACGCAAAGCAAGTTCCTCCGCGCGCAGCCCGAACGCTCGCCAACGCTCAGTCGCCGGCCGCTCCCGCCAGGTGGCGTCGCGCCCGACACGTCGTGCTCCAGATTCTCCTCTACCTAGTCCACCCTGGTCCGCGCGCAGCATCAATAACACACGGGCTACACAAATAAAATGCGGCTATTTAAAATCCGCTCCTCGACAATGTGAGAGCCGCGATCTTTAACTGGGCCGTGAGTATTTCAGCGACGTCCGTCCCTCGCCTCGCGCCTCGTTAATTCCCCGCGGCCGCGAAAAATCGACCGCCGACGGCCCAGCGGTGCTCCCGTTGTAGTACATCTGTCAGAAAGTGATGGCAAAGTAGTGTTTTTTTTTTCTTTTTGTTCTGCTTCTCTCTCGCTCGTTGCTCTCCTTCGAAAAATCCCACTCGATTGTGGCTTCGGAGACGCTCGAAACCAGCGACCGCATGAGTTCGTGTAATGCTCCCCTCGTTTTCAGTTTCAAAGTGCAAACTTTGATGCCTTTCAGATTCACGGCCACCTTCCTCTAATCATGAGAGCCAGTCTTCTGTTCGCTATTCTGCTTCCAACGTGGGCCGGCGCGGTCGTGTGCCCGCAGCATTGCACGTGCAAGTCGGTCGGTGCTCAAGCCGAATGGTTGCGTCTCAAGTGCGGCGACGGTTTGGTGGAGATCAAGGATGTTGATGTCAACAAAGTCAGCGTGGAACTTATACAACTGTAAAGCACCTTTGTTTTGTACCTTCTGTACACATACTTTTGATTTTGTGACAATGGTGTGACAATGGTCCGAATTGATTGCAGGGACTTGAGCAAAAATCTCATTTACGTCATTCAAGCGGATGCGTTTGTGAATCTGACGAATCTCAGGCGGCTGGATTTATCGAAGAACAGGATTACTTCTATAGGCGAGGATTGTTTTAACGGCTTGGAAAACTTGGAGCGATTGTAAGAACTCGTACATAAAAACTTACCTATAAATTCATTTCAGTCTTGTATAAGTCCTCCTAAAACTCATGATTTCAGAGATTTGAGCCAGAACCAGATATCAACGATAGACAGCTATGCGTTCAAGAAGTTATCAAACCTCAAAAGGCTGTAAGTCTAAAGTGAAAAAGCCGATATAAAAATGTTTTCTATATAAAGATATTTCTTTTTCTCTTATGAATTTTTTGCTTTGTTGCTCTAGCGATTTATCCGGAAATAAAATTGCTGCTCTGGCGTCATCCTTATTTCATGATTTATTGGCCTTAGATCGTTTGTAAGTTAATGCAAGATTTATTTATGCTAGCAGATGTTAATTTTACTAGCTTTCTGTGTATATATATTATTATTACGTGGAAATGTATTTTGTATTATACAAAATTCGCGTTTCTGTATTTTAGAAAATTAAATGGAAACAGTTTGACTAGTTTGAAAGAAGGAACGTTTCACGGGCTTAAGATGTTAAAACAGCTGTGAGTAAAACCAATTTACACTTATTTCTCATTAATATATTTGTATAAAATTTATAACGTGATTTGTGTGTGTTTCAGAGACTTGTCTAATAATCCTTGGAAATGTAATTGTGACCTATATTGGTTTAGTAACTGGATTTACAATTCTTCAATTAAATTAAAGTAATGTATTGCATATTTATGATTAATCGCGATTACTTACCATTGATAATCCTTTATTATATCAATCCTAAACGTTTGACTTAATATTTCAGTCCGACGCCGAAGTGTGCATCACCAACGCTCGCCAAAGGGCAATCATTAAAGAAATTAAGATTCTTAGAGGAGCTTCAATGCCAATGGATATCGCCGGCAATTGAAATTCGTCCAGTTCAAAACCAAGTGGTCTTCGCTGGAGATTCGATTACCTTGAAATGCAGGGCGCCCAGCATTACGGTAGACAAAAGTGCCAAGTTGAATTGGTTGTGGTATCCTAACGCTTCCGCCGAAATCGTGGATTTAAATGCCTACAAGGATCCGCGAAAGAATTTACCCAACATTAAGGTTGACAACAGATATCTTTCAGATAGCGGCATCGTGGACAGGTAATTTTTTTTAAATCTTTCGAATTAAAAAATATTATGTATTAAATAATTATTGTATCTTTTGTATTGTCTCTCAGCGCTCTTAGTATAGTTCCGATCAAGGAGGAACATAATGGACAATGGAATTGTTTATTGGTTTCTGTAAATGGCAACAAGTCAAAGGCAGTCAGCGTTATTGTAATATCCGAGCATACGCGTTACTGTCCTCTAGCAGGTAATTAATCAAATCTTATATCACTAAAGAATTGCTAATCACGTAATGATCCTAATTTTTTTAGTCACGAGAAACAACAAGGGCATTTACACGTGGCCGAAAACGATAGTTGGATGGAAAGCGGAGCTGCCATGCGAAGGCAGTCGTCTGTCGGGCTTGATGCAAACCCCTTTGAAAGCTTTTTATCATTGTAACGCGACCGGTCAATGGGAACATCTAAATACGGAATCATGTCCATACATATCTCACACAACGAAAATTTTAGAGCAATTTTCGAAAGTTAATCTATCCTTGACGAAAAGCAGTCTGCTAGAAACAGCTAAGAGATTCAAAAATTATACGGGAAACGGCTCGGTGAAGTTAACAGATCCGGTTGAAGTCCATTTCATTGTGCGAACCATAGAGAATTACTTGAACTTCTTGGTAGATGAGAAGGAACTCGGAATTATGTTGATCGACATCATCAGTTCGATGATGAAATTGCCGAAAGAGATATTAAAAAGGGCGGAAATAAATTTCAAAGCCTGCACGAGACTGATAAAAGCGATTGAACGTATTGTAGAATTTACACCGTCCATACAGTCGCATAAAAAATACATGGCGCTCGAGGAGTTTCGAGTTAAGCGCGACAGTTTTGGTGGCTTGACATGTACATGGTACACAAATATCGCTACAAATGCTGATTCGGATGCAAGATTTCTGCACTGCACAACAATTAACAGGACGACGCCGATCAATACGAAGGATAAGACTGTAGAAGCTTCCATTCAATTACCTGCCTCTTTGCTGCAACACGGGCAAGACGGTGTAATAGCTCAACAGCTCATGATATCTATGTATAGCGATAGCAGATTATTTCCCAAGACGATTGCAAATGATAGCATGGACATAGCAACGTGTATTGTCGGTAGTAAATTAAGTAAGTCGAAAATCGTACAAAAATTTATTTTCCACTTCTTTAAATAATTAAATAAATTCTTGTATAACTCTTTACAGTTGGTACGTCAATTCGAAATCTGTCCGATCCGGTTTATGTCATGTTGAAAGCACCGTTATATCATTATAATGGAAGAAGGCCAAGACCAGTGGTATGGGACGAAACGTTGAACAACGTGGGAGCATGGACCAGTGATGGATGCCATTTAACCAATCTATTGAATAATCTGATAGTTTTTCATTGCGACAGATTGGGATATTATGGACTTTTGCAAGAAGTTTCGCATCTTGATGTCGATGGAAATAGGTATGAGATCTACATATAATTTTTGGGGGGTTTTCTTTTCAATTGTCATTCTATTTTTATTACATGTAACTTTTGCAGTTTGCACGGAGCGAAATTTAGATACTCGCATCCCGCGATATATATCGGAAGTTTCGTGACGATAACTTGCTTGATGATTACGTCTGTGACGTATATTATCTCCTATACATCTATCACGATGCCTAAGAAGGCGAAACATTCGGTTATCAACACTTGGTTCGCCATGGCGTTGTTATCATTTCTGTACAGCATCGGCATCCAGCAAACAGAACACATCGAGATTTGTCAGGGCGTCGGTCTTGCTTTACATTATTTGTCACTGTGCTGCCTTCTGTGGATGGCAGTATCTGCTAGGTAAATATATTACTTGTTTATCAAAGAAAGAAGAAGTATTAATCAAGTATTAATCCTCCTGTTCCAGCAATATGTATAAGAAACTAACGAAACCAGGCCTCGATGTAATACCCGACGATGAGCTTCCAGATCAACCTATACCCAAGCCCTTGCTAGGACTCTACTTAGTCGGATGGGGTGTGGCCTTGATAATTTGTGGAATATCCGGTGCAATTAATCTGCGCGAATACGCTGGTTACTCTCATTGCTTCCTCACGTCCGGCCCGGCGCTCGCTGCACTCTTTATTCCGTCCGGAATCTTAATCGCGTACCTGCTAATCTTCCTCTTGCTCATCAGACGCGCGATTCAAAACGTCGACACGAATGCGCAATTGTCTGAGGGTACTCAGGCTACAGAGAACATGGATCTAGAGTTATTGGAGCCGAATGCGAATCCTTCCGGAGACAGGAACAGCATGCGCAGCACGCAAACGGTGTCCTCCGATATTGAGGACCCGGAACATTCCCAATTTACACAGTGGAAAGGCCAAGTCATAATGTTGGTATTGTACTTGATGTCTTGGGGAAGTGCAGTCGCGGTAACGATCAAGCCGTTTAACTCCATGCCATTTGAGGAGACCGTGTTTGCCGTGACGTATGCCATCACCACGAGTTCGCTGGGTGTATTCGTGCTGTTCTTCTACGGAATCGCTCGTAACGACGTCCGGAGCCAGTGGTTGAAGATGCGATGCTGGTTGGAAAAGCGTAAGAATCGTTGCTGTCGCACCAGGAGCGTTTGCGACGCGAACGCTGCGATCCCGACGCAACCTCTGGTGCAAAACTTTGTTCCACAATTATCAAACTCGCAAGCCACCCAAGCGATATCCGACACGAACTCCGTCGCTTCATCCAGGAACACCAATCAATCGCAACAAATCTACAATAGCTCAAAGCTCACGGAATTCACGGCCAATCGAGAAAGCATACCTGCCGTTTCCGTGAATACGAAGGCGGCGAATCTAATAGTAATGCATCGTCATCAATATCGCTCTAACAATTCCGTCACTACGTATACCGAGCCGTCGTCGGCTTGCGTCGAAATGTTCTATAACCCTCATCAGAGTGGCGTCGCCAGGAAGTTCTTCAAGAAGCAACGTAGACACGCGACCGCGAAGAAGAATAATCTCGGCCCGAGAAAGCAGGGCGACGGCGGGGCTACCAGCGACGGTGGCAGTTGTGTGTCCATACCTCGGCCTACTGCAAAGATCAACAACAGTCTAGAACGCAGCATCCTAAGCAGCAGCGCTAAAGTGAACAATACTAATATACATGTCGAGCTGAACCCCATAAATGACATCAAGAACGTGAATATATTGTCAGACAGCGGCGGTAGTATTTCCGAAGAAAGAAACATCCCGATACGTTTCGTTATCGGTCAGGAGAATCTGATGCACAGTATCAAGAAGATCAACAACAGCGCGCAGCAGGACAGCTCGCACGTTAACGTCATAATGTCCAGTACGATGAGAGAAACGCCGCAATCAAGGAGAACGGCACAAGACTCGGACGCGGACGTTTCGAAGACGGACGAAGAGTGGCACTTACGAAATGTCTCCCAGCAGTGCAGTTTGGAGTACAGCTCCGAGATGGATACGCAAATGACTAGCGAACGGAGCGATCACAATCTGCCGGAAATCTGCGAGACCGTGGAAACAACACAGGAGGAGTGTTTTTCGAGGAAGAAGTGTCCTAGCGTGAACGAGATCGAGGTCATCGCTGAGGAGGAACGCGCGTCGAGAGACATGGGACGGTTGTACCTCTCCAACAGCATGTACTGTTTACCGTTGGAGCACGAGAGACCGCTGATGAACAGCTACTGCAATTCACTGAACGACATCGCGTCGCTGACGAATGCAAAGTACTGCGAGTACTCGAAACGCGAATCGCTCATGGATGTACAAAGCACAACTAGCTCGAATCTATGCGGGCAAGAAGTTCCTGAGTCCCGAGAATCGTTCGACCGTTCGGAACGTTCGCTCTTTGAGATAAATAGCTTGACTAGTGATAATCCGTGTACGTTAACTCCGCACGCGGAGACCCCCTACGCCTGTTCCCTATCGAATATCTATTGCATCTCCGACAAAAGTTTGGAGGAAAACAACTCTCGCGAGGAATCGCAACTGCCAGATGTGGATCACAATGTGTTTAATGCACCCGAGTCGAAAGACCTTCTGCTGGAGAAGAACTTTAGTTCTCTCGCTGATATTCCGTCAATTAGTAGGTCTAGTTCGCGCGATATAAATAATCTCAATTTAATCGATGAAATGGACGCATGTGCGGAATCTGCAAAGTCGAGTGATATACAACAATTCGAGGCTAATGAGATCTATATAGATGAGTCGGTGAGCCATTTGACAGTTAAGAAAGAAACGAGCGTTTAATATATACTTGTACATTATATAATTTATATATAAATTTCATATACATATAATTTATATATAAACTATATATATATATGTGTATTATTATATATTATACATGTAAATATATATATATATATATATATATACACATGATGTATACGTATATAATTATATATTATATATTATACATGTATACATGTATAATAATGTATACATATATACATGATGTATACATATATAATAAGATCACTTCGTTCGTCTATTATAGCAATGTATTTATTTTTATGCATATATTTCATAGACTGCGCAATATGGAGATTAGCACATTTTATAATTTGTATTTTACGAGATTAATCTTTGCTAGAATCGTGTGTTCAATACGCCTCGTATATTAAATGTTCATATCTTTTTGCTATTTACGTCGCGTTTAGAGACGCGATTATTTAAAATTTTTGTAAATAATGAACGTTCTTCGCCTACGAAATAGTCGATAATCAACTTGATATTTCATTTTAACTAGTATAAATATTGTATGGTTAAGCAAAAATTGTATTTGAAGTGATTTTGATCAGTTGACGAAGTTAGATTCAACAGATAAATTTAAATAATCTAAACAATATTGTCACAATCCGAGTATAGGTACATACTCACTATTGTGGCATGCATATAATAGACAAAACATACTGATTACAAAAGAACAGTACTTTAACACAACGAAACACAATTACAATCAGAAACTCTAAGAATATCCTTCGGTTGATTAAGACATGTCAAATCGACACTGCTGATCTAAATTCTCTTTTTAAAATTGACGACTTGTCAGTAGTGGCAAGTCCTGATTGGTCTTTAAGTGTCAAAAGGTTTAGTACTGATTTTTCAATTTAATCAACTCAATTTTGCAACATTATTATTCAGCCGTGATGATTATGTCCAGTATCCTGAACAAATACTCCAATATACATACATTTATATATATCCCTTAGAGACATAATTGTAAAATCATTTTGGCTGTGAAATATTTCTCCTTAATTTCATTGAGGAATTTACTTGATAATTGTCACACGATTTTATAGCATCGCAATGTTATCGTTTATGTAATTTTATGCAGGTTTAGAAATATTTTTCCCGCATTTATATGATCTCTAAAGTAAACATGATATTGCATTTCATTTTAGTAAGGTGATACTTGGTTTGTATAACTGCCTAATATGAATTAAGACATAAAATGGAATTTCTGTAAGACTGAATATTAAGCTAAATTTGTGAAACTGAATATGATTACCACCGATTTCCAGTTTATGTACGTATACATTTTAACAAAAAACCTTTTTATAACGATCCCTAGTATTATATTGTAAATAATGTTCGTTTAAGTTTTTAAGATGAATGTAATTTGTATTAAGCGCGTTAAAGCAGCTTGAAAGATTTTATATGCTATATTCTTTTGTCTTATTATTTTTACTTTTATATATTGTTTTCTTCAAAAAATATAAACAATGTATGTACTTGTATACAAGACACAAGTTACTAATTAATACATGTATATTGTACAAAATTAGTCTGTTTTGTTATATAATCATTTACTATATATAATTCTATAATATTTGGCACTTAAAACATCACATCTGATGTTAAATATGTCATCAACAAAGTTTCATATATCTGATCAATTCTCAAAATATTGATCTGCTTCTATCATTTTATATCCTGCTAAGATAATCTATATTTGTAATGTTACCTTACACCTTTCTGTAATTTTTCGCAGTCATTATTATGAATTATGCTCGCACATTGTCCGACTTTGCTTCGCCCAACCAATCTTTCGGATTTTTCAGCACCTCGAGAAGTTGCGACTCCCTTGAACCGGCTTCAGGCTCATGCATGTACTCCCATTTGGCGTTCAACGGCAGAGACATGAGTATACTCTCATATCTCGCACCGGGCGTGTACAGGCCGAACTTGGTCCCGCGATCGTAGATTAAATTAAACTCGACATATCTGCCCCGTCGCAATAATTGCCATTGCCTCTCGTGATACCCGTAGCCGTCGTTTTTGTGCTTCTTCACCAAGGGAATGTATGACGGAATGATTGCTTCGGCGCAGGAAGTAACGAACTGAAACGTCTCGTCCTGACTCGGAGTGTCGAGATCGTCGAAAAATATCCCGCCCACGCCTCGCCGTTCTCCGCGGTGTATGATATTGAAATAATTGTCGCACCACTCTTTGAACTTCGCGTAGTAGGAGGGATCGTGCTTGTCGCACGCGAATTTCAGCGCTCTGTGGAAGTGCTTGACGTCCTCCTCGTTCAGATAGTACGGAGTGAGATCCGTACCGCCGCCGAACCACCATTGGACAGTGCCATCCGGGTTCTTCACCTCGAAATAGCGATAATTGAAGTGAATCGTGGGTATCATGGGATTGCGAGGGTGAATCACGGCGCTGACCCCGGCTGCGAAGAACGGCACCGAGTCTTCCATCTTCTTGCCGCGTGCCCTCATCTGCTGGACCGCACTCGGTGGTAACACGCCGGTCACGACGGAAACGTTAACGCCAGCTTTCTCGAACACCTCCCCGTCTTGCAGCACGCAGGTGATACCGCCGCCACCCTCCTTTCTGCTCCAACGATCCACTTTGAAGGACTTGTCGGTCTCTAACGATTCGAGAGCCCTGCAGAAATCTGCCTGGGTCTTCATCACCAGCAGCTCCATTCTTGTTTTCATGTCATTCTGGCTTTTCTGCAATTTTTCAACAGCTGTGACAGGCTCGGCCATAAAGGTTTTAACGTAATTATGCAGATCATTCTGCGCCGCCAGAACTGTAACTCTAGATACACTGTACGCCGCAAGTCCTGTTAGAATTCCCGCTCCAACATGCTTTAGGTTTTTCGATCTGCTCCACGTAGCGTAACAGTAAACACCAAAAGACCGCAGACCTCTCCGCACCATAAAACTTGTAGCCATGACTTTTTCCTAATTATTTTCTCTGCAACAAAATTTAAAGTCTTATTTCTTAGTACGTTGTCACAAAATAGTCTTATGATTTTATATTTTATATATATTTATAGTCGGGAAGTATTTTCCGATTAGATAAGATTCAGTAGATTAGATTAATAAGTGTTTTATATTTATGACTAACAAAATGTAGAGAGAGTACTTTGCTACCTTTTACAATTGCTATTATTGCCGTTTATGACTGGCATCTATTTCACATTGTTAATGCGACTGTTTTTGCTGCTTTGAAATTTAAATGCAAGAGAAAAACAAGATTCAAAGTATCTCTCAATGAGGTTAATGAATCAGCTGACAGTGTAGCACTACAGTGACAGAAGATGCATGCTCGCGCCATCTTTCATAGTGGGCAATTTTTACGTAAAATTGTTCGAAAAATAATGCGACAACAATCGCAGTAAGACTTTAAGAAAATTAAATGCTAAGTTGAATGAGATCAGGAAATATTGTTACTGCGGCAAATTATGCGACAGTAATGCTTTTATAAATATTGTCTTGTCTATATAATTTATAATTGTAGTATAAATTACACGGGAATTTTTGTACGTTAATAAAATTCTCAGTCTCAAATTGAAAATCTTGTAAAGAAAATTAGGTAGAAGAGCAAATTAATAATAGCAGGTTCGATTATAGAGTGATGCTTAACTGTGTAAATAAAATATGCTATTTGATTATATGCTGTACATTATTCAACGCTTATATTTATATCGTATGGTATCTTCATCATAATATGTATTGAAAGATTTCCAATGCTGCCGTCTAGCATTTCTTCTCCATGTTCTATTTGGTAACAAGCCTAGAAAAACAAAGCGAGATATTATTTCCAGGAATATATATTTTTAATTATATATATCCACACACATTTTCCATGTAATTAGGTTAGCATTTACATTTACGTACCTGCTCTTTGAGCCATAGTCACCAAGACGGACATTCTTTTCTGCTGCACGTTACAGAGCCCGGTTACCCTACGTGGCAACATTGTTCCGTTTGGACGCAGAAACTGACTCAGAATAAGAACATCCTGCAAAACATACAGAGTTTCAGACTTAACGATTAATAGAAAATTGTTGGCGTAACACAAATTATTTTAGTACTAGAACTTATAATGTAACAAAAATTATTTTAATAATGGAACTTACAGTGTGTTTAACATCAAGTTCCGTGGCGCAAAGAGGACACGCGTTCGAGTCCAATTTCAGCAATAAGTGTTCCTTCTTCTGAGGTACCCTGATAGCTTCGATAGTTAAGACATTATCTTCTTTCTTCTCAATTACTGAAAGAAATTAGAGTGTAAATAAACTCAAGACGAGGGCTATAGGTTAGGTTCATGAAATTTGTATTTCTCGCTTTAAGTAGCATTTATTCGATAGCGGACTCACTCTCTCTTAAACGTGTAGTTGCGGACAGCGATACGCTTCTATTAGATTTCGTCAAAATCAGATTTTTTGCAAAGTCTTTTAGGGATCGAAAGAGAACCGCCATTTTTACAAGACATCAGACTCTGGTTTTCGAATTAAGTCTCTCTCGTATCGATAGCTGTCGGTAACGAAGAAAATGAACAGAGTCGGTATCTCGTATTTAGGAAAAATATAAACTTTCACAGAAAGTTTACAGCACATTTTGTACGCTTTTCTCAAAGTTCTCACAGCTTTCTCTGCAAGTTAAATTGATTAATAATTTACTTTCTTTATATCTTATATATTTCTTCAGATTAGCAACTGGACAAAACTTGAAAAGTTTTAAAGGGACATTTACGTAATACTCATTTGCCAGGCACATCCGAAAGATTTGTTTTCTGTATATCTGTGCTACACTTTCTACATTTAGAATGTAACAGGCATGTAATCAGGTGAGAAAAATTGGAAAGAAAAAGGGAAAAGATATATCCAAAGGGAAAGAAGAATACAACTGTAAAGGACAAACTTCACATCGGAAGTATGTACATACACGTGGCAAACTGCTTTAGCACATGAAGTTGCACCCATGCGCATTCCATCCCAATCAACCAAAAATATTTCAGCATGATTCTTGCAATAGTTGCAATATAACTAATATAATACTTGCAATATAACTAAATTGTTACAATATTGCAGCAATATAACATTCCAGTTATAATCCAAGAATCTTGCTGAAAACGTTTTAAATTGATTATGAGAATGTTCATTTCTACCACTGCAAATTAACTTTGATCTTGATTTAACTTACATTTTATTCTAATGCTTAGAACTTAGAAAAAGATGAAAAATTAATTAAACCGAAAGTAAAAATTAATCTGCTTGATAAAAATGGACATAAATCACAAGCTGTCTAGTGAGTGTATCCAAAAATAAAAAGTCTCTGACGCCTTCTCTCTCTCTCTCTCTCTCTCTCTGTTTAAACATTAAAAAAAGAAGGAAAGCTTGTGAAAAAAAACTTTCTTTCAAAACCTGCCAATCACGATACATAAATATCTAGAGGCATCTAGAGCCAACTTCAAGTGGGAAGGCGTCAATGACGCCTTCTCTACATACGCCACGGCGTGACGTCACCACGCGCAGCCAGCCACACGCTTCGCCTTGCTCCCGTCGCGCCTCCACCCTCCCCCTCTGCCGCCCATCGCCGTCGTCGACGTCGCCGCGCGGCCGTAGCGCTCTCGCGGCAGTCGCGGTCGTCTGCGATGAGTTTAGTTTTGAAAACAAAGGGCCGCCCGCCGTTTACCGTGGTGTGTCGTCGTCGTCACGCGGCTCGCGCGTAAGGAAACGGAAGCGCTCGGCCCGCAAGCGGGGCGCAGACGGCAGACCGAGGATTAAACGCCGCCGTCGGGACGAGTCGTGTGTACGATCTCACGGTCCTTCCGTCCCTCCTTCGTTCAGCTGTTTATTCGTACATCCGTCCATCCGTTCCTCTCTCTCTTTCTCTCTCTCTTATTCTCTCTCTCTTATTCTCTCTTCCTCTACATAGAGATATTTATCCTATTCATCTCCTGTCTCTTTTTGTGTCTCACCCGACCGCCCCCGCACCACCCGTGACAACTCTCCCCTTCGTGTCACCGTCGCAAGCGTGATCAACAACAAAAAAAATGGACGCACTTCGGGAGCAGGTGATGATCAATCAGTTTGTGTTGGCCGCTGGCTGTGCCAGGGAACAGGCGAAGCAGTTGCTGCAAGCGGCGCACTGGCAGTTCGAGGTGAGGGGAAAAATTGAGAGAGACGGACCCGGGAAGCACGAAAAGATTGAGGAAAGAGAACCCGAAGAATCCTCGCGCGTGCTTTCCCTCCTCCTCCCCTTCCCTCCTCGACCGTGTGTACGTGTATCGCACACGCCTGCCGTATGCACGGTGTATATCCTCGCTCGGACACTGCTACGTAAACAAAGCGACAAAAATGGCCGCCGTCGCCGCTGGCACGGCTCGGCCGCTCGAACGCCGCGTGGATTCCGCGACGTTCGGCCGCGATAAGCTCGCGGGACGGCGACGGGAGCTTTCCGGTCCTGAGCGGACGACGACGACGACGACGAGGGCGACGATGTCGCGGCGGCCGTCGACGAAGGGCGCGACTCGCCGTCGTGGCCGACGGCCGCCAAGTCGGCTCGATTCATTCATAAAAATCGCGCGGTGTTGCTAACGCGACGCGGCCCGCGTAGGATCGCAGAAACGATCCGCAGATCCGCGTGGCACATGTCTTTATCGGACAGGGACCTTCCCACCCTCCCCGCGGGTCGCCGTAAACGTGCTGCATCGTGGAACAGCGACCGTAAATAATCGCCAACAGTACACATGTAGATTCTGAGAAGGTTCGGAAGATATAGGATATTATAGGAATGTTCTCGGTGTATCAAGTATATTCTTAGTACGTTCTATAGACTAGCAGAACCCAGCCAACGCGGAATATTTTAGTAAGATTGCCGCAATAGCGTAAGATTCCAGTTATATTGCAAGAATATAACTGGGCTGGAATGTTTTGGCTGGAAATTTATTAATATATTAGTATATTAGTATATTGTAACATTCCAGTTATATTGA
Source organism: Tetramorium bicarinatum (assembly GCA_928718305.1). NCBI lineage: Eukaryota > Metazoa > Arthropoda > Insecta > Hymenoptera > Formicidae > Tetramorium > Tetramorium bicarinatum. Next base: position 30,260,562 of record OV788325.1, read on the forward strand.
ATATTTTCCGCTGCCTGTGGAATATAAATGTGCCGTTGGGTATAGATACGCCGGCGATTTTCCTTTCGATGTCGAGCGGCATCTCGCTTTCGTTTCACTGCGGGATTGTTTGTTTTCATCCGCGGATTCGCGCGCGATCAATCGTCGTCGTTGCAGGATCTCGTCGGCCGTTCGTCAACAATCCTTCCGCGCTACAGGGTGTCTCGATGTATCGATTGCGCCAGTTGTGTTATGCCACATAGGTCGCCGGGAAATTATTGCGCAATGTTATTGCTCCGGAGCGTGATTGCGGTTTATACTCCTCGCCCGTCGCTTTCGCGCACGACGCATGCAAAATCTTATCCCAATTGACGAACGTAGGACGGCGGGAGGGATCGATAATTGCTATTTGCGGCGTGTCACGTGGTGTACTGTGTTTACACGCGTCTTCTGCAATCCTGTTAGGCTGACGTTACACAATCTTGTGCGTGAAACCTACGTTGGTCGCGCCAATTTTAGTCACAAATTTGACCACTTGGTCTACGATCGTAGGCAACTTTCATTTTCGGGTGTTTTGGCAAATTTTCAGTTTTTTTTTAAATTAAAATAACTTGTGAAACGTAGACTTTAATTTATGTATGTATTTATTGCGCTGACTTATGTCCATTTCTGTCAATACAAGTTGACTTTAATTTTAGTTTAACTTTCTATTTTTTTCTAGTTCTAAGAATTAGAAAAAATAAAACAAAAGTTTTCGAACGAGATTAAAGTTAAATCTATGTTGGTAGAAGTGGATATTATATAATGTATTCATATATGTATGTAATTTGTGATAGGCGAATTGAAAATTTATATAAATATGAGAGAGTGATTTATAATAAAAATGTAGATCACTCGCGCGACTAGCGTAGCGTTAAAAGCAGGAACTGACTGTAAATTCGTGGCAAATTCGGGTCTCTATGCCCCGGCGGACACGCGAGCGTGACTCATCTACGTAATTTTCCGCAGACAATGGAGAGTCTCGCCGTTGTTGACATAGAATCCCATTTTCCCATACACGTAGTAGAGAAAATTAAATTCGGCAAATTTATGCCGGTTTTTTTAAATCCGGTTGAACGTGAGGAATGTGTCGCGATCTTTCACCCGAAAAATTTTGATAGCTTCCAATTAATTGCGTTACATTGTAGCAATTTATCACTCATTCTGAATGTGAAATGTAAAGAATGAGAGAAATTAAATCGTTTCTATTCGTAATATTCTTCTTTTTTAGTGATAAATCCTGCAGAATAAAATTAATCGGTTATCATCGTGCAGCGGAATCTCTTGCCAGTTTTGCCGGGTTTTAGAGAGCTAAAAATAGATGCATATTTTTTTATATATATATTTTTCGTACACGTTCACACGGGGTTGAAATAGTTGAAACAACCCTTCGAAATTAATTCAGTATATTTAATTTCAATGGAATGTTATTGAAACTGCATGCAGGATATAAAAAAAAAAATATTTTAGACAAAAATTTCATCGCATATACTTTGTATTTAAACTTTTCGAAAATATCATATTTGATCGTATTTCCTTTATTTGACGTGATTCAAAATTTTTATTTGGATAAAAATTAAAGAACTTTTTATTACGAAATCAATAATATGTAATAATATTGGTAGATATATATTATTGAAAAAAATGGAGAGAGAGAGAGAGAGAGAGAGAGAATAGAATGGAAAATTTTGAAGAGAGTAGCAAATTGCTTGCATTATTTACATTATTTACTCGCCAGAGTATCAGGATAAATTATGTAATAAATTTCCATATTCGCTCGTTCAGCATCATATAATTCATTTTTTAAACACATGTCGATAGCGCGAGGAGCGGAGGAATGGAAGAGAGGAAGATAGCGCGAGGGAGAGAGAGAGAGTGAGAGAGATATTGCGACACGCTAGCGTGCTAATGCATCGTGATTAGAGTTAGCTCGAGGAATCTTTCTGTGTCTTTGACCACAACGTAAACAATGCGGCAATGTGTATTTATACACGCTCCGTCTCGTCTCGTCGAGTCTCGCCTTGGCACGTACGTGTCAGCTCGGTGCAGCGCAATATACACAGTGTCCCATTATTGCACCGCGTCGTGTCTCAATCATCGGGAGGAAAGATCAACCTGTGGAAAGGTCTGCCGTCTTCCGTTTTTGTAAAATCGATATCGCGAAATGTCAGCGTGTCTTCGTATCAGTTTTATTATCAGCCTCGTTCATCCTGAACATTTCTTTCGACACTTTCTTGTTCGTGCGATGTCTAAACCTGTTAGCGATTATATCGATTTCAATCCACGTTGTGAAACGGCTGCGAAGTAGATAACGCGAATGTTGCAGAGCGAATTCTCCCTCCGTCCGAGAACTTTCTCCATTTCAAATGGTGCGGAGCGTTAATGCAGAATTGTGCTATCCAAAGTCCCGTCGTCGAACTTTGTATTTACTTTTCATTAAAGCTTGTCGTACATTTTGTCTTCTTCCCGTTGTTCCCCGCCTTCTCATTTAAATAAATGAACTATATAATCAGAAGGAATAACATATCTACGAATTATAATTATGTAACGTTAAAAAAACTACTTATACAGTAGCAAGAATTGACTATTAAGCCTTCTTCCAAACAAACGTCTGTCAAATAAATATTAAACACTTATTACGCGTTGTTGGGCCAGCGAATTATAATCGCGATGTAATTACGCCGATGAAAGTGGTCATTAATTAAATATTTATTGCGTAAATTACAGGCAATTCGTTCAATTAACGCGCTATTCTTTGAAACGCAGCTAATCGCCAGTTTTACTTATTCAGTTAGATTTGTCCTGCAATTTGCAGTATTCCGAATCTCTTTCTCGTTAAATGTGCAAATAAATTATTTGATTCAACTGGTCGGTGCTTTTTTTCTCGCGTTCTACCTTTAGTATATTTTTGTTTTGTATTCGGGACGTCGATAAATATTAAAAAGAGTAGACCACACACGCACACGCGTGGATTTTCCTTTCGCTGCAACGGCGCTGACCGAAATATGAAATGCGTTCCTTGCCAGGCTGGCCTATTACATTCTTATGCTAATGCCCTCAATGTATCTGCGAGTATCAAGTATCACCGGCGCTTTAATTAAACGCCAGTGGTTGAATGTCATGGTATATTGCGTAACGCGTTCGCCTTGTAATAACGAGCGTTTAAGTTTGTTGCCGCCTCGACTCGAGCCATATTGCTCTGGTAAAATTACATTTGTATAAATGTTAAATTTTTTTTCCATTATTCAATTATTATTACAAGGTATATATAAGTTGTTGCTGGGATGTGTGTCGAGAAGCGGTGCGCGAGCTGTTTATAGATAATTATTGATACATTAATAACCGCTGATAACTGACGGTCCGTTGAAACTACCGTCGTGTTACAACGGTTATCAGCAATTATCGGATATCTTTATCGGTAACTCTGGGCAAGTGCAAACGTATGGTTATCCGATGCACGAGAATCGGATATCGATACTATGAAGCACCTTGCGAGACGGTCGAAAGATCGTGACGGGCATTTTAATGACGTTTGGCAGAGTTCTTATTCGGTCCGATTACGTCGTCCTCTTGTTGTTCCTAATCATAGAGACGGTTATATCCCTTGTACTCGATCAAGATTTGATGCACCTAGAGACATAATGTATTAAAAAAAAAACTTCATTTTAATATATCTTAAAGGTAGATTTTTTCGGAAATCCGAAAAAGAAAAGGAATTCTTTAACAATTATTAAGCTTCAAGATTGTAGATGGATAATCAAGTTGCTTATTTTATTTTAAACTTACAATTAGACTTATAAAAGAGAGATATTATATACCTGGAAAAGAATTTAAAATTTGTTTTCTTTTAGTTCTTAGCTCTTTTGATATCTGTTATTTGAAACAAGTTCTTAACTTTTTTTACAGTTATATAAGTATGAAAATAAAATTGAGAAACTCAAATACTAATCAAGTTTATTTTTAAATTATGTCTAAAAATGCTGCAATTTTGTTTGGAAAATCAGAAAAATCTCAGAGAATTGAAGTTTGATTAAACATCTTACGGACTGAACTTCCTGCTATATAATTAGCAAGAATAATGTATGTACAATAAATTTTTTTTACACTTTTTTATGCATTATTTAATCAAGCATGTTAACGATCGTGCTTTTTTTGTTGCAGACCGCTCTCAGTATTTTCTTCCAAGAGGCGGCGATACCTTCCTGCGCGCAAGGAGCCGGCACCCACTTCGGCCAAGTAAGTCTTCACATCGTTCACTTCTAACGTAACTGACGAGAAAAGCATGTAAAGGCGAGCCACGTATACACACACACATTGGTGCACGTACCTAATCAATGAGTATTTCCGTATCGACGAGTTGTCGTCAGTTTCGAATATTGAAGGAGAGACGAACAAGATAAAGTCTGGGACTCGTGAAAATTATTTTTACAATATTAAATCTAAAAGAATGTAAACCAAAAAATACGACATCGTATTTCCCAATCGTAGGAACAAATGTAATTAAATATGTTTATAATATTTTTATATATTTTTTTAATTTTAATTTTTATGAAGTATTTCGTATCAATTTAAAGAGAGAATACGTGTTAATCGCGTGTACATGATGTAATGCTATTTCTATATCAATTGATCAATTAAATGTTAATTATTTCTTACGTAATAAACTACCATTGATTTCAATACCATGCATTTTCCGAGTTTCCATACGTATTAATAATATTGTTATAATTATCTATTATATTTTCATGACTCACGTTTTATTACGCAATTAATACAAAACAAGGTAATTAATAAATTTACTGACGTATTTCATGACGTAGATTATGCATTTTACTCTGAAAGATTCAGAGAAATTATTGAGAGAAATCATGTTATTTTGTATAATTCCTTAATATCCAATAAATGCTGGAAATAATATTTTTTAAATAATTATCATGGTTGACATTTTAGTTTTTTCCCACATAGCACTTGATCGATCTCAATTGCAAATTTCTAAGAAATTAAGGATCTGAATTTTTGTCGGATTTTTTTTCTCGCAGACCCATGTGTATAATTTTAGAATTAATATTTCATATAGTATTAATTATATTAAATTGATTGCTCACACAACAATATTCAATATCCATTCTAAATTATTTTAAATTGTACAAAGTTCCTCGAAGGTCAGTTATTTATTTAAAAATTTTATGCGTTATATATATTATATTGTATATTACGTTATATACTACTAGAAGTACTCGTCCTTGACGAAAAGTAATTCAGTTTGCTTTTTAATTTCCTGATGGTATTCCATTACAGCGAATAGACTCATAAGCTCCGGAGCGGCCGGCGTCTCCTCTTCGGCCGGCGTAATATGACATAACAAAGTCGCGTTGAAGTATCGGATTCAGTCAGCGAGTCGCGTAGGCCGGCGGCTGGTGTGTTCTCGTCTTATTGATTATTCAAAAGTAGGTTCAGCGAGCGTAAAAGATCACAGAGCGGGGAACAGCGCGGACTAATATGGCCGAGCAGAGCCAATTCACGAATCTTCGTTCCCGTCCTCCTCGTCGCGTCGCGCGTTAATGTACAGACACACAGGCCGGAAAATCGATTCTAGCGCGTGTCTGACCTTCACGGGGCTGACTATCATCCCTTCCGCGACGATTTGATACTGCTCTTTGATTAATTGCCCATTCTTGCGAGCTTCTTTGTCCCGCATAATCTCGTAGTTGTGCAAGATGACTGTGCAGCGATGACGAAACATAGTTTGATTATATTTCTATTTCCGGCTTTTTCGTGACCAAAAAGAATTCTTTTATAGTATCCTGACGTAGTCTTCTACATAGATTTCGATATGCTATTTGGCACAATCCGATACGGTGCAGTTTATTCTGGTAAATCGAACCAGAATTGTGAACTGTCATTTATTTTTTATTTTTCTATAAAATCCAATGCTTTGTACTATTTTCTTAAAAAAAACAAAATCTTAGCTCTAAAAAAATTGAAAATTGAGTTTCGTCCACGTTATGGGTTTTTGAGGTCATTTTATAAGGGTTTTTTTTTTTAGTAAAAAGTCTTATTTCTATTTTTTAGTAAAAGTCTTATTCCTAATAGTTTTAAATTACTAACAAAATATCTTAAATATCAAATTTGTCTCAGAACCAAAGAAAATCATCTCAAGTAACAGTTCTGAAGCAAGAATGCCTTATGCCCAGATTAAATTGGTGTCTAAAATATTTTCTCTTAATATATTGCACTGCTTACTTAATTACATAATATATTAATATGGTCAGCTATATAAATACTAAATTTGATCGTCTTGAAAGAGTTTAATTTCTGAAATTATAACTTTCTTAAGGAAGGCAATGCATCTTTATTAATAGGTGCACATAATGAAAATCTTTATTAAAAAATAATCTCTTATTAAATAACGTTTGTCTTACAAAAATCAAGATGTAAATAGTTCTTGAGCCATTCTCGGATCAGAAGAGGAGTTTCAGACGATTGCACTTTAAAGTGTAAATATCTGGTTAGATCCGAGAGTTTCAATTTGTAGTTCCGGAGTCGATGCAATAACGCAATAACAATGAAAGTAATGGTGCAATAACGTTTTATCTGGAAATTGCTTAAACGGCCGTAATTGACAGGTCAATCAGCTCAGTCGAATGAGCAATCGCGTCGAGAGAAACCGGTCGCCACCGGCAAATGTCAAGACCAGCTTTTTCGATTAACTCTGATATCTAACGAAAGGGAAGGTGATGCTCTCGGGACAAGAGACCAAAGAAAACCGCTTGGCGACAGCAAGCTAATGCTGGTAGGAGCATTACTATTCTCGATCGACGACGGGATATTCCGATCAGTCGTGTGCCAAATCTCGTCTGTGGAGACTGGATGAGACACATATCATGACACGCATAATACTTTCCGGTTTCCTCCTATTTCGCGCATCTGTGACACAACTGGTTATATTATCTTCGCTCGCTGTAATTTGCATTATTGTTTCATCTACCCAAGGACAAGAGTATTCTGTCTAGTTACGCAAATATGTTCTCTTACAGGCGCGTCATTATAATGTATTAAGTAATTGCTCGAATTGCTTTTGATTGTCTCTCATCTTGAAAGCAAATGTTCCAAATAAAACAATTTTAGGAAGGAAATAAAATGCTACCAGTTTTTTTTTTATACCGTACACGTCATTGCTGTATGTATATTTTTAAATGAAATAATATTTATACAATTTGAGTCTCGTTTTTATGTAAATATTCAGACTAAAAAATTAACAGTTTAAAGATAATGTATGTTTAACTCTGACATATTTGAATATGTAAAATATGAAATATATAGAATATTTATTTTTCGATGATTTTTTTATTTAAATACTTTTATTTAAATACTTATGGATGGAATAATAAGACGAATCGCGATGCAAAAGAAATAAATAATATATTACATTTAAATAATCGTGTAATTTGCTTTCAAGTTATTTAATTTTAAATACATCAAACTGAAACTGGAATTTAAAAGCAAAAATGTATATACATATATGCTGTAAAAAATTTTTAATGTAAAAAATGAAAATTTTTTTTCTATAGCGTAATAATAAATTGATAAAAAGAAGTATAAATCTTTCTTTTTGCGAGTCTGCGTGCATATAAATCGAATGAGCAAAGGAAAATACGCTGAATATCTAGCCTTTCAATCTACTCCTAAAATAATCATTAAATTATATAAAAAAGTAAAAAAAGCGGAAGCATATAATTCAAAGTAAAAAGCATAAAACGAAAAGAGTATCTCACGTTTCGTGAATAATCTTTTGTACTTCGTTGCTCAAATAAATCAGGGTTACCGAAACTCTTTAACCGAGATAATCTTGTCTTTAACAATTGTGTAGTTCATTTATAAAACACATTGAAAACACAAAAGCAACAAGATTTACTTTATGAGAGAACATGCCAATGGCGGTTATTTAATAGCCGCTTATCGGCGGCGAATTATCGCAGCCGGTCGTTGCCAGGCTAATACACATGTCCCCGTATTGTTTGGCCATCGTATCCGTGTACCTGACCGTCGTCACATGCAGAAGCTGAAGGTTCAACAACCCTGTTAGCTAATGGTCTTTCATGTCCGATAGATTTCTTACTCGGTCTAGCATTTCCAGTCGAAAATACACGTGTTTACTCTATGTCAGTTTCTATCTTTTTTTTTTTTTAATTTTGAATAAATGTTTCACGCTTTTTCACTTGAAATAGTATTTTAAACGTAGAACCTATTCGAAGAAACATAATCGGAAATTCTTAGAGAACTTTTGTCGAAATTATTTTTTCAAAGATTTTATTTTTATTTTGTGAATATTAAATGTATAAAAGCGCTATATTTTTAGTATAAAGTATAAATCTTGTATGAGATTTTTAGATTTTTATGTAATTTTTGTTAGATAAGTTTTATTTTAACTGTTTTATTTTGTTTTAAAGAAAGTTTAGCTTCCTGTCAAATGAAGATAAACGTAATACGATTAAAGGAATTAAATTTTCATCGATGATTTTAAACATTTTTAAAGAGACGACTATTTTTGTATTTTCAGATAACACCTTGCAACACGCCAGCCACTCCGCCGAATTTTCCGGATGCGTTGCTGGCGTTTTCCAAAATGTCTGCAGGTGAAAAAACTCCATCGGGTAAGTTAATTATAGCTCCAATATGCTAGTAATTAAAAATGTTATCTAAACTGTTTGTAAATTCATTTTAAACGCGTAATATAATCCGCGTAAAATTTTAGAACAAAACCCTATATATAATTTTATACACGCTGTATAGAGTGCTAACGTTATTTTCCATATGTAATTCAATTTTTCAAGTGTTTCGTTTTACACAGCACATAAAATTAGAGATAAAGATGTTATGATGTATAATTGATTTAATGGGACTTTGCACTGGCTTTGTTATCGATTACACCATTATAACGCGACATTTTTTTATTTGCCTATTTCAACAATATCTCTTTTGAAAATGTCATCGGAAAAATATTAGAACGAAATAATATTATGTGCTGTGTAATTGAGAGAAAAGTCAATTGTCATAAAACCGTTGTAAAACAATTTTTGCAATATTCAGAGATTGTTTTATTTTTAAATGTGTTGTAGGGATGTCTCCAAGCCAGAATGGATTTCAGGCGAATTCGACACCGATGGCGGGCATCGTGCAGCATCACGCCGCCGGTGGCCGGTGTAGCGCATCCGGCAACACGACACAGCAACAGACGCAATCCCAACAGACACAATTCGGCCTGGGCGAGCCACAGAGATAAAAATGACTGTGCTAATTAGCGATGCGCGAGCACGAAACGTCACGTAGATGCGCGCGATAACGTTTCCGGAGAACAAAATGTTGCGCTCTAAGCATGAAAGAGTGAGAAAGAGGAAGAGGGAAGTGAAAAAAAAAACGTATATACGGAAAGGAGGAAAACTCCCAAGTCTTCTGAGAAAGCGCGTAAGAGTAAGCGCGAATGAGAAAAAATTCACGAACAGGATCGCAGCAACTACATGAGATATCTCCTGCAGATTGGAACTGGATTGCTATTGGATCGTTACGTTATTCACGCACAATAAGCGACGTGCATTATTGTTACGTGTTACGTGCGTACGCGCGAATAAGTAATAAGAGTGTTGATTTCCCCGATGATGCCCGATGATAATAACGAGTGAATGTGACTTGTATTTCGATCGCTAGATTTCCTTCTCGGCTTCCTCGAGACATCTAGTTTAGAATGGGTCGAGTAGCCCGCTATATGTACATATACATGTATATGTACATGGCCGGTATACGAAACGCGAATGAGGAAGAAGAGATGAAAATCATATCGAAGAGCCTTCTTCTTTTTTTGCTCTGACACGTCGGGACCATCTCGTAGGTCCAAAATGGTCGAATGACATCGACAATTTGGAACGATCGCATTATGAGAACGGCTCCTTCACTCCAATCTGACTTCCTTATCTCCCTAGACGCTATAGACACGTGACTGTTTCTCAGATTCACCGTACATCACCGTTAGACTAGAGGAATGAATTTCCGCTATCACTTCCACACACCACAGTACAAAAGAGTTGCGAGGTACGAGTTTCCTCGGTTACTTGAAAAATTTTACTTTATCGCACCTTTTCGCGAAAGACGATGGGAAAATGTACGTATCTTCAATGTAGATGGAAGACGAGATTGCTATTGCACAATGTCTCGCAAACATTCATTTACCATGAAACTCGAGTGTTTTATTACGATCCTTTCCCTTCTCTTAAAATAGTGATGCTTGCGGTACTCGCGTTACTCGCGCGACGCGTTACCGTTTCCATAAGCGATATTTCGATGGTATAAATATACGAGGCTAAGTATAATAAACGAAGCTCTAACGTGTAAAAATTTGTAAAAAGAATATCCCGAGTTATGTAACGTTCGTTTTACATAATAAATAACTATGTAAAAAGGAAGTAAAATAAAATCAAGGAAGATCTCGCGAGTGATAAGAGTATAATAGTCTGAAGGATTGATTCAGGAAAGCAGTATGCCCGGTGAATATGAGCAGTGAGGAATTCTTGATTCGATTATTTCGGCTACTCACGAATATACTAGAGATTACTGCCTGGTTTTACGCAGCACTAGACTTCACGATGTTCGCAAAAGAATGCTCTTGTATGGCAGCTGGCAAAACGATTCTGATATCATAGTATCAATATCCGAATATATGGAACTCTGTATCTTTCATTATATTTCTCGTAACATACATGGACGATTATTCGTATATAGATACATATTTGCTTTCATTAAGACTCTATTTATTCGATGTAGCAGCGAATTTAGTTCTTCACAGCTTTTTAGAAGCCTGTTTCTAGTTTGAGGTTCCCGTTTCTTCGCTTGCAACCTTCTTGAATTATGACGAAGATGAAAAATGGTGTAAATTTTTTTCTTACACAATTTCTTATACATTCAAATGAATTAGTTCTTTTGCATGCCATTATTCGCGTTAAGTATTATAGCTTGATAAAATATACTAAAAAAACTTTCTTTTTTTTAATTATTTTACATTAATAAATACAATATAAATATCATTTTTCTATGAATATAACTTTATGAAGATATATAGATAATTTTTATCGAAAAGTCTTTAGTGTGTATTTTGTCAATCAATAATGTCAAACGTGCATACAGAAGGACTAATCTATCTCTACAATGTAGGAAAAATATTTGCATGATTTCTCGCTGTTAATATTATAATTCCAATATGGTTGTAGTGCGAAAATATAGGATTCCTTAACGTAAAACAACTAACAGAGAATTCTTTATTCTTTATAATCTCTCAATATATCTGACAACAAAATATGTCTTTACGAACGCAATACTGTGTATTTGATCCTTTTATTTGTAGTCATAATAGTAGTCTCGATCATAATAAAATTTTTTAGTCTGAGCTTAATTTGATAATTTAACTTTCATGCAATAGTATCCAGGCGTATAATTTTGTTAATGGGTTTATGTAAATAATAGTAGATATTTAGTCGTAAGAAAAAAAAGGTACTTTGTGAAGTACGACATATTTTTTCCAATAAGGTACACGCTTTAATATCTTCCTTATGTTTGTGTACTGTCTAGGCTGTATTGAAAGATAGTATAAAACTATCGACGAAGAATGAGAATGTTTTACTATGTTGAAATTATGATTATTGTTTATTTGACTATTATAAAGACAGATAATGGTCATGTACATAATTTTGAAAAATTAAATAAAATATTGATAATGGTGCTTTTTCTTCTCTTCTTTCTTAATCTTGCGGTCTAGTTTCATTGGTATCTTTGTACTTTAAAGTATATTATAAAGTATAGTTATAAAATGACTACTATGTACATTCGTTTAAAGTACATTCGCATATGATGTAATATATGTACATGTACATGTAATCTCCTACGAGCAGCCGTAGAAGTTTTTTCTATACGAGTTAAAATATTGATTTATGTTATGTAGCAATAAGTTACTTAAAACTGGTAACTATCGATATCACTTTCCAATGAAATTTCTCGAGTATGTTATCACGGTATAAAATATACAAATGCACTACGAAAGTACACGACGCGTTCGTATTTTTATCAATACGCGTAAAAAATTCTACATCGATTATGTGTAAATGTAAAATCGCATTTTTTATTTTTTAAGATTATATTTACTGCGGTGGTATCTCAACGCTTCTTCCTAGTCCTGACCATCTGTCCGGCACCGGCAGAAAGTAACGATGCATCGCAGCTATAAACCTGGCGCGATATTCCTCCGGTGATATTATGGTCGGCAATTTACCTTGGCCACCTAGTATACCGGATTTCTTCACCATTGTCTCCAGCTTTTTGTCCCACGTGAACGTTCTTATGTAATCTATGTAAATTGCAAAAGACAATAAGAGATCGATGCCAGTCGACGAAAAGATGATAACATACGCAGTCATTCTTACCTATTATACCGAGTACGAGTTCGTCAGAGCTCGGTTCCAAGCCCACCAATAACGAATAGTCCATTACAGAGTTATCGGCTAAGAACTTGGTGTCCTGCTCGATGGCTCGATTTAATACTGCCTTGGAATGTGATCGTATATACAGAGGAGAGTCACAGCTCACTGAAATGCAAACGCTATTAATATTTTGCGAATAATACTTATTCACAGATACTTTGAGAATACATACTGTTTAACAAATTCTCGTCCAGTAGGACCAGTTCACCCTCATGGCACGTGTCGTCCGGATTCACCAGCCGATTTCGCACGGATCCCTTCAGGTCGAACTTGTCAGTAATGATTCGATTATAAAAGAGATTCTCCATTACTAACACGCTGGTACGAAGCGCCGCGTTAGTCGTATTGTTTTTGAACGACACTCTGTAGACACCGACTATCTTGCCTAGCAAGGTCGGTTGCTTAGTTTGCTGACACTTTTCCATATAGGCAAAATAGTTGGGAGCAAAGTCGAGGAAAATCTGCATGTCCAGTCGAGACATCTCTTTTATAATGAATCGATCATCTGCAAAGGAAAGATCTCGATAATATGCTTTAGTCGAAGCGATTAAAGATTAAAGATACTGAAGAATGTATCTTTTATCTTGTCATAGATTAATTATAGTAGGTTTAAATGCAATTTGAATAATTAAACGAAATACGCGACATCTTACCTCTGCTCTTACAGAAGGCACTGCCGCTTTTTCCGCCTCTCGCCGCCCACTGCACGGTCCGACTTAGGCTTCTCGTAAAGCCGTCCTCGCCGCAAGGTAGAACGTTCTCCCTCAGCGCGGCGAACTGCGCGGCAAAGTATATTCTACAGAAGAAATTCGTCGTGGCGTCGTTAAACTGCACTTCGATATAATTCTGCTGCTTGATCGCTTTCTTATCGTCGTCGACATCAGGACCGACGACGCCACTGCCGGTCGTTTCCGTGCTTGACACATTCTTGTCGGATTCAATGGGACTGCTGACTGGATTGGGGCTGTTGCCTCGGAAGAAGGACAGCACGGACGGCCGCTTGAACTCGCCCAATTGCGCCAGATCAACGGAGCTGTCCTTACCCTCGGGAAACTTACGTTTACTCAATGGACTAGGGTTCAATTCTGGTCCCTTCGCTGTACGTAAGAGCTCCTGCAACGCGTGTTTGTAGTCGTGCGAGTCCAGAGCGTACGCAATTATGGACGAGAGCTCGGATTCGTAGACTACTATAGGTACCACAGACCTGTGAAAGAAATACGAACCATTTTATATATACATTCATTTTAATGTTTATTATCGTACAGTGAATATCATAATATTAAGATTAAAAATTATACCCGAGAGGCAACAGGTAGTGCTCTAAAGGCCCCAAAGGATTCGATATCGTATGGTTCACGGAAACGGACGGTAGCAATTGCGACAGGATCGTCTTCTTCTTCTTCTTCTTATCGTGAGCGTCGTCGGAGGATATTGGTAGAACATCAGAATACGATCTCTGATGCATCTTCGGTGAGCCCTGACCGGTGATGACAACATCGTCGGGATTATTGATAGGTTCCACAGGCTCATTGTCAGAATTCTCGATCAGCTCGGGCGGCTGGAAGTCACTCTGCGCCGCCGCGATCGCATCGATAGCGTTGTAATCGGCCGACATGGGGCTCAGGTCCTCGATCTGCGACTCCGACGCGGTGTCTTCAGTTATGTACCCGTCGTTTTCGACTATGCTGTTGCTGCCGACTGTCATGGATCGTTCGGTGAATCGACGCGGCCGTTCGTCCTTCTTCTTGGCTGACATCTCCGACAGTTTGTTATTCCACGTGAACACGGCCTCCGCAATAAGCCGTTTGAGTATTACAATGCCATCCTCGATTCTGAACATCAGCCCCTGCACTTGCCTCTCAGATGTCTTACCTTCTAGCTTCTTATTTTCCAGTGTTGGTGACGTTAACTTCAACTGGATTTCCTCAATCTTGTTCTTGAAGTACTGCTGATCCTTAGCCAACTGCTGTTTGGCGAGGTTCAGGCCTTCCAAGTCCGTCTGCAGACTCGTCAGCTTTTCTCGTATCGCCGTGAACACCTCGTCGCCCTTCAGCGTTACGCACTTCATCTCCTCGATCACGTTGACATGCTGCTTCGGATCATAAATGATGTTGATCAACGGCGGCGGTAGCGAGATCTCCCACTGTGAGATTTTAGTAAACTTGAATACGGCCAACATGTTCTTGCGCGTGAAATATTGATAGTGATCATGGTGCAGGGAATGCTGACACGCGTCCATGCCGCGCTTCGTGTAGATCCCACCGTAGAACCGTAGCTCGAGATACTTGGCGAACGACAGGCACCACGTGTCGCCCGACATGGGCACCACCGGCGACACGCTCTTACATTTGACGCATTTGCTCCACATCAGGATCTGATCGGCATCCTCCTGCACGAACGGCTCGCAGCTCATCTCGCTGAGGCTGATGTGCACGCAACCGCCGTCGTGCGCGAAGCGCCTGACATGCTGGGAGATTTGCGCGCGGCAATCCTGCGCCGGACACTTATATTCCGTCGTCAGGCAATAGCGCTCGAGGAAGCGGCCGAGCGCGATGTCGTTGTGGCCGTACATTGTCATATTTACAACCCAGGGATTCACGCAGAACGCCGGTGTGTCGTTGTCGGTGTGCGAGAAGCTGCAGAATAGAACGGACAGCCGTTGGTGACTGCTGGGATCCAGACAATCCGGCCAGGAAGGCACCTGTTGCTCGTTGCTCTCGAACGACGCTGGCGATTGCTGCACTCTGTCCAGCAATACGTTGTGCGTCGGATAAATTCTGTTGCCACACGCGCGAAAATTCGCCAGAAGATTCTGTACCTCGCGACTGTCGACGTCCGTGGTCAGGCGAGCCTGCGCGAACGGATGCTGCGGCCGCAGCTTGATGTTCATCCACTCGCGATTCTCGAGCTGCTCGCTCATAGTCACGCTGTTCGTCCTGGTCTCCTTGACCTTGTCGAAAAATTGCGCCGAGTAATAGATCTCTCGCGGGAAGAAGCTCCTCAGTACGCAATTCCTCCCAAGTTCCGTTTCCAAATAGGGTATTGAAAATTTTAAATACGGCGATACGCTCAGCACCGTGTCCTCGAGCGCCTTCTTAAATTTGTTGAAGAGCGGGAAATCAGCGACACTCAGACGTTGACCACTCGGACTCGTACGATTGAATACATCCTCATCATCCTCATTTAAATATTGATGCAATGGATCGCTCCGGTCGCTTATGGACTCCCCGTAGATACGTTTCTCTTCGGAGGATATCCTGTCCTTCAACTTCGTCTTATCGACGAGTTCGTCGGTCTTTCGCTCGCTGCACGTCTCTTTATTTCTGACTTCCATGGAGTCATTACATACTTCCGTGACATTGGAATCAAAGTCCATGGGATTTACTACCAAGTCCTTAGATTTATCATCATTATGCAGAACCGTATCGCTGTCGCAAGATGTTGGCGCGGTGTCCTTCGAATCGTGAAGAGGTGATTTTAATTTTGACTTGAACAACTTTAAGGTGTCATAGGGATCGGAATCTTCTGATAACATCGATGATATTTCCCTTAGAGAATTTGTAGTTAAAATATTCTCAGAGTCATTTTCATTCTTCATAGATATACTTGAATTATTTGTCTGAATATTCTGTACTTTCTGATCACTGTTAGGCATACTTTCGTGATTTTGATTTAGTCTCGGTTTCTTCATGACATCGATTGCGTGTATCTGTTCATCGATAACGCAACTTTCGAGTTTCTCAGTCTCCTCGCCATTCGAAGAATCCTTTTGAGACGTTTCATCGAGAAACGAATTGTCCTTAGGTGACGGCGGTTTAGCAAATTCATCCATGAGAAATGACTTTTCGAGACGCCACGAGTAAGCTGCGAAGATCATCATCGATGTGACGTTTTTCACTTTCTTTAATTCGGATTGCGAGCCGCCTCGCAATACAATCGTCGCGCCTAAATGCGGATTTGCACAGCCTTCGAAATACATCAGTGTCTTAACACCTCCTGAGAGAGAGAGAGAAACAGAACAGAAGAAAAGATAATTAAAGTTATGAAATGTGTATATTCATGTATGTACATATTTTATACACAAATATATGATTGTATACTTACTTCGCTCATCTGGAAAATTTCTTAAATAGAATTTCTTGCACGTGCCAAGCATGTATCGTGCACTTATATGGGCGTCTATAGTGTTTACAATACTAGCGCCTGTGCATCGCGCGACTCTGTTTAGTACACTAAGTTTCACATTTAGCACCAATGTCACACCGGATTCCCTTAGTTTATCCTGAGCTAATCTGGCTACGGATCGATGTACTAGTACCACATCCGGACCTAGAGCGGTGATTCTTGCTACTGTGTGCCCTAAATATTCACTCTCCTAGGAATTTGTTAAAGAAATCAAAATATTACAGCGCTATCTTTAAAAATGATACAAATATCAGGATTGATCGAATAAAGATAATAAAAGTTTACAATGTACCTGCATCATTACAGGCTCTAGGCTTATCAGCTTGCCCTCCACACGCTGATACATCAGTCCGCATTGCAACAATAAGATTTTCGGATGAGCGATCATGGCGTTCATACCGCGATGAGCGATATTCTTACTACAAATTATGCCAGATACGATCTCGCAGTCATCTCTGCTATCACCGGGACATTTCTTGAATTGTACATACTGTCGAATATCCAAATTGTCTGCATCATGATTCAGATCCGGTCTTACTTGATCGATTATCTGATGTGCGATAGACAAAATTGTATTCGACCACGTTTGCGATAAACCTTCTTTGCTGAGAAGTTGTTTAATGAGAGAATCTTCATGCGCTTTGTACGCAGATCTATAAAGCAAATACTATTTACACGTTTCTATTCTATTATTATCATTACCATTAGTTTAATTATAATTTTTAAAACTTACGTTAAACATTCGTACGCACTTAATTCGCCAAAGGCTGTTTTCAGATTAGTCGCTCTGTGCCAACCGTTTTTCTCCTTGAATTCGTGCACTTGAAGCGTATCGTTTAAAAGATCGTCGCATAGCTTGAGATTGCAGTCATGCGATTTAAGATTAATTTCCTTCTGCTCGATTATTCCATCACTACTGTCGACGGAAATTGCAGTTAAATCCTCTGACGTCGGTCTCTTTAATGTTACAGTGGATGCCTCCAGATTTAAATTCAAATAAAAGCTCGAACTGGATGACGGCAAACGACCGAAAGTTTGCGAGTGCGAGCTCGTCGGTCTAGTTTCGCTCTCAGAATCTGTAGATAAAATCAAACATTGTTGAGCAATTGCTTGTCTCATCGTCGAGAATTTCAATTTATCGTATTACCCGTAGCCGAATCGTGTTGAGGAATAGTTTTTACCCAGGCTGGTTCTTGCGCATCGCATGTCGTTCGCTTTTCCGTTAATAGGTCTATATTTTGCAAGGAGGATAACGTTACCGGTCTGAATACAGTCGCCGAATCGCTGAATATGTAATCAGCTGCTACCGATTCGATGAAACCCGCTTCTAGCAATGCTTGGCCTATCGCAGTCGCCTGCACACTAAAAAAAAAAAAAAAAAAGTAAGTGACAGTCTTAATTATCGAATCAGCGCAATTAGAAACAGCAATCTAATGTTGCTAGATCGGACACGTACCGAGTAGCCGCTTTATTCTGAACTATCATCCAATTCACTAATTCGTTCGCCAGAAAACAATTGTGATAGCTCTTCAATCGAATTCTATGCGTTTGCAACTGAATGGCTTGACTAGAGCGAAATAATTCCTCCCAGATCATCCTTAAAGAAGCAGAATTTTGTAGCACAAGCGAGCGTTCCTGCGATGTTAAATAGCTGCCGCTCGACCTGTTAAACACGCGTGTCATATAAATAAAAAAAACAAATATATAGATAAATATACGTAGATTAATTTTCGTACCGTCCAGTCGCGTAATTTTCTTCCATATATCCCACGCTCGGCTTTCGACATATCGACGTTTCATCGCCTATAGTTTCGTCATCGTGTTTTCGTGCTAATAGCGGTGAATCATTTCCATACTTCACCTGAAGATCCTCCTGCACAGCCTTTAAATCCGCCGATAAATCCGACCTCATATCCGACGATTGCAAGTAGGAAAGAACTACTTTACAACAATAAGTACAAACTCTAAGGTCTCCTGAAAAACGTAGGAAAAAGGAGCAAGTAATGTAAGGAATTACATACACCCGTATAAGTGCGCATTCTTACAAATATACATTTATAATACCAGTGCATCCCATGATTTTCCCCGGTATTTGATCGGAGCAACACTTGGAGCAGAAAATTTGCCCGCACACGCGACAGTGATGCCTTCGTCGAAACGTCGTAAATCTTTCGCCGCATTCGTAACACTGTTTGCTCACGCTGTCTGGCATCCAGTAGCTTCTTAACTGAGAATCCTTGTACGAGCGTAAATTCTGCAATGATATGAATAATTTTCGTTGTAAGAAATCTGAAATCTGTACGATAAAATGCACTCGTGCGATGTAAAGACAGTTTCATTGAAACTTACATTACTTTTTAACGCTACAATATTACTGATGCGCTTCAGAACGTTTGGTAAGCTACGGCCCTCGCTGGTATCCAATGGGAAATTTATTATACTACTACTATCGTCGTCTGGGGTTTGCTCCGTGCTCTCCGACTGCTTCCAGGACTCTGAGTCCGAGGAGCTGCGCTCGTCGTTGGTAGAAGACACCGTGGAATCGTTAGCACTAGCTAAATGTTGATCAGAAATTTTATTCACTAGTTATAAGACTATTATTTTGTTACTTCATGATATTGACTTATCAACCCTAACGAAACCACAATAAAATCACAGTATTTTATTATAATAATATAAACCTTCTGTTAGTATTATCGCAATATTTTTCACCTATGATCACAATGTATGTTTACACACATACACACACATTAATTTTCCCATCATCTTCCCCTGCTTCTTGAAATAATTTTCTTTTATGAGCACTGACTAATACATCAGACATTAAAAAACAATGAAGAACAAATTGGCAAGTATTAGGATGGATTAAAAAAAACTAAAGTATTAGTAATATAGCTTATGGATACTTTGCAATTAAAATCTATTGAAAATTGCAACTAACGGAAGTTTAATATCTAATTAATACAGTGATAACACACCGATAAACTATGCAAGTATATAAATAAGCTAATAACATTCAAAACTCTAAATACTAACTCCTGGTGAAGCTGAAGAACTTGGAGAAGAGCGACGCCACGACGGGCTGGCTCTCCTCGGGGCTCAGCGGAGCGAACTCCGTGAGTTTCGACGGTGAATTCATATTTTTGTTCATTCTCGCCGATACTACCTCGCGACGCACATTTCGGAACCAAGCGAAGTCACGACACGATCAAAGAACCGCACGTTTCTCCCGATCCTCGTACCCGATGTCTCGATCCTGCCGAGCGCACGGGAACGTCGGGAACAGGGGGGAGGGGGCTTTGACAGCCGACACAGCTGAACAGATGATCGCGATCGTGGCGACCACTGGCGCAGACACTCTTGCAAAGGGAATCCGTCCGGTAGCGCCACCGCGTTCGCAAAACGCGCATCCACCACCATTAGTTATTCTTATAAATTATATAAATATTTAAATAAAGCGTCTTGAAACTTAGAATAATCAGCTATTATAAAAATGTTTCGCAAGTGTCATGGTATTCATATTATTATTTTTTAGGTGTCCGATTTCATAGATATCATGTTTGGAATGACACATGTACATACACAATAATTAAAAATATTATAAATAAAATAAATAAAAAATTATAAAAATAAATCTGTTTTGTGTATTACATTTCTCTCTTGATTATTGTTTTTATATCATAACATTGTGTTTTATTGTTAAATAATATAATAATAATATACACTAACATATATTTTTTGTCATTATATTATTCATTATATTATTATATTATATTATATTATTTTATAATTATTCTTTCTAATATTATTCTCTTATCTTTATACTAGTTACTTCGTAGGAATATTCGATGAGCAAAAATAACATTTAAATTTATGAATTATTTCTATCAAAGATATTATAAGATATAATATATATAACTACAACTATATTCTTATAATGTATAGGTAAGCATTGTATAATTTTATGGATGTATGCAAAATATAAAGTGCAAATTTATTCCGTGTAAAGTTTGCTTTTTGCCACTAAATCGCATGAATCCATACGCATTTACAATTATTCCAGTACTTAATCAGAATAATTATTATTATGAATTTAATTAATAAGTCAATAACAGTAAAGCAAAATAGTCAAAGCAATTCAATATGTTAAAAAATGAGAACGCTATTTTTATATGTTGTCTTTTTGCCTATCAAAGATATTGAATATAACATTATTTATCTAAATTTCTTGATCAACACAAGTGTTTGAATTGTATTTGATAGAAATATCGATTTCTATAAATAAATAAATAAATCGATAATACTTTAATCGGCAGTAAAATTTTTTTGACATATTTGTAATTAGATATGTATTTTCTTTGGATAACAAAAAATCCCAGTTTTATAAAGTCTAGCACCATAAAGTAATTCAGGTGCTTTGTACCATCTTGTGATAAGCGTTTATCCAGTTAGATGATTTGAAAAATTTTGCCAAAATCTCCTATTCTCAGAACATTTTCAAAAGTCACCAGTAAGTTATTCGGCTTTAAATTGCTATGAAGAATTCAATTGAAATAATGATAGTCCAATCCTTGTAAAGTTTAAATCAAGCCTTTATATTGGACAGTTAAAATTGTATTATTAATCATTTTGTCGCTT
This sequence comes from Tetramorium bicarinatum, assembly GCA_928718305.1. NCBI lineage: Eukaryota > Metazoa > Arthropoda > Insecta > Hymenoptera > Formicidae > Tetramorium > Tetramorium bicarinatum. The sequence goes on from OV788325.1 coordinate 30,281,924, forward strand.
TTCGACGATCGATGTCCATAAAGTCGAATGCTAACGATACATTTGATAGCCAAAAAATCTGAAATTTTAATACATACACACATAATCATAAAACTTCTACAAACTGTATTATATAACTTGTTCACGTATTATTTATTTTAATAATTAACTATTAATTAAATTTTTCTATGATAGAGTTATACATATGCCTAATAGGCCAATAATATTGTCATGCTTTAACTCTTGCAGCAGTCCAATTTCTCGCAAAACAGTCCGAACAGTCATTTCGAGCTTCTGTATAACTTCCGACCTTAATCCAAATGAATATTTTGCACAACTGAGATTTTTTGCAATCATAATTTTATTCATTTCCTAAGTATATCTTTTGCTTTGTAAACTGTAACAACGCGGCGCATCATCTCAAGAACGTGGGCGTGACAAATATAATGGTACAATATGCGTCGCGAAAGTTTCTATTAAAATTTTATCGACTCTCAGATTTATTAAATTATATTTATTAAATTCTTACTTTTAATACGTACGAGGCAATAGATTTCCACATTACCCATGAGATATTATTGTTAATGCGTTTTTTTAAAAGTGGTTTCCCCTGTAGGCCTAATCCACTGAAGAAGAAGAACAATTCCCAGTTAAGAAGGAAAATGTATCTGAAGAAGCAAACAAATATTTCTAGAGGCAAAAGCAGAGACATAATGTCCCATTGTATTTGTCACACGCATGAGATGAAGCGTCGCATGACACGAACCGATATATAACCGCCTACTCACAGAAAGATCAATTGATCAGAGTAGCGCAATCACGCCAATGAAAACGATTGCGGCCGAAAAGGTCGCGAATTTATAGGGTATTACTAAAACATTTGCGAAATATGCGTTCGAATACAGATTAGACACACACAATAGTAAATCAAATTTCATTCATACCAGCACACGCGCGTGTGTTCGAATGTAAAACGCTAGGACAGAAGAACGAAAAACTTACACGAGCAATCAGCGCGGATTTCGCGAGATGTGCGTTCGGACGCGTGACAGACGCAACAGTAAATCGCACACACATCCCAGCACACTCCGTCCGCGGAAGTAAATGGAATAATTAAACAAAGTCGCAGCCTTTTAATACATTTATAATACATTTTATAATACTTTTATATAACGGTTATAACATCGAGCGATTTGGCTCACCATTTAGCATTACGTGCAGGATCACAAATAGTTGAGTAAGTGGCAAGACAGTGTTCTTGAGAATTGGTTAACGGTTGCAGTCATTTTACAAATCTGATATTTATCTTGCAGTCAGCGCAGTAAAAATGGGAGGAACCAGATGTGATACCAATTCTGTAATCATATATCATATTCATTTAATTGTAATTATTTGTAACTAGTAAGTACGCTGCACATGTTATTGATCACATTTGCGGAATTAATAATATAGCATCTTTAAAGATCGATAGCACAATACGGATATAACGAAAACAGACATATGTATGGAATTTGTCTTGTGCTCAGAAATTTAAAAATAGAATATGTTCCGAAACAATAAAAAGCCAATCAATGAGAAAACATAATCAAATACTATATTTTCTGAAAGATGGGTAACATTCAATCAAATATTTCAAGATGGGTAAAATTCATCCAATATTTTTCAAAAGCTTATAAAATGACGGTAAAAGAGTTTTTTGAAAAATATGATAGAAACAATACAGGAAGCTGAAATATAAAATAGGAAACATATATACTAGATAACATCGCAAAGAAAATGATCAAACATGAATAAAAATAATCATATTAAAAATCAATTATTTGAAATCAAAGCTATTTTTTTTATTCTAGACAATGAACTGATAACACAAGAATGATAAATGAAGAAACCACTACCATTTTTTTTAGAAAAAAGATCTTAAAAACTACAAAGGAGTAACAATTGAACGAAATGCTGATAAAATTTATCAAGCCCATGCTTCGTAGATCTCAAATATCTGATTAACTAAGTAACAAATGTTATTTGTAATACTGCGACAATACGATAAAAACAAGATTTAAAATTATAAACAAACTGCAAAAAAGTATTTAAAATTAAAGTTAATAGAAGTTACGGATACGATATTGATAAAAAAATAACAGATTTCAAGTTCAATATTTGAATATTATAACAAATAAATTAAATCCGAAACAGAAAAGAAAATAATTCGAAACATAGAAGACATGCATTAAATTTTTATGGAAAATAGTTCTACATAAACATTATACGACATAAAAGATCCAATATTAATTGAACAAAGCAAAAATGATTTGTAATATGTCCTGTACAGATTTACAACTACAGAAAAATGCTTGTATCCATTAAAACAACTCAACAACTCAATAATAATTTAATGTCCGAGTAGTTAATCAGATAAAAATTACTAATAAGTAATATCAAATCATCAAATTTAATCAAGTCGGAGTGGAAAAGAAGACATCTTATAGAACTCCGCAAAAGATAAATAAATCCATCAGAACATCAAAGATATTATCTGAAACAAATATATGATAGCACAAAGGAAAGTGAAAATAAAACCAGCAGACGGTCCGGAAATGGAAATCTGGAATGAAATTCCAGGAAAGGAACGGACATAGAGGTTAATTTATTCCATTTCATCGATGTTTAATAATTTTTACTTTTAATTACGTGTGGGAAATATTTTTAAAATTAAATAATCTAAAATTACACTCTAGTATGGATTCATTTCTTTTGGAGATGTTATTATGTCCTATGAAAATAATAAAACATTTTTAATTATTCTTTATTAAATATTTATAATTTTTAATTAAAATTAATTAGAGCCTTTAATTACAATTATTACAATAAATATTTTATTGCATATTTTATAAATTTCTTTTTAAAATAAAAATTTTGAATTTAAATGGTCTTACCTATTCATGAATACGTGGACAAGTCGACCGAGAAATGAAATCTTTTTCCTTAGTTGCCGCAAATGCGCGGAGTTGTAATCAGTTGTAATGCGCACATCCTGAACTCGGACAAATCTGTGCGCCAGGAATTGCTTCAAGAATTTGCCGTGCTTAGAAAAAGCAAACGGCCTGTAAAGAATTAAAAAAATTAATCATCAGTACATTCCGCATGTAACAATGCGTTATCTATTATGCACTTTCGCCTTTTCGCGATTCTCCATAAAACACGGCGTTTCGCATCCTCGCGCATTTTTCCAAAAGAAAGAAAATCGATATACATAATATCAACGAGTTCAATTTTTGATTTTGCAAACATCCAATTTAATTCGATCGAAAATGCATTATTGCAAGATTATGAAAAGTAAATTTTCTTACCAGGAAAATGTGCGCATCGTCAGAGTATCAGTTGCAGAATTCATCATTGCGGAACAGTTCTGGTTCATCTTTCTGCAGATGTTATTATACCCTATAATAGTAAAAATTATTTGTTTTTTCACTAATTATTAAAATTAGTCATTATTAAATATTTTATTGATAATTTAATACTTTTGGACAAAAATTTTTAATTATAAATAATTAAATTTGCCCGGAAGTGCACCTTGCCGAGATCAATTCAATGCTTAAGATTCGTTCACTAACATGGAGACCGTATATTTTTTGCCGTGACGAAATCTATCACTTTCGAAGTATCGACAATAGACTCTCTCAAAATAACGACAATGGACTCTTCCAATATTGAAATCGCACTCCGTTTCATTTTTCTTCGGTCCCGAATTGATTTTCTCACTGCGACGTAACGACGTCAAACTATCGCGAAGAAATAAAACGATAACGATGCACGATTACTTCCGATGCGTTATACTCCCGATGAGAGAGATTACAAGTGAATTTTCTTACCGAATTGCGCCGCCGCGCCGTGACGTCATCTCGGCCTTTCTGTGATCCGCGCGGACACAAGCCGCGGAGAAAGAGAAAAAAATCGCGGCTAATCACCGATCCCGCGGACTGACAAATATTGTATGCTCGCCTTTTATTTCTTCGCATTCTATCGACAGAACAAATCTTATTTATATTCCAGGCAGATATCCGCGGCAGATATCGCACTATTCGAAAATACGATCGTCGCTTTCTTGACTGTACGCGCGATACGTTTTCAGCCGAATAAAAATTGCAATATGCGCATTTTGATAAATCATCAATATGCGAGCGTCTAATTGACATCGTGCAATAGATATTACGACATAAATAATAAACTCAAGATTAATATATATTAGATTTACCCAGTTAAACGAGTCGTAAAGCCACTCGTTCTGGGATTGATCCGTCCCGCGTCCGCCACGATCTGCTAATGAAAGGTACGTAATTAAAAGGACCGTGGTGCTTCGTTTCGCGCGCGATCCACTTTACGCGGGAAGAGCGACGCGGCGCGAACTACGCGTATTGGCCATAGACGTAGGCCATCTAGTGCGAGATGATTGGTCAAATATCGATATCGATTCGATATATTTTGGGTCGAAAAGGCATCACGTCGCGTCGATGTCCTTTCGATTATCATTTCTCAGGTCTTGGCATCGCGTTCATGCAATTTTCGCATTTCGACCGACAAATATTATATGCTCGTCTTTTTACGACGGTTATTATTTTGCGTTTTAACAACAAATTAGATTGACAAAATATTCTAAGTAGATATCCGCGGATTCGCACTATACGAAAGTATAATCGTCGCTTTCTTGATTGTACGCGAGTGTCTTGTGCAACGGGAGAAGAAGGAGACCTGACAAATGTCCAAATAACCTGAAAGGAGATGGAGGTCTAGGAGAGACCGCGGGCCCCGGCGGAGCAACCTCGGGGTAAGTATCATCTCTTATCTGCATAAAATTAATAGTGCTTTCTCATTTATTCCGATTGTTTTATCTCAATAAGTTAGAAATAATTACGAAAACAATGATAAAGTTTTATAATAATATTCTTGTAAACATTTTTTTAAATAAAATAGATAATTATATTAGTAGATATTTCACTGAAAGACGAATGCGCATAAGAATTATCTTCTGAAACGTTCATCATTTTGAGCACGTCTTTAATTTATATCTCATGTTTGCATGTTACAGTATCATCGCAGCTACGTGGCTGAGTTACTCCGCCCGTTGCGAATCGGATCGGTGAGTCAGACATTTTTTTATTGAGGTAATGGATCTATGATTAATTTAAATATAAAACAACTGTATAATTACGGTCGAATTATGACAATGAATTATAGTATGAAAATATTACATTTTATAGATACGTTGTCTTAAAATGAATAGTCTAATACTGATGACGATAAATATGTAATCTTGGTATTACTTGTTTATCAATGTTGTTTTGATTTATAAAAATTATATTCTTGATTTATTAAGACTATACGAATACTTTATAAAAATAAAATATTTAAATAAATATATTACTTAAATAAAAATATTACCGCAGGGAAAAATAATAATAAATTAATTTACAGAAATATTTTATCAATATAAATTTTATTCTTCAATTACACAATATTTAATTTTAAACACAGATTTAATTCCTTTCCTTTCCAATCGATAATATATTATCAATTAGTAAATTATATAATAATAAATATTTTAATAATTTTAATAATATTATTGCATATCTTAATATTAATAATTATTACTGATATACATATTATATGCATTTGTAGACGATATTAAGCTACATAAATAATAAATAATGTATGTATTTTATATAGCATATAAATATTATAATATTAATATAAGATATATTATATTATATATGTATATGATAATAATATGTAATATTTAAAATATGCAAAGTTATTAGGTATAAACTCTAACACTTGTCTACAATAAATAACACATAAATTTAAATGAATAATGGAATAGCATAAGAGTTAAAAATATTCGAGCAAAAATTTTTTCAAGAATCTATAACACTGTTGTTTTATTTTACAGTTTTTTTCGATGTTAAATTCAATGTGCTCAATTGGCGCAAATCCTTTTTTCTTGGTTGGTTGAATTGATTCCAATTGTGGAAACAAAAGTATTTACTTAATTCTTTATTTGAGATGAACGTATTTCAATTTTACTTTCAATCATCGATACTCGTTCTTCTTTGATCTTCTTTATAATTTCAGAAGTCTACAAAATAATGTCAAATTATTAATATGTTATATCTAAATTTATCATTTGTTCCGTATCATTTGCATACATATAAACGATTATAGCATTATAATAAAAAATATTTACTATATTTACACACATTCAATTCAGCTATAAAATTCATACTTGTGTATTATGTATATACTCATGCACATGCATACGTATGCACGATCATATACAGTGTGTTTGTTAAAGACCACCTATAAATTACATAGCGCGTTATTTCTTATTAAAAGTTGAGTCGAAAAATCCTGCACCATTTTTTTTGATAATAGTTAATCAATTAATAATTATTGAATAAAGTCTATACTATTAAATGTACGGCCCATTGACATATATCTGTCTATAGAATGATACAGAATATTAACTTTATTTTATAATTACTGCTTTATAAACCATTATAGAAAAAAATTATTCAAGACTTTTGATATGCAAATAACGCTATAGCATATATCAGGTTTATTTTTAAAAATTTAAAATTAAATTTAAAACATACAACAAATTTATATAAGAATTAGAGAAAAGGATTTGCTAACTCAAATCAAAATGAAAATTTTAATAATTAATCTTCTTGCTATATATATTTACAAAATAATGAATTTAATATTAAATATAAAAATTAGAAGAGAGCGAGAGAATAAAATTGATCGTTGTTTATCTTTATATTATAATTGAGAGAAATGAAAGTAATATATTTCATTATTTTCAAAGATAAATCTTACATTCTGTAAAGATAAATCTTTATATTCAAAGATAAATCTTTACATTTTAACCCTTTGACTACTAACAGCGCCTGTGGGCGTTTCGCGAATGTCTTCACTGTTTGTGTATCAACAAATTTTAATCAATAAATCTTACAGTCGGTAATGTAAATAGCTATATACGTTCTAAAAGAGTTTTGTAAAAGATAATTTTTTAGACATTTTTTTCAGAAAGTCTCAAAGACATTTTTTGTAAAATTCTAAAAACGCCTTACGATAGATACACTTTTGATAACACTTTTTTAGATACGTGTGTTATTTGGATGAACCAATTTTTGGTCTGTGAACCACCTATAGTACAGCATCAGATAATAAAAATGAGACTTGTCACGCAATAAGCTAGCACGTTTAAAAACTCATATTTCTGATAAATACTGAATTATTAGGATCTAATAGTATTGTCGAAATATTTTTAAAATAATATAATTGATTTCTTTTTCGTTAAAAATTTAAATTATGAGCTATTGTTAAAAGGTACCGGCATTGACTTTATTTAAAGTGTGGAGATTGTACATTTTAATTTATACTTTCAATAATAATGTTATTGATATATATAAAAATAAAAAAATTGTTGTAGCTTTATAGAAATTTATGCAAGGATTTCTCGAATTATTGAGAACATTTCGACGTTACGATCGGTGAATATAAAATGTAAAATCTAAAATTCAATAAGTTACTTGTGGTTTTTTTGGCTACGTAATAATAAACTTAGTATTTGATTACAAGTATTTTAATCTTAATTATTAAAAATAAATATCCTTGATATTGGGGAAATTTTAATAAAATATTCACTTTGAATATTTTAGTAGTACAGTGCAATGCATCCACTATGTCCTGAATTACATATGTTGCAGTTCTCTTTTATAATTTTAATCTCAGAATTTTTAAACTTGAGAGGTTCCCAAAATCAAAATTGCATTTTATTGTTTTCTTTTATCACTGTGAAACAATGTTGTAGAACAATAACTGTGTTATTCCACACGTTCACCTAACTGGGCGTCTGAAAACCTATTCACCACCCTGCCGCGGGGTGGATCAACCCTCGCAACTGCGCAGGTGTATCGTACCGGCTCACCTTCTTATCAACATCTCCGAAAAGCCAGTCACGCCAGAAGGAAGGCTTGGCTCGGCTTACATCTTCCTTCGCACCTTTTCCTTTTCTTCAATTTCCGCGAATATCGGTCCGGAGACGATATACCCCGCTCTTTTTCATCGTCACCACCTCGCATCCTTCGAAGGAACAATCGTTGAGTAGGACGATGCGATGGGCGAGGGCAAAAACGACCGTCCCGGCAAAAGGTAACATTTCGCGCTGCTGCTTGCCATCCGATCGAAGTATACACGCCGTTTAATTAATTCCTTAACGGAATTCATCCTCGGATTCGTAGAATAATTATTTATTCTGTCGCTTTGCTGTGCTTTTTCCCGTTTAAATCTTCGAATTCACGAGAGACAGACAATCCAATCAAAACGCCAATATTATATAAAATATCGTACGTGACTATTCTTTTCTATAATTCTATATTTCTTTCTTATTTAAATAGTTTATTTGTAAAAAACAATTCGCTATTAAAATAAACTTTTCGTAAAAATAATGTTTTCACGACTTTCCTTTTCCGTATTTTTTTATATAAAATAATATGTACATTGAGTTTTAAATAAAAATGACTGGGGGTTACTTCTAACATTTTCTATATTCTTAAACTATAACGTATTATTATTTTTATTTGTTTATTATTTTTGTTTTGCTTTTGAAGAATTTTCTTCCATAAATAAATAAGTTGTTACTGTAATCGTAGTAAGATGCAGACAATGTAAGATATAATTTGTGGCAAGTATGCAGCATTTTAGGAAATAAATAAAAATACATACTTAGATAAGAGTGAAAATATCATCCAATAAAATATATTTTATACAGTAATGAACATGTGCTGCACTAATATAGCATATTTTACAATATGTATTAAACATTTAAAACATTATGCATATTTTATATAACACATGGAACAGTTAGATAATCGCCATAATTATATAACACATCGACAGTTAGATACTCGCCACTCTAACAATCTATTAATCGATATTGAAGATTATTTATGGTCATCGGGGTATCATTAACTTAATTTAATCGTTTTCGCGCGAAGCTTTCAAGAATCTTTTTCAATTTGATAAGTGGCAAGCACTTCGCAGGTATGCTTTCAACTAAATGATCATCGCCGTTTAATCCCATTTACCCCGATCGTTAGATCACGTCTAGACAATCTAACAGCTTAATCAGGATGGATGTCGTTTACTGCATTAATTTTACAAAGTAATGCGGTAAAAAGGCGTTTCATCATGGTTACGTGGCGATACAGCATTTTGGGATTGGCGGACAAATAAGGTACACAGATAAGGGCTGAAATATCGCCAAACAAAATATTTAATTCGATCCGCTCGCGCATCTAATTAGAGCCTACTAATCTGAAAAGCGTGATGATGAAGAGATGAGATAGGTAAGACTTTTGATGGCCACGGCCTGGATTCCTCCCACGAAGAAAGCTCGCGTGCAGGCCACCGTTGGTGGCTCTGTAAAATGCGTTCAGATTGAATCACGCACGAGGACCGTAGAATAACTGACCGGCCGGCGAACCCGGGCGGCACTTCAAATCGCATGTCGGCCAGTGCGTGCGACACCACGTGGCACGGACATTAATTTAGCCGCGCATACAGATTTGTCGTGCGGAGAAAGTCGGCGTGGGGAAAAGGGTAGGGTCCGTTAAAATCGGGGCCATTGGGTCGAACAGAACGAAACCTCGGTATTACGAATCGACCAGGGAGCACGTGAACGAGCGAGCTGTGAGGGTGAGAAAGAAAAAAAAAAAACACAGAAACGATACAATTCGCCGGACAAAACGGTGCCGAAACAAGCTATCAGATTCAAATTGTCAGTTCACGTTATCATATTTCCGATGCGGAAGAGTACAGAGCGGAGGGGAGGAAAAAAATCTCTAGAAGCTATTTACGTGGCGTGCGACATAATTACAAAAGCTTGTTTGCAGCCGCGAAGCCAAAAATATTTGGCAACGGTGGGATTCGAACCCACGCCTCCGAAGAGACTGGTGCCTTAAACCAGCGCCTTAGACCGCTCGGCCACGTTACCACGTGAGATGTAGATCCCCCTCGCGACGACATGTGGGCGGTCATTACACTGATACTTTAAATTCTAAACAACTTAATTTTTTTTTAATAAATATTATATATTTATACATAGCTGATTCGAAAAAATATATTTCAGAACAATCTATACTAAAATAAGACAGATATCGCAGCATTAGTTAAAATGGCGGCAGATAAAGAATTTCTTCATATGTCAGACTTTTATCAATCAAATATATTTCATAATTTTTAATTGATAAATTTTAATTGATAAAAATATATGTTTATTTAATTCTTTGCCGATTTATAAAAATAAATAATATATTATTTATAATTAAAATCGATAGATAAGTATATAGAAAGTTTATCTGTTAATTGGTTTATTTATTAATTATAAAGATCATATTAATCGTTATTTCCCGATGTTTTTCATATTTTTTTCAAGGAAAATCAATTTATTATTTTAAAAAGACAGGTTTATGTATGTATATCTAATTGTTAGAATTTATTTTCATAATTTCGATCGTAGTCCAAACTGCGACATTTTAGCGACATTTTATACCTATAACATATTATGTTTATCTTCGACATAATTCGCGAGGATTGACGTGCGCGCGAGCCATTAGGCTAGGATGAGATTTATTTTTCAAGCTCCGCGCATTTTGCAGATCGATTCGTCGCGTCTGGGAGAGCCGTTGTAACGGCATGTACGGTACCATCGTACCACTCTCTTCCTGTTCCTCGTCCTCCCTGTCCTCCCTATCCTCCTCGCCGTTCCAGCCGACCCGCCCTCCTATATCCTTAATTCGCGACTTCGGCTCTTCGTCATCTTCAGTAAGCTCAGGTTGTCCATCCGCATCATGTCGCGAATCGTCCTCCTGTCCGCTCGTAATATTCGTCAACCCGGTGGTTTAAATTAACGAAGTTTCATATGAAAATTGAAGAAAAAAAAGCGAATTATTTTTTTTAAAAGCAAAACAATAAGCTAAAATATTATTTAAAAACCTGTAAATAAAATTACTGTTAAACGGTATCATTTTCCGATTGACTACGATTAGGCAAAGGCCCTCCACTCGCGGCGTCGGCAAGTCGTCCTCGGATTCCGAGGTAGCGCATGGTAAGGGCAGGGGGAAAGGACGTAAGAGCAAGACCAAGGAAAGATGGCTGTTTCCCGAAGAATTGACGGTCGACGAATTGGCTCGCTATCGGAGGAAACGCGTGCAGGATCGACCGAAGGACAATCTGCCGTCTCATCCGGAATCGGTAGTCCAGTATTCTGCTTCTGAATATCGACGCGCGTTCGGTGCGAATGTTAAAGAACAAACTAAGGTATCTATATAAAATATACTTCTCTTTTGAGAAGAATTTTTTCGTTTTACAATTTTTTAAATTAATGAAGTAAAACATGGAAATTTTAAATAAATATTATAATCCATTTAAAGATAAGATTTTACCAAAACATATATGATATTACATTACTTTGTATTAAATAAGAAAACGAAGAAGAATTACTTGGATGATTGCAACAAAAAATTATATTTTATACCAGGAACTTTAGAACCTATGTAATTATAATTCAACAATTTTTGCTCTTTATGAGCAATAAAAAAGACAGTTCTAATAAGCTATCACCATGAATACTATTTTTTAATGTTATGTATACATATTAAAAGATCGTATACTAATTTATATTTAAATACATACTTATGTGATAGGAAAATTTCTGGCCTGAAGATTATTTACATGTAGATGGACCTCCCGAAAATGCACAATCTTCATATTGCATGGATATTAAAGAAGAAGAATGCGAGACTGAAGCCAAGGATCTATCTGGAGAAAAGGAGAGCGATTCCTCTCAAGTGGTTCAGGAAAATAAAGTAATGGAGACAGGAGTTCCGCAATTCCAAAGTTCGTTCAGACGTCCTTCATTCAGGAGGTAAATTTCAATTGTTGATGATATAAATTGCATTAGTATAATTACGAAGTCGCGTACAACTATGATTAATAAATATATATTTATATAAGTAATAAATAGGAAATGTAATAAAATAACACTATATAAATATATTAATATATAATATATTAATAAAAGAGAATATAATTTCTAATAAAATTATATAGATTGCAAAAAGCAATGCTGTAAAATGTCATTTTAACGTGGATTGATATCCAATTCTAATTTAGCCATTCGTCTAGTTAATTTAACGAAGACTTCTTTCCCGTCATGAATCTCGTAAACTTATCGTATCGAACTGTTCCGAAACACGCGAGTTTACGCAAATCGAAGAAGCATAAAACTGACTGTCATGCAACTAAATTGGCACCGAAATAGGCTTTCTGCTTTCTTGTACTCTTTGTCGGATCTGTGACATTTAATAAAATACGGACATTTTAAACTACCACAGTTTATGATAAATGGCTATAATAAATTACTTTTTATTGATATGTCAATCTAACCAAACAATTAAATTCTTTATAATAATACAAAATATATACAAAAATAATTCTATCTGAAATATTTTGCATTGAGCAATCTAAATTTTTGAAGTAGTTAATCAATTCATAAGAATCGAATATCGATATAAATTATCAAAAGTTGGAGCAATTAAAAAATTAGAAATTATTTCAAATTGTTATAATCGATGCGTTTTAATTGTCTACTTGCTATTAACTTAACAATCAACTTAACAATGTTTTTGCATTGCGTAAAGGGGCACCAGTTTGAAGTGCAGTGGTGATTTTTATACCGATACGGAAACATATTCTGCGTATGTGCCTTACGAGGGCCAGCATCGCGCCGAGCTTATACGTCGACCTACGTCCTTGAAAATGGAAGGCGATTTGGATACTATGACGGAGAAATGCGAGAAATTTATCGAGTGGCTCAACGTTAGCCGACCGGAACTCATGCGTGTACCCACTCACCTGAAGATGGAGGGTGAGTTGGAAACGGCAACCGAAAATCAGGACAAGTACGTCCCATTCGTGGGAGTACGAAGACCAGAGTTGTTGAGGCGAGGCACGAACTTAAAGCTCGAGGGGGATACCTACTTTGTGCCAGAATACACTGATGTGTTTAAAGACTACACTGCAAAAGGTAATAACGTTAAATTAAAAGAAAAAAACTGTACCAAATGATAGCAACAACATAAAAAAGATATTTAAATAAAACAAGATTTTTTTTCATGGCTATAATATGAGTTAAGGAGAATAATATTGAAGTTACAATTTAAAATTTAATAAAATAGAAATGTTGTCTTTAGAGTTATTCCCTTTCTCTGTCGTCGTGCCCTTTTCTTTGGAGTGCATATTACAGATAAACCGCAGCTACAGAAACCTCAAATGCATTTAAAAGCTGGCGGAGACTTTTACCAAAACACAGAGACCACCGAAAATTTCGTTCATCCTTGCGTTAAACAGGCACAAGAAATGGCTGAACGGGCTAAAGACAATAATGAAGAAGACAGATGGATGAAAAGTCTAGAGGAGGAGCGGAAGAAAGATGAGGAGATGAAAATGTTAGTATCAAAGTTGGAAGATCTAAATGGTCGGCCGCTGGAAGTTCCCGAATATCGTGATGCATACAAAGTAGGTACTTGCGGGATCGAAAAATTAATTTATTTAAAAAACCTATGTACAATTATATTAAAATAAGATACACACAGAACCGCATAGGATTATATAGAGTACAATTGTTAGGATTTTCCACGTGAACGACCGAAGATCGCGAAGCCGGACATTGAGATCGGTCGCGCTGACGGTTCAAAGGTGACCTCGCCATCGCGCTCTAAGTTTTCTATAAAGATCGATCAGGATCCAGAGTATCAGTCCAAGTATCTCGAGTATCCCCGAGATCGTCCTATCTACCGTAAACCACCGACGATGCTGCGACCGACGGGAGTGTCTTCTTCCGGTCGTAGTAGCGCGTGCTTCGGTAAACCGGTACATCAAGAATGTCGTGCGTTTGAGTATGAGCCTACTAGCGAGGTGAGATCCCAGTATGTTCCCTATGGATACGTGCCGAGGGTGGAGACGCTAAAGATGCCGGCTAGTCTACGTTTGGAGGGTAATCTCGATGTTCAGCCGGAATACAGGAACGTTTATTGTGCAAGATACGATCGTCAAGGCGATGAACTCAGAACTACTCATGCCAGGGGCGATCGTAGTCCAAGTACAAGGAAAGAATATTACTGGTTGAACAGTGGCGGTCAGTGTGATAAAACGGCACAGGGACAGGACGCTTTCTGCGTATTAAACACGCGGATCCATGAGGAGAACGTCGTTGGGAAACCGCCGCCCGCTAGTAGAAGGTACGTTTAAATTTATCGATATTTAAGAATGCGGGAAGAAAAACGTGAATTAAATGTAAATCGCGAGATTAAAATTACAAATTTTTTTTCGAAAATTTGGAGATATAAAAAGATTCAAGATTTAATATCCCGTTGAATTCAAAAAGTTTCCGCTTCTTTACTTTTTCTAATAAAAACTTTTCGCAATCGCGCAATCGATTTTCAGAAGCTCCAGATTGTCTCAAGCCGCGCCGAGACCAACGCAATTGGAACTGGCGGATCGCGCGATTGTCACGAGAACGCGATCTCCCAGTCCAACGTATCGCTTGCACGTCTGCGATGTCGACAATGAGCGGCGAGGATTTGGTCGACTCGGACAGTCTTCCGGAAGAGTACGCAGCCCTTCGATCGACCGTGTGATTCAAGACGACGTCGCCAGGCCGTATTCGCCCAGCTTTGGCAGAAGTAGGCAGGACCGTCGCGTTAACGATCAGCCATTCGTAGTTTTAGACAACGCCTCGAAAAACATATCAGGTAGAAGTAGCGATCGCAGAAAACGTACCGATAAGAGCCTCGATGTGCCGGTCCCGGTCTCTCGAGGAAGACCTAAAACACCATCCAGATGGATGCCGCCATGGTACGACAATACAAATACGATCTAGAGTCTGAAGGTGAAGAAACGAAAGAATATGTATTCTATAAATTATAAACGATACTGCCGTCTAAAACTTTTACGGTATCTTTTAGATAATGGACATAGAACTGACGGCAAATTTAACACTGCCTATACTTTGCATATAAAATAACTGGAATTAATCAGCCAAAGTTATTTTTAAATACTTATATATACTATAGCGTTGAAATGACTACTAATCTTTGCAGAGATTCTTAAAACGCGACGAAAGCAGTCATTGGAAGGTACGTGTTTTTCTAATGTTAAATTCAAATATTGATCAATATGAGAAATATTGAACAATACGTAATCTTGTTATTAGAGAGACAAAACTTGGAATCGATTACATTTTGATTTAAATATGAAGTAGCAACGAATAGATTTATACTACATATTATATGTTACAATTTGAAAAACTTGTTAGACTCTCATCTGATATGCCGAACTAATTAATTGTATTGTATAAACAACAAATAACTCTATAATATTATATGATAATAAAAGATACTCCATATTATATGATAAGATATTTTATAGCTAATAAGATCTTATTACTGCCATTTGTTAATCTGTACGATCAAACAAATATAAATAATACTCAGCTTTAAGTGGTCTTTTTTGAAGCGCTGTATTGTTTCATCGAAGTTAAAAACATATTACGGGCTTTGCTGTATTAAAATCACATTATTAAAAACATTAGATTATTAGATTATTAGATTGTTTACAAATATTGAATAATATGAAATCGCGAATGAATAGAAAAATCGATTTCCATAAAGCAGTAAGTCGATAATCGCGTTAATTGATTAAGTACAACACGCTATAATTAATGCAATTTGGTTATTTCAACTAATTGTAAGAAAATCTTACATGCTTTAATTGATTTAATAAGTAAGTTAATATTATGCGCGCCCACTCGTCATCCTTTTAATATAGAATTTCTTCGAATTTAGTTTATTAATATCTGTTACCATTAAATTTAGTTTCCTACATAATTATCTGGCATTGGGGAAGAAAGGAGGAATTTTCTTTATGTATAGTGCATCGATTCATCGCGCGATTCAGCATCGCGAATAAGAATTGATTGGTTCGAATCAAGCAATTGTGCATAATTATATACTCGCGTACACTTTTTCTAAGGCTGGCCTTTCAATTTGACGTCTTTCTTTCGGGGCGAAGAAATCGCACGTTTCCTTTCCTTCTCCTCTGATGAATAACTGCAATACTCGGAGGAAATAGACGTTTGATAACTCCGACTGAGAGCTCCTTTGCTGTGAGCAATTAACTTTGCTGTTTGCCGTGCCGCATAATAACAGCGCGGAATCAAACCCTTTTTTTATCCTTTTATATTTGACAATAACTTACAGAGTTTCTTGACTGCGCGAATCACAAGGCTATGTATAGAACTTTCAGATTAATTGAATTATACAGTTCAACAAGAAATAGCTCCTTTTCAAACGCAAGAAGGTAATCATTTCCTGCCGTTCTTTTTATGCTCAATATTCCGGCCTTCAAAATGCTCCATTACGCCACAATTCGGAGAAATTTCGAGTTAAAGTTCCAAAAAGAAGCAAAATGAATCTAAACACGAAATACCTGGTAGAAAAACGGAAAATTCTCGTGGGAGCCACAATAATGTCCCTGCATATCGGTCCCAGAGGACAAATATAAAAGAAATACTCGTATTTAGCTTCAACATACGTTCCTTTATTTTGATGAGATAATTACCAGTCAATATATGTACATACACATGCACATATATACGACTTTTAGTTATCTGTGCTTGACGTCGGCGTTAGCTGAACTCGATATAAGAGATAAAAAAGCCGCCTTTTATATCCTTTTTCCCGTACGACCCTATTACGAAGTACGCGCGTCGCTGCGATATCCTCCCACGATTCTTACGAGATTCAACATTAGCACGCCCGTAACTCGCAATTATATAAACGGAGAACACGCTGTGTCCGTGAACGTGCGTGTGTACGTCGCATTCTCACCCGCATTACACGCTTTCGGAGGGCGCCGACCGGGCAATCGCAATTTCTGCCGAATATATTACACGTCGTGGAAGGAGGCCGCTATTCTCTATCACGACAGCGTAGCACGGCGTCGTATAAACATTTAGTTTTCACGCTTGAAAAAATCTAATGTCGTCGCTAAATCGTAAACGTGATTTTAACTTCCTACGTTATCGTCGACGTCCCGGGGTGCAAATTTGACGTACACAATCTCCCACACATATATTCTTTTGCATCATCCCGTTCTTTCGGACAATAATAGACACTATTTGCAACATGTCGAAAATCAAGTTGGCATTGATGCATAGATCAGATATTAAATATAAATAATTCTTGAATTAACTTAATATATTTTACAACAGAAAATTTCAACTAAAAGTGAATTTATAGGTATATATATATATATTTTCTTTATTTGTTGTATAAATAATGAAGAAGTTTTTATTGCTAATATTGGTTCGAAAATAAAAAGATACTGTACAAGAGATGGTGTATGTAATAAAATTTGACATTTATATGACGTTTTAACATCTTTAAAATTTTACAGTTTACATACAATAAATAGAAATAATGATAGTAATTAAAAATAATAGTAATTAATTGTAAAGTAATTATAGGAAACTGAAACATAATAAATTAGAAATAATTAAACCTATTAGATAAAATGTACAACATAAAAAATATGTATATTATATTTCTCTTTTTTATTAATTTTTATACGTCTCATTGTGCATTAAAAAAAGATATAAGTTATTTCTTATATTTCTAACAATTAAAATTTTTAACATTTAAATTACATAAAAGTAAAGTTTTCTTCACATTAAATATGTTATATTTTTCTATAATTCAAATATTGCAATAAATTGTCAATTAAATTTGGCCATTAATCGATGATATTTCTTTGTGCAAAAAAAGCTCTCACGATTTATTTACATTATATATGTACAGATTGAAATTTGAATCGTAGAAGACGTTCCATCAAGGAAATGTAATGTTTTAGTTCATTTTATATTTCCACTTTATTTGAGCTCTTAAATTCGATAAAAGCAGTACTGACTCGGAAGAAACTCGAAATATCGCGATATTTTAACGTGACGACACTTTCAGCGAAACATTCGGCTAGTCGTATGGAATAGACGTGTGATTGAGATAATTAGATAGAAATAATTCAAACGCGGATGCAGTACTTCTTGTCGACAATTTAATTCTATCGATCGGATCGATTTATCCGTGCTTCGTTTCCATTATGCATTTACCGAAATCGGTTTCTGCTTCAAGTCGAATACCATGAATATCCAAGTGCATGGCTCTCGAAATGGTATCGACGAAACGTTGCCGAAGTGCTTTCGTGCATAAATGTTACTGCAATATTTGTGAAGTTACATGAACGCATCATCGGTCATTAGATATATCGTGATGCAAAATTTAAATTTATGAAAAATCCAGACACATCAAAGCAAAATTCACATTTCTTTTATTAAATTAGCGATTTCTAAAACAGAACAATTTTTATATTTACAGCATTTGTTATTTAATTTTACTTATTAATGTTTATATTATTTTTATTTACTTGCACATGAAAATGATTCTTCTTTTGCCATAAATCTAACAATAAGAAAGGGAAGAATATTAGCCTTTCAATTTATTTAAATTTAGGTTTATATTTCTTTAACAATATAACAATTAATTGATTTATATTTTTTATCTGAAACTTTAACATTAATCTCTTTGATATTAAATTAATATTAACACTAAACTCAACAAATAATAAAATAAATAATGCTCAAGCTTCAAATAAAATTTCTTTAAAAACTATATTTATTTAAAAATAAATTGATAAATTAATAAAATCAGTAAACACACGGTTTTGCTATTTATTTACGCTTTCGAATTCATGATATATCGAAAATTTTGCTCTGATGTTCAAAGAATAAAGATGTTCAAAGGATAATTTCAAATTCAAAATACAAAATCTCTTCGTTAAATTTCATCCGGGATACATTACATTACAAAGCATTTACAGTTACAGGCACATCACCAGTCGTGTACAGACTATATCTCATATACGGCAGCATTTTTTTTCATTTGTAATCCGATAAAAGGAAACTCGTGCGCGCAGTCTCACCGCGAAATCGAATGAAACGGATGATCAATCTCCTTTGTCCGTTGCGATCACCAATGCAACAGCAGGTGCGGCAAGGATGCGTATAAAGTGTCGACGAGTGCACACCATGAATGGATTACACATGCACGTGAGTTAATTAATTCCGCTTTTAATCTGATGCTCGCCTTGTACTAGCAGGTCACTAAACGTCGAGCGCAGTTTTTTACGCTTTTTTTTCTCGCACACAAATGTACCTGTCATGCATGTGCGCGATTACATGTAGCACGTAGCGAGTTCGATTGGAATGCGCTACCTGTTTCCGACCTGTCTTGACAAAACGACAATTCAAATAGCTGATCACTAGACTTTCAATGTGTTCCTTGATGAATTCATTTCATTTATATTTTTTTATATTTTTCCTTACGTATTAAAATGATTATATCAATTGCATCGTTAGAATTATCAATTGAATAAAATGCCGTTAAAAAGAAATTTTCTACCTTCTACAGTAAAATATAATAATATTTGATCTCTTTATTGTCTGTCTAAGCGAGAATGAATTTCTTTATCTTTATCATGCGCTTTGTGCTTCTCGGATAGTATCTTTTGTAAGGCAATTCATATAGACACATTTTCGCATGTTCGCGTAGACTGTTGTAATTAAATTCAGTATTTCTTTATTTTCTTTGAAAATTTTTTGCCTCTTTTCAGTTCATTGTTGTTTTTCTGAATCGAATCTAAAAACATAAAACAGAAAGACATTTGTTTTGTAGTTTTAAAACAGATGTTATAGTTTCAAAAAGTAAATTTATATGCTAATTTGAAAAATATGTCTGTACGTTTACATCACATTTAATGTATTTATTACTGTAACAATATATTATACGGATTATGTTATTTTTAAGAAATTAAAATTTTAAAGATGAGCATAATAAGCATTCTAAAAGGTATTTTAAGAATCTGAATTTTGAAATTAATTGAAAATAACTATTACATTATTAAAAATTGCAGTGTCATTTTACGTCTGAATACAAGTACTAATATTCATATCATTCTTATAATTCCGGCAAATTTTGCAAGGCGCGGTGAGATGTCGGTTTAGTCGACTAGTTATTCTACTGCGAAAATTATGTAACTCTTCCAGAGATGAAAATCATTTACTTCTTTGAATATTTGTCATACATATCTAGTTATTTTACAAGCTTCTAAGTTCATACTATTATTTATATTTTTTTACATAAAATAAAGAGGAGTAATATTAAAAATTACATATTAATTTTGTAAAAATAATATCGTTAACAAACTTACTTTTCATTAATTATTTAATCGTGAAAAGCGTATTACGCTCTAAAGAAATTGTTTTTCATTTTTTTAAGTTTAAAAAAGTTATTTAAGAAAAAGAACTAAAAATAATAAATAAAAAATTAAAATTGGAATATAAAATTAGAATTATAAGTTCATTTACAAATAATAATATTAATATATAAATTTTTTTTAGATTTTTTTCACCGATAAGATTTTGAGAAAAATAATGTATAATAATGTTCAGAATTTTATAATAGCTTCTAATCGGAAATACAATGCTGCATATCAATTTTCAACAGAAATAACTATTAGAAATGTTAAAAACTGTTTTATATGAATAAATTTATATGTGTTAATATATATATAGAATAAAGAATATTATATTGAAAAAATCTTCAAAAATTAAAACAAGTTTTTATTATTTTTTAATAATAATAAATAATATAAAAATAAAAATGTAATATAATTCACACTTATAATACTTAAATAATCAATCATATTCTTTGCAATTACATTTCTAATTTTTCAAAAATTTCTATAAATATTAAATTACTTTTATAAATATTTCCAAGTACCAAACTTGGACTTGATAACATTTTATCTGTATGTATAAAAAACTGTTATTCATCTCCCGTTGTCAATCTCACCTACAACCTTTTTAAATAAAACAAAGATTTTAAAACAAAAATACCAAGACTATAATATTTCATGTAAATAGCATTCAGAATTGACAAATTATTTCAAAATTTGACATTAAGAGCATAGAAATTTATGTGCCATTGTTAGTATCAGTGCATCAAGAGTTAAGAGCCTTCTCTAAGAGGAAGTCCAGACGATGGAAGTGCTAATGGCAGAAATAGTGTTAGGCAGGACGACGGGCACAACATAAAGTTACGCTTCGATGACGCGGTTGTTTAATTACTTTAGGACGGAATTTCACGATAGCGTGGCGAGTAGCGGTTTCGACGATATATTCGGTGGCATAGCATTAAGTGAACCATTGGATTATCGTCGGCATTCATTGAATTAACGGTCAATTAACATTCATATATATTGCACGCTAGATTCTTCCCTCGCCCCTTTGTTTATCCTATGCGCACATAATATATTCAAATTACAATTCTTGGTTGATTAATTTTGCAATTTTTTCTCTTTAAGAAGATCTTTTTCATATTTAATTTTCATCATGATAATAACCTTCTTTTACGTCTTATGTCTGAATGTTTAAGAATTTATCTCTTTTTATATTCATATTTCTTTGTAGATAGAAAGCTATAAAAGCTAACCGCGCGCGTGATTTAACTTTTCCGTAATTTATCGTTTTCTCAATAAATACATGTTACAAGATTTTCTGTTACTTGATTGGCATAAATAGAAACACTTTTTACATGGTAGATACATATCGCGAGTAAAAAATTTATAAAAAAAGAAATAGTATTCCAAATTTCCAAATTTCCAAATAGTATCATTTTTTATTCGAAAAGTTTTTCAAAAAATGACGCAATATTTTTTACATTATTTTTTCTAAATAACGCAACTTTTCTTACGCGGAGCGTACCTATCGCATGAAAAGAGAATTAGGTGTATTAAATATTTTATTTGCTCGCTTTTGGTTTGTTCAGATCAATTTACCTTCCTCAACCGCAAACTACTTCTTTAGATTCAACATATCTTGACTTTGAATGAACATTGTGATCATGACGTAGAAGGTTGTTATCTCTAGAGTAGTTCGATAAAGTCATGTTCTTAAAGAATATTGATAAATAATTTTCACACACGATTAAGCGGAAGAAAAATAAAATTCACGACAAAGCATTCACCTCCTAATTTCACGCTGAAAAAAATTATAATTCAGCCCTAGTACAAATCACCGCATTTGTGCATTATTATGTACGAGATATTGTTCCTCGAAATATATTTACGTGTAATGGAAAATGTTAGGTAATAAAATCTATGATAACAAGTAGACGGTTCCATTACCATATTCAGAATATAATTATGACTGGAACGAATTCTCGCATAATTCTGGTTAACTTCATTATTAAAAGTTTCGCGCTTGTGCAGATGTTACGTTTTCATAATTATAGCTGCTACTAACAGCTGTTTATATAGATATAATATATCATATCACAATGCATATGGTAATATAAATATTAATAAATATGAATAAAAATATTAATAAATACCTGTTACGTTATCTACAGATTTGTGGAGATTGAAAAAGTACCATTTAATGAATCGTGTTTGCAGCGAGGACAACAAAAAACATTCCTCGTAAACGTTTTACAATCTTCCATTTTTGTCAATAATTTATGTCTCAATCTGCTTTTATATTAAGATTGCTTACTCTGAAGAACATTTTTTTACAACAGATTATTATACGTTATGATTTTTTTCAGTTATTGAACGACAAATAAAAATAATCAAAGAAGAGAGAAAATTTCTTATCACATTCTTCATTCCATTTTTCTTCCCACATTATTGATATATATCTTTAATATTCGCGCAGGTTGCAACAAAATTAGCAAGCTTAATTTAATATTCCATTTTCATTTCAAATAATAACCTATAAGATATTTATGGCAGAAAAAATAGTTTCCATATAATCTATCCCACGCTATACGTTCAAATAAGTTTAGGAAAACTAAGAGAGAGCTTTAATTAATTAATACAAACTATTATTATAATACATTATATTTATATTTATACATTGAGAACCTTCTTTTTGTAAATAATACAGATAAATGTGAGATACATTTAGTGCATTAATAAATTATTATGATAATAGTCTTTTATGATTTCTCATATAAACTTATTTGTTTACGTGACTTTTGTGCTGTTTGCTAAGACTTAAGTAGATTAGTTTCTTTCTAAATTATTTCATCATATATTGTGGTGCTTTTAATATCTTTTCTATAAGAGACACAGAAAACTGCTATGTATATTAAAATATGTATATGTATTTAATTATTATTGTTATTAATACATAATTCCTCACATATTAATAACATGTAAATTAATATTTTGTGTAGAATAATTAAACATTTTTTCCAATAAAGCACGCATAAAATTTTCGAGAATAATAACATGGAAATAAAAAAAAAGACCCTGTCTCTCTCAGATTAAAGCAGTATCTAATATAACAAGGATAAAAAAAGTTTTACACGCTATTTAAAGGACATTTCTGTCAATCCCTTATAATTTCGCGAGAGGATCGAGTGACAGGGACGAAGGATATTTAGGAACGAACGTGCATCGATAAACCACTTTACGAACCCTATCCCCCTAGGTAAGGGGGTAGGAGGAGAACGAGGGACAAAGGGAGACAGTACTACGAGAGTGGAAGATGTAACGACAAATCAGTTGATAGGGCCAAGAGTCTCTGGGCAGGCAGGAGGCAGGAAGGTCGCGCCGAGTCGAGTGGAGACGGATCGAGTCGGGTCGGCCGGCACCGACCGGCTATAAAAGCCCTCTCGCACCGTGGCGTCGACGTCACACGTCGTTAGCACTCTGGACCGTGAGGAACTCCGTCGCGCGCGTGCCACCTGTTAGAAGCGCCCGTCCAGGTACACCGTCGTCCACGTCGCCATCGTCGCCCACGGACTTTAATTTCTCCCCCCCGAGTCGATTCGACTCGGTCGAAGCCAACGGTCCCCCCTGACGTCGACGTGAGCGTCGGCGACTCGGTCGCAGCCGGAGGTCGTCGGCGAGATCGCCCCTACGAGATCGCCTCCGCGTCTCTCTGCCGGGGGAGAGAGAAGAGTTTCGCGCGTGCCTCACGCACGTCTCTCGCGGACAGTCTCGCGGGAAGGGTACTCTCCGCTCTCGAAGGGATTTCATCGGGCCCGGGATCTCCCCACGGAAGCTGCGTGAATTTAACAAGTAAGTGAACTCGCTCGCTTCTCCTTTGAGTTTCGCGGGGAATTCCCTCGCGTGATTTGGAGGGTCCGAGAGATCGACGCGCGGCTTTTTGGGGAAATCTGGAACCGGCCGAACTTTTTCCTCGTACCACCTCCGGACGTTTCTTCACTTTCGGCATTACGACATTCGACTCGGGTATTACGACAATCGGCATTCTGCCAATTCACGGCCGCGAGGAGTGATAGCGGAAACTGCGCGGGCCGCTTGACGCGATTTCTTATCTCTGCAGATAAGCAACTCGTGATGATGTTAAAGAAGTTTGTTGCAAATTGGCGCCGCGGGAACAGTTTTAACAGTCAGTCGGCCCGCAGACGCGTTATCCGTTATCACGCCAGTGATTTACGATTTTACGGAAATGCTGTGGTGCAATTGCTTTGCTTTATTTTCCCTCTATTAAATTCTGAAGTCAAATAGAGAATGTTTGACGTGATCGGAAAAATTGGAAAAATATTTTTCCAATTAAAAAAGGAAGGGGGCAACAATTTCACGGTGATCTTGCTGCAATATTGTTTTATTCAACGGATATGATCAATCTTTGTTGATAAATAAAATAAATATGTATTTACATTGCACCTCTTTGTGCGCGTCACCGATCGATCGACCAGCCGCGTTACCGAGCGGTATAAATAATAAAATTTATTTGTGCCGATCGATAACGATAATCCGATAAATCGCGTCACCGTTTATTGTGCAAATTCAACCTTTACACTTTACCGATATGTTAACGTCACAAGTCAGAAATATTTAGATGACAATTCACCTATCACTCTCGCGCGCTCTCGTGCGGGCGGCTTTAATCCTGGTTTGCGTGAAAATCGAGAGGATAATCCGGGGAGAACGGAAACGAGTCTAGAATACTCCCCACGCTGTTATATTCCCATCGCTCGCCATCGCGCTGTCAGACTGATTCGTTTCAATTACACACACTTTCTACATAGTTTTACGGAAAGCGGCACACGTGCGAGTATTGTACAAACACACGATTATTATTAATACTAAAAATACACGTTTTGTCGCTAGGGCAAAGAGCGCACTCGTAACTAATTAATAAAGGCACAATAAATGATATTATGAATTAATACAATATTTAATTGCGTTTTGCACGATTATTCGTGCAACGTAAAGCGCGATCTGTGCCTATCGGATTAAATTTGCAGGAAGTGAAGCAGATAAGTTTGTTTTCATTTCTATTAACTTTCCTCTTTCTTGAAACGATTAGTTTTGTTTATTTATTTCTGTAGGTAATTTCTCATTACTTTACTCTTCTCATTTCTTTGTTGCTTGCAAAGTTAATAATGTTATTTATTCGTTTTGGTAAAATCAACCCTCGGAATAATTTATATAAGTCCTTTAATCTATTTCCCTAAAAGGTGTTTTTATATCTCTTTCAGAGAACACTGTCCGTTCTTTGCGTATCCGACCAAGAGGAGTGTTTCTTCAATATTTTCTCGTGCCAATGGCAAATTACATATCTGTAAATTATAATCATTTAAAAATAATAAGATGTTGTAATTCTCATATTCAAATAGTATTAAATTAAATATCAAAATCTTATTTTTTTATTCGATTGTTGAGAAAAATATCACGCACAGAGAAATAGAAGATGAAGTTATATAATATAATAATCTCATAATGATAATTTTTTATAAATAAATATTTATATAAATATTATTATATTATATAAATATTAAATAAATAAATATGAAATATTCTCGTATATCACTAGTAACAATTATTAATTGCACATAAATACATTACAATTATTGATATTAATAATATTATTGATTATCAGTAAGCGTAATGTATTTATACGTAATTTATAATTATTACTAATGATACATAAGATTAATATATATTTGATTACAATTTATCATTAATATTGTTTGGACATTATACGATTAAATTGCAATTAGAGGATTATTAGAGGATCAGAGGCTAAATTCAACAGCTGGCACGAGGTCGATGAATCATTATCACACTCTCACAGGTTGAGCCTGTAATTGTTTGATAAGCGAGATTAAACAGATCTCTACAATTCCGTGATGTAAGTGCGATAATGAAAGAAGCGTTTACTATTGAAGTTTGTCTTTTTTCTCGATTGGACACAGATCCAAAGGGGAATCAAATTGACAGATATAATGTCTCAGGAGATATATCGAGTGTGTTAGATCCTCCGGTATTGCTCCACGATTTATCCCGATTTCCGGAATTTTGTATGTCTTCGTTTCGCCATCACTTCACGGCTGCCATATTATTAGTTATTTCTCATTCGAGATTTTCGATCCGACCTCTAGGTCCGTGTTCATACAAATTTCATCTGTGCCTAGAAGGCTTCCGATCGATCTAGCCAAAATCCGCGTCCGTACACTCGACAAATATGCGAGCAATAAATCGCTCACTGAACGTGTGAATAAAGTTTTATCTTTATTTGTTTTGCACTGTAATAAGCGATTCCGTTTATTACACAGAATTGAGCAATCCTTCAAAGTTGGCTGATATTTTTAAATGCGAAGTTGATAAAATGTCAATCCGTCGCGAAGTCGCGTTTCGCAACAATCAGATTCAACTTATTACGCGTATTATAAATTGAAGCGTGAAATAAAGTTATTTAGAATAGTAATTGATTTTTAATTTTTAATTTCACACGAAGCGAAAGTTATTGTGCACGAGCAAAAGTCTCGCTAAAACTATATGTATAAGTTTCTTTTTCATTGGATTTAAAATAAGAAGCAAAAGAAATTTGAAATTTACAAGAATCGCGCTTATATTACCTTTATTGTTCGAACTTTTTGACAGTTTAACGATACCGGATAAACTGAAAAAGTTTCTCTCCCATAAAATCTGCGATTCTGGATATTGCGGAGTTTGTATAACCTTTCTCAATACGGCAAAATTACAGCATTAATTAACGATATTATACATTAAACGGAAAAGGGATTCAAATTGTTATTATTGAAGAATTACCGTATGAAATTTTTTATTTATGATTAATAACAATTAACTTAATACAGTAATATTGCAAATACATCCTTTGTAATACAGAAAGCATGTATTTATATTTAATTCTATATATTAATCAGTTGTTATTCCTTTATATTAATATTTATTTACAATTTATTTCCTACATATTTGTCTTTTGCCATGTAAAAATATAGAAAGATTTTTTCTATAAACATTTTCCATAGAAACACAAAATATCATAATCTTACTTATATTAATCATCTGTTTCTTTTGTCATAAACACATATACTTAAATATAATGTAATTATGAGATGTATTGCGTTTTTGTTAGAATTTCTTAAAAATTTAGGCCTAACTTTTTTTACTATCAAAATTAATAAAACACTTGATAGAAATAATAAGTAATAAATAATTATAATAACAAATAATAATTATGTTTATATATATTATTATATAAAATAATTATTATGTTTTATTGGTATTTCTCTAATTTATATCATCGTATACAATTTGCGGTGATCAAGTATCACCGATTTTTCGGATAATTGTTGTCTCCAAATAATCCTCTACTATCGCATTAATCGAATTTCGGATCTGAATTGACGGAATCTACGGTGGAGAACAATCTGGCGGGATGTTCTCGTTGAAAGTTTCAAGCGCGCTAAATGATCGATCTTCTATTCGACATTTACGAACGAGATAGGCAGCCTCGCGCGAACCTCTCGAGTAATCATACGGGAAACACCGCGATTGTTCCGCGTCAACAACATGCCCGG
Organism: Tetramorium bicarinatum; assembly: GCA_928718305.1. Taxonomy (NCBI): domain Eukaryota; kingdom Metazoa; phylum Arthropoda; class Insecta; order Hymenoptera; family Formicidae; genus Tetramorium; species Tetramorium bicarinatum. Next base: position 30,310,000 of record OV788325.1, read on the forward strand.
CTTTGACAGGTCTCGGTATATCGTTCTCGCTCCCGTCTTGACCCCTAGTTCACCAGACGTTTTCCACCGATTTTCTGTAAAGTCCGTTATTGGAATCAGCTATTATTGGAATCTTTTATTTCTCCGAAACTATTTTAAATCGTTCACAAAATGATAAAAGTTTAATTTTTCTATAGAAAACCGCTATCGTAAAATAAACAATAATCGATCATTACATATCATATTAAAATGATTTGATTATTTTGTGAAATTTTTATGAAACTGTGCTTTAGTCTTTTTTTGTAAAATATATTGCGGAGCAGAATAATATCCATATGTATATAAAAATTTTATATTTAAAAAAAGAGTTATACTAATAAAAAAATATTTTAATTAGAATATAAAGCTGCGAAAATGTTTTAACTTTTTACATAAAAAATAGCTTTTTAATTTGAAATGAGAAATTCGTAATTAAATCTTTATATTTTCTCAGAAATTATTTAAGAAAATTGATGTGAAACATTTTGTACATGCAATAGGCCAATTTTCTACGCAATTAAGATTCAATTTTGCTTCTTGTAGACGTAACGATGGTCCAAAACTCAGATGGTCTAATAATCCTGTTTAGGGAATAAAGCTTTAATTTGAATTCTCGACGATGATATTGTGCCTCGAATTGATCATGCGACAAAACTCAAAGCAAACTCAGAGTTTCTGTTCGAGGTATGACGTTCTCGCCGTCCTATATCCGCAAGAGTATCTCATGAATGCAAAGATTAGTTTGCTATCCTCCATCGTATACGTGTATACGACGATTCTATTTTTAATTTCAGTGATTTCTTTCATGTAATTTTTTCTCTTGTTAGCACCCACGCGGTTCTGTTGATCTTTTATAGAACATTACAATCTACTGCAATTTCAATATATTCAATTGCAATTGACGGTAAAGTGTTGCTAAAATTAAATATTCCTATAATATAATGTAATAAAAATATTAATACATGCTTTTTGTCTCATCAAAAGGCTGCTGTTACATGGGAAAATTGAAAAGAGAATAAAATTAAAACAAAACTTTAATTTAATTGAATAAATATGGAATGTTTATTATATTGCGTTGCATACAATATGGCTGGTTTTTAATTTCAAGTTTAAGCTTTTATCATTTAATTAATTAATTAATTGGATAAAGGTTAAACGAAATAATCGAAATTTTATAAATAGCTTTCTGTAAGAAATATCTGGCTTTCTGCAACGTATTTTGCAAGGAAATGTTTCTTCCCGTTTTATAATATTCTATATTAATTGAAAGAAGCACTTTCACTTTTTTTTTTCATTAAAACAAGAAGTCCTATATTATAACGTCGGTCGAAAGATAACAAAAATGTGAGAAAAACATCCAAAGTTTGAACGTCGCTTTTCATCAGGTAGAAGTACAAGACAATCACATTGGTATTAACACGGAATGATTAACCGCTTTATAATATCGAAGCGAATACGCGTGCGTGAACTCAGAGGAGAGAGAGCATAATTGAACCGCCGTGGCTTATTACGGCTAATAACCGCACAGATTATCCACGATGCAATCGGCTAAACTGATTTTCTAGATGCATCACGATGAACTCGCGGCAAACACGGTTCACGTAATCAACGTGCGTGGCAGGATGGATGAATGTAATCAGAAATATCAATGGTAACGTGACGTTGCTGGCGGATTATGCTTTCCCGATGAGATAAAGGGAAACCTTTCGCCGGGATATGAAGAGCGCGTGAGATCGATCGAACATTCATTTACCTTTTCTATTTATTTCTCTATCTTAATCGCGTAAAGCGTTAAAGCGCGCGTGGTATCGCTAAAAGCGTTGACCCAATTTTCATCAATGAATCCATCCGTCGGATTGTCCGCAAAGAAAACTGCGGATTCGCAGTTTTCGTTCTGCGCCATCATTACGGCTAGACTCCAAAAAAATGGGCATTTTTTCCCCCCTTTAGGACGAATCCACCAAAGTACTGTCGTGGAAATGCGGATTTGCGAAACTTCGGGGATATATCGATATGCGGAGAAATCCTATTATCGGATTTTTTTCCACCCGGAAAAACTATCGTGTTGATAGATTCTCGTGTTACGCGCGTTTCGTGTTACATAAATTGGTAATGGAACACAGAAGGTATGAAATAACCGATACTGTTAGCTGAAGATGGAAGCAAGACCGTTCTATTTTTTTTTTAAACTGAAAGAACGAAGCACGCGCTTCGTCCTACATTGCGTACAAATAACCCTTTGCCTTTATCATGATACATTCGCTTTGCGTTTCAGGATATACTCGTACTTTTGTGCGCGATAGTTCTTTCAAATCTCCTATTTACAACGGTTTGTTGGCAGCTTTGTTTTAATTTCAAACGCACGCAATATCCGCTCTAATATCTCCGTCGAGATTTTTTGAAGCGTGCGTCTTGTGTAAATAAGGGTAAAAGGGCGTAGCGCGAGCGCCGTTCCATTTTACAGAGAGCCGCGCTTTCGATCTGCCGTTCGCAATTGGCGGCTGTTATCTCGGCAAAAATGTCGCGTTTGCCGGAGGATTTTTGCACGGGCCGGCCGCGCGTGAGGCCCCGATCTCATCGTCTCGCCGATATTGTAATTAGAACGGCGTTACAATGAGTACCACGTGCTATTTATCGCGAATACGAATCGCGCGGCCGCCGCGGCGTTCCGGGGGCAATCGACGGCGGATGCATAGCGCCAGCGCAGGACAGAAAAAGAATCGGCGGCGACGATAAACGATAAAAGTGTGTAAAATTAGAAGCAATTACACCCGAAGGCTGTCGCCGCGGCTAAAGCTGGCGCTTGGCCGCAGGCTTTATCTGCGTAACCGGCGCCGAAGAGCTGAAATCGCGCTATCTTTGACGTTTGTGCCGCGCCATGACTGTCGCGCAATGGTCACTCCTCTCTTGCTTGTAAACTTTCGCAGTCGCAGTCATCGACGGACGCGACGATAATGACAAGTTCAATACCGGCTCGCACTGGAAACACCACCGGCGAAAGTGTGTAAGGTACGACCGTGTAGCGTTAGATCGACTCGTTCGCGCCTTAGTCCGGAATAGTATGTGCATTTCTTGAAAAAAGAAAAAAAAAACGAGACCCCCGAAAGATATTTGCACGGCAATTGCGCAAATTGCACAGCAATTGGATAATGTTGCGCAAGAAAGCAGTAATGGTTCTCAAATGTATCATATCTTTTTATTTTATTAAAATTGAAATTTAATAAAATAAAGATTAGCCAATATTAAATGCGACAAAGCTGCTAATGCAATCCTCTTTAATTTTTTATTAAACGTATTTTTCTTCAACATAGATTTTATACACATACGTAAGTGATGATTTAACTTTTTGTGTAACTTCAATCCAACTTTAGAAATATTTTGCTTTTAAGCAAAGCTTGCTTAATCCTTATAGCGAGATAGATAAGTGACAATGCGACGATTTTAATTAGATTTACTCGGTTAATGAGTGCTAGCTTATCTTTCCGCTGGCGCCGTTAAATCGTCATTATTCGAAGATGATTGAGTTAGTTGCGTCAATTAGATAATGATCTGAGAGCGTCCTATCGTCCAGCGCTGGTCGAACGTTAGTTAATGACCACTCTAATAATAGTATAACACACGTGCCGAAGATGCCTATGAGTTAGTATCGACATTACCCAGAATTTCACTTCCTATTGCGACGCGAAATTTTCATTGAGAAATTCTGATGGGTCATTTTTACAATAGGTCTGACTTTAACAGATCGCAATATTCTTTTTCCGCGGTAATTCATTTGACATTTAAATCTATGTAAACCCCAATCTCCAGCAATTTTTTTCTGGATTTTATTAATTCAATTTTATTCGCTTGATAAATTTTTGCTTCAAAATTATTAATTTAAATAAAGGTACCGATAAAGAAATCTTGAAGCTCAACAAAGTTTTAATAAATTTAAAAATTTTAATGAGTTTCATCCGATTGTAAATTAAATGATATATTTTTAAATATAATTAAATTATTTTATTAATTAATTTTTTCCGTATATAATTTGAATTAACAATTTCTTGCCTTAAATATTTATTTCAGATTTAAAAAGTTAATGTGAGAAAACTTTGAATACTCCTCGCAATCTTCAGAAATGCAAAATGTGAAAATCAATCTTTCTCAGTTTCAAATAGTTTCATTTATCTCGAATGATTATCAGCAAAGTGCATTTCACATTTATTCTGCTCATAGAATATTTAGAGAATACTTAAGAATACTTAAAAATACTAACGTCATCACACAAATTATAAATTTATCTTTCCGTTGCCTACGCCTCGCGTTTTTTACGAGACAAGTTGTAAATTTTCTCTTCCACCGTTTACAAGAGAAGCTACTTCGCTCATATTAAGGCGGATGATAAAGGTTTATCGCTCGTTGCAGGAAAATGCGTAAAAAATCATCGTCGTATAATCGCAAATCAAACCATGGCGTTATATACGTCACGATCGTCGTGCTCTATGTCTTTGCTTATCATTTTACGAGGAGAATCGTTCGACGCTACGGGGGATGAAGTGTACGTACATGCGTGTAGTGTTTGCGCGCAATGCCGCTGTTAACAGATAATCGATACCGAAACGATCACGAGAGTATTTCGAAATTGATGGCGCAACGCGAAAATGGACTTTACAACGATTTTTAATTGCAATTAAGATGCAATAATAATTATTAATATATCCGAGACGTAAGCGTCTATTATGAGATTTTGAAATAAGATTCGTAAGATAGGAATTTGTTTCGATACCGATATCCTCTGTATTTCGTATTCTATATTTTATTTTCTTATAAATTGTAAAGGAGACAAAGTGAAATCGCATTCCCAGTGTGGCGAAAAACACCTAAAGACTAAACTTTAAATCATTTTGTTAAGTTTCTCTCAATTTCTACAAAATATCGAAGCTGATGCAGTTGACGAATTAATCTCGTGCCTTCTCGCGACGCAATAGTCTCTCTTTGTTCTCTATTTACTTGATCGCGCAACAAAGGCAGCGTGCAACGAAGATACGACGGAAATGTTGAAATATTTCAAATTCTCCGTATTTCCGTCATTCTGCCGAGTTTCTCGCCAATTTAGAGTCCTGAGCGGAAGTTTAATCAGACGTCTTCCTCTTAATTTCTGAAACGCATAACGAATCTTTCGGCATTTAAGTTTACTTAAAAGTTTTATCAAAATCAAATCTATCCGAGAGAGGGAGATTAAATGTCGGGTAAAGTTCATTAGCTGCTCTCTTACTACTTAATACGTAACTCTCATATACACGTATACACATGCAGATGTATTTTGGCCGTTTCTTTGTTATTTATTTACTAATTGGTTCGAGCAATCTGACACTGTCTGTGTTTCAAAATACAGAATCGGTTATCAACCTCTTTGACAAACTCGATCGTTGACTCTGCACAAAATTACGTCCCGCCCGACCGCCTTGCGCTTGATTGGCATTTTGCTCTCCATTTCCCTCCCAATTTCGTTTTCTTAGTATTTCGCGAGCGCATGTATTTCATGAGAAAAACGCATTGGGTTACTCGCCGAAGCTTTTTACGGTTTCCTTCACTCAAGCGAATGCAACGAATTGAAAGGCTATCCGCGAAATACACCGCTGGTTTGGATTGATTTATAAATATGTGAAAAAAGAATGAGAGGAAAATTTATTATACATGAAGTCGTAAAACATTTGAACACAAAGCCGCGTGTATGCGGTTTCGCGCGAGTTTATTTTAAGCAACAATTTTCGCGGTGATCGAATAAATGTTCCGTGCTACGTAACTCGGATATTATTTTTTATAGTAAAGTACATTTTTTTATATTAAATATATTATTATCTCATCATTTTTCACTCACGTTTCACAAAATTAACTTATTAATAAATATTATTTTACCTTAAATCTTTTATTGAAAGAAATATAATAACTTAAAATCAATTTAATTTATTTGACAGATTTTTTTTCGATACGCGTTTATTACATAATTTCATGAGAACAAGATTTATGAAAAATATAAAAATAGCCAAATGGATCTAAAAAAATAGATGAATCAACCTTGAAGAAGATTGTCTTTTTTTCTCTTTACATGTGTATAAATAAATTTGCATCAGCTTATGCAATTTAATTATCGCGAAAAAAAATGTGGATTTTAAAATAAGATTTTTCTTTTTAAAGATATTAAAAAGCGTTGCTCTTTTAGAGGGATGTTTTTTCATTATTATTTTAGACGATTAAGAGTAAAGCGCCATTCTCTTTGTCTTTTGCTAAACGTGTCGGTGACATACTTATCACGTTACCGTCGAGCTCCCTTCAACATCTGACTCCGAATATCTTCTAGGACTACTTGAAGCAACGTTTAGCTCGCCAAAAGCGTGCACGGTATTTTGTATCGCAAAAGTAGCGGAAATGCTTCTGCTTCTCAGTATCTCGTGGACCTCGATATAGTATGCAGGCTCATTGTGCTACAACCTTTGATCCTTAATTCATCCGTCCGCAAATAATGTGGATCACGCTCTGTGTAAACTCCGTTAACATTTGCAGACCGTCCTTTTCCAACAAAATGTCGAGATACAGCTGTCACGAAATGCATTTCAAAACCGAGTATTATCTCCGACAATTAGCCTTCACATTTTAACGTTTATTTATCATTCCACGAGATAATGACGGTAGCTTCATCCTAGTCGATCGAAGGAACGAAACTTATTTATCCAAATTGGTATTTCAAAAAATTCAGGAAAAATTTTTGTTGAAATCAAGCTTAAGAATCTTTTCTTTCGTGCAATGAATTTTCATAAGCTCCTTAGTAGACGTTTGTATTTAATACAATAAAGATTAGGCACAAACGACACGGTTACTGAAAGCTTCTTAAGATCCTAAATATTTAAAAATTGAAAAATAAAACAGATAATTTTTCCGGAATTTTAAGAAAGAATTAGAAGGATTTTCACAGAAATTTATTTGTGTTTATAAATCAGATCTCTACAAGAATGTATATTGTTATATAATAGAATAACTGAAGATGGGAGAGTAAGGCGAATGAGAAATTATTCAAATGTCTCGAATGTGACGGTTAAATTAAATTCGGTCACGTGCAATCGCCACGTCGGCGACCGCATCGCCGTTCATTAAAGCAGTGCTTCGGAATTAAAGCGCGGCGGCACCGCGTGTCGTCGGTAAAGTGATGAATGAATGAACAAACCGGTCCCCTTTGTGAAAGAGCTGACTACTTTGCTGAATGGATCTTTAATACGCGAATGAAAAAGCATCGCAGCTGATGGTGAGCTCACTGTTTTATAAAGGTTATAATAATGATGATTACAAAATATCACATGTTCCAATATGAACCAATAGAACAAAGATATTATATCGACACTTTAATGAATATTGTTTTAATTTTAATAAGTTTTAAGAAGTTTTTAATTTTTATTAAAATTTAAATTATTGCATATAAAAATTAATGCTTTAATAATATTATTATTATTAATTTTATATATAATATATAGTTTATACATTGTATATATACTATATGTATATATATATATATATATATATATATATATATATATATATATATATATATATGTAGATGTATAATTATGTCTGTTATTTTCTTATTTGCAAAAAATATTCTTTTGATATTTCAATCATATAAGATATATCCTAAAAAAATATCTTTTACTTTTTTAAATTTATATCTTTTATTACGATATAATTACTCATAAGGAAAATGAAAACATGAAAAGAATTTTTCAAGCAAAAATGTAATGAGGTTGAATTATTAAAAGGTCCCAGATTAGAACATGAAATATTAACAAGATAGTAATATGTACCGTGAGAGAGATATGATGCCAAGCAACCCTTATATTGCACATTTCATGAAAGAAATCAACTACTTCTAAATACATCGTCCACATGCAAGAACACGTGCGAGAACATTAGGTAGCAAATGACACGTCGTCGCACTATTATTTAACATAATGCCCCGTTGACACTTGAACAAACCGGCGACATTTGAATAAGACTGCCATTTTTTAGAACGTTACATTGAACGCTACATTGAACGACTCAGCTCCACCTATTCCTTTTCGCTTGATTTACATCTTAATTCGCTCCCTCGGCTGACGCTTACATTATCTACTTTTGTTTTAATTAGAGAAAAAAATATGTCTTTATTATGCGAAATAGTATCTTCTTTGTATCTTACAGATATATTTTCATAATAATAATTTTGTATACATAATACTAATAATTTTTTTTTCATTTTTTTCCCAAGAATAATTTTATCGCTCTTTATGAATTATGAATTTGTAAATTTATCGCCATTATTAAATAAATTAAAAACCATTATAATATACACTATTAAATTTATAATGTTAAATTATACTTTGAATTTGAGTCATTTTTAATGATTAATTAATTCGCCACTGCTTTTATTCAATATGTCATTAATTTAACTAGAACAATAGAATTAAATAACACCATGTTAACTTTATGTTTTATAATAATTTTGATAAACACGGTAATTAAAATATTTATTTATTTTTACTTAACTCAAGAATTTAATTTAAATTTAATAAATTTGATCTTTTATAATATTTAACAGTGTAACGCTCGTACAGTTTTATCGCAACGCATAATAATATTCAAGATGATAATTATATAAATGTTCATTTTAATCTTACAAAAATATACATTTTTCAAGTAAATGGGATGGCATGTAGCAGTACCGGAATCTCACAAAATTATTTCATTTCACGGTGTTGAAATCCTCACAATATTACAGAACAATATTTCTCAGTCTTCCTCGCTTCCATATTATTTTTCTCACATTAAAATTAACATTAATTTTGCAATTCTTAAACATTTGTTATTTTTCTTAAAGTGTTCTGGTAAAGTATGGATTCCTTACATTTTTTTTTTCATTTACAAGATTCTCTTCCAAGCGCGCGTAGAATTTTCAATGCTTGGTATTTAACGTATCCAGAATTCCGTTCTCGGAATTTCTAAATACGGACCGAATTGCTTACGACAATCCTTCTCTCGTACGACAACCATATCGACATGACTGATTGGCCGTCTGACGTTAACGCTTATGTCGCAAGTCATGTCGTCAGCAAGTTAAAATCACTTGCTCCCCCGTGGATCTGGCTGAAAAATTGCTCTCGTGTTTCGAAAATAAACAGTACCGTTTTATAAATAGAATATTCAATATCAGGATATCCCTCAATATCAGGAAAATTCAAATCTCGTAAATTGCAAATATTTAAAAATATCCGTGTTACAATTTTAAACATAACATGGCTTAATGTATTGGCAATCGAATTTTAAAAGAAATTTTCAAATTACTATTTATGAGAGAAGAATATCATCGGTGATTCATCGAGCGAAATAAACTGTTTGATGAATCGCGTTCTTTCATCAAGACGATATGCTGTTGCTTCTTGTTGTCTCAAGCAGAGACGATATTTCGAGATTATATTCTATTCTTTATATTATATTCTCTATCCTCATCTATAATATATATCCCTTTGTACGTTATATTCTTTTCTTTTATATTATATTCTCAATATACATATATATGATATATTAAATGCGGTTGAGTCATATAGATACATATATCAATGTAAACTAATTATTTCGTCTCGCCGATGTTTGCCGATATTATTACATTTTGTCGGGGAAGATCGGGGATTGCCGAAAAGAAAAGGAGAGAACTCAGATAACTCCCATATCCTCTTTATTTCTGTCACGTATGATAAACGAGCTGAAGAGGATAACATGCACAGATCGTGGAGATTGATGAGACTAGCTGACATTGAAGCTTATCGAGAGTCAGCTTGGCTGAGAATGGCGATCAGGTAATTCAACGCAAATGCGAGACATATTGCAGCGCGATGTAAAGTCATCATGTTAATTAATTCATTATTGTATTTATCACTTGTTATAAAGTTTATATATATTTTTTTTCATCTCGTAAATAATTAGATTAAAATTACGATATTAACTTGTCATAATAGTTTTAATACAATAATATGAAACTATTTATATTTTATAATTTTCTTTTTTAATACTTTAATTTTCTTTTTTAATTATAAAATTTAAGTCAAATATCTAAATAAATGTTTTGTTTAATACTTGGATTATTTAAAATATAATTTTATTTTTTTACTTTTAAATTTATTTAGACAATACAAGAATAATCGTAGATGGAAACGGTAACTTGAAACGATGCGCTCACACGTCGGACTATAAAATGATTTGTTCTACTTCTTACTACAATTGATAATACTTCGTTTTAATGAACGCACAATGACAGCAATGGAAAATTCGATAGTTTCAAGATATATTATAATATGTGATATTTCTATGAAAAACAAAAGATAATGATACAGTACTATAATAATTGGCACGCGAGATTTTATCGAAATTAAGAAATAATGTCGCTACACCACCAATGAAGGTTTTTCGAATAAAAATGAATAATGAAAATTAATTCTCTCCGTGAAAAATTTGAAAAATGAAAAAATGAAATAAAAGGGAAGCAGCCATTTAATTAAAAATAATACTAGGATATTGTTACAAGTTTCTATTATTAATTATAGAAATGTCTAAATTCGCATTCCCTCAATTAAAAAAAGGTTTATATCTGAAAACCTGAAGGAAAAATTATATTATACGTATATATATTACTTTTTAATTTAAATTCGCAATCTGCATTTTGTGTAAAAAAAATGATTTCGTTAATTACGTGTATGTACAAGAGTATATAACGTTTCGTTGCAAATTGCATAAAATTCATATAAGCGTCATTATAGCTTAAAACGATCGGACAACTGGAAAAGCAAACTGTGTATGTATGTTAACCCATATAATTAATTTTAGGATAATTAGAAATATATAATTTTTTTTTAATAAGGAGTGGTTGGTGTTTAAATTATCTCGTTGCAAACGAATTTCTACATAAAACGGATTTCCTATTATTGTTGTTCTGTATCGTAAACAAACTTCTTTTACTGTGTTTTCTCTTTAACAAATAAATTAAAAACGCAGAACGGTTTGTTTGCGTATTATAGATTTCTAGTTATCATTGTCATTCATTACGCATATATACGTTTGGAGGTATTTGAAAATTTGCATTCTGTTGCTTGTATTCGAAACGCATTTATTAATAGGCCATCAATAAGTTAAATAAAAGTATGTTAATTGAGTTATTTATAGCATAGAGATATCTATTTATTTCTCATAACTGCGTTTGAGAGAGAGGCAAAAAAACGGAATCACACGTCCAATATTTCGCTGTTACAGACCAAGAGTTAATAAAGCAAGAAGAAAGGATCCGTGAACTTTATTCACGTAAGAAAGTAAGTTTACGATCAGTAAAGTTGAAAAAGTTGGATAAACAGAAACAGGCTAGGATAAATGAGACTTTACTTGTAGAAATATTGTTTCGCTCTTGTCAGTTTTTCAAAGCAAATATATCTTTAATATAATAAGTATAATAAATAGCGACTGATATGTAGTACGTATGTATGGTGACACAGTAAATGGATATTGATACTATTGATACTTTTATGTGTTATTTATCAACATTATTAAAATCAACATGCTAAATTGTATGTTAATATAATAATGAGATTACATTTCCAATTTTGGCATAAGATTTCAAAATCGATTAGCATTTGACGCACGTATAAGTCGTATTATTAGTATAAAATCTGATCTAATAACCGAAAATATTAATGAATAAATATGAAATGTACAATCCGGGGAAAGCTTCATTTCCGCAGCGTACGAAATATCATTCTCTTAAAGATTCGCGTAACATTTATGCTGGGTTTGCTGTTTCTCCCGTTGGGACTGAAAATCTACAGTGTACGTGACGTAAATTATAGATTGCCAGTACTTAAAATCTATAATGTACGTGACACAAATTATAAGTGTTCAATTCTCAGCGGGAGAAACCCAACGCAGCAATAATGTGTCTATAGCTTATAAAATTGTTATTAAATTTTGGAAATACAACAAGATTCCATTTTAAACAGACATCCTGTTTATTACGATATATTCCAGATATATGATAGTTGTGGTGGTGATTCTGGACACTTTATGAAGTTAAGGTAAACGTCCAAAGCTAACAGAAACTGAAGTTGAAATATTCGGAAAAAAAGTGTATGTAAGAGTTTAAAATACTGTTCGCTTCATTATATTTTCTAAATATAAAACGTTATTGTAGACATGATTTGTCTGCATTGATAAACTACTCAATCAGTGGACGTTTACATAAATAGCGTACTGGTGGGTACTGTCATGCAGATAATGAGAACGTAATTTGATTCACATTTGCGCACCAATTTAACGCAATAACTCCATTATGCTCGAACAACAATCTCCTCGAATTTACAGCATTATTTGCATATCGGAAAACAAACCGGGAAATCTCACGGCTTGTTACAGCACTTAGCAAAATCAGATTTCAATGATCATGGTTTCAATTCGAAGTATAGATCTTGCGTTGCGTTAAATCAAATTTGATTTAACGCAACCACATGGTCTGATTTGATAAGGTTTCTTCTACTGCAACATCTCGAATTGATCGCACACGTTTTGTGAAACTAATCAAAATAAATGTGATGAAAGGCAACTGATGAGAGTCATTATTTCTTAACAAATTTACAACTTTTATTAATTAAATAGTTGAAAATAATAGTTTAATATAATATGAAAATAATGTAATTACACACACACATGTGAAATTATTAAGTATTATTAAGTGTATTTATCACATAGATATTCCAGTATTATAATTTATAGTAACTATTCATTAAGATAATTAAAATTTTAAAACGTTATAACATCATAACTTTATAATGTTAAAACTTGAGTGGAAAGATATTTTAGTATCGCAATTAATATTTATTAATATAATATAGTATTTCGTATTATGGATAATCTAATCAATCATCGCTAATACATTGATTAAGTTACTATCTAACTATGCATCTCATTTACATTATGCATTTCATTATTGCTCCTTAAAATAACCAATTATAATTGTTACATAATAGATAAAATATCGTTGTTTAATATTCTACATAATTTACTATTTAATATGTAATTTAAATTATAACAAGAAATATTTTTTTCTTTTCTTTTCTTTTCTTTCGTATAATTAAATCATGTTATCGTCAACGAGACTGAAGAAATGCATACATTTCTTAATCGTCGGATTTTGATATTTCTATACTATAAGAATTTTTTTAGATATATGTAAGACATAATAAAGAAAATCAAATTGAACAATTAGAGACGGCACAATATTATTAATTTTTTAATTATATATTACAAAGTTTCTAATATATATTTGTAATAAAAAATATTAGAAACAAGTTTGATAATATAATAAGTTTGCAGTTTCAATTGCATTATTTTTTAGTTTCGCAAATTTTCCATTTCTTAAAAAGAGATTACTTTGTCTTTTTTTTATTTGCTTTATTACCTTAATTTATTTTTTCCCTCGCGAATTTGAAAACAGTATTTATTCATTTTTATTTATTTCTTCAATACAAAATTTCTTCAATACAAAAATATTAAGAAAGTATGAAATTTCTTTTATTCAGAAAAAAATAATCTTCAATTTGCCGCTCAAAAAAAATGATGATGGTAACTTATACGGCGCTTATTCTGTTGATTCTATTTGTAGGATCTCTTTCAACGTTGTCCACGTTGTCTACTAATTGTCCAAGTTGCCTAACGAACAGTTGCACGGCTTGTCACACAGTACTTTGATAACGAGACACCTAATCCCCTTTGACCAATGTACCAATCTCTGTCTAGACATTAATTAAAAATCCACGTGACGAACCTTGGAACACTATAGCACAATGCTAGAAAGAAAGGATAGTAATAAAGGGAACGGGATTCAAGGGATGGAATCAAGAAGTAAAATCGAGTCGCCGGTCGACTCGCAACGTGTAATTGAAAAGCAGGACAGCAGCCCTAAATTACGAGCGGCAAATTGAGCTCCTTGGTGTTAATGGACCTAGATGATGATGACAACGACGACGGCAGTAACGGACAGAGTAACAACAAGAACGACGACCATGATAACATCTACGTCTCGCAGAAACGTTTATCATTTTGTACGTGCTGACGTCATCCGATTTGTTTCTACAATAGAAATAATTAATAATAGAGAAAGCATTTCGAAATATAACTGCTAAAAATAATACATTTTAAAAATTATTATCTTAAAAATTTAAAAAAAATTAAATCTACGTTAAAAAATAAACTAAAAAAAGCGAAAAATATTTTTTTATATAATATTTTGAATTTGTACAATTAAAAGTGTATTTTATATGTTTATTACATTTAATATTTAGAGAAAATAAGTGCTCATATAAAATTCTAGAAAATCAAAATCTTACAAGAAAATAAATTTTCTCTTTATTTTTGTTTCTTTTTTTAAATGTTAAGTGTGGGTAGGTAGAAATTATAAAGATTTAAACTATAAACACATTTAATGTGACTTGATAATGTTTTATGTTTTGTGAGAAATATTATTGTGTGCGAGACTTGCGACTTGAGTTGCAAAAGTAATTTAACAATACGATAGTTCCCTCGGGGTGCGTGAACTAACGCGAATCCAAGAGTCTTAGACCGAATGACCGGATGTTGGCACAGCAAGCAATTCGTGCACAAAGTATCTTTTCTCACCTACCATCGCGGCCGCCGGAACTTAACTTCTCGTCGTCCTGTGATAGATTGCAGAAGATAAAAGCCGTTAAAAGAACATTTGCGCGCGAATCGACTAGGCTCCGAAGAAAAACGGAAAAGAAAAGAAGCAAAAATTACTTGACATGCAAAGAACGGACGTGTAAATTTGCCTGCACCATTTTCTGCCTTTCTTCCTGGTTTCGTCATTATATGGCTTATGCTTAAAATCGATTTGGCCATTTGCGCCAAATATTTTCCTTCGAAGTCCTATCTTGACGTAAACGCCGCAAAAGCATGAGATAAAAGTGTATCTCGACGCGAAAGAAGTACGCAGCCTAAATATACAAGTTATTGTGCAATTTAATTCGAAGAACGAATGCTACGAAATCGTTGTAAAAATAAGGAAAATAATGATATCTAAATTTTTTTATGACAAAAATCTGGTTTACTGTCCTTGATAAATACATATTTCGCCGATTTGTTATCACCTGCAACCGTTTCGATGATGTGTTTCAGATGAACGTTATTAATTTACATTCTTCCTGCACGATGATACTGCTTGGTATCTTGGCGTCGACGACGATAATCGGGCTCACAAGTTCCGCTCCTCTGTCGTCGTACGAAAAAAGGGACGTGTCGGACGATCGTCCCAAAATTTTCCTGTTGATCGATCAAAGAATACCAGAATTGGAGGTATGTTTTCTCTGAATAAAATAATACGACAAACAGAAATATCGTGAAAGCGACTAATAAAGCAATTTAAAAACAACTTTAATCTTATAATAGGAATTACATCTCTTTCGTTCTTTTTTCCGCATCTCATACATAGAAAATTGAGAAATCTAGAAACACTTGTGTGGAAACTACAATATAGAAACACGAAAATCTTACATGATGATAAAATAAATACGTGAATAAAAAAGGAACTTCTTTTTTTTATTTCTTTATATCTAGATTAGATGTTAGGAATTTTTTATTAATAAAAAATGTTTACATTAATAAATTTGTTGAATTATTATCGTCTTAACACTTTTATTCAGGGTTTGATTAAAACGATCGATGGTGCTTTATGTCCACATCATATATTTGTTTATTTTAATTTTATTTCTACATATGTAGATAAATTTCGAAAAATATTTCTTAAGATCCAGAATCACAAATGATTAATGATGCTCTTTTACAGAAACGCATCTTTTTTTTCTTCCACTACATTTCCTAAATGTCCTGAATGCAGATGCATGGCATTTAAAAATGTAGATTCACGGCACTTCAGGCACATAAGGGGAAAAAAAAAGATGCGTCGCAATAAGGGAGCATCATCAATAATCCGCCGACAAGTTCTAAGCGCGTGCGGAAATCACGTACGTCGCGAAATAGAACAACGTATTCCAAATATACAATACGAGTGCCATTGTGTCGGTTAACACGTGTCGACACGTGTCTCGTCGGATCGCTTAGTTTACGAGCGCTTTGCATTTTGAATAGTTAGCGTGTGTTACCGATCGACCAGCATCCGCGCAGATGACGCACACTTACGGGGGCTGAAACGCGCCTCGCGGCTTTGCTTGCTATCGGAAAATGACGGAAAATGACGTATGTACGTCCCAGTGAATCAGGGAGCGCGCGAGTCATGAATGGGAGACGTCTCTCCCTGGATTCTATGGGAGATCCCACGTCATGTTACAGAGGATTTGCATTCCTCCTTATTTCCCGTGCGGCTGTGTCCACCACCGTCTTACGAAGCGGATAGAGTTCGATGTTCAAGAATCTAAAGCGTCCCTTAGCGGCTTCTCCCACGCGTACTTCATGCTCCAATAAAAATTCAGAGAATATCGGATGCATTACTCTTAACATTGGACAATGTAAAAATACACAATGCCGAAAATATTTCTCTTGTCGAGAAATTATTATATCGTATAATGCTTGTCATGTCTGTAAAGATAAATCTATCGTCTTTTCGGGAATCTTCAAGAAAGTTACGTGAAAAGAAAAAAAATTATGCATACGCAATAATGCAACAACAGAAAAAGAAATATCATTTCCATCATCCATAGATAAATCTTAATACATTAGTCAAAAGATAAATCAGTTATTTCTGTGAGATTATTTTCAAGAAAGCTAAATGCGATGTGAAGAAAAAGTTGTACGCGATAATGAAATCTTGCAATAATAGAAAAAAATTATCGTTTTCATTATTCATCCCAGATAGAAACGCATGCGGAAAAATTGTAACATTATTTTAATTTTGAAATCTAATGTATAATATATTGTGTAATAAGTCTAAATCTGATTTTTAAAATCTAAACTAATTCTAAATTTAATTATTATAGCTTATAGCAATCTTTAAAAAATGATGCCTAAAATAAATTCTTATATAATTGTAATATTCGAGCAAATCATCTTATTGTTAGCACAATTATTACTGAATACATTTCACAAATTAATTTTTTAATTAATGTAAAAGTTGTAAAAAAATGATATTGTAATTTATAGAATTGTACATAAAATTGTACAATTTTATTCAAGTAATAGTAAGCAATTTTTTTTATTTTACTTTTTAAGTAATTTTCGTTCACATTTTTTCTCAATACTTACAACTTATAATTATAAAATTCTTTTTTAACAAGAGATATGCGTCTTGCTGAACCTTATGTCAATTTTTGCGAAATGCTATGAATGGAAAGAAGCGATAATTGTGCATTTATTACAAAATTTTCCTATCTGGGATAAATATTATCCCATATATGACTCGACGAGCTATTTTCGTACATGACATATAAAATTCTTTCCGTTTATCTTCCAAGCTGACTTTTCGAAAGTAAAGAATGATTTCTCGACTTTCAGAATCGCTGCACTTCTTAACGTCAACATTAGAAATTTCTAAGAACAACTTGTATGTGACTCACACGTAGCATTCTTTGGCAAAACGCTCAGTTCATTTCCTATACTTACTTTTGAAACATTGCGAGCACGGGATAGATAAATAAAAGACACCGGAAATTTGCAACGTGCAGTTCAAAATTTTTTTCTTCGCTTCGGGGCACGTTGCATGAAAGCAGCGATATTACACGACAACCTGGTGGTGGCAGGTACCTTCATTATTCATGTGCATTCATTATTTGCTCTTCGCCCAGCTCTGTAAATACGTATTTTCCGGTTCGGTGCACTGCGCTGTATAAGTTAAAAGCTCTCTCGCAAGCTTTCGCTCGGAGGGATCGCATTTTCGGCTGCCGTTACGCAGCGCGTGAGTTCGCGACAATTGTATGATCCGCAAGCTTTGCGCCGGAAAAACAGAGGCAGAAAAACACCGTTTCGAAAGAATTATTTTGCGAGAATACGCAATAGAATATACGATCGTAAAATTGCTACATACGAGCCGAGGAAACATAAAGAGCGACGTAAAAGCGCGGTAAGGCAAAAGTACCTGCAACATCGTACCCGGGAAGACGTCATACAGTAAATTGTAGCTACGGAGTAGCATGTAAATTTTAAATTACCCTTAATACCTTCGCATTCACGAAGGAGTTATCCCGCTTGAATCCATTCTTTGTTCAAACTCGAAATGACATTTTCGTTCGTTACAGAACTTTAGAATTTGTCAGATTAATTATCAAGGTGTTTAATGTCAGATGTTACCAACATTAAATGCCTCGATGCTTTCAGACACGTGATATATGTACGTACATTGTAATGCACATTTTGAATGGATATATGCACACCATACATATATTTTTAAAAATAATTTCAAAATTTAACTTTAATCATACTTATGTAATTGAACATATATTGTATGTAAAACACATATATGTAATTAAATATGTATAGAATCTTTAATTTTTCATCATAAATATTACCACCTTGTAAATTACAATTACGTTTTTTCGAAAAAAGATATTTTATATAAAATCCGATAAAAAAAATTAAGTTCGAAAGAATTAAAGCTTAAAGGTTCTGCCACAAATTTTGTTAGTAAAGCTTTAAGTAACATACGGTTGATAAGATTACAACACCCAAGCTTGTTAACGTTGTTAGCCAACTATAATAATGTAATGGAACAGCTGACAATATTTTGCCGCTCATCGTTAGTTCACATAACAATAGAATGGTATGTTTATCAAAATTTTATTGCAGTAATCTAATCGCATTACTTAAAAAAAAAAAAGAAAGAAAAGGGACAAAGTTCTCGGATAAATCATACATGCTTATCAAAGTTCTCTATTTTTATTTTCAAAATATTTGTTTATATCGATAAAAAATATTTTTTTTATCACCTGTACGCATTTAACGCGCAAAGAGTTTATGGCGAGGCCGCTATAAATTTATAACGCATAAAATATCATATAAATAAAACGCATAAATAAAATGATTTTTCTCCTGCGATTATTATAACTTATTTTGATAAGTTATTTTGAAAGATCAATGATTTATTTACGAACAATCAATTCTGTCGTTCAGTACGTTCTTTCTTCTCTCAATATTAGAGAATTAATTACAACAATGTTCGTTACGTTAAATAGAACGAGATGCTGAATTCGGAGACCGATCTCGGATCAGACGTAATACGCACTAAGAGGATCGGATCTCTATCGATCGTCAACAATTTGGATGTGCTGAGGCAGAGAGTCCTGCTGGAGCTGGCACGCAGAAAGGCACTGCAGGATCAGCGGCAGGTCGACGAGAATCGTCGCTTCCTCGAGAGCATTGGCAAGAGATCGGTGTCGGACGCCGGCAGAACCGTGAGAAACGGCATGAAGAATAGTCGCGAACGGTATGCAGCATCCAAGAGGAACGAGTGGATCGAAGAGAATGATCCCTTGTTCCATGAATCGCAAGATGATCGAACGGTAAGAGAATATGCATTATCAGATTTTTTTCTCATCTTATTGTTAGACAAGAATTGCCTCGAAGCGTTTTATTGAATGCGTTTTTTTTCAGAAATCAAAGAATATAATTATTAAATCTTTCAATTATTTCTACACACAGAAGTATTTATATACTCATAAACCTGTTTCGAGACAAGTCTACGTCGAATTCGTGTTAAATAATTTCAATCCTCATCGAGCAATTTCCTCCTCGTCGTTATATAATTTAGAACATGTATACTGTTAAATTCGTGATGTCAAATTATGTATACTAAATTTGCGTCATTATTAGCCAGTTCCTTAGGCTACTACTCCTACTCAATATATCATTAATTTAACTAGAACAATGGAGATACATAACAATATGTTAACTATAGGTTTTGTGTTAAAATAATAATTTTGACACGCATGATAGTTAAAAATAATCAAATATTGTTTTATTTTTATTTAACTCAAGGAATTGATTTAAATTTTACTCTTTAATATTTAATAGCGTAGGCAGAGAAAGATTTATTTAATTATAACGAATTATGCACATTAATAATGATAATATTTTCAGGTACAGGCTAATGAACTTCACCTGCTGAAATGAATTCTCGCTTCGGCATGCGAAGAGGAACTCCAGATCCGATACGTTTTAGCTTTACTATATGCGACTTTTAATCAACCGTCATTCATTAAGTTATTTTGTCAGCCGTCTTCTTTTCGCTTGCCTAAACTTCGTTTAGCATATAATCCGAGTTCTGCCAGTCTCGAGTGGCAATATAAATGTTAAAAATTACTAAATTTTACAATCTATAACAAATGCGGACCTGCTATTTTTCTCTTTCTCTCTCTTTCTCTCTCTGAATGAATTCGATCGAGAAACCAGAACGTTTCGCAGCAGTATTCGTCCCTTTCTCGATTCACCATTAATTTTAGCGTTTATTTATTCAGCTAGGTTGTAATAATTCACGTAAAAGCCCTTGTACCGCGGAAGCTGGTAGGAATGGGAATCGCGATTGTGCATTGCTCGGAGATGCGGCCGATGCACGATCGGATTCGACCGGCGCCCATTAACGTTCCAAAGAGACGTACAAAGATCTGAGCTTTACGTAAAGCTTTACTTCCGTCTTCTTCCGCGTCCAACGCTCTCTCCACCGGACCCGGAGAAAGGCGTAACGAAGCAGTATTATACATTGTGATCTCGTTTAAACTACGTCTTCTGTTTCGCAGAGAATATCCCTCCCCCCCCCCACCTTTATCCCCCGATCCTTTAGCGTGTATTTAATTCTCGCGTCTCTCCGCCGCGCTTTTACCAATATTCGCATCCGTAGAGGACGATATAACGAGACGTACACGAGTCGATTGAACTTACAATATTTCACTTTCGCCAACTATAAATGTACAAATACTACATTGTATTGATAGTTATCGCCTCTCGCCGTGCACCGGCGTCGATCGTCGGCGACGGGAGGCGCTCATATGTGTGTACCTGCAATCTACAATTCTGAATGAAATCTATTTTCTGCGTGTAGCGTGCACTAAAAGAGACTATCCACAGATTGACAGATGTAAGGAAATCGAAGAAACTTGTAAAAGGATCCGGAGATCAGATATATATTGTTAATTTTAAGAGACTATTATAATACGCGATAAGATTTTCATTGATAAAAGTACAAGATTGTACCCCCAAAATGTTATAATTTAGAAATAGTTTTTACATATATAACTTGTTTTCGCTTCTCTCTTAATATTAATGTTGATTATTTAATGTTATGATTGTTTCGTGTTTATCTTACAGTTGTGTATTTATTCCTGTGCCGTTACAGAAGTACAAAAACAGCGATTTATCAATTGTGCAAAAATAAAATGTCTAACGCGATGCATGAGATTGAAAGTTTCGCGGAGCATGCGATAAATAAAACGTGTATGCATTATTAATATAATTATTTAATATCCATGTGACCGTACCACACGAATGTTTCCAATTGCTTCGAGGAGTTTCATTGAATTGACGTTTTTCCTTTTCAGAAAATTTAGAAATTGGAGAAATGAAATTATTAAATCTTTCGATCATTTTTGTACACATAAGTATTTTAATATATTTATTTATTATTTTTAACGATAGATTATATTATATGAAACTTAAGATGATACAAATTCTGAGGAAAACGTAAGGCCACATTTTCTCAAAATTCTTTTTATCGCTAAAGTTTCACGTATCTATCACTAAAACACGATAAGTGATTATATTAAAATACATATATGTGTAAGTTGCATAGATTTTATAGAGATAATTATTTCTGAAAAATGTATGATCGAAACAAAAAAATATAACTATAATAAAAAATATATGAAATAGAATATAATTCTCCGGCACCCAGATTGCCTGTTTTTATTTTATTATCACGATACTGTGATGATTAATAAAAATATTCGGTTACATGATACGTAACTAATCATAATAATAATAATAAATCCCATTTAAAGTGAGTCAACAATAAACATGTCTTTTTATATTCAAATGCGTTATAAAATATGGTCAAAAATATGGTTATACTTTGGTGAATAATAAAACAACGTCATTTTCTGAATCATAATCACGGTCTTTCTTTAAAAAAGTTCATTTTTTTTATTCATTGTCGATGTTTACATATTAATTAATACTATCACAGTTACAACTCTAATTGTGTATGGTTATGATTACAACTGGAATACAGATAGCATATTCCAGCCACTTTTAATGAATAAAGATAGCAATTCATTTCTTTGTAAATATAGAGTTTGTCGAATTATATGCTGTACAATGATTTGTGTCACGACTAAAAATATTGTTAATGTACATTTCTCTTTATGCATTTCATAAAGAAATATTAAGGGAATAGTATACAAAAAACATTTTTCAAATTGAGGAGATGCGCGTTTTATTAAATAATTTTATTAAATTGCCACCTATAATTTTCTAAAAATTTTTAATAATGTAAATCATGCATTAGATAAGTGATCATTATGATGATATGAACGATCAAGTAAACATAAGATGTGCCAATCTCCTGGATCTTTTGTACTTAATAATGTATTTTAACGTGTAAATTTTATGCACATTTTTCACGTAAACGATCGCCTCTATATGTGATTAATATTATCGTACAATGTTATTGTCGCTCCGTTTACACGATCAATATTATTGCACAATACTTAACATATTGTGGCGCAATAATACATATGGACCAATATTTCGCAGGCTGCACAATACATTTCAACAAATTTTTATTAA
The DNA here is from genome assembly GCA_928718305.1 of Tetramorium bicarinatum. Taxonomy (NCBI): domain Eukaryota; kingdom Metazoa; phylum Arthropoda; class Insecta; order Hymenoptera; family Formicidae; genus Tetramorium; species Tetramorium bicarinatum. The sequence continues at coordinate 30,332,854 of OV788325.1, forward strand.
CACAATGTATTGCACAATATATTTGCAAATCTTCAATATAACCCCCATGCAATATCAAATATTGTACAATAATATTAATGGTGCAGGCTTACACCCACTCTTTTAACAAAACTGTTACTATCGGAGTTGAAAATTACAGCTAAAATAGTATGTAATTAAGTTGATAATCAATTTAAATAATACCGATACTAAATGTATCTTTAAAATCTCCTCCCTCTCCACACAAATACATACACATTTTAGATTTAAACTACGTTTCATGTCCAACAACGGTATATAGCTTTGCTAAGTAAAAAATGTACATAAAATCACATAAAAAGTATTATAGAATACAAAAGATCCAACCACACATCTTCTATTTACTTGATTGTTTAATAGTGTAAAGTTCATATATAAGTAACATGATTCATAAATATAGTCCAAGAAAAATTTAAGTAACTTAAATAGTTATTAAGGGTGATTTAAAAAATTTAAGAATATTTTAAGAAATTAATAGAACTTTCTTTAAATTGATTAATAATTAAATCCTTAATAAACCCAAAATTTTTATCCATATTATAATAAAAATTTAAAGAAAGTACATAAATGAAGATTAAAAGGAATCTGGAATACATGTTTTTCAAAGAATAGCAAAATTATTTTATAAATAAAATATCGTTATTTTTATTTTTATATTTGTGCAGTGTGAAAAATTATGTTTCAGATTGTTCTTAAAATCACCCGTATAATAAAAAAAATGAAGAATGATAAAAAGTTGAAACCGTCTAGTAAACCTCGATTGACGTGGAGTCGTAACAAAACTCGAATCAGGAATACGTTCTAGGACATAATTATAATTATAATTTGCGAAGATCGAGAACGAATACACTGCCATCGGACGCTGACGCACCGACTTTGTCACCGCGACTATTCCAACAGACTTCAAAGATACCGCCTGTACCTTTGTAACTGTGTACCAATTGGCCGCTCTGTTCGAATTAAAAGAGAAAGCAATCAGTTTAATTCAATTTAGTAATATTTTAAAAACGAAAAACAAACTACGATACTTACTTGCGTAGACCATATATGAACACATTTATCGAAACTACCGCTGGCAAGAAATTTCCCGTCCGGACTGAATGCTACACTGTAAACCGGCTCAGTGTGTTTGGTAAGTGTGTGTATGCATACACCCCTTTCGACATCCCATAATCTAACGGTGGAATCGAACGATGCGCTAGCTAAGGTTAAGTTCATATTCGGATTATGCGTTCCAGGACCAGTCGGTGACCACTTGATCGTGTAAATTTCTTTACTATGTGCTTGCAAATCGTGCACCCATGTGTCCTGCTTCATAGACCAAATTTTCAGACTCATATCGTCCGAACAACTAGCCAATAGATTTCCTTGCGGATCCCATTTAATTGCATTGACTTCATTCTACAAAAAAAGAGGAAAATGAAGAGAAATGCTTGCTTAAACCATGGCAATTTTCTCGATCGCATATACGTACGGTATGTCCCTGAAAGCTTTTGATAGGCTTATCCACATTGAGTTTGCATACATGTATGCACTGATCTGTAGAACAACTAGCAAATGACGTATTTGTTTGCCAGTCTACATCCAAAGCAGGTGCGCAATGAAAACTGAACTGTTGTGTACACTGTCCGCTTTCAGCGTCCCAAATAATCGTTGTTTTATCAACGCCTGCGCTCAGAATGTAATTGCCACGTTTGTTCCATTTTAATGCAAAGATCGGTCCTTTGTGTTGACCCAATGTAGATGCTAATCGCCCATCTGTTGTCCAGATTCGTGCGTATCCATCGTAACTTCCCGTTGCAAGTAATGTACCGTCGCACTGCAAAAATTCGAAATATATGTTTGCGTCGGCGCGTTCAATCCTAAGTAAAAGCGCATCCAATTTGTACCTTCCAATCTAACGATGTGACGTCTTTATTGCTGGGCACTTCAGTGCCGCCTTTCTGAATACAATGACGCAAAACGAGTTGATTAGGTGCTTGCGAGTTGTCGGACATATCCCAAATGCGAGCAGTACTGTCACCTGAGCCAGAAGCCAACAAATCGGTCGTTGGATTCCAGGCACAGATGAACACCTCCGACTCGTGACCACGTAATTTAGTGGCTTTACTGGCAGGAATCTCAACGTTACTAGTATTGGAGCCTGCATTTGCACCTGTTGTCGGCTCGTCTACTTCCATCTCCGTTCCCCGGTCCCCACCACGGTCATTATTATTTACGCCCTCGTTAGATGTGACAACTAAGAAAAGGAACAAACATTTCAATTACGTTACAACAATTTCTTATAATTACTTTAGGACAATAAGTATCACTGTATAAGCTTACTGTATAAAATAAAAATAAAAAAAGATGCAATAGTTAATTCAATAATTAATAATAGAAATAAAATAAGGGAAGACAATTGCTATTAAGTTATGAGTTATCAACTTATTCATATCATGTTACTGATTGACAGCAATGGTCTATATTTTTACATATTATTTAAAAAATTGTTTGCCACTAGTTGACGGACAGATTGATAATGAGTTATATGCTGTCTCTTCTGGCAACATCTAGTGATAAAAATATGCTTCTTCATAAAAAAATATATTTTTTATCATTATGTCTAACAGAGGCGACAAGCTATAACTCGCAAAATGACCGCAATCTATGGCCGTTCCGTTTTAATCTACCTGAGTTTTATGGAGGTCTGAAGAATATTCAACTTCTCCAAACCAGGGTGTATCAGGCACTTAGTAATATGCAATTTCTAATCGCTTGTTTGATCTTAAGTTTAATACTATATTTATATGTATACAGAATTACAATATTGTTTCAATTTTCAAATATATATATACACAGGATGTTCCCAAATACAACCGACAAACTATGAGAGATTGTTGGGAGGACATCCTAAAGATTATAATTTTTTGCAAATAAACTTGGAGTAGGAAATGGGTCGTTTCATCATTACAGCATACAATACAATATTATAATAACACTGAATACACGAAAATCAATGTAAGTAAACACAACAAGATCAACCTGTCACATGTAGCGCTAAATATTATAAACACGCGCCACACATGTATTAGATTTAAGTCATCATCGAGAAAATAAAGTATTTTTCTTATGTACCTTTCTGACCAAATACGCTCCATTTCCGATCCCAAGTTCATTTGTGAAAAATGATCCTTAGAGTGTTCCCAACAATCTCTCACAGTTTGTCGGTTGCATTTGGGAACACCCTGTATATATATTGCCAATATATATTGCAAATATATATTGTAAATAGGTTACCTTCTTCACCATTGGTATCTTGACCATCAGCCTTCACTTGCTGTTTCTGCTGATTGATCTGATTCTGTCGTGTCGCAACGATATCCGGCATAACCGCGTCGATAAGCGATAAGGATTCCACCATTCTGTGTTCGGTGCCATCTTCACCTATCATTATCTCCGCCTCCGTATACTGTAATCCCTTTTGAATGATGGACAGAAGTGCCGCTGGTGGTACAAGGGCTCCATTGATGTTGCTCTGCGATATATGCGATTCTATTCCAAACGTGTACGCAGAGTGTTGAAAACCTGTGGAAGACAAAAGTCCATGAACAATAAGATCAGACTGAAACAGCACACCATTAACGTTAACATTAACAAGAACCGTTACATTCGAATGGCTTTGGTTTGTTTAAGCACTGAATCCATCCTAATCTTGACTCTACTTTAAATATAATAAATCACGTTGTTAGACAAATTTCACGAATCGCTCGATTCGGCGACTTGACGAGGCCACGAATTTTCCGAATTGAGATTGTATCTCAAATCTCTGGCCTTCTCACGACGTCGAGCGTACTTCGCGCGTGTCGGCCTCTTCAGACGCGTCGGAGTCACGCTCCGGTTGCCGCGTAACAGACGCGGAGCGAAAGACGCAAGGAGGTTATGAGCGGCGGGGGCGTACCGGATTCCTGCAGGTATCGGTAGACCAGGAAATTGACCTCATCGCTGGAGAAGCTCATCGTGTCTGGCATTCACGGTACTAGCACAGCATATTTACGATGGATGCGTCACGACGGGACCGCGTCGTCGGGTGGATCCGCTCCCTCGAGCCTTCGATCGCTCGTGGCGTGGCGTGGCGTGGGCCGCGTGGAACGCCGTGTCTGCCCGCGATGAAGATAAAACCCGCCTCTCGCTCGTCGCTCACCACTGTTTTGCCGCGTCGGAACCAAACCCGTTTTTGCGTGCGTAGCGGTCAGGGACGCGGGAGGGAGGGGAGACACCGGTGGAGGAATGACGAATACCGGCGAGAACACTCTCACAACTCTCTCTGAAGAGACTCGCCAACCGGTTACGTGACTGTTCACGTTCAACATTCACACTCCAGCCAATGAGAGTCCACTAAAGTTTGTGTCACACTACGCATTGCAGACGCGATTCAGATTGGAAATGCGGATTGGAATTTGGCCAATCAGACAAGATATCCTTAGATCGATGGAGAATCTTCAAGACAACCGCGGAAGCACTGCGAAATATGTCTGCCGTCTTTTCGCCGCTCGCGCAATGGAGCGAATCTTGCGAGACGCACTTATATACTTATATACGTCTTGAAGGCTCGTAACATTTCGAATTTATACTACGCGAGCAACGAATCTCGAGCCACACGATTGTCACAGCTATATTTCACTTGATCTCATCGCTCGACTCCTTTCCTAGGCTGGCGTCCCATGACACGTATTTCCCGCGTAACGTGTAACCGCGTAATCAATCACGTGACGTTTTATATTATTTATTTCTCAAGTAACGCTTCTGATTGGTTACGCGGTTACGCGTTACGCGGGAAATACATGCCATGGGACATCAGCCTTATTACTCGCGACATTTCTTTACATTTATTAAATTTATTTGATTAACCGATTTGAAACTGCCTCTGATAATTTCACTCCGATAGTCCGATACACAATACCACCAGCACAGGAATCATAGCACATACCTCTAAGATATTACACCGACACTGCATGTCTCGTTGCCGCTCGGAAGAGAAAGAGAATTATTCGCAAGTCGATAACTTGTAGTCGTTCGCAAAATGTGACCGCAGCTCGGTACACGGAGCACTGTTACCTGCCTGCTCGACGGTCGGTAACTGGTACGCACTACGCAGCGCCAGAGAGACACTTGAGAGCGGCCTTTTTCGTGGGACCGATCGTTGGCCTAGCATCCGCGCCAAACGTGGATGTAGAATCACGTAGCCATGTTTCCAGGAAGTACCTATACATACTCCTGGTGAAAAGATGTATTACATATTAAGGTATTGTAAACATGTTTGTAAACTTTATCGCCATATAGGCTCGTTCTCATGGCGCTCCTTTTTTTTCAAATAAAAAAAAATAAAACTGGGCCGTGACACCTCTTAGGTTTCTCTCTGACTGGGGCATGAATGTCAATGTGCTCATGATAGGCATGACGTCACAATTTATATTGTAGAAAAAACAGAAATAATTCAAAATTATTAAAAATTTTAGGTTAAAATTTTCTTTGTCTTTCTGTAAAATATGCTCCATGAAGAAACGCTAGCTATATGAAAGCGAAACAGAATAAAGGAATTTATAATAATATAAGAAAATAAATATTATTTTAATGTAACTTTATTATATTTATTTACTTATTTATTAATATAAAAACATGATAAGATTACACTTTATATTATAACAAATATTTAATTCATAATAATACATTTTTTAATAAATATTTCTTATTTATTCCAGAAAATTCAAATAAAAGTGAACAAAATTTATTATTATTATAATAAAAATTATGAATGGAAAACAACTGCATAATTTATAGAAATGGTTTAAAGAAAAATGTTATACATATACATATTTTCAGCATTTGTAAAGTCAGAGGTAAATCTTGAAATGGGACGGTAATATAGAAAACGGGATTAAAAATATCGATAGTTATCGACATTTTCAGTTTCAGATGAGGGCGCTCTCCCGTTCGGCTTTTGCAGGCTCCAGATATTATGACTTTGGACATGACGGTGTTATACACAAGTGTTCAGCAAAGATAGAGAAGGACCGAGTTTGATTTATATTTAGATAGCTTTACATATTAATATAGTGCAGCTAAATAAAGTCCCGATAGAATCTCTGAGAAAGCTCTGAAAGAAATACGAAAGTGCAAAAATGTCAGATCCGGAGCTTGAAGCGATACGACAGCAACGTCTGGCTCAACTGCAAGCTCAATATAAGGTAAATGCAACGAAACTTTGCGCAATGTTATATTTTGAAATTTCTAATCTGAAGATTATGAATCACCTAGTTTAATGATTATTTTAAACTTCTCAGATAACTGCAATACATAAACCACATGATTCTATTTGTAGAATCTGTTTTTAAAGGATGCAACCTAAAAAGCTTTATATGGCCTTACGTCTTAATATTGAAATGAATGAAGTGTGCTTTACAATACATGGAGTAAGCGTAAAGTAAAAAGTAAGAGTAGGAAATAAAATAAATTTATTCCGCTTACCCCGGAAGTAACCTTCTTAAGCCTGTTTAAACCTACTCTTACTTCTTGCTTTACGCTTACTCCATGTATTATAGACCAAGCTTGAGAGCTGGATTCAAACCCAAGACTCTATCGTTACTACATCTGCTAGTTTTCAAAGAATTTCCAAACCAATGTAATAAATTAAAGAGAAACAAATATACTTTTATCCTAATTTATTGCATTAGCATGTGCTAATTTACAAGTTTCATAAAAAGAAATAAACCTATTGATCACTCACCACGTGTCATCCCAACAAAACTCTGCACAAGTTTCATAGAATTGAAATTATTTAGATATCCATTATTGTTTTAGGGTAACAATGCCAACGATAAACAATCGATGGAAGAGACACGGCAACAGATGGAAGAGATGAAGCATGTCATATTAACCCAAGTGTTGGATCAGTCAGCTAGAGCAAGATGTAAGTTTATTTTATTATCAATATCACTGCAGTGTGTGGTATTAACATCATATATTTGTGGATAGTAAATACACTTCGCCTGGGAAAGCCTGAAAAGGGCAAAATGATAGAAGAAATGCTTCTGAATATGGCACAACGTGGACAGTTACCTGGCAAACTTGGAGAGAAAGAACTAATCGACTTACTCGAAAATGTGAATCAACAGACGCAAAAGAAGACAACAGTCAAAGTTAATATACATACATTGTGTGATACAATCGTACATTTAATAACGTATAGTAGAAAATAAAAAGATAATTTCATATTTCAGTTTGATAGAAGAAGAGCAGCTATGGATTTCGACGACGATGACTTGTAGCAATTGTACAAATTTTACATTCAAGAACCTTTTAAGTTAGTCACATTGCTCATGGTTCATATTTACAGTAAGTTACGAAAGTTATATCCTTTTACTTACTTTTTGCTTAGTTATGTTATTTTTACGCTGAAATAAAAAAAATTGCTAATGCCAATGGAACGAATTTTGATAATAGAATAAGAAGAATTCATCAACATTATCATACACTTTGCAATTGAGTATTGCATATATCTGTAATAGCAGTAAACTAAATGAAACATAGGTTTCTAAAAAGATTATCACTCGTCTTATACTCCTTCCATTTTTCAATCAACTTCGTAAAACCAAAGTATACATTGGACGAGATCGAACGCGGGAGACTCGACGACTCTTACACAGAACTACACATCACTTCTCTATAATAGTAATAATAATAATGTATTTGGAGAAATATTTACTCTTTAGATTTCTTTTTTTTATACATATAAATACATTCAGCAAACACACAATTATTTTTCATCCTAAAAAAGAAATCACAATCGCACTTACAGTCTACACAGTACAACAAACAACAGTTCCGCACAACTTGCATAATGCCAAATATTATCATTACTTTTATACATATACAAAAACCAATATTTAGTTTGATGTTTAATACGATTTTACAAACTATGTGAACAATCGTGTTTAATATACAAATTTTTGATATATATTACATACTCTTTTGGTTAAAGCTGTGTTAAAAGACAAATTTTCCCGAGTGTGTACGTACTTGCTTTTACTCGGTAGGTCGTATTGTCTCGAGGGATACACAATTTTTTTTTTATACACAACACGTAAAAGAAATTAGTATCGTATGTATGAAATGGATCCAAAGTAAAATATATGGAATGTTGAAAATATATGAACTATTGTATAAAAATTCTCGCAATCTTAAAACTGCTTTGGCAAATTTTTGTTAAGAACATATTATAGATACAACCATAAGCACTTATATACACTATACATAATGAAAAATGTCTCGGAATTCTATATATCTCTATTAATAGTATTCTTAATCATTCTTCATATGATACGTATTCCCAGCATTTTCTGAAAGAAATATAAAAGATGGCCATGTGTATATTATTTTTACATAAAAATGTATCTCACAAGAGAAATAAAAGAAATTACCATCTTCGTCGTCGTTCGCGTCCAATAAATCTGGACAACAAATGCCATAACATATTAACGATAGAAATCCAAACGGTAATCCAAGCAGTACCATCATCAAAATAGGATTGCCCTTCCACATCGAAGTCAGAACAGTTTTCATTTCGAACCATTTTCTATAACTACGTACCAGCCAATTGTTCCCACCATATCGCTGAAAATATATAAATATTTATTAACGTATTCTTTTAATAGATCAACAATTGGCAAATATGAAAGACGTGTTAATACCGGAGCACTCTCGTTGCGAATCTGTTCTAGGAACAATTCTATCACGTACGGAGTCAGCTTTTCCGTCTCATCCTCAGGAATATGATGGTGATTGGTAGTTGTGTTTATCACAAGTAAGCTCGGTATAGGTAGTGTCATCATCGCTATGCTATTGACTAGATTGGGACTACCTATCCAGCCGAACTGAAAATGACTGAATACAACAATTTATTTTCAATTTCCTCCGTCAAAGTGCTGTCTAAAATAAATGTAACAACGTACTCGTGATATTTATTTCGTTTATTCTTGATCACAGATTCAACCATATCTCTGAATTCCAGCATATCAGGCGCGACCTCTTCCAGCTGATTTTCCTCTACTATCGCTAAAACGAGATTCTTATTTGTTAAGAATAATTGATTTATGTTTCCTCTTGTTACTTTCGGGAATGTTGGAAAACGTTCCGCGTTCACCCACTTGTAAAGCGTCTCGTTCACATATTCTGTGTCGCTCAAGTTATGTCCTGCAGGATGAATTGAACATTGATACGCGATATATATATATATATAATGATCTTTTTTTTCCTTCGATTTACTCACCGGTGAAGTTATAATGCAAATTTTCCTTGTACACAAATAATGCCGGGACATTATCTACCGGCGCATGTTTGTTCACGACGCTCGGGTGAGATTGATAGAAAAATGCATGCGCTTGAAATAGATTCGCAGTCTTGTGATAAAGTTCCTGCGTTCATTAAATGCAGACACATGAATTTCATGCTACCTTCGCAATCGCGACAAAATTGCGAAATGAGCTTACCCAAAAGACTCCAGACCTCTCCCCTACATATAAGAAATAGAGATCGCGTTCTCTCTTTATCGTGTCGAAACTCTGTGTCTTTGTTATTTCCTGTACAGGAGGACCGCTCAATCTTAAAGCGAATTTCACTATCTCTTCTCTAGTCCTGTCGCCTTCGTATACATATCTCTGATCACCTTTTAAACTACAAAACAAAAACATTATCAATTAAGATTAATTATTATAAAGAGAACTATATACAATCTGAGCTGAATCTTAATAGCTTAATTTTTGCGTGAATTTTTTATAAATTAATTTCCAACTTTCAAGTAAACTACGCACTGATTATTAAAAACATAATTGTACCAGTGTAGCAACCCAGCAAACACAATGTTACATGTAACGTACATGTTAGTTGTAATTTCCTATTATTTCATATTATTTCCTACAAGCAATGTAACTGTTATATAACAGTTATATTATTGAGTATATAACAATTATATTACTGAAGAAATTGCAACATGTAACAAGATGTTTGCTGGGAATTGATGTAGCTAGGAGGACTCGTACTTACAATAGAATAGTAGGAAATCCTTTAATTTTGAATGCGCTCGTTATACTGGTAAACCTGGTGCAATCCACTCGGCCCACTCGTATAGACGTTGAGTGCAAGTGTTGAGCGACGTGGGACCAGACCGGCTCCAATCTTTTGCAGTGTGCGCACCATGGCGCATACATCTGTGGAGAAGAAAAAAAAAACAATCATACCTTCTGCAATGCAACTCAATGCTTTCGACAAAAGGATTGAGCGTACCATAACTAGCCATTGCCCATCTTTGTGTGCATCCAGAAATCTACGACGAATAATACATGTTAAAGTAACATATTTAGATAGAGGTAGATACTACATATAACATCCCTTACCTATCGCTCAGCTCGAGTACGCGTGACCCTGCCGTGTGCGTCAGAACCGCTGAAAAAACTAAAATGTAGTTAACCGATAAAAAAAACTCTGCTAAAAGTATACTCCTGCGCCGCGATCGCATGACGGTGCCGTTTCGAATGAAATTGAATTCGTTCGCGAGAAACCTATTGGCTTCCCCTCGTAAGCACGCATTGTGCAATAGCTTGTTATTCCGCTACGAACGAGAGGCATGTTGTGAGGCATGTCGCGAGACGAGCGTCTCGAAAACTCGCAGCAATCGGATTACTCGGCGCACGAGAGGCTCATGGTAATCGAATTAAAGGGAATACCAAGCGGAATCGTCGGTTATCGATCGGCCGATAGGCGAAATTACGTTGCGAGGAAGCAGGAGGAATGTCCCGAAGTCGGGGATTGCGCGTAGGAGGCCCCGAGAGTGTCGGCGGCCGCTTACCATAGAGAAGCGCGAGGAAAGAGGCCCGCGTGAGGGAAACCATTCCGTTGGTCGTGTCGAGACGTCGTCGGGGAACGTAGCTCGGGCTCCTTCCTCATCTGATCGCACGCTGCAGGCAACACGGGCGCGTCGTGATCGAACGAGAGTGCATAATCGCGCTCGGGGTGCGCTCGCGAGCGGGACGCGCGTGTAACGGGCGCCTCTCCGCCGTCCCTTTAACTCGTCACGCGGAACGATCGAGCGCCTCCCGTCTTCCCATCTTCCCGACTGTCGCGCGCGACGCGCCTCGGCCCTCGGTGGCCCTCGGCTCCGTCGCACCCATCGTTAATTCCGCTACTTGGTCAGCCGTTCCCCCTTGCCGCAGCCGTAACCGATGTACATAGTGTATACAATATGCTAATTATTCATAATTAATAACTCATTTATTAATGATAACTTGTTATGTGGGTCAAATGGAGAATAAAATTAATACAATTAAAATTAGAAATGAATATATTGGGGCGAAAGAAAGTACATCTGTTCTCACATATTTATTTATTTCTAATTCTAATTTTATTTATTTATTTTATTTTTAATTTTACTTATTTATTTATTTATTTATCATTTACATTTTTTATTTTACGCTTTATAACTGTGGTGCTTCTGTTTACGCCAATATTATTATTTCTATTTTATTTATATTTATTAATTTTTTTACTTATATTTACTTATTTTTCATATTTTACTTGTTTTTCTTGTCTTTCTAATGATTTTGTAATTTTATGCTAATGGTTTTTTGCAAGTATTTCCTCAACGTTAATCCATTCAGGAACAGGCTTTTTCTAGTATTTATTATACAAAGTATGTGAAGTTATTTTGGATATTGTATGCAAAAGACGTGTTCTTGGGAATTGCATTACACAAATTATTGGATCTTTCAAGAAGAAAAAAGCCATTTCCCTTGCACCTCTCTCTCTTCCCGTTTTTAAAATAGAATGAGAATATACTCGAGCCTTAAAAAAAGTAGGAAAAAGTATCGAAATATCGAGTAGTTTACAACTATAGGGAAAATGTAAAAACGGAAAGAAAATAAAATCAAGAATAAATCAGTCTATCTTTAAAATTGCGAAAAATAATTCTTATACTTTTCATTTCAGTCATTATAAATGATCTAAATGTATGATTACGTTGTACAACTTGAGTAAAAGACGATATAACGTTCTTTTATTGTGTGTGTATAATTTTATTAATAAAAATCTTCGGATACACATATCATTGGTATAAAACATTCACATGATCAAAACAAAAAAAATATATATATGTATAGAGAAGGAATATAGAAGCGGGGTGTAATATATTCCTTCGCGGTAGAGCGCGTAGCTATTTTTACATTCTATAAGTGTAACAAGTATTTTTGTACAATTGTAACGAAATTAGCGGCACAATTCTTAACTAACAGATTTATCATTAGACGTTCTGCCAGATGCGTCACATAATTTTCGTAATGTACAAAACAAATCAATGGAACCGATCTGACTACAACATTGTATAGCATTCATAATTAGGACCCAACGGCGACTCATTTCATATTTCATATCTCCCTTACAACAACGATCCAAATCTTTAAGTTCGTCGTTTCTCCCGCGCTCGTTGCCGATCCTTCGAGGCCTAATCGCACAGATCAAGCGATAATAATTCGCACAGATCTAGTGAGAGATAATTACTATAATCACAATATCGCCAAAACGTGACGCGAACGTATGGCACTCTTATTCTACTTTAGCATTCTCTTTCCGTACGTGTATATGTCATGAATATGTTACAATAAAAAGTGGCCCGGCCTGACCGGCCGCGATCGAAAAACTTGTGTTTGAGCGAAATTGACTGACGATTCGATAACGATTTAGCAATTTTTTTTATTCTATACCAACGGGATTAACACGTATCGGAATCTTGCCGCCACTTTTGCACCGCCTCACGACGTGCGTCGGGTACTAGCGATGATCGCATGCCGCCTAGCACATTACTGGTCGCCTCGGTGGCCAGAATAATCGGTTTCACGACTGTCGGTGGAATCTGTCGCAATACCCCGCCGACCGCGCCGACGGTGCCCTTGTGCTCGTGTTCCTCACTCGCCACGCGAACCAGTTGAGTCGCAGTTTCACCTAAACCCTGAATAATTAAATATTATAGATGAGATATTAAAGATTAAGCTTTCTGAAAAATAGAAAAAGCTGGAAGTGAGTGAGCAAACAAAACAGAGAACCTGTGAGATAAGTTTCAATGTGAGGATAAAGAAACAACTTAAAAGGTTAAAAAATTTAGAGGAAATTCGAAAACGTAGTAGTTATAATTCCTGGGAAAATTATGCAATTATTTTTAAAGATTTATATCTTTGTTTTGTATTACTTAATATACACTCATATATATTATTATCTAAAAGACATACTTAATATAAGTACTAAATTCACCTCTTTGACTAATGTATAAGCATTAGCTACTCCCTCTCGAATATCCAATGGCTGATTATATCTCTTTCGACGACCCTTCTGCCCTTTATTCTTGCACCTCACACTGGGGCCAGGGCTAACTATGTCATACGCAGTCTCGGCCGTGGTCTGTAACGCCTGCACGATTCTGCATGTCAATTCTAACGCAGCCATTGCGGTACACGTTGTAAAACTGTTTGCTCCGCGTTGTAATCCACGGACAATTCTGCCGTCTCTCTGATACTGCTCAATTGGTAACCAAAATAGATCACGTATCCCTTGAACTACAACAATGCAATCAAATATCGTATTCAAGTATGCTCATAATGTTAATTTTTTTATGATAAATAAATTATATTTTACAAGATAAGGAAGGAAAACTGTCATTCAGGACTAGCAAAAGATGTTTAGTTTAATTTTTCGAAAAAAATAGCAAGTTATTTAGTCCGTCATGTGATCAAGTCATGTACTTACACAGTTGTACTACAGAGTACATCGGTCCCACGCCACCAAGTAAACTCGGGAGTTGATTCTTCTTGATATCCTGCAACCATTCCGAGGCTAGATATGTAAGTAGTTTGTCGAAACCCAACAATCCATGCCTATACGATAATCTCTTCAGTCTTAATTCGGAACAGTTCAGTTCCGCCAAACCCATTAGCAAACCCGCCAACGGTCCATGAGTGAAATCCACACGTTTCCCGTGATAATCCAGTCTAATAAGAACTTCTGGGCCGAATACAATGTTTCTAAAAAATTTTTAATCCTTCATTAGTACTCAACGTTGCAATTTCTCTATTTTATAAATAATAAAAATTTCGATCATATATACCTAAAGTATATCGGCTGGCTATCGTCGTGGACCTGGTGGATAGGCTTTGTTTTAGTCTTGTTCTCCCTGAATGTCAGCTCGTCTTCCAAGAGTATCAACAGATTCTGATCAATGATATTATTCTGCGACATATTCATCATCGCGTCATTCGTCAACGCATCATCATTCACGCTCATAATGGGCGGATGATGCGTGGGTGTTCCTTGTTTCGATACGGGGGTGGATTGCGAGCTATTAGGTGTGCTAGAGCTTTCTTGGCTTCGCTTCGATCCACCGCCTAGTTCGTTAAAAAATTGTATTAAGAACAGTAGGCTATCTTGGTCTATGTTCAGTCGCAGTGGCAGTAGACTAAGTTTCAAACAACATTCTTGGGCACTTAATCTGGGATCCGGCCTTACGTGAACTGCCTTCATGGTAAACATAATAGAGTGAGACTGCCTTGGTCTCGCTTCGCTGCTGTATTGATAAAGGAATTTGTTTATGTGCGACGACGCCAGTCTATCTCTTACTTCAATCTCGTGCACCAGCAGCACCTGTCTGGACGCTTCCCGGGTGTTCTCCGGATAGACCTCGTGCTGGAAGCGAACCTTGCTCAATTGCAGTTCCATCAGTACGTCGTGCCGTCGACCCGGGCCACCTAGCGTGTGCCAATCGATCAACGTTTCGTTGCTTCTCGTTGCACGCGGTGAATTCGGCACGCTGCCGAAGTGTATTTCATTCGGACTAGACTTGTTGAAGCCTACCGCACCTATGGCTGATCTACTTCTATTGGATAGAAAATGAAAACCGAATATAATCTATATTTATGGAAATTATATAGAAATTTATTTCAATAATTTAACTTTAAAAACTTTCATACCTTCCATGCGTAATATTGTTGCGTACGTTCTCGTTGATAGTCACATGCTTTGTAGATTGCGGCTGAGAAGTATCGAAATCATTGCCACCGTACATATGCCATATCAGTGTCATCTCGCAGAGAGTGTATTTCAATACGGGTGAAGGATAATTTGGTGGCGTCTGCAATAGATCGGTTTTGCCGACCGGCACGGAAAAGTGATTATCCACTATTCTTAACGGTTCTTGGCTCAGCGATCGAACCTCAGGTACTCCATAGCGCGGTATTATTCCTGTACCAGCTTCCTCTCCCAAGATGCAAAATTCATCGTCATCGTCGTCGTCCTCTACGTTGCATGCGATTGTTTTATTGCATTCTTGCGAACTCTTTCGCGTTTCTGTCTGCGTAGTGACACAGGAATCATCAGGAAAGAAGAACTCGACTCGATTTTCAGTCATTGGTATCTTCTCGCTTTCGTTACCACTCTGAGTTGTCGTTCCCTTCACAGTCTCCTCCAACGCGTCTTCCATTAGACTGTAGACTCGCTCAACCTGACTCCTGCTAAGAGTGTTAATGCTCTCGACGCCCAGAAGATTTTCCTCGCATCTCGTAGACGTTGGAGGCACGGGGATACTCTCGGTGCTGCTGTTTATCACGCTATTCGGCTGCTGCAAGTCGCCGTCGTTGGCGACATAAGTCAGTAGTTGCATGAGAGCGCGACCGGAGTCCGAGCACGTGCGTACATGCAACACGTTGTTGCTCGCCCGGAGATCGATCCGCGGCACACCGCCGTACATCCTCTCATTCAGGCGCAACGACAGTTCGAACAGGCCGAAATTCATCACGCACACGTAATTTCGTTTCAGATCTACCGACTTCTCGCGCAGCTTGTCTGATATGAAGAGTGCGACGTCCTCCGCGATAAAACGCAACGTCGACGTGTTGGTCTGCGCTGTAATGTTGCTCGACACGCTGAAATTACCGAGAGTCACGATGGACCTTAGCGGCAGGTGAAGCGGTCTGTAATCGATCGCACAATCCCACAGGTGGAGATGCAGCTCGGTCAGAACACCCGGCGGGGTATAACCGGCGACCGGATGATCCGTTACGTCCAGACAATCCATTAATTCCGTGAACCATGAGGTAGCGGCGGAACACATTCGGTGCCTCAATGTAGCATTGCTTATACCTATCGCGACGCGGAAAGTCTTTATACGGTGCGTCTGATGGGCTGCTTGTATCCTCACCGCGACCGTCATCATATCCTTGTCGTTAGGATTCGCCGTTATATTACTACCGGATTCGCTACGATATATCGTTTTCTCGCAATATCGCGGCCTGACGCTATTGATACACCTCAACGGCGGTGTCTGCGACGGGCTTGTCGTCAGACCGCAGTGATCCAGTGATACGCTCCTCATCATAGCGCAAGCGTAGCTCAAATTAACGTTCCCCTTGTACGCCGTCACGGAAAATATCGTGGCATCCTCTAGTCGTATGATCAATTCTCCTTGTTGTCCAGGTATAACATTGCGCATAGTATCACGCACGGGAGTGTACATAGACAGGAGACCCTGATTGATGCTTAGAGTCATTGCCAACTTGCTCTGTGCTTTCTTTGATGACATTCGTGCTTCTTTATGACTCTTCTCGTTCGTTGTAGAACGGAATATACCTTCCTCATCCGAGTCTGAGTCGGAATTATACTGGATCCCACTTTTGCACATGCTGAATCTGTAAATAATACAAATTTAATTAATGTCTCAGAGTTTATAAAATTTGTTAAAATTCTTGCAAATATTTCAGGATATACTGTACTTAGGATAAGTAGATTCCTGCAAGAGAGTAGATGCCAGGTCGAGGCCAATGTGATTTTCCATATGAGTGGTGTATTTGGGCCTGGGCGCCGATGGCTCCCACAGGAACAAATCGGTGTTGAATCGATTGTAGAGCTGTTCATAAATGCGTTTAGATGGTATCTGGACGGAAGCACAAGGTAAATTGATTTCCAGTTGTAATCTAGAACCGTGTATGCCTTCTTCGATAAATTCCAACATTTCTTGTCGATTGCCAGGTATAATTAGCTCTTCGCCGTCGCTGCTAGAACATTTAAATTAAAAAAATTTAATAACAAATCAATAAAAATTTATTTAAGAATATTTGAAAAAGCTGACCTTTGTTCGTTCTTCTGACCGTGTTCGTGAGATTTTGAGTGGAGTGTATCGGATTCGCGCATGATTCGCCTAGAGGTGAACGGGGAAGGCGCATGTTTCGGGGTTTTCTCCAAGGTATCGTCTAAAATCCGCTTATCGTTTTCTACTTCTTCTTCAGAACTATCCTCCAATGGAGCACCAAGACGTTCTGGATATACAATGACCACCACTCTCGCCCAACCAAGATCGTCGTTGACTTGCTGATGCGTCGCAGCGTCGTTCTTCTCATCGGCTGTGGCTAAACCAATTTCGACTGGTGTGTCGCCCTCAGTTTCTACATACAACAAGGATAGCCGCCGACATTGCAGTTCGTGCCTAGCTAGATAGTGAGATCGGCTGTCCATGGTGGAGCGAACTTGTGCATCTGTCATCTGCACTATCATATAGTCAGATCTCACAGATCGTTTCCACCATGGCGCACGACTCATATCGTGCAGTGGCCTTAAATCTGGCACAGGGAATCTATATAAAAACAAGACAATAAATAAGTATACATACATATCTATATACAAATCAATTATATATATATAAAATATTTTATTTTATAGCACCTTAATTTGATCATACACGATGACGAAGAAATTTTGACATCTACTCTAGAATCTGGCAGTGTTGCACTGTCCACAGCTTGATCAAATAATGTCTGTTGATTCTGAAAGATATGTCATGGCTTTTAATGTTCCATCAATCGAAATGTGACTATAAAAACATTACAAATTAAAAAAATATATCTGTACAGATTTCTTAATTACACTTACAGCATCTCTAGCATTTATTACAGGATTACAAGTACATATTGGCTGCGGATTAAGAATAGCAGATATTCTATCTACAATAGTAATGTCTATTTCACCCCTGCAGGGTTCCATTTGAATGCTAGAAAAAAAATGAAAATAGCATTAAAATATTAACATAATTTATTATTAAATTTATTGATAAAATTAAGACTATTTTATTAATTCCAAATAAGTAAAATTATATAAACAAATATTTAAATTTTTGTTATTACTTTTTTTATTAATTTAAAGCAAATATTTACTCGAATTCTGTGCGTGGATGTGCAAATTTCGTCATGTGAGTATGTCGAACAGCCTTTTGTGTGTACTTAAATCTCATCCTAAAATCGGTTTTATTGGAAAACCCTATATTAGTGTTTTCTTTCGTAAACGCTAATAGCTCGATGAATTCCATTGATGGCGTTCTATACGAGCTAGAGTTGTTGGAATCAACCAAACATTCTATAACTTCCAAACTAGCTAAAGTCAAGCTTCCTGATATCGCAGAGTACTGATTAGTAGTTTTTTCACTGCCCTCGACCACTAGTGGCGCAGCTAATAATCTATAATTGAGATTTTTAATTAAGAGTCTAAAAATATTATGATTAACCTATCATTAATATTATATAATAATATACCTAATATGACTAAGTCGACAAGCTTCTGTGAGTGATTTTGACGCTGTATCAAAATCTTTACTTCCATAACCGCCCATAGCAAATGTTCCTAATTGCCTGAAAAATTCCTTCGCCGCGTTTCTCATCTGTCTTATGCTGTTAGAAGTTAGACCGAGTTGTTCTACGCATGGCGTTAGTATATCTTCGTGCAACAGAATTAAAGCAACGGAAGACACCCTTATGTGAAATTGGGTAGTCTCGGCGGACGTGTCGTTGTCTATGTTATGTCTGTGTCTATTATGTCTCGGCAAGTTTGTTGCCGAACTTTTTGAACTAATGCTGCTGGTTGATATGCTGCCCTCCATACTGAAATTATTGCTCGTGATCGAATCACACATCGACGAAGATCCCGGTAATTTCATTGGTAGGAATTCGTCCTCGTTATCAGATTCGTCCACAGATCCAGTAGACCATCCTTGAGCATATCGTAAGTCCTATAATAAATAAAACATGATATTTTTCTATTGTACAAATGTAGAAATATATCAAAGCATCAATGAATTTCCGTACTGTAGTCTTTAAATCTTGTATAGGGTGTGTCTGATGAATGAGCTCCCGTTCTATACGATTAAAATCGCTGCTAGCCATGGGTTTTTCCGCGTATCTTCTCGGAACAACATTACTGACATCTTCTAGATCTGGAGATGCTAGGCCATGCGCTAATTCTAATAAGACATGAAGCTGCCTAGGACTCAGGAACAAAGTGAGTGCTCCCAGAGTAATTTCCAGTTCTACCTAAAATATATATTATTTCTTCATTTTAACTCTTCATCGGCGTGCAGAGTTTTTACAACGATGTTTAGTAAAAAAACCCATTTTTTCGTAATGAAATACAAACTTTGCCGTTTAAATTTTGAAAGTCTGAATAAATATTATTTCCATAGATATAAATTGATTTTTTATATTAGAATATAAAACTCGACTCGTGTTACGAAAAATAATGATGAGTTGAAGAATTAAAAAAATAAATATCTGGATTATAGGAAAAAATATATTATTTTAGAATAAATACATTATTTTTTAAATCGACAGATTAGAATTAATCCGTGAAAATTTATTTTATAAATTTATGTTTATCTCACCTTTGGTCCCGATATTCCCTCTCCTTGTTTCATTTTTAATCTCACTTCTTGCCTACCTGCTAACTTAGCAAACATGATAGGATTTGATTCATTCGAGTTGTTAATAGCATTTCCTTCTGGAGGAGTGTGCAGAATGCTCTGCGTAGGAGACATTTGTGCGGAGATAAACAGACTGTCCGAGTTCTATTGTCATAGGAAGAAAAGAGACAAATTGTGAGACTTGTTTTTTTTTTCTAATATCAATTAAAACAGATCTTTATATTCACCTTAGAATCGGGAGTAGAGCACGTGCTTGCCAACATACTTCTCGAAAACGTTCTCGCGCGGGAGGGAAATTCGTCGGTATGAAGAGTTACTCCCTCCATGTAAAATCGCTTAGTGGAGAACGCTGAAATGATGTAACCCTTCGCAGATTCGTCGGGATCTAGAGATGTATTACTTGGATCCAGTCCAGCCTCGTCAGAATACTCAAGATTCTGTATCCACACCTCGATCGCTACTCCCGTGGAAGAATTCAAGGGTACGTGTTCCAAACGTATCACAGTATCGATAAATCTCACTTTGACTCTAGACAAAACTGAGAGAATGATAAAAGAGAATAAAGTATTGGATTTAAAAGTATAGCACAAATAGTATAGTACAAATGAAATGTTTTACTTGAATCTATAGTCTGTGCAAACAGTTCCACCGCCTCTAAGGGCTGAGCATTCCCCGCATTAGCCGCGTCTTGTTGCAGACACTCCTGGGCGAGTTGCATACTAGACGTCATAGAACTCCACATAGACTCGAACATCGATGTTCCCGTCTCGACTCTCTGTCGCGGTTGCACCGTGAGCCTGAGACCCTTGACCTCTACGTAACTCGCTTGACTAAGTAACGCTGACCATGGTATACTAAGAGATATCTCCGTTATAAAACCGTCGACGAATTCCAGCGGGAGATGTTGTTGCTCCCCCATCTCGTTGAGCGCCTGTCGCAATAAATGTTTATTCTTTTACAGAAATATTTCTCGATTATGAATGCTAATATATAATTAACTCTTAAAATATCATGTGTGAATTGACATCCACATGAACATGGATATTCCATTTTCTTATAATTTTTTCATTTATTTACAATGATTCAAAAAAAAAATCTCTAAAAATTCATAAACATACTTTAAAGTTTGTAGAACAAATGTCTTTATTTCATTTTGGACAAAATAAGGAGGTAAGGAGTGGAGGCTTCTACAAGTTTCGAGAAACTTACATGGATAGAAATCGCTCGGACATGAAATATTCATGAGGATATGGATTAAAAGATTATTAAAATAAATAAACACAGCCATTATATGTATAGAATGCAAATAAAAAAAATCAATGTTCCCATTCCCCAAGTAAAGAAAGAATTGTTCAATTGCATCGGAAGAAACAGAGTCTGTATAAATTAGCATTTATTAACATTCAAAATGTCGTAGCATTTACTGATGACTCGCAGTATGCTATTGTATTTAATTAATTTATACAAGTTGCAACCAACTGCGTTTAATGATTTATTATGCGTTAATGCGTAATTATTATATATTACTTATATTACCAACAAAAAAAAGTATAGTCTTGAAGGAAAAAAATATAAGTTTATAAACAAAAAAGATAAGTATAAAAAGATTAGACAAACGTCAGACAAACAGCATTTGTTAAAAATCTAATAAGTCTAGAAGTGAAATTAATAAATGTATTATTTCGACGAAATAATACTTTGAAATTTATTATTTTAACAGGATATTTATTAGTTAATCTTTTTATCAGTCATATATATTTATCACACTAATGCCTATTTCTACCGATATAGATTAACATTAATCTTGGTTTAACTTACTCTCTATCTTTCTCTAGTTCTAAGAAATGGAAAAAGATACAAGCGAAGTTAAATCGGGATTATAGTTAATCTACATCGGTAGAAATAAATATAACTCATGTGTATATATATGTATATATATATATATATATACATATATAATATTACACACCCATATAGAGTTAATTTGTGCTGGAAGAACTATCATAAACCGCTCCATTTTCATTCTATGCGTGTCACATTTTATCCGCTATTACACATTACATGTATATTACAAAAAGTGCGATTAGTCATCACATCGTTAAACAATGTTTTGCATGGCATTTAAACATTAAGTCGCGATCAGCTGTTTGAACGCGAGATACGAGGCATTCGCGACGTAAATATGCATAGTATTGCGCGTGACGAGAATGTGCGCGTTATGTTTATTGAGTGAGCGACGCGATCTTATCATTCTGGAGTCAAGTCCGAGGAAGGAAGAGGATGGAATCGTACAATCGGGCACCGAGACAAAGGAAGGCACACGTTGCCCTGGTACCTGCACATCGAGGCTGACGTTGACGACCCGTCCCGTGCCATTGTACAGGTCGACGGTCAGCTGGTCCAGCGTGAGCTCCTCGAGGAACTGGCCGAGGTAACGCTGCAGCAGGTACCTGCAGGCCCGCTTCTTGATGTCCGCCGACCAGCCGAGCCAAGACATCTTGCTCATTTTCGCACCACGACGGTGCCCGTCTGCGCGCTACGCGATCTCTAACCCGAGGCGTGTTGCGGCGTGTCACGTCCGTAGTGAGGTATCATCTCGTCGCGCCAGGCACGTTGTCGCGAGGCATACCTCGACCGAGCGGCCGAGCGTGTTCAGCAGCGTGGCGAACGGTCCGCGCAAGTGAATCGCATCCCCCTAACCGCCTGCGTCCATGACGCTCGGCTCCACTCGGCTCGAGCACTCGGCGCGGCCCAGCAGTCGAGATGCGGGAAATGTCAGAACGGGGACGCGGCTCGTCCGAAATTCGCGACTGGCGGGGAGCGACGCACACAAAGAGCGAGCACGTGTGTACCCGTGTGGTGGAATGAAACAATAGGAGGGAGTGGGGAAGGGAGTAGAGGGAGTAAACTCTTCCGATTGCTTCATATTAAGGCCACGCGCATAATAAACAAAGCAAAATGTAATTAGTAAACAAATAGTTATTTCCTATAAATATAATATTTCCCATAAAATGAATTTAGTCATTGGTCGATTAGCTAGAACTTACTACTCGACGCGCACTAAACACATTCGGTGTAAACTAGTCCAAAAAGAAATACCAGGAATAGGAATAAATATTAATATTCATAATTCGTTTTTATTTCTTATTATATTATAAGTAATGTCTTATGATATTAATAAGACTGTTTAAGAATTAAGTCTTAAAAAATGAGAATGGACTATAAATAACGTGTAGCCAATCGCAACACGCAGCTTTCAAGGAAGTGACAATTTTATTGGCTATGTGTTTCTTAAGATTTCGAATCGTTCTATATCATTGTAGATACAAGCTTTATATTTAATATTTATTCCTATTCTTAATCTTTTCTCTATTATGCAGAAAGTTTAAAGTTGTCAAGTCTAAACCTATTTTAGCAAGTAGGAATTCTGTAGGAATATAGAAGAATATATATTTACTTTAATATATTGACATATTTATTTAACTATATAGACTTTTATCTTAATTTTATCTTTAGATTACCGTAATTTGGATGGAAATGTGTAAATTAAAGGTTCCAAAATGACACTAGCGATACTCGTCTTGTCCTAGCATTAATTATAGAGGCTTTATTATAGAGGCCGTAAACTGTTAACTTGGGCCGAAACCATAAAGTTTTGACCAATCACGTCATTTGATTCCCTTGTGCGTAACCACGCCGTGGTCGAAATTTTACGGTTTCGGCATAAATTAATAGTTTACGGCCTCTATAAATCCGGCTTTACATATATATCGCCGTAAGTGCGTGAAGGTGCAGCGATTCTCGGAGAGATGCACGCGTCGCATCTAGATATTTGTGCGCAATGGCTATTGATTGAAAAATTCAACATTCAATTTATTGCACCTGAAGGCATAAATGCTTGCGCACCTGCATCTGATCATACTAATTATTTAACTCTTACTGTCCCGAACGCCAACTGACGCCGATGTTTTTTGAAAATCATGGAACTTTCATTATGAATTATAAACAAAATTTGCAGGCTTTTATCTTTTTCTAGTTCCAAGAATTAGAAAAAAGTAAAAAGTAAATCAAATCGAGATTAAAGTTAATTTACATTGATAAAAATGGACATAAAGATAGAGAGAAAAAGAGAGAGAATGTGTTCCGTTTATTACTCATGCTTACATCTCTCTGCTGCGCATCTACGTGCGGTGCTGACGTCACGCCGTGACCGTAGCAGGAATTCTGCCGCCACGTCCATGTATTATTTTGACAAGCGCGAATATACGCTCTCGCCGCTGTGATTTGAGGGATCTGTCCGATCTGTCAAAGGAAACTGAATCTGACTGGATCCATGGATTCCGGCTTTCGTCATAATCGCGTATGATTTCATCGGTACATTGGATCGTGAGGTACTTCTCGTTCGATTGTCCACAAGCCCTGAAGAATGGCACTGTCAAATATTCTGCTGCTCAGCCAAATAGCGGGCTACGTCGTAGCCCTCATTCTGTCGCTCTGCATCATCGTGCCTATGAGCCTGCATCAGGATGAGTTTAGGTATGCTCGTACTGTTGTGACAATCATGAGTTCCCCTGTTGCACGCCATAAATCTCTACCGTCTTCTTCGTCTTCCAGGGGACACTGTCTTCTGTTCTCAACCGGAGTCTGGCAGGAGTTGGACGGCCAGTTCGTGGTGAACTGGGCGTCGCAAGCATATTGCAATTACACGATATTCGTAGGCCTGGTGCTCCTCGTGACGTCGACAATACAGATCTACCGGCTGTCCCTGTTCATGTATCGCAGCGAGGACAGCTCGTTTCTCTCTGCGTTCATGGACGTTGTAACTTCCATCATTCTCACCACCGTTACCCTGATCGCGGCGATTATCGTAACCCTGGGTTTCATGACGTGGTGCCAATGTATGACCAAGAGGTTCCCGTCGTGCGAACTGGCAGCTGGGAATGATATTGACAAGTCCGACGGCATCGACACGTCGGGCTTTTACATCGAACTTGGCGCGGCCCA
The DNA here is from genome assembly GCA_928718305.1 of Tetramorium bicarinatum. Taxonomy (NCBI): domain Eukaryota; kingdom Metazoa; phylum Arthropoda; class Insecta; order Hymenoptera; family Formicidae; genus Tetramorium; species Tetramorium bicarinatum. Next base: position 30,357,683 of record OV788325.1, read on the forward strand.
ATTTGGCATTTGGAGCAGCCTGTCTGTTTGGGTCGGCCTGTCGGTTTTCGCCGTCTTGAAACTGCTGAGATACCATCAACTTGAGAATATGAAAGTTTCCATGTATAGAGAGAGGCAAAGATTAATAGAAGCTACCACGAGCACGCAGCAGCAGGAGCCGAGTTAAGCAGTTGGTAGCCTAACGTTTCGTTTCTCAGGGTGAATTTGATAATAATATGTTTGCTAATTTGCAAAGACAAACGAGATATAAATCTCAATCCATACAGCACAGAAGCTTACAGCTATGTATTGCAACAACTGTGCAATATTGTACATTATAGTGCACGGTTGCAGAAGTATTGTATACATATAATTTGCAATATAATTGGAACACGGTTACAGCAACATTTTAAAAATATTAAAGTGAAAATAATGTCCTATATATTTATGTGTGTATGTATATGTGTGAATGTATCTTATAGCAACATTTCATAACGTTATGGAATGGATACGTTCCATTTCGCGCTCGCAACATTGGTAGAATCATTCCATTCTTGTTTAATATTTGCTAAGTAACAAGAATGAAATGATTCTACGAACGTTGTGAACACGAAATGGAACGCATCCAATGTTGCAATCTTGCGATGAAATGTTGCTACAATGTTCCTGTAATCTTCTTGTGCTGTATGAGAAAGAACATACATTTGCGTGAATAATTACATATACGAGATTCTTCGTTAACTTCAACGCGCACAGAGTTACTGCGAAAAAAGTGATATATTGGTATAATGCTATTCTGTGTTCAGAGCCAACCAAAAAAAGTAGCAATCTTTTTATTCAGAAAGATAAGCATATGATAAAATATTTTTAGAATATCACAAATATATTCTTGTTTACAACTGAAAAAAAATTCTTTGAAAGCCTCGGCATATTATCGTTATTTAAAAAGTTTTTTCTAGGTTTAAATGTATAAGACTTGTATAAAGATCGTTTTAACAATGTATATATTACAATTTATTTCAAAATATAATAAACAGATATAAATGTAATTATAAGAATATAATAATGAAAGTTAATGATAACTTCTTTTATATTTTGTTAATTTTCTATTATATATACATATGCATATATATATATATATGTATATGTAATTATATAATAGACCATTAGATTATTAAGATTAAGAATATAAAATAAGAGATATTTGTTATATAATACTTATACATTTTGTTATTTAATGCTCTCTTTAAATGTGTTTATTACAAAACACGCGTATAATTTTGTATATAAATTACAATACGAAATACATATATTAAAATTATCCTGATCCAGACTGATGCATTTTACTATATTTAACTTGGAAAATCGAGGACATATAACATTGTAATATATCTCAATGTTGAATCATATAATATATATATATATATAAAGTAATAGAAATAGAGAGCATGCGACAATCTGGATCAAAATGTATTTATTCTTTTCGACATATTCCGAGTGTGCTTCTACGACTACCTGGTGGACACGTTCTTGGGGGAAGGTCAATTATTATGAAAGGTGCAATGTCTATTGCAACACATTCCAATTGGAAAGTAGTTTCGTTCACACCTATTACTCCATCGGGCGCACACGGACCGCCTCTTGTTTTAAGAGGATGGCATGTACCGTTATACTTTACCACGCCGTCCTCCTCGCAAGGATTCTCCACGCAACGAGGAACCGCTTCGTTTTCAGGAAGAACGACATAATTTTTGGGTGGACAGGGACCTTGTCTATAGGCTTCGAAGCAAGAATCATTCAACGGGAAGTACAAGAATCGAGGTCTACAATCGCACACCCAGGAGTCTTTTGAGCCGTCTCCCGGGTAGAGAAGCATGTCTTTTGGGCAACTATCCGCTATTGATACGGGTATACGATCCGTTATCATCTACGAGGATAATTATATAAGAATAGAGTAGCTCTATATACATTTTTTTATATTGATATTTATATTACCGTGGAGTTGCCACCGCTGACGTGAGAAGTCTCCTCATCAGTTGGAAATGATATTTTCTGGCTGCTCATCCCATAGGTATATACGAAAAACATAAAACCGATGTACAAACACTTCATCCTCACTTATTGGACAAGGATCGAGCTGCTGAGAAAATTATATGAATAAACGTGTTGACGATTATAGACTAAGAAAATAGGAAAGTCTTTTTAATATGTAACTTCGATATGAGTGCAAAGGTCAATTAAAATCAGAATGTAATTTATATCAGTAACCGGTCAGATAACGACAAGATAGTAAAAACGTTAAGCATTTCCCTCCGCATCCGATTGTGAGAATTTTCCATGGAAAACTAAGAGAGAGAAAAATCTGCGAGATATTTATATACTCTAAAGCGAACGCCCATTCTAATCTAAAGAATAAAAATTATCTCTGAATAGTCATTAGATATAATTATATGTTAACAGCTGCAATCCGGCTCTAATTGATACTTAATATCAAGATGAATGTTTTCCTTACAGTTCCTTAGCAATATATTATCGCCTTCTGGTGAAAAAGAGAAAAATAGGAATATCACACACGTATCAATAACACGCGAGATTTTGTGAACTTCAGAAAGATGGTCTAAGATTCTCTCGGATGCATGCGCGCAATTACACTGAGTCGATGTAACGGTAACTATGATATTTCAAGGCTAACCACTGTCAAACAAAAGAAAATGTAAGAATATACTGACCAGATAATCTTCGCTAATACATTGGCGAGTTATACATATGTGTACGTGTAATCTACGAGAAAGTCGTTTTATAGCGTGTATACATATATATATAGGAATCGAACATAGAAGAGAAGGAAGAGAGGAATTGATTACTATTCTGGGAAAATGTGATTTGCAATTGTAATTCAAGATGATTAAATCATTCGCGATGAGATAACAAGAAGCAATAATAAAATATTTAAATGTAAAAAAAGTGAATTTTTTAAAATTATATATTTACAAAAAAACATACTACAGAATTATTCTTCAGAATTTAAAAATTCTATTTCATTATCTGCACCTAAAGAATTGTTCATAGAATCTATGAAATAACTTTCTGTGTATTCTGGCCAGGATTGAAATTCTTTAAAGAGTTCTAAAATTTGCACTGGCATCAAGTCTCCAAATTCCGTATATATTGTATAATCTTTGGCTATTAGTCTGATTCCACAGTCTGGTATCCATGTTCTAGAAATAAAACATATATCTACATATAATATATATATATATATATATATATATATATATATATATATATATATGTATATAAACTTGTAAAACTATATTTGAAACTCTTTATAAAAGAAAAATATTTGATAGAGACCGTATATATAACTTCTTTGTCATACTCACTCTAATGCAGGTATCACTCTGGTACAGCGTTTTTGCATGTGATGTTTCACAAAATAGGAAAATATTCTCCAATCTTTTTGTGAAAATTCTGAGTAAAGATCAGGTTTGGGCTCTAGCTTTATCACATATAATTTTTCATAATTTTCTTTCTCAAGTGAAGGGTCTAAATTACGTCTCATATTAGCATGGCGTTTTTTCTTTGGCCAAGGTATAAAAGCTTTTCTATTCAATGTTCCCAGGAATTTATAATTAAACATTAATCTGAACATCACCTTTGAGTAACTGTAGAATTTGTGGTTACTGATAATATCTGTACTATAATTCTAAAACATTAAAACCGAAGATTAGTATGATTATCAATACTCTTGAAAAATATTACTTCAAAGGAAAAAAGACATACTAACATGCCACATGGTTGGAAGTACCGCGATGTAGAAGGTAGGCCTTCCATAAAACATGAAACCTTTGCGAAAGAGTAAACTGTGTAGAATAAATGTAAATAAATATCTACTATCTGATGCGCCTATTACTTGCATGTAAGTTTCATCTTCCCAATTTTTTCTTTCTATTGCTTTGAAATTATCTAGCCATTTTTCATTAGTCGTTATTTTATCGTCGTAAAACAGTCTTGTTAATGCAAAGAGATTAGAATTGGAAGAAATTAGATTCAATTTTCCAGGATATTTCGTACAAATCGTTTTCTGTACATTATCTAATTTTGGATTTGCTTCGTACAGGTGGATTTTTGGTACGTCAGCTTTCAACAGTTCTCTCGTTAGTACGCCAAAACCAGGATTTATTTCGGCAACGTAACACATATTTTTCGAGAGATCATTTTTAATCAAAGAGACATATTTCGCAGCGATATCTTTGTCAATCAAATGCAATACACTTGTGACTCCTCTTTTCAATGTCCATTTCATTGATCGAATAAAATCAGCTACATCTGGATTAACGTCCTGTATATAATTAATAATGTCATCTGCCGTCTCTTTATCGTGCAACAGAGAATCTTCAATATATTTCAACTGTTTGTTTTTGTGTTTCTTTTTCACTTTTGGTAATTCTATTTTCTCAATCAGTCCCTTCATCTTTACAGTATTAGTACGTTCTTTCTGTACAGGTGAACTGTCATTCGTCAATGTTGAGCAATATACATTTACAACGTGCCTAGTTCTTCTTGATAAATAGGAAGTTATTACAGGTAAAAGGCTTCTGTGTAACATTTTATATTCGATCTGTAAAAAACGAAAATAGAGAGCAATCTTCGAGGACAGTGTTCAAATACAAAAGGCAATCATAAAGACATCTTAAACTTGTAATTTTCTTTTTTTTTAAGTAAAATTTCTCTCAAATAATCTTACCAGGATTCTTAACAGATTGATAGATTTCTTCCAACATTTCGTTTTTTTCTTCTTAATCAAATTCACGTTCAAAATGCCTCTACATGTGTGGCTGTTTATAAGCAAACATAACCTAAATTAACCTAATCTCACTTTTCTTAGCGCACTATACTAGACATGCTGCACATAATGCGGGCGTTTTCTGCTTGTCATGTCTGAGACAATTGTAAGTAATTAACAAATGTACAACCTGTATAGTAGATGTATAAGCTATAAATTTTAATCGTCTCATAATGTTTCTTCAAACACATTTATTATAGTAATCTTGGTTATATTCTTTTTCTAAAGTATAGGATAGTATTTTAATCTAAAATATACATGATATTGTCATTAATATACAAACATTTACTATAATTATTATATAAATTATGTCAATATATAAACTATAAAGTAATTATAACTTTATGGAGATAAAATATTTGAGCTATAAAACTAGAATTTATTTTGTCACATCAGATTATTTTTATTTAAAATATGTGATATTTTATATATTAATTATTATATTACTTTATATAGGGACAAAATATCTGAGTTATAAAATTAGAATTTATCTTGTCGCAGATAAATTCTAGTCAGATTATTATTAAATTACTTTTATAATTTGCTTCACAGGTGAAATAGATATACATCTTAGATATTATCTTTGGATTCTCCTGAAATGAGGATAGCTTATCGGTGATATTACATCGTTATCATTATCTCCACGAAGATTTGTAAAATGGCTCAGAGTGCTGCTTTATTAGCGCGGATAGTGGCATCCTCTGTATCAGCCACGGTGCAGGCTGGCAAAATAATCCGGGATGTCTTGAGCAAAGGTGGATTGAATATTGTGGAGAAAGGCAAGAACGATCTACAAACGGAGGCAGACCGTTGCGCCCAGCGATGCATCATAACTTCGCTCAGTCGTCAGTTCCCAAATATCACGATTATTGGAGAGGAAGAGCCATCTAGCTGCGAGGTACCATCGGAATGGATCATCACAGAAGCGGATCAAGACGTGTTGCAGTTGAAGCTACCAGCCCACTTGGAGGACGTTAATCCTAAGGATGTTTGCGTCTGGGTAGATCCTTTAGATGGTATTGATGTTTCAATGTGAACATAAAAATCCTGCGTAAATGTGACATGTTTTACTATAAATGTGCAAATTATTGTGCCCTACAGAAATAATAAGTATGCAGCAGAAAAAAAATTATTTCTGGAAAAAGACTATATTCTTTTTAATTGTATAATGTACATTTAATTGTATAAAGTACAAAAATAATGATACAAGAGTGCAATGTCAAAGCTAAGTTTATTATCTGAATTCGTCTTTTCACCTTTAATATTTGAAAATTGATAATTTTTCTGCTGCATACCCGTTATTTCTACTATCACTGTACATTTTGAAGCATCAACATTATTTCTAAAGGAATTTGTATTGCAGGTACGGCGGAATACACGCAAGGACTGGTGGAACATGTTACTGTACTGGTCGGTGTGGCAATCGGCAAAACCGCAATCGGTGGCGTGATACATCAACCGTACTACAAGAATAATGGAAGCGACACATATTTTGAGAACGGTCGTACATTATGGGGTATTGACGGCGCGGGATTCGGGGGATTCACACCGAAATTGCCTCCAGAGGGGGAGAGAATAATTACGACCACTCGGTAGCAAGCGATTTTAACATTTGTATCTGCGATATTTTATTTTGTTGAATGTATCATATTGTTCTTCAGTTCGCATTCCGACACTCTTGTCCAAAACGCGGTAAAATCATTGGATCCTGACAAAGTGACACGCGTCGGCGGTGCCGGGCACAAGGTAATTAGATAAGTGATTATTGACGATTCTTGTTGATTGCAGATGATCTCCGAATTATTTGAGACATATTCTTTATTAATGAAACTGAATATTGCATCTTTATTCGCAGGTAATTCTTCTGTTGGAGGGAAAGGCTCACGCGTACGTGTTTGCTAGTCGTGGATGTAAGAGATGGGATACCTGTGCGCCTGAAGCTGTTCTTCATGCAATCGGTGGTGTTTTAACCGATTTTCATGGTGAACGGTATTCTTACAATCGGGAAACCCCGTATGTAAATGTAAGGGGCGTACTGGCCACTGCGCCCGGCCAGTCGCATCAGTGGTATTTAAGTCGTATACCTGATGAAGTAAAACAAAAGTTGCAATAGGTGATCTGCACATTCGGCAGTTTTTAATTGGCATCGTATGATATTAAATTACTTAAATAAAAGAAAAATATCTTCTAGATATAATATAAACATTCCATATAATTTTATATTTTCCATTTCGACACTTTATTTCAATATAATTCTAATTTATAAAGAAAAGTTTGAAAATAGCTCGAAACAATCTTGAAATAAAATTATACGTCAAGAAGAATTTTAGGTGAACGGATTTAATTATTTTACTCCTACTTTGCTAATTTATTATAATTATTTTTTACAACGGTTAAAAATAAATTTAGTTATGAAATTAATGTTATCACATTGGATTAATAAAAATATTGCATATTTTATGTACATATAAAGTTACACATGAAATGCATAACTTTATAAATAATGAAAAAATGCTAGTAATATTATCAGCAGATTATCTGTTTCAAAGGGGCGTTACTAGATTAACAGCATTCAAGGCAATAAATAAACGAGTAAATATTCACGGTCAATATACTGACGCAGCAACCATTCCGGTTTTCCGTCAAGGAATTTAAGTAGAAGGGAGAATTAAAAGCACTGTAAGGAGCAGCGGCAAGTTAGTACGCGACAACACGTCGTCCAGTTTAGCAGTATTCCGATTTGTCTTGCTACCAAATAAACCGGTTATCCTTCGGTAATCGTATATCATAAAAAAGTGAGAAAGATAAAGGGACGAAAGACAGCACGTGAACGAATTCGAAGCTGACTCAGAAGATAGGAATTCGAAAAAGATAGAGAGGGGCAACTTATAATTAACAATCAACTCCGGCACAGCAATTTAGTACGGAACATGGAGGAACATTTTCTATTCGCAAAATTGTTTTTCTTGGCGATACTTCTAAATATTTCTGAGAATTATGCCGCTTATCGACCTCCAGCGGCTACGGTGCAGCCACTTCATCCCAGGGGAATACGCATATCTATTCCCGGTAATCATTAGTATATTTAAGTAGAAACTTAACAAATAAAATAATTGAACTAAATGAAGATTGCAGATACTTATGTAAATATTTCTGTAAATTTATTTAAATTGAAAGAATTGCTATAGTTGTTTTAAGATATTGCGTATCATATGTCCATATAAATTATATATTATATGTATAACATATAAATATAAATTATATATTATAATTAAAATTATAGAATTTTATTTAATCAGGAATAACATTCTTTTTTATAGATGAGCATGGAATTACATTAGTGGCCTTCCATGTAAAATTTAATGAGGATTTTGATGGCTTAGAAGCGGGACATATCGCGAAAGATATTCTCAAAATTCGTAATGGAAGATGGACTTATGAAGACCGACATACTGTATTAAATAGAGATGATATTATCTATTACTGGGTTCATGTAGTGTATGAAGGTCTTGGTTATAATTTGATTGATCAATCATATCGGGTTAAAGGTAAGTTTTATATAAATGTTAGTCAAAGTTATTTAACCTCTGTTTTATTTTATATATATATATTTTTTTCTATTTAATTACAATTTATTTTTTATCACTGAGATGATTTTAGTGATAATTACGGTGACCATCTGTCCTATATTACAAAGGATAGTCCTTTATTTTAGGTCTGTATCCTTTAGATATGTTTCTTCTTGAAAACTCACTTTTGTCTTTTATTTCTAAAGAGTCCTTTATTACCTTTATATATTTTGTGTAATGTTTAAATAAAGATAAGTTTCTTTTTTTATATAAATATATATTCAGGGAAAAATATTAATGATAATAAATTTACATTGTACTTGTTTGTGGAGGAAGGGTAGGTGACGATGTTCTTTATTTTTCTTAAAGAAACATGGTCACCGTAGTGATAATAGATGAATGATGTGATCTTATTATCATTTATGATATAATTTGATTTGGTTTATTGAAAGAGCAGTTATTTATTTATTAGATACAATATACAATTGTATTCGCAATTTTTTTATTATAAATATTAAAACCTTGTTTTATTTTTAGATTTTTACACTTACGATGGCACTCTGTATGTTGAGCCCACGGTTGAAAGTCCGCAGAGCTGTACAACAATATCCTCTACATTGATCTTCGAAAACGACGAAGAACGACAAGCCTGTTCAAATCAACTCATTTTTGAGGACAACTTCGATAATATCAATACCACCAAATGGAATTTATTGAATAGTTTTTCCGGTCCGCCGGTAAGTATCGCTAAAGCTGATTTATAAGAAATTGGTTTTTGTTAAATTTAGCTATTTTTTACGCTAGGATTCTGAATTTGTTGTCTATATGACTGACAAAGTAACGGATACTCGCGATGGACGGCTGCGTATTACACCGACTCTGCTTAATACTCAATACGGCGACAACAACTTCGTATCACGTGGACAATTAACTCTAGAAAAGTATGTGGATAACACGAATTAAGAAAATAAAAGATTAAAGTCAAAGTTAATTATATTCTTTTCTCAGTTGCACAGAAATTAATACAGAATATTGTCAACGCCAAGCCATTGGCTCATACATCTTGCCTCCTGTAATCTCCGGACGTATTAATACAAAAGGAAAATTTGAATTTCTCTACGGGCGTGTCGAAGTAAAAGCCAAGTTACCACATGGCGATTGGGTGTATCCTCGTAAGTTTATCATAATTTTTACCATTTCGTTTGCAATTTTGATAATTATAAATGTATTTTGTAGTAATAACATTGGAGAACCCTGAGAACACATTGCAATCGGGACTGCATCGCGAGATTAGAATAGCATCCTCAGCGGGCAACGAAGAGCTAAAGGGGCTAAACAATGATGATATCAGTGGCCACATACTATCTGCAGGCGGACTGACTATATCCAGCACTAATACGCAGAGTAATCGCGAGGAACTACCTAAAAGAGTGTCGGGCAAAGCCTGGTCGGACGATTTTCATATCTTCGAGATCGAATGGAAAAACGGTCTCATTAAAGCAAAAGTCGACGGAGTGCATTACGGCGACCAAACCGTCGACCTTTCGTTTGGAAAAAAGGTATTGAAGTTATATTATATTTTTCTTCGTTAATAGAGCCCTGCACCATTTGCATAGTTTTACTTATTCTTGTAATAATGCTGAGAGTTTGATATCATGTATTGTGTAGTCGCATTTGACTCTGGGAGTAGCTGTCGGAGGGTTTCACGAATTTCCGGATCATTCCACGAGCAGCGGATATACCAAACCGTGGCGAAATATCGAAGCGAAGGTATATAATTTAAGCTTGTTTTTTAAAATTTAAGAAACATTTCAGAGCGCTATGTTACATATGCTACAGTTTTTAAGAAATAAATGCAATCACATTATTCTTTACAGGCATTGTACAATTTCTATCGCGCGGAAGATAAATGGCATCGCACATGGAACGATAAAACAACGCTTCAAGTGGATTATGTGAAAATATGGGCATTGTGAATATTTTCGTCTCTACGAAACAGTATACATATAACAGTAAACAGATTACGTATATTTTTATAATTTGGATATACTCTACACGCGTATCTTTCTTGCAAAAATAACACATTGATACGTTTGTTTTAATAACAATCACTTAACTCATATATATATTGTATACAAAATAAATAGTGCAGACTGATTTATATTTAATGATTATTTCTTCTTTTAGAGTTCTGAGACTATTATCTTAAGATAACATAGTTTATAGTTCTATTGTGTTCGATGGATATTTATATTTAGTAAGGCAGATTTAATAGAACTAACTACCTTGCACAGAAGTCTCGTTAATCTTTTTGGTATCTACTATTTTCAGTATATTGTCGACTTATTTGTTTAGTAAGGCGAAATTTTGATACATAAGTTGTCACTAAATAAAGTTTTACTAAAAAGAGGAAATACATAGAGTATGTTTTTTTATAAATTTAATAATACAAAGCGCACATGGCCAAAAAGCATGCACGTGTCGCTACATTTTGTTGATATGTCAAAGTTCATAGAAAATTGCAAATCCTTTTCGTGCATGCGCCCGTTCTTACCACCTATAGATCTGCTTTGCGGGATTCTTTTCGCGTTCAACAACAACTTTGTATATCGTTGAATTCAAATTTTTCAAGCACTCCGATTAGCGACAGTCTAACTAAAACCAGAGAGAAACCTGAGAGCGACCATCCCGGCCTTTTTCGCGGGACCGATCGTTGGCCTAGCATCCGCGCCAAACGTGGATGTAGAACTACGTGGCCACGTTCACTGTCGATAAAAAATATATCGATCGTAAGATACAGATTATTTATTAAAATTAAATTAATGTAAGTTTTACAAATTTATACCCAGTGAAAAATGATGATCGACGCGACATCGACGTGATGCCTTTTCGATGTAAAATTTAAGATATTGACGCGATATCGCGTCGACATCGATTTGACCAACCATTTCTCACTGGGTAATATTAAAATTATTTATTATATGTATTTTGGGATTTGTGTCTTTGAAATATATACGTGCAGCAGTGAGTCAAAAATTTCATTCTTCATTCTTTATTCTTCATTCACTTCAAAATTTAGATTTTCAGCGATTTGAGTAGTTGTTATTGATCTCTATCAGGCATTGATTTGACTCGCGTCGTATCTGAAGTTGCCGCTACTTTCCGAGCTTCCGTCGCCATTAGCGCAACCAAACGCGACCGCGACGCAAGATGGATCGATCTCGAGCTGAATGCAGCGACGCATTTAATTAGCAAGCATAATCATCGTCCACCATAAGATACAGGTATTTCACCACTTATATCTTATAATATTCGAGATCCGCGCAGCCGGAGAAGCGTGGCGTTGCACGTAAATTTCTATCAGGCGGTAATAGTTGGATAAAGAACTTGGCGCGAACGAACGGCAGCGACGATCGTCACGAAGCTTGTGCGTATCGTGTTTAGCGAAATCTCCACCTTTGATTTTAAGTTGTTGATATTCAGTCGTTCACAATGTAATACGCGCGCGAGAAAGTAATCATTATCTACTATTTAATTAATTACGTAGAGAACAGACATTTGTTGGACAAAGCGCGAAAAATGCGCGAGCGCGTAGTATTCGGAACCCGCGCAACACTGCAAAATAACAATAAAGCAGTTTTATATAAGCGAGATTTACGAGTTTAAATGCTGCGCACATTTTCTAATTAATCGATTCTCGCGCAAAGTTAGCGGCCTCGTATATTTCATTGCCGTGGCGATGAAACGACGCCGGCGAATCGACGACGCGATTCTTTTAATTAAACATTTTAAAATCTATCACGGTAATTTAATTGTGATTTGTACATTATCGTTATCGGACTGACACGTTCAAGTACAGGTAATTCACTCAAGCGATGGAAAGCTGAAACATAGTCGCTCTTAAAATTTTGATATATTCAATAAAATATTCGACGTAACGCGCTCGGCAATACTCGGCAGTGCTCGACGGCTCGGCGCCCTCGCGCGCCGCTTACTTAGCAGCAGTTCCCGCGCATTCCCGCCAGTTCCCGCGCATTCCCGCGTAACCGTTGTCCCGAGTGTTGACCGACCGTTGAGCCAGCAGCGAGAGCAGAGCTTCGTTTATCGAAACGTAATATTTTACGAAATAGGTAAGTTATTGGTTGGTGCGACGAATACTGATTGGACTGCGATGTGCGATAAGATAGTGTCTCGTAATTCTTATAAAGTAATATCTTGTGCGAGTAATCATTCGGAATCGGAGTAAAGTTCGCAATGCTATTTTCGAATCGGACGCGAAGTGAAAAAGTGTCGCGACGATGAATGGATTGAGCGGTATCGCGATCCGTTCATGTAGCAATTATTATAGTGAACATTATTATAAATGCGCATAAGAATTATTTCTTTAAACGTTGATCGCCATTTTGAACGCCTCTTTAATGTGAATTATATATTTGTGTGTTGCAGCGTCACACGTAATGTAAATTATATACTTGTATGTTGCCCGATGACAAGTCCCAGATGTCCTGAGAGGAGGAGGAGGAGGTCTAGGATAGACTGCGGGCCCCGACGGAGCAACCTTGGGGTAAGCATCATTTCTTATTTGTATAAAATTAGTAGTTTCCTCTTATTTATTCTGATTCTTTTATTTCGCTAAGAAAACTTTTTGAAATTATCAAAGTTTATCATTATGAAATCTTCGGAAAATAGATAATTGTAATTATATTTTTTTATTGAAACATAAATTAGACGCATGTAAGAATTATCTTGCGAAACGTTGGTCATTTTGAACTTTATTTAATTTGAATTTTATATTTGTATGTTACAGATATTCTATCATCATAGCTACGTGGCTGAAATAACTCCACCCGTTGCGCATCGGATCGGTGAGTCAAATTTTTTTTATTGGGGGAACGGATCTATGATTAATCAAGTATAGAGTAAATATATTTTGGTTTTACACAATCGGATGACGACAATAAATAATAATAGAAAAATATTATATTTAAATGTAAATATTGCATTATTGCACTTTATAGATCCGTTGTCTTAAAATTGATGGGCTAGAATTAATTATGGTAGATATTTAATCTTGGTATTATCTATATTGTCGATGTAGTACGTATTATGCGATTGTGCTTGAGCAAATGCTCGCATACTTCGTACACAGCTCGTAATATCGAGCTCATTGTTTATCAAATGTTTGATTTACCATTATTTTAATTATTTGTCAAATCATATCACGTCTAAATAATTGTGTATCAATGTTACAAACTTTATATAAAATATATAAAATTAATATTTAACAAAATATGGAAATCTGAGTTTTATTTCGCGAAATTTTTTTAATTTGCGTAAATTAAATATTCGAAATTGCATTATATAAATTAATTTTTTTTATATTAATTACATTTTTTATATTAATTTTATATTAATTAATATTTTTCTATAAAGTGTATTTTAGAAACTGAGAAACAAGTAAAATAATTCTATTATATATATATATATATATATATATATATATATATATATGTATATATGTGTATGTGTATATATGTATGTGTGTGTGTGTGTGTGTGTGTGTGTGTGTGTGTGTGTGTGTGTGTATAAAATAAAGATTTTTTAAATATAAAATTTTTCCTTAGATTTATTTTTTATGAAACTATATTTATTTAAAAAAGAGATAAGAATAAGAATACTGTATTAGGTATTATAAAAAAAATAAATAACTGTAGTTAGAGAAAAATGATACATTAGTTAGGATGTGTTTTATTTATTTATCTATTCCTCTCCTTCATCCTTTCCCATATTTTTCCAAGATTAAATATCATATAAATCATTGCAAAGAAATTATATCTAGAGATATTTAGAAAATTTTAATACGTATAAATATCAACATGAATTAAGAAAATATGAAGAATTTTCTTTTTGAAAAAAAATCATTTTTAGGAAACTTAATAATGATTATTAAATATTAAAATTTCAACAAAGCAATGATTTTGACTTAATTGTTTGTAGCCTATATATCTATTTACATATCTATTTTTGATTGAGAGAAATTGGTTTTATGATATAATATCGCGTATCATATAAATGACGCGAGATTGTAAATATTTTGTCAAAAAATTATAAAACTTTTTATATATTTGTAAAAAATGTCGATTGTACAATTATTTAATTTTGCAGAAATATATAATTACATATTTACATATTATGTTAAAAATTATTTTAAGAAAAAATTAAAAATTTATCTAAATTTATTTATGTCAATACTTAATATAATAATTTTGTAATAAATTTGTTCGTCCTCTATTTCAGTGGTACGTATGGCAAGTGAGATCTGACGCGTCGTCAAGTACGACAGTACTGTGCAGGAACCCAACGCGCACCTATCAAGCAAGGGCGGTAACAGATGGCCGCGGAAGTCGTTGAACGTCGTGTAGCCCCCCTCGTTGCGTGCCACCTTGTCGTGGTGAGGGGGCTCACCCGTCGCTCCTAGGAGCTTTGGGTGCCAAGAGCACGCCGTACCTTTTCGTCTCTTTCGAGAGGGAATTGGTACAACCGGGAGCAGGAGCCGGGGTGGCCGCGGAAGTCGTTGAACGTCGTGTAGCACGACGATTCGACTTTCGCGGCTAAGTCCGGCGCGCCTGCGGGGTCGAGCAGGAGCCGGGGTGGCCGCGGAAGTCGTTGAACGTCGTGTAGCACGACGATTGCGACTTTCGCGGCTAAGTCCGGCGCGCCTGCGGGGTCGAGCAGGAGCCGGGGTGGCCGCGGAAGTCGTTGAACGTCGTGTAGCACGACGATTTCGACTTTCGCGGCTAAGTCCGGCGCGCCTGCGGGGTCGGGCAGGAGCCGGGGTGGCCGCGGAAGTCGTTGAACGTCGTGTAGCACGACGATTTCGACTTTCGCGGCTAAGTCCGGCGCGCCTGCGGGGTCGAGCAGGAGCCGGGGTGGCCGCGGAAGTCGTTGAACGTCGTGTAGCACGACGATTGCGACTTTCGCGGCTAAGTCCGGCGCGCCTGCGGGGTCGAGCAGGAGCCGGGGTGGCCGCGGAAGTCGTTGAACGTCGTGTAGCACGACGATTGCGACTTTCGCGGCTAAGTCCGGCGCGCCTGCGGGGTCGAGCAGGAGCCGGGGTGGCCGCGGAAGTCGTTGAACGTCGTGTAGCACGACGATTGCGACTTTCGCGGCTAAGTCCGGCGCGCCTGCGGGGTCGAGCAGGAGCCGGGGTGGCCGCGGAAGTCGTTGAACGTCGTGTAGCACGACGATTGCGACTTTCGCGGCTAAGTCCGGCGCGCCTGCGGGGTCGAGCAGGAGCCGGGGTGGCCGCGGAAGTCGTTGAACGTCGTGTAGCACGACGATTGCGACTTTCGCGGCTAAGTCCGGCGCGCCTGCGGGGTCGAGCAGGAGCCGGGGTGGCCGCGGAAGTCGTTGAACGTCGTGTAGCACGACGATTGCGACTTTCGCGGCTAAGTCCGGCGCGCCTGCGGGGTCGAGCAGGAGCCGGGGTGGCCGCGGAAGTCGTTGAACGTCGTGTAGCACGACGATTTCGACTTTCGCGGCTAACTCCGGCGCGCCTGCGGGGTCGAGCAGGAGCCGGGGTGGCCGCGGAAGTCGTTGAACGTCGTGTAGCACGACGATTTCGACTTTCGCGGCTAACTCCGGCGCGCCTGCGGGGTCGGGCAGGAGCCGGGGTGGCCGCGGAAGTCGTTGAACGTCGTGTAGCACGACGATTTCGACTTTCGCGGCTAATTCCGGCGGGGCCGGGCAGGAACCGGGGTGGCCGCGGAAGTCGTTGAACGTCGTGTAGCACGACGATTTCGACTTTCGCGGCTAATTCCGGCGCGCCCGCGCGCGGGCCCCCCTCGTTGCGTGCCACCTTGTCGTGGTGAGGGGGCTCACCCGTCGCTCCTAGGAGCTTTGGGTGCCAAGAGCACGCCGTACCTTTTCGTCTCTTTCGAGAGGGAATTGGTACAACCGGGAGCAGGAGTCGGGGTGGCCGCGGAAGTCGTTGAACGTCGTGTAGCACGACGATTTCGACTTTCGCGGCTAACTCCGGCGCGCCTGCGGGGTCGGGCAGGAGCCGGGGTGGCCGCGGAAGTCGTTGAACGTCGTGTAGCACGACGATTTCGACTTTCGCGGCTAACTCCGGCGCGCCTGCGGGGTCGGGCAGGAACCGGGGTGGCCGCGGAAGTCGTTGAACGTCGTGTAGCACGACGATTTCGACTTTCGCGGCTAACTCCGGCGCGCCTGCGGGGTCGAGCAGGAGCCGTGGTGGCCGCGGAAGTCGTTGAACGTCGCGTAGCACGACGATTTCGACTTTCGCGGCTAACTCCGGCGCGCCTGCGGGGCCGGGCAGGAACCGGGGTGGCCGCGGAAGTCGTTGAACGTCGTGTAGCACGACGATTTCGACTTTCGCGGCTAACTCCGGCGCGCCCGCGGGGCCGGGCAGGAACCGGGGTGGCCGCGGAAGTCGTTGAACGTCGTGTAGCACGATGATTTCGACTTTCGCGGCTAACTCCGGCGTGCCTGCGGGGCCGGGCAGGAACCGGGGTGGCCGCGGAAGTCGTTGAACGTCGTGTAGCACGACGATTTCGACTTTCGCGGCTACCTCCGGCGCGCCTGCGGGGCCGGGCAGGAACCGGGGTGGCCGCGGAAGTCGTTGAACGTCGTGTAGCACGACGATTTCGACTTTCGCGGCTAACTCGGGCGCGCCTGCGGGGTCGAGCAGGAGCCGGGGCGGCCGCGGAAGTCGTTGAACGTCGTGTAGCACGACGATTTCGACTTTCGCGGCTAACTCCGGCGCGCCTGCGGGGCCGGGCAGGAATCGGGGTGGCCGCGGAAGTCGTTGAACGTCGTGTAGCACGACGATTTCGACTTTCGCGGCTAACTCCGGCGCGCCTGGGGTAGCACGACGATTTCGACTTTCGCGGCTAACTCCGGCGCGCCTGCGGGGTCGGGCAGGAACCGGGGTGGCCGCGGAAGTCGTTGAACGTCGTGTAGCACGACGATTTCGACTTTCGCGGCTAACTCCGGCGCGCCTGCGGGGCTGGGCAGGAGCCAGGGTGGCCGCGGAAATCGTTGAACGTCGTGTAGCACGACGATTTCGACTTTCGCGGCTAATTCCGGCGCGCCCGCGCGCGGGCCCCCCTCGTTGCGTGCCACCTTGTCGTGGTGAGGGGGCTCACCCGTCGCTCCTAGGAGCTTTGGGTGCCAAGAGCACGCCGTACCTTTTCGTCTCTTTCGAGAGGGAATTGGTACAACCGGGAGCAGGAGCCGGGGTGGCCGCGGAAGTCGTTGAACGTCGTGTAGCACGACGATTTCGACTTTCGCGGCTAACTCCGGCGCGCCTGCGGGGCCGGGCAGGAACCGGGGTGGCCGCGGAAGTCGTTGAACGTCGTGTAGCACGACGATTTCGACTTTCGCGGCTAACTCCGGCGCGCCTGCGGGGTCGGGCAGGAGCCTGGGTCGGGCAGGAACCGGGGTGGCCGCGGAAGTCATTGAACGTCGTGTATCACGACGATTTCGACTTTCGCGGCTAACTCCGGCGCGCCTGCGGGGTCGGGCAGGAACCGGGGTGGCCGCGGAAGTCGTTGAACGTCGTGTAGCACGACGATTTCGACTTTCGCGGCTAATTCCGGCGCGCCCGCGCGCGGGCCCCCCTCGTGCGTGCCACCTTGTCGTGGTGAGGGGGCTCACCCGTCGCTCCTAGGAGCTTTGGGTGCCAAGAGCACGCCGTACCTTTTCGTCTCTTTCGAGAGGGAATTGGTACAACCGGGAGCAGGAGCCGGGGTGGCCGCGGAAGTCGTTGAACGTCGTGTAGCACGACGATTTCGACTTTCGCGGCTAACTCTGGCGCGCCTGCGGGGTCGGGCAGGAGCCGGGGTGGCCGCGGAAGTCGTTGAACGTCGAAGTCGTTGAACGTCGTGTAGCACGACGATTTCGACTTTCGCGGCTAACTCCGGCGCGCCGGCGGGGCCGGGCAGGAACCGGGGTGGCCGCGGAAGTCGTTGAACGTCGTGTAGCACGACGATTTCGACTTTCGCGGCTAACTCCGGCGCGCCTGCGGGGCCGGGCAGGAGCCGTGGTGGCCGCGGAAGTCGTTGAACGTCGTGTAGCACGACGATTTCGACTTTCGCGGCTAACTCCGGCGCGCCTGCGGGGCCGGGCAGGAACCGGGGTGGCCGCGGAAGTCGTTGAACGTCGTGTAGCACGACGATTTCGACTTTCGCGGCTACCTCGGGCGCGCCTGCGGGGTCGAGCAGGAGCCTGGGTGGCCGCGGAAGTCGTTGAACGTCGTGTAGCACGACGATTTCGACTTTCGCGGCTAACTCGGGCGCGCCTGCGGGGTCGAGCAGGAGCCGGGGTGGCCGCGGAAGTCGTTGAACGTCGTGTAGCACGACGATTTCGGCTTTCGCGGCTAACTCGGGCGCGCCTGCGGGGTCGAGCAGGAGCCGGGGTGGCCGCGGAAGTCGTTGAACGTCGTGTAGCACGACGATTTCGACTTTCGCGGCTAACTCCGGCGCGCCTGCGGGCTGAACGTCGTGTAGCACGACGATTTCGACTTTCGCGGCTAACTCCGGCGCGCACTCTGCGGGCCGGGCAAGACCAGGCGGCCGCGGAAGTCGTTGAACGTCGTGTAGCACGACGATTTCGACTTTCGCGGTTAACTCCGGCGCATTACCTTGCGGGCCGGGCAGGAATTGGGGTGGCCATGAAGTCGTTGAACGTCGTGTAGCACGACGATTTCGACTTTCGCGGCTAAGTCCTGCGCGCCTGCGGGGCCGGGCAGGAACCGGGGTGGCCGCGGAAGTCGTTGAACGTCGTGTAGCACGACGATTTCGACTTTCGCGGCTAACTCCGGCGCGCTCGCGGGGCCGGGCAGGAACCGGAGTGGCCGCGGAAGTCGTTGAACGTCGTGTAGCACGACGATTTCGACTTTCGCGGCTAACTCCGGAGCGCCTGCGGGGCCGGTCAGGAACCGGGGTGGCCGCGGAAGTCGTTGAACGTCGTGTAGCACGACGATTTCGACTTTCGCGGTTAACTCCGGCGCGCCTGCGGGGCCGGGCAGGAACCGGGTGGCCGCGGAAGTCGTTGAACGTCGTGTAGCACGACGATTTCGACTTCTCGCCGCGGCTAACTCGGCGCGCCTGTGCCGGGCAGGAATTGGGGGTGGCCGCGGAAGTCGTTGAACGTCGTGTAGCACGACGATTTCGACTTTCGTGGCTAAGTCCGGCGCGCCTGCGGGGCCGGGCAGGAACCGGGGTGGCCGCGGAAGTCGTTGAACGTCGTGTAGCACGACGATTTCGACTTTCGCGGCTAACTCCGGCGCGCTCGCGGGGCCGGGCAGGAGCCGGGGTGGCCGCGGAAGTCGTTGAACGTCGTGTAGCACGACGATTTCGACTTTCGCGGCTAACTCCGGCGCGCCTGCGGGGCCGGGCAGGAACTGGGGTGGCCGCGGAAGTCGTTGAACGTCGTGTAGCACGACGATTTCGACTTTCGCGGCTAACTACGGCGCGCCTGCGGGGCCGGGCAGGAACCGGGGTGGCCGCGGAAGTCGTTGAACGTCGTGTATAATGACGATTTCGACTTTCGCGGCTAACTCCGGCGCGACTGCGGGGCCGGGCAGGGCCGGGGTGGCCGCGGAAGTCGTTGAACGTCGTGTAGCACGACGATTTCGACTTTCGCGGCTAACTCCGGCGCGCCTGCGGGGTCGAGCAGGAGCCGGGTGGCCGCGGAAGTCGTTGAACGTCGTGTAGCACGACGATTTCGACTTTCGCGGCTAACTCCGGAGCGCCTGCGGGGCCGGGCAGGAACCGGGGTGGCCGCGGAAGCCGTTGAACGTCGTGTAGCACGACGATTTCGACTTTCGCGGCTAACTCCGGAGCGCCTGCGGGGCCGGGCAGGAACCGGGGTGGCCGCGGAAGTCGTTGAACGTCGTGTAGCACGACGATTTCGACTTTCGCGGCTAATTCCGGCGCGCCCGCGCGCGGGCCCCCCTCGTTGCGTGCCACCTTGTCGTGGTGAGGGGGCTCACCCTTCGCTCCTAGGAGCTTTGGGTGCCAAGAGCACGCTGTACCTTCTCCTCTCTTTCGAGAGGGAATTGGTACAATGTCCCAATCTACGATGTAAGACACCATGTCAAGTGATGCATCATGGCCGTGGGGACATTAACCCGTTTCGTTCGGGAGCGACCTAAATTTTGACTTTTCTTCATGTAGTAAGTTTTCAAAGAAAAAATCGAGGAATTATTTAAAAAATTCCGTATCCTATTGTATTTTTGTTCGCTCTTTATGATCCCGTTGTTCGTTTTTCGCTATCACTCGCCATTTTCCCAATATAGCGGCAAAAACGTAAAAAAATCGTAAAAAAGTCAGTTTCTATTTTGTTAAATCGTATTTTTGAACATTAAGACGTTATCGGTTTGTTTCCAAATGTTTTTACTAAAAGAAAAAATTAATTTCGTTTATAAATTCAAAATGGCGAATCCAATGTGGCATAGTAACTGTAGGCTGATAAAAGAATTTGGAATTAGTACGTTCGAGTTTAAACAATAAATTATAATAATATTAGTTTTTGTTTATGGACAAATATACAGAATTTCGTGCCAAAATGTATCTGAAAAAAAAGCGGGCAGGATGGCCGCTCTCAGGTTTCTCTCTGCTATTGGTTACTATTGGCCGCCGACATGTTGCGACCGAAACGCGAAGCGGAAAGTTAAACGAGATCGTACCGACAGATTCTTCGGAGTACTTCCCACGTGGTAGAACCAGAGAGAACGCGTCGCTGCATTTCGTCGGTATGACAGGTCTTATAATTTATCAACTTAACTTTAACAATTAATATATTAATTAATTGATAATAATCTTGCCATATCTTATTTCGCAGGACAAAGCGACTCTTTTTTCTTGTCTAATCTTTCTTTTTACACAAAAAACACACCGTTGAGTGTACTTTTTAACGAAATTTAAGGTGATCAAGTTAAACTTACAGAAACGTTTTAAAAATGTAAAAATAATGTCCTGTATGTGTTGTGTACGTATGTGTATGTATTTTGTAGTAACATTTCACTCGTTGTACAATGTTATAATCTTACGATTAAATGTCACATATGTTGCATATGCATATTCCTGCACTCTTATTGTGCTGTATGGAAAAAAGTATATATTTGCGTGAATAATTACATATGTATACGAGATTCTTCGTTGACTTCACGCGTACCGATTTTCTATGTACGAAAAAAATGCTATATTGGTAAAATGCATACGCTATTCTGTTTTTAGAGCCAAGTAATTTCTTAAAAAAAAATTAGCAATCTTTTTATTCAGGAAGATAAACATAGATGAATAGTAAAATAATTTAGAATAACACAAACATATTACAGTTCAATTTACAACTGAAAAAAAAGTTCTTTAAAAACTTTGGCATGTTATCGTTATTTTAACTGTTTTTTTTTTTTTTAATGTGAAAGACTTGCATAAAGATTGTGTTAACAATGTATATATTTCCAGATATAATAATCGGATATAAACGTAATTGTAGGAATATAATAAGTAATGGAAGTTAATAATTACTTTTTTTATATTTTGTTTATTCATATATATATATATATATATATATATATATATATATATATGCATACATGTACACACACACACACACACACACACACATACACATAACACATGTAAATATGTATATAAATATGTAATTTTATATTGTAAACTATCAAATTATTAAGTTAAGTATATAAAGTAGATATGCTACACATTTTGTTATTTAATGCTCTCTTTAAATGTGTCTATTATAAAGCACGTGTGTAATTTTATATAAATTGCAATGCAAAGTACATATGTCAAAGTTATCCTGACGTATCCTGATATATTTAACTATGTTTAACTTGGAAAATTGCGTATAATAATATAATTGTGAGTTTATAATATAGTATATAACATTGTGTGTATGCAATATATCTCAATATTGAATTATATAAAATATAAACAAAGCATTGAAATAGAGAGCGACAAATTGGATCAAGATGTATTCATTTTTATTATTTTTTTGCATATACCGAGTGTGCTTCTACGACTGCTTGGCGGACACCTCCAAGAAGATTCCATTGGTAAAAAAAAGGTCCATTTCTGTTATGATACATTCCAATTGGAAGATATCTTCGTTCACAACTAATGTTCCATCGGGACCACACGGACCACCTATTGTTCTAAGAGGATGGCATGTACCGTTATACAGCACCAAGCCGTCCTCCTCACATAGATTCTCCACGCAACGAGGAACCGCCTTGTTCTCAGAAGGAATGACATAATTTTTGGGTGGACAGGGACCTTGTCTATAGGGTTCGAAGCAGGAAT
The DNA here is from genome assembly GCA_928718305.1 of Tetramorium bicarinatum. Taxonomy (NCBI): domain Eukaryota; kingdom Metazoa; phylum Arthropoda; class Insecta; order Hymenoptera; family Formicidae; genus Tetramorium; species Tetramorium bicarinatum. The sequence goes on from OV788325.1 coordinate 30,380,425, forward strand.
CATTCAACGGGAAGTACAAGAATCGAGATCTACAATCGCACACCCAGGGCTCTTCGGCACTGTATCCCGGGTTAAAAAAAGCATGTTTTTTTGGGCAACTATCCGGTATTGATACGATTATACGATTCGTCACCGTCTACGAGAATGATTATATAAGAAGAGAATAGCGCTTTTTATATAAATTTTATATTGATATGTATAATAGGTAAAGTTGTCATCGCTGACATGAGATGTTTCCTCATTAGTTGGAGATGATATTTCCTGGCTCCATGTCACATAGTTATATGTGAAAAACATAAAACCGATGTATAAATACTTCATCCTCACTTATTGGACAAGGATCGAGCTGCTGAGAAAGTTACATGTGTAAACGTGATGACGATTATAAACGGAGAAAACAGGAAAGTCTGTTTAATGTATAACTTCGATACGAGTGCAAAGATCAACTTAAGTCAGAGTGCATTCGATATGCAATTCATATCGATAACTGATTTTATAATAAAAACGTTAAACATAGTCAGAATATTTTGATTGGATCTTTACTTGTCTTACCAAACAGACTGGTCGTCCTTCGATAATTGTGTATTTTGAAAGAGTGAGAAAGATAAAGGGACGAAAGAAGGCAAGAGATCGAATTCGAAGCCGACTCGGAAGATAGGAATTCGAAAAAGACAGAGAGAGGAAACTTATAATTAACAATCAACTCCGGCACAACAATTTAGTACGGAACATGGAGGAACATTTTCCATTTGCAAAATTGTTTTTCTTGGTGATACTTCTAAATATTTCTGAGAATTATGCCACATATCGACCTCCAGCGGCTACGGTGCAACCACTTCATCCCAGCGGAATACGCATATCTATTCCCGGTAATCACTAGTATATTTAAGTAGAATGTACTTAACAAGTAAAGTAATTGAACTAAATGAAGATTGCAGATACTTATGTAAATATTTCTGTAAATTTATTTAAATTGAAAGAAGCTATAGCTGTTTTAAGATACTGCGTATCATATGTCCAACATATAAATTATATATTATAATTAAAATTATAGAATTTCATTTAATCGGAAATAACATTCTTTTTTATAGATGAGCATGGAATTACATTAGTGGCCTTCCATGTAAAATTCAATGAGGATTTTGATGGCTTAGAAGCAGGACATATCGCGAAAGATATTCTCAAAATTCGTAATGGAAGATGGACTTATGAAGACCGACATACTGTATTAAATAGAGATGATATTATCTATTACTGGGTTCATGTAGTGTATGAAGGTCTTGGTTATAATTTGATTGATCAATCATATCAGGTTATAGGTAAGTTTTATATAAATGTTAGTCAAAGTTAATCTTCTCTGTTTTATTATATATATATATATATATATATATATATATATATATATGTATATATATACAAATGTTTATATATATATATATTTTTTTTTCCCTGAATATATATATATATATATATTCAGGGAAAAATAATGATAATAATATGATAATATGATAATAATAAATTTAATTAATGATAATAATAAATTTACATTATACTTGTTTGTGGAAGAAGGATAGTTGGCAATGTCCTTCATTTTTTTTAAAGAAATATGGTCACCGTAGATAAACGATGTGACGTTATTATCATTTATTTATGATATAATTTGATTTGGTTTATTGAAAGAGCAGTTATTTATTAGATACAATATACAATTGTGTTTGCAATTTTTTTATTGTTATAAATATTAAAACTTTATTTTATTTTTAGATTTTTACACTTATGATGGCACTCTGTATGTTGAGCCCACAGTTGAATGTCCGCAGACTTGCTTAACAATGTCCTCTACGTTGATCTTCGAAAACGACGAAGAACGACGAGCCTGTTCAAATCAACTCATCTTTGAGGATAACTTCGATAATATCAATACCACCAAATGGAATTTATTGAATAGTTTTTCCGGTCCGCCGGTAAGTATCGCTAAAGCTGATTTATGAGAAATTGGTTTTCGTTAAATTATGCTATTTTTTATGCTAGGATTCTGAATTTGTTGTCTATATGACTGACAAAGTAACGGATACTCGCGATGGACGGCTGCGTATTACACCGACTCTGCTTAATACTCAACACGGCGACAACATCTTCGTATCACGTGGACAATTAACTCTAGAAAAGTATGTGGATAACACGAATTAGGAAAATGAAAGATTAAAGTCAAAGTTAATTATATTCTTTTCTCAGTTGCACAGAAATTAATACAGAATATTGTCAACGCCAAGCCATTGGCTCATACATCTTGCCTCCTGTAATCTCCGGACGTATTAATACAAAAGGAAAATTTGAGTTTCTCTACGGGCGTGTCGAAGTAAAAGCCAAGTTACCACATGGCGATTGGGTGTATCCTCGTACGTTTATCATAATTTTTACCATTTCGTTTGCAATTTTGATAATTATAAATGTATTTTGTAGTAATAACATTGGAGAACCCTGAGAACACATTGCAATCGGGACTTCATCGCGAAATTAGAATTGCGTCCTCAGCGGGTAACGAAGAGCTAAAGGGGCTAAACAATGATGATATCAGTGGCCACATACTATCTGCGGGCGGACTGACTACATCCAGCACTAATACGCAGAGTAATCGCGAGGAACTACCTAAAAGAGTGTCGGGCAAAGCCTGGTCGGACGATTTTCATATCTTCGAGATCGAATGGAAAAACGGTCTCATTAAAGCAAAAGTCGATGGTGTGAATTACGGCGAGCAAACCGTCGATCTTTCGTTTGGAAAAAAGGTATTGAAGTTGTATTATATTTTTCTTCGTTAACAGAGCCCTGCACTATTTGAATAGTTTTACTTAATCTTGTAACAATGCTGAGAATTTGATATCATTTATTGTGCAGTCGTATTTGACTTTGGGAGTAGCTATCGGAGGCCTTCATGAATTTCCGGATCATTGCACGAGCAGCGGATATACCAAACCGTGGCAAAATATTGAAGCGAAGGTATATAATTTAAGCTTGTTTTTTAAAATTTAAGAAACATTTCAGAGCGCTATGTTACATATGCTACAGTTTTTGAGAAATAAATGCAATCACATTATTCTTTACAGGCATTGTACAATTTCTATCGCGCGGAAGATAAATGGCATCGCACATGGAACGATAGAACAACGCTTCAAGTGGATTATGTGAAAGTATGGGCATTGTGAATACTTTCGTCTCTACGAAACAGTATGCAGATATAACAGTAAACAGATTACGTATATTTTTATAATCTTGGATATACTCTACACGCGTATCTTTCTTACAAAAATAACACATTGATATATTTGTTTTAATAACGATTACTTAACTCATATATATTGTATACAAAATAAATAGTGCAAACTGATTTTCATTTAACGATTATTTCTTATTTTAGAGTCCTGAGATTATTCTACTATTATCTTGAGATAACAGTTTACAGTTCTATCAATTGTGTTCGACCGACATTTATTTAATAAAGCAGATTTAATAGAACTAACTACCTTGCATAGGAGTCTCGTTAATCTTTTTGGTATCTATTATTTTTAGTATATTGTCGACTTATTTGTTTAGTAAGGCGAAATTTTGATATATAAGTTGTCACTAAATGAAGTTTTACTAAAAAGAAAAAATACATAGAGTATATTATTTCATAAATTTAATAATACAAAGCGCACGTGGCCAGAAAACATATATTCTCGTCGCTACATTTTATCGGTATATCAAAATTTATGAAGTATTGCAAATCCCTCCCCGTATGCGTCCGTACTTAGTACGTATTGATCTGCTTCGCGGGATTCTTTTTGCGTTCAACAACATTGGGTACGTTCTATTTATCGCTCGCAACGTTAGTAGAATCATTTCATCCTTGTTTAATATTTGCTAAACAACAATCGTTAAACGCACCCATTCTATATCGCGTTGAATTCATATTTTGCGCTTTCTATTAGCTCCAGTAATTAAAACGCATGCGCGGTCATAGAGCATGCTCGCGTCGCTGCATTTCGTCGGTATGATAGGTCTCATAACCTATCAAGTTAACTTTAACAATTAATATTGATTAATATCTTACCGTATCGTGCTTCGCAGGGCAGAGCGACACTTTTTTCTAGTCTAATCTTTCTTTTTGCACAAAAATACCTCGATTGAGTATATTTTTAACGATATTTAAAGTGAGGGAGTCAAACTTAAAGAAATATTTCAAAAATGTGAAAATAATGTCCTATATTTATGTGTGTTGTGCATGAATGTGTGTATTTTGTAGCAACATTTTACTCTTTTATGCAATGTTACAAAATTGCGATGAAATATTGCCACAATATTCTTGCAATCTTATTGTGCTGTAAGGAAAAAACATATATTTGCGTGAATAGTTACATATACGAAATTATTTCGTTGATTTCACACGTACAGATTTTGTATGTACGAAAAAGTGCTATATCGGTATAATGCATACACTATTCTGTTTTTAGAACCAAGCAATTTAAAAAAAAAAATTAGCAATCTTTTTATTAAAAAAAATAAACATAGATAATAGTCAAAAATAGTAAAATATTTTTAGAATATCACAAATATATTACAGTTGAATTTACAACTGAAAAAAAGTTTTTTAAAAGCCTTGGCATATTATTGTTATTTTAATGTGTTTTTTTTAGGTTTAAATGTGTAAGACTTGCATAAAGATTGTGTTAGCAATGTATATATCTTCAGAAAAAAGTTTTTTAAAAGCCTCGGCATATTATCGTTATTTTAACAGGTTTTTTTTAGATTTAAATATGTAAGACTTGCATATCTGGAGATATATACATTGTTAACACAATCGTTATGTAAGTCTTACACATTTAAACCTAAAAAAACTCGTTAAAATAACGATAATATGCCGAGGCTTTTAAAAAACTTTTAGCGATGCGAGCATGCTTTTTGGCCATCTGCGCTTTGTATTATTAAATTTATGAAAAAATACTCTATGTATTTTCTCTTTTATAAACAGATATAAATGTAATTGTAGGAATACAAGTAATGGAAGTTAATAATTACTTCTTTTATATTTTTTTTATTCTTTTATATATGCATATCTACATATACATACACACACACCCACATAATAACGTGTAAATATATTTATATGAATATGTAATTTTATATTGTAAACTATCAAATTGTTAAGAATAAGAATATAAAATAGATATTTATTGTATGCTACACATTTTGTTATTTAATGCTCTCTTTAAATGTGTCTATTATAAAGCATGTGTGTAATTTTATATAAATTGCAATACAAGGTACATATGTCAAAGTTATCCTGATGCATCCTGATGTATTTAACTATGTTTAACTTGGAAAATTGAGTATAATAATATAATTGTGAGTTTATAATATAATTGTGAGTATATAATTGTGTGTATGCAATATATCTCAATATTGAATTATATAAAATATAAGCAAAGCATTGAAATAGAGAGCGACAAATTGGATCAAGATGTATTCAGTTTTAATTTTTTGCATCTTCCGAGTGTTATTCTACGACTGCCTAGTGGACAAATTCTTCGAGGAGGTTCAATTAATAAGAGAGGTGCAATGTCTATTTCAACACATTCCAATTGGAAAGTAGTTTTGTTCACATCTATTACTCCATCGGGAGCACACGGACCGCCTCTTGTTTTAAGAGGATAGCATGTACCGTTATACTTCACCACGCCGTCCTCCTCGCAAGGATTCTCCACGCAACGGGGAACCGCTTCGTTCTCAGGAAGAACGACATAATTTTTGGGTGGACAGGGACCTTGTCTATAGACTTCATGGCAGGAATCGTTCAACGGGAAGTACAAGAATCGAGGTCTACAATCACACACCCAGGGCTCTTCCTCACTGTCTCCCGGGTAGAGAAGCATGTTTTTTGGGCAATCCGGTATTGATATACGATCCGTCTACGAGAATGATTATATAAGAAGGGAATAGCGCTCTTTATATAAATTTTATATTGATATTTATATTACCGTGGAGTTGCCATCATTGACATAAGACGTTTCCTCATTAGTTGGAGATAATATTTCCTGGCTCCATGTCACATAGTTATATGCGAAAAACATAAAACCGATGTACAAACACTTCATCCTCGCTTATTGGACAAGGGTCGAGCTGCTGAGAAAATTATATATGTTAAACGATGACGATTATAGACGGAGAAAATAGGAAAGTCTGTTTAATGTATAACTTCGATACGTGTGCCAAAGATCAACTTAAGTCAGAGCGCATTCGATATGCAATTTATATCGATAACCGATCGGATATTAAAAACGTTAAACATAAATCAGAATTTTTTGATTGGATCTTTACTTGTCTTACCAAACAGACTGGTTGTCCTTCGGTAATCGTGTATTTTAAAAGAGTGGGAAACAAAGAGACGAAAGCAGGCAAGAGATCGAAGCTGAATCAAAAGAAAAGAATTCCAAAGAATAGAGAGAGGAAGCTTATAATTAACGATCAACTCCGGCACAACAATTCAGTATGAATATCGCGGAACATTTTATTCGCAAAATTATTTCTCTTGGCGATACTTTTGTAAGTATTTGTGAAAATTATGCCACTTATCAGCCTCCAGCGGCTACAGTGTAACCACTTCAGTCCATCGGACTATGCATATTTATTCCTGGTAAGATAATCACTGGTATATTTATGTAGGATATATTTAATAAATAAAATAAGTGGACAAATAAAATAATTGAACTGAATAAAAATTGCGGATACACATGTAGATATTTCTGTAAATTTATTTATTACACTGAAAGAAATTGTAGTTTACAACTGTTTTAAGACACTGCATATCACTACTGTCCAATAAATAAATTATATATTATAATTAAAATTGTAGAATTGTGTTTAGTCAGGTATAATTTTTTTTTCTAGATGAGTATAGAATTACATTGTGGCCTTTCATATAAAATTAAATGAGGATTTTGATGGCTTAGGAGCAGAACATATCGCAAAGGATATTCTTAAAGTTCGTAATAGAAAATGGATTTATGAAGATCTACATACTCAATTAAAGAGAGATTATATTATCTATTACTGAGTTCACATTGTGTATCTTGATCGATTAAAATGTAATTGATAAATCATATTATATTAAAGTTTATCATATAAGTTTTAAATAAATGTTAATCAATGCCGATTAATCTTTTGCTATATTAATTTATTTTAAAAATAATTTAATTAAGTAGAAACACACACACACACACACATATATATATATATATATATATATATATATATATATATATATATATACACATGTACATTTATCTGTTTAATTAAAAATTTTTGTTCCTATCATTGAGTTCAGTTTCAGCAAAAATAGATGTCCGATGTAATCTTACTACCATTTATTAATAATATGATTTAATTTGATTCAGTAAAAGATCAGTTATTTATTAGATACAATATGTTCACAATTTTTTTGTTATAATTTTTAAAACTTTGTCTTACTTTTAGATTTTTACAATTACGAGAGCGTCTCATATATTAGCACCACGATTGAAAGTCCACAGACTTGCACCACAATGACGACTACATGGATTTTCAAAGCGTCGAACGACGCTAAGCCTGTTTACGTCAACTCACCTTTGAAGACAACTTCGATAATGTCAATACCACGAAATGGAATTCGTAGAATTGTTTTTCCGGTTTGCCGGTACGTAATACCAACGTTTATTTATAAAAAACTGGTTTTTGTTAAATTATGCTATTTTTACGCTAGGTTTATGAATTTATGGTCTATACGACTAACAGTGTAATGGAGTGATGAACGTCTGCTAATTAAACCGATTCTGCTTAATACGGCAATACGTACCGCGTGTACGCTTCGTACCGCGCGGAAGATTAATTCCAGAAAAATATGTGGATAATACGAATTAGGAAAATAAAAAATTAAAGTTAGTTATATTCTTTTCTCAGACGAAATTGGTACAGAAGAATGTCAACGCCAAGCGCTGGTTCATACATCTTGCCTCCTCTAATCTCCGGATGTATTAATGCAAAGGGAAAATTTGAGTCTCTCTCTTCGGGCGTGTCTTTGCCACATGGCGATTGGGCGTATCCTTGTAAGTTTGTCATAATTTTTTACCACTGATTTTAATTGCGATTTGGATAATTATAAATGTACTTGTAGTAATGACACTGGAGAACGCCGAGGTTACATGGCAATTGGGACAAGGCATCGCAAGATTAGGATTGCAACCTCTGCGAGCTAAGGAGTTAAGGACTCCGAGGATGAAACCGTCAATGGCCGCATACTGCAGGCGGACTGATCACATCCTTAAACGACGTAATACGCAGAATATTAATCGCATGACGCAGCCTAAAAGATAGTCGAATAAATTCTCATTGTATTAAAGGTTGATGAAGTGCAGTACAGCGAGCAAACCGTTGATGAATTGTTTGGAAAACCGGTATTGAAGCTGTATTATATTTTTCTTCTTGTAAGAGAGACTAACAGAGACTTGTACTACTTGCATAGTTTTACAAAATTAATCTTGTAATGATGCTGAGAGTTTGATATCATTTATTGTGCAGTCATATTTGACTTTGGGTGTCAGAGGCGTCTACGAATTTAATATCTCGTCGCCAGCAGCGGATATGTCAAACCGTGGCGAAATGTGAAAGCGAAGGTATATTATTTAAGACTTAAAAAACATTTAAAAGCATTATGCTATATATGTTAGAGTTTTTGACAAATAAATGCAGTCATTCTTTACAGACATTGGACAATTTCTATCGCGCAATAGATTAATGGTATCCCACATGGAACACAAGAACAACGCTTCAAGTGTATTATGTGAAAGTGTGGACATTGTGAATACTTTCGTCTCCACGAAATAGTAAACGTATGATTACGTATATTTTTATAATCTTAGATGTACTCTAGGCGTGTGTTTTTTGTAAAATAACACGTTAATACATTTATTAACAACGATTATTTAACTCATACATATTATACAAAATAAATAATAACAGATTGATTTATACTTGATTATTTCTTATTTTAGAGTTCTAGGACTATTCTACGATTAAGTAACATAACATAACATAATTAAAATAACATAGTTTATAGTTTTATTGATTGTATTTGAGTGCGCTGTTGCGGATCCAGTTATTATCCCTTCTAAAGGGAGTTGGAGGTAGCATCGAAAACGTACCAGGCACAGGTTGCCTGTTCAGTCGAATATCAGAACCAAGACCGTTCCCCAATCGTTTAATGAGCCACTCTCCGCGATATCCGAAGCGTCGTTGATATGCTTGCGCAGCGCGTGGCCCATCCTCAGGTCTGAACTCGATGTGCATCGGTTCGTTCCCCGTACTTACAGACATGAAATGTAACAGATTCGCGATACCATTCTTGGTCCATTCCTGGAGCTGCAGTCGACTGGGCCAGAGTTTTGGAATAATTGAAGCATCGAGCCGATTGCTGAACAATTGTGGCCATGAGAACGATGACAAATCAAATGTCCTGGCATTCGTTCGATCACTGCACCATGCGTTTGTCTACTCAAAATAATTGCATTTTTGTCTTTATTAACAGGAAATTTAATAAATTCAAGCTTATTAATACTTATAAATTAAATACATGACATTTTGCAGGATCGTTAATAAAAAATATAATTAGGATGAAATTAAAATTTCTCGAATCAGAAAAACAATTAAGTAAACTTGTGCCTTCGTGCTTAATATAGATCACTTACCACGCAAAGGATGATCGTTAAGAGTACTTTAGCAACGTACATGATTTGTTGAAATTGTGCTCATTGCGGAAGCACCGACCGGAAAATAATGAACAACTGGCGGCATTCGGATTCCGTCTGGCTTTTATGCCCTCTTCCTTCGTACCTCACAGAAAATTCGTGATTCGCATCAAGTATCGATTCGTAAATAACCGATTGTCATTCACAACATGATTCAATGTAACTTTTTAAACTCTCGCGCGTCGTTAAGCGCGCGATCGAGTTTTTACTTTCACTGTCGCTATTACGATACGACTATACGAACATTTTCGTATAAGCATACTGGATTACCGAATAAGTTTCATAGCGTAGTCATTCCGCGTCGGTAGCGATACTGTTCTTGGACTGAACGGAGCCATGTATCGGAATCAAGTATTGGTAAGTTTAATAAAAAATTTAAAAGAAGTTAAACTGATTTTAGATAACAAGACTTTTGAGATCCTTGGCGAGCAAAAATTATCACAAAGCATCTAAAATAATTTAATTTAGTAGTGTTATTAATAAATTATTGTATAATACTATTAATGTGTAATAATTTAAATGCTATTAAACTATTTTACACATTTGTAACATCGCAACAAGAATTTCAATCTTTGCTATTTAATAATCTAATTTATGTGCATTCGTTTATAGATCATTTTGCTGATAGTGTTACTTGAAGGTGAAATTAATGTGTCACTCGCAGAACCTACAGTCTATAGATTCTTACATGATATTGTTCAATATAATGTCGCAGGCATACCTACAGTGCACGAGGTATAAATATATATTTACAACATATATATATTATTTATAACATTTTTATTTCACTTATTTCTCTGTTTTACGCAGAAAACAGAGTGGGATTTTGATCCAGAAGTTGGCAAGCAAAGAAGAATTCGATACGAGCAGGAGAACGGACGTTACGGAGAATATGCGATAGCAAAGCTAGGAAAGGGCATTGGATACAAAGGTCCATGGGGAATGCCAGTGAAAAGTTGAAACTTTAAACTATCGAGTAAATATGCAATGCTTTTAACATGATATTAAAATTCTGATGTAACATATGTTTGATCGAGTCCGGTGTTAAATATAATTTAATAAATATGTCTGGTAATAATGTCTATTAATTAGTGTCTATTAATAATAATTAATGAAAATTTTGATTTTTGTTTATAACAGATACATGTGATAAATATAATTATAATATATTTGATAAGTTATATTTTTGTATCAAATATATTTGTTGTAAGTAAAATTAAAATTTTCATTAATTATTATTAATATTCATGATGCAATTTTTTAATTCGTGTTATTCACAGTGATAATTGTGGTCAAAGATCAGTAATTTCCTTCTTTTATTTTAGTATTGTACGAATTTTTCGCCAAGTCATGTTTAGTCAAACTCACTTTAATTAAATACTTGCAATTAATTAGAACAAGTGTGTATATCTAATATTAATAACACATTTTAATTATTTAATGGCATCGATTATGTATTAAAATATTAATATAATAACAATTAAAAAAACATGATTTCTTGATATTTTTGTATTTTCTTAATGTTTATATCTTATCACGTACAATTTGCAAGAAAATATCATTTTATATCGACACTTTCAAAACACATCTTTTCGGATGTTGCGAAAATTTCACGGTCGACATTATAGATGAAGCAATCATCGTATGTAGCACAGCATATCTCGTAACTTTCACTTTGCACACGGAGAAAGAATTAGGATGGTAGGGGAACGAAGAAATTTAGACTGAGTTCTGACGCGAATCCAGAACGTTGGATACAGTGAATCGATCAATTTCATTTTGTGATACTCGTTAAATTGATTTTAGTGAGCGATCCGATTAACGACTAATAACTGTTCTATATAAAAAAAAACTTTTATTTCGCACTATTATCAACATTTCTTACTGTTAATCGAGAGAATATTTCAGTTGATTCACTTCCACTTGTTATCATGGCGAGTTCTATCTCCGTAAGTAATAAAAAAATGATATTAATAAATTGTAAATATAATTTTCTGTCATCTAATAATACAATTTTTTTTCTTTAATAAGTCGCTTAAAAATTTAATTAAATAATCCGCCACCTTTCACAACTTTCTAATTTCTTAACATACTGCGTCTCAATTTCACTTGAAGATCTACTCATTAATATTTAGCGAGCATAGTTTTAGAAATATGCGTTAAATGAAAAATCAAACTTTTTACTTCATTATTTTTCAAAATTTTGTTTTCATTTTACAGTGGCTGACTATAATCACTTTAACAACATTTGCCATTCTTTTTCTCATTATAATCGATGAAAGTGTAGCTGTACTTGCGGAGCCTCAAGCACCCAATTTTCAATATTTTGAACGGTAAGTGAAACAAATATCTCGATATTTAGCTGTGGAATAAAGCTTTAGTTAAAAAAATTAGTTAACATTTATTTTGGTATTAAATACCTTACGATTCCGATCGTAACGTTGTAACTTCTAAAAAAATCTTTTCACTAAAAAGCGTCAAGTAGTTTTATAATTTTCATTTTTAAATTTTTAGGCCAAAGTATCGCTATCCATACTACGATGAAAATGGCAAAGGAAAGTTGCTATACGGTTATGGTGGACCAGAATTGTACCAATATAAAACATACAGTGTTCTTGAAGGAATTCATTAAATGTGATCATTTTGTTTAAATTCTTAGAAAATTGAATATAAAATATCTGTATACATATAACATAACATATATGAACATGATTAATTCAATATACTCATGAAATATTAATTCGAATATATCTGCATAACGCAATACGCGTATCTTTTCGATGGCACAACTGAATTGGATGCTACTCGAATATAAATTAGCGATTATACTATTTAGAAAAACAGCACATTCGTTGATGGTGCAATTTGCATTATATGACCTTGCCATTGAAAGGATACGTTCGCCATTGTGGAATTAATAAGGAACATTGTAAGATCATTTATTTTCGCCGATTACAACTGTATTCTTAAATGCAATCGATTTGTATGGCTGATTTTAATTACAATATGCTTATCTCTGTCTTACTCGGTAAAATGCTGCATGATTCGCTTCTTCTCTAACGTGAATTGACAATGAATGAATACGCGGCGGAATCGAGAGTTCTTGTCGAGTGAAGCTTAAAAACTGTTACAATATTTAGAAAAAGGTGTAAGATAGAATGATTACGATGATTCAGTGCAAACATTGCTTTGGACTGCAGTCTCTAAGACTATATTACAAATAGAATATATCATTAAAAGTCATTGATCTATCAAACGTGCATGTGGAATGTGCAGTAGTCTCGCTACCATCTATGAAATAGTGATTTATAATCTCACTGTAGGGACAATAATGAAATATAGTCTAATAGCTACAATCTATGTAACTTACTACATCGTTACCGAAATGTTTCTTTCTTCCCTTTTTCTCTTCTACGTGCACAATGTGCTGGAAAAAATAGACAATCGACAATTTGTAAACGGTAAAAAAACTGCAGTCACACTGCGCAATCGATTACATTAGAACTGTCATCGAAAGGATATTATATATTAATCTTCTATTTTGTGATAGAGGTGCACACGTGTGACGAAGTTACGAACGTGCAAGCACAGTCGAGTAGATGTGAGTTAGCGAGACGTAATGTGTCAATTATAAACGAACGCGACCGACTACATATTGACGCCGAGTGATAATTGATGCGCTTATTCGTTATGATCTTTGTCCGCCTTGCTCTCGCCGGCAGACTGTAACTGTCATACAAAGTCCATTTCAAACTTATTGTAATACTGGCCATTGACGCGACGTCTTTGCAATTGCCTTTCGATAAATTTCTTTATTTCGCTGATGACGAAGACGCTCGATGTCAACGCCGCCAGGAATAGAAGATCTGAAAAATAAACAACATGTATACAAGGAATATATGTATACATATCGATTATCTTTAACGGTGTCACGAGTGTGATACCTTTTGCCGTGAGAGCTTCAGTCTGAAATATTCTCTGCAACGGAGGGAAGTAAATCACGAGCATTTGTCCGATGACAGAGAGCGTTACGGCTACCAGGAACATTTTATTAGTCCATAAACCGATTGTAAATATGGATTTCGTCTGAAATGAATGGGTATGTTAGGGTGTAGCAATCTCTTTTCTTGGTATAATAAAGATTTGACATAAAAGTATGAAATATCTCACCTGTGATCTACAGCTAAGGGCATTGAACATGTCAAAGAATACAAAGCAAGTAAATGTCATGGTAGTATCTCTCGCGGTATTCCCATTAACCATCTGGAAATTAAACATAATTAATTAAGCGTAATTAAGAGAACGTAAAGAAAGAAAATTATAGATTTATGAAAAAAACATTACCTCTCTGTTGTATACCCATAAAGTACCAAGAATGATGATGCTAGCGGATAGTAAGACGTTAATTATGAGGTGACGGGTGATCATCGGCTCCTTTGTATTTCGTGGCTTTTGCTTCAGAACGTCCTTATCAACCGGTTCTACTCCAAGACTATAAATAAAATAAAGATCAATGCTATATATACTAAAGATGTGTAATGAATATTTAATGAAATGTTGAAATCGAAAAGTTATTTAACTAACCTTTGAGCAGGTGGACCATCCATAATGATGTTGATCCACAGTATTTGCATAGCATTTAAAGGATTTGGTATACTCATCAGCGTTGCGAGAGCAATCAATGAAAGCGCGGCTATACTAGTACTCAACTGGAATCTGACGAAATTGCGAATGTTGTGAAAGATTCCCTTTCCCTCTTCAATTGCCGCGCTAAAATAAAAAATGATATAATCAGTAAATCACATTGATTAAAAAATAATTGTAAAAAATTGCTAGGTAATACATTATTTACATAATAGTTCCGAAATCATCGTCAACCAAAATCATGTCTGCCGCTTCCTTGCATACATCAGTGCCATTTTTACCCATGGCGATGCCTATATCGGCCTTTTTCAACGCAACTCCGTCGTTTACTCCATCACCGGTCATACCCACTATGTTGCCGTTTCTCTGTAAGGCTTTTACGATACAAAGTTTGTGTTTTGGTGTTACGCGGTAAAATACACTAACACTGTTAATACATTGTTCTAGTTGATGCTCGGACATCATATCCATCTCGTCTCCCGATAATAGCCGACTGTGAAGTGTATCTAAACCAATCATGCTAGCTAAAAAAGAATGAAATCCTTTGTAACTCTCTGTGATTATAAAAAAAATTTATATTCATTATATATATAAAAAAAAAAAGAAATTTTTCATATGTAATATACTATTTATTTATTTATATACCTATTGCAGCTGCAGTTTCCTTAGCATCACCGGTCACCATTTTCACCTTAACACCGCTGTTTATTAAAATGCTAATAGATTCCCGTACGTACGGCCTTGGTGGATCACAAATACCAACCAGGCCGACATAAATTAGATCTTGTAATGAAGAGCCACGTGCCAGACCAATTACTGTAACCAAATTGATGAATAATCATAGAAAAATGCAATTTTAAAGTTTATATCCATTTATTATTATGTTTAGAGAAATAATACCTCTCAATCCTTGTTGACCAATATCGTATGCTTCTGTCAAGAATTCCTGATCTTTCTTTTGACTAAGGGCATATACTTGACCATTCTCGTAATATTTTGTACATTGCGGTAAGATTTTTTCCAAAGCACCTTTTACAAAGAATATTTCTTGCCTATTCTGAAATATGGAATTATAGCACATATATTTGATATTCCAAGATAAAAAAATTCATTTATTACCAAGGGGAATGTAATCTTTTGCTTTAAATTTACCTCGCCAAACTTCGGTGTACATTTCACAGCCATCATCTTTTGCTCGGAAGAAAATGGATATTCTTGCAATCGCAGATATCTCTCAGCGACGCCATACATTCCGAATTTCATTGCCACTGCTATCAACGCGCCTTCCGTTGGTTGTCCTAATAGAGTGTCATTCTGTATGATAGCATTATTGCATACGCAACCCACTTCCAGCATATTGCTGATAGCAACGCGTGCGAGATCAAGATTATCACATTTCCGTATGTGTACATCTCCTACACCGTTGTATCCCGCTCCAGTAACATCCGCGATGTAACCCTCCGATGTAACGAGAATCGTAGCGGTCATCTCGTTCTTCGTGATCGTGCCGGTCTTATCAGAACATATCACATTTACGCAGCCTAAAAATAAAATAAGCTTTTCCTTTACGTCTGAAACCTTGCATGAGAGATTGGAAAAATATATTTTTAAAATAATTTAACTGATAAAAAATTTAAATAAAATAATTTCTTTATATTTTTTATATTTTTATTAATGGTTTGACTTACCGAGAGTCTCAACGGTTGGTAATTTTTTCACGATGGCTTTTCTCTTAACCATTCTCATCACTCCCAATGCCAGTGTCACAGTCACGACGATAGGCAGGCCTTCCGGTATAGCTGCTACTGCCAAGCTTACACCAATGGTAAACATCTCAAGGATAGCCTTACCTTGGAACCAGCCCAGCAGCATGATAATACCAATAATGCAGAACGAATAGAAGGACAGCTGAGTACCTAAAATGTCCATGCTTCGCTGTAGTGGAGTCTTTGGTGCCTCCTCGGCTTGCATCATCGAGAAAACCTCCCCAAATTCACTCTTTTCTCCCGTATTCACTACAATTCCCTGTATCGCGCGATATTGTAACATAAGTTGATGGTAAAACGCAATCATTCCCAAGAATCTTATAGTATAGCTTGAACAGAATTTACCTTGCCGTTTCCACAGCGCACCAAAGTGCCCATGAAGGCGATATTTCTCTTTGATGTCAACCCATTAGTCTTAAGCAAAGGGGCTGTCGACTTTTGCGCCGGTTCGGTCTCTCCAGTAAAGCTACTCTCGTCAATCGCCAGATCTATAGCTTCGAATATTCTGATATCGGCAGGTACTCTATCTCCAATATTTAAATACACTATATCACCAGGAACTAAATTACGTGCAAGAAACGTCTCTACACGGCCCTCTCTTAAGCTGGAAACAAAATATTGGAATACAACGTAAACGAAAAGTTTTAATGTAAAATGTATCTTAATGTAATTAGCAAAATATAAAGAATTTTTAACAAAGTAAATATTTTAAACCGTTTTTTTTTTACAATTTTTCTTAGTCGGGATTTCTTTAATTGCATAGAACTTATGGAGTTTCATAGAAGTTTTCTTACTCTGTAAGTACCTTCTACAATGCAACAACATATTATATCTTCTTCGTTAAAAAGGGAAAGGATGCACGTATAAAGGGTTAGCATATCTTCCAAGGACCATACTTCTAAAGAATCGTAAATTTAGATACATGCTCTGCCTCAAGATTGGACTAATATTCATTATTTGTATACCGTATAGCGTAGTTAATAAAGCATATAAGCATATAATATAAAAAGCACAAATCTATTTACCAGTGGCTTATCGGTGGTACCAATTTATTCAATTCCTCTAAAGATTTCTCCGATCGGTATTCTTGTACAAATGCAACTGTCACCACTATTATGATAGCCTACAAAGGAACGTATCACAAACATAAGCATCAGTTAGACAATGTCTACTAAAATTCATGGAATTATTGAGAGTTAAAGAGTCAAATCTACTTACCACAGTAATACTGACAGCGTCGTCGAATTGCTTCATGCACACGCTGACAAATGCAGAGGCAAGTAAGAGAAGAATCAATGGATTCTTGAACTAAAACGTACATTTAAATTCAATTAGAATTGTATGAAAATTTATTTAAATTGTATTGTACGCTGTTACAATCTTCTATTGCGTTCGGGGTCACGCTATTAGCGCTATCAGCATCAGTCCTATCTTTGTTCTATTTTTAGTGAACAATGAAAATAGACTGATGCTGATAACGTTTTTCCAAACGCACCCTACACATATTACAAGAATAGAGAATAAGCTTGGGAAATTCATACCTGTTCGATATATTTCTTCCATGGCGGATCTTCCTCCTTTACAGTGAACTCATTGAAACCTGTCAGTTGCCTTCTATGATCAGCCTCTTGCCACCTGAGTCCCGTTCGCACGTCGACGTGTAATCTAGCTGCTACCTCTTCCGCTCCAAGACTAGCCGATTCGGCGGTTGTCAACCACATTTCAGAATCTTGTTCTTTGTCCTTAAAAAACATTGTCACATCAAACTACTTGTATACACTTCTGTATATTGTTGTGCATTAGGATTTTAATTTAATATTAAACGTATGTTAAAAATAAAGCTAAACGCTGTTAAATTTAATTCAATGCGAGAGACACGTTGAATGCTTCATAAGACTAAAAACAGTTTCGCGGCTGACTGGGAACGATAAATCATCTATTTTAATTACATTACGTTATATACACGTGTCACGATGTTACACGTGTTGCGTTTACGCTGCCTTTCACCGTCCTTATCAACAGGCACCAAATTGGCATACCTTGCGCGTTATCTCATTGTCGCAACTGTGTAAAAAAAAAATAAATATATATACACACCGAGGCAGAAGAAAAAAAAAACTCAATTGACGAAGAAAAGAGACCTCGGCGGCGGCGGCGGCGATGAAGGCAGAGGAGTCATCGATCGAAATTCCACCGACGAAGAGACACACGTCGGAACAAACACAACGGAGTGCTCGAATGTTAACCTCGACGGCGGTAGACCGATCAATCTGTCAATACGATTCCTCGAGCGGATATCGAGGACGCCGATTCGGGGACGTGATCGGGAGCGTCAGAGATGCATGCGGATCACGGAGCAGGCATCGACGAGAAGGCATGTCAAACAGATATGATACAGGGAGGGATGCGCGATTGCCTCCCGAGCGATCCTCGGTCACGTAAATCACGGATTCGCTCGAGAACTCGGGATCGCCGTCAACGGCGACCCGGCCAATTCGCCCGGGCCTCCCTGCAGCGTTCTCTCCCTTGCCGTCGTGCCGTCATTCCGACTTCCTGCTGCGGGATCAATGCCGTGCCGCGTGTCACACGAGGCGCGTGTGTGCACCTCGTGCAGGCGGCCAGGGGCTCTCAATCTTCTCACGTACTTCTCAGGGAACTTCCAGAGGAGAGCGACGAATCCGCTGCAGAAAGCGCACAGCCGGCAGCCGGATTTTATAACGGGAGAACTTTCGAGAGAAATGCTCCAGCGAAGACTCGCACCCGAACACGATGATGCCGTGCTTGCGCTTGACGGCTCCGTTTCGATTCTCACCGTGAATTTCTGTTTATTATATTTTACGTGACATCATTGCGGTTTCATAGCGCAAGCGTATGGCTGCACCCTTTTTTTTCCACTTGTGACGAGACCGTGCTTTTGCTGCGAGCCATGGAGGAGGAAAAGTGAGGAAAGCGCGAAGGCGAAACGGGTTAATTCGTTATTTAACCCTTCGATCGCGCTATTTTTCGTAGCACGAGTCGACGCGTGGGGTCTTGAGACCTTCCTAATGTAAAAAGTCAATTTTATATCTCGTGGAAATACTGAAGAATTTTATTGCATTTAACTTACAGCCGAGAAGTGAGACTTCGTTTACAGCAGTAATTAATGTACTCATCCATCCGTACTTCTCTATCAACAATCTATATTCTCTGTTATATCCTCTTCCCTCGTTTCCCGAGATGAAATAGTATTTATTCAGACTGAAAATTCAAACGGCGAAGATTTTATTATACGAAGAAAACGTGGTTTTCTAAACATTGGATCTTGCATTGTTAAAATTTAAACCAATTCCTTGAATTAAGTAAAAGAAGATAATATTTTGTTTAATATTTTCGTAACTACCACGTGTACGTCGAATTCATTGTTATTTTACTACAAAACAAAGTAATTAATAATAATTAAATTGTTTGAGTTCAGTAAAAGAAAATATATATAAGTATAAGAAAATATTCAGTAAAAGGAAATATTTTAATATTTTTACAACTATCACGTGTACGTCGAATTCATTGTTATTTTCATACAAAAACAACGTAATTAATAATAATAAAATAATAATAAAGTGATAATTAACATAGTAGTTAACTCCATTAATTCAGATAAATTAATGACTTGTTGAGTAAACGCAATGGCGATAAAGGAACGCTTAGAAACGACTTAAATTGAGTATAACATGGCATTAAGAATTTAATAGTGTGTAAAGACCCCGCGGGACAACGCGGAGGATTAAACATTTTTCCGTGATGCAAGCGATCGCGACGCCTCGCGTTGTTATGCAGGCATATCATTAGTCGTATTAATAATCCTTGCAATCTATCGGCAATGCTCTCATTTTTGTGTCCTTGCCCAGGTGTAACGTGACGAACATTTCCTCGTGACACACGAGTTTCACTTACGTAAGCGCCATATATCGCAATCCACGATCTCTGACTCTTTTATCATTCATTTCAAATCGTTTTTAATTTTTGTAAGAGTCAATCTTCCTTCTCTAGAGCAATCGATTAGAGCGAGCGGTTAAAAGGGAATTGAAATTCGTTTTTCGACGACACCTTGTCAAAAAACTATTAGGAGTGTGACGTTGCCCGAACGAAACTTCGCACCTTTCCTAGAAGTAGATAAATCTCTCTGCTCTTTTTAACTGCACTACAGTGAAAAAAAATTCTGGTTAAAAACGGATGAATCAGAAAATCTTGCAGGATTGATCAAATATTCTGGTTATTATACTTAATGGAAATTCTAGTTATTATAAATAGAACTAAAATACTTTATAACTTAATTACTTAGTTAAAATTAAAATTAAAAGTAAAAATACTTACAAAATATTGAGCTCAAGGTGGATAGAGCTAATTAGTCTATAGTTAATTAATTTATCCACCTTGATTGAATTCTATTATAATTAACAGAATTTCCATTATAATTCTGACGCGTTCGTTTTTAACCAGAATTTTTTTTTTTCAGTGTATGTTGTATCTTCGGCACTTGAAACGAAGCAGATACACCGACTAGACATCGATGAGAAAGAGGAAAATATGGTGGAAACGTGCAAAAAGTTCAGCCGCGAAAAAGAGGTAAATCGAGCTGAAGTTGCGAATTTGAATATCGAAAACTAGGGTCGGGAACGGCGAGATGTGTGATGCGCAAGGTGAAACGACTTGCTTCCACTTGGTAACATTCCTGACAACTTCAAATCGATTCTTTAGACATTGAGTTCCAATACGTCCGCTTAACTTTTTTATTCAGTTGTGAGGAGAAACGGATTTACGTAAATACGGCTGTTTTATGAAATTGCACAACTTAATTGCAGCGCACCCGCATGCAGAACAGTATGCATTCTTCGTAATTATATATACACATATCGGTACTTCCGAAAGGAATCTAGAAACCAGGACGAAAAAATATATGTCGTTTAAGCTTTCTCTTTCAAGACATAGTAAATTCATGAAAAAGCTCAAAATACCGTCAAAGCATCGCCGTAGCACATCTTCGTTGATACAAGTACGATTCAATAAACGTCAAGCCGTATTAATCTCTTTTTCTGCCAATGTAGATTAACTTCAATCTCGGTTTTAAACTACTTGTTACTCTTGTTCTAATTTTTGGAATTTGACAAAGTTGAAAAGTAAATTAAACCGAGATTGAAGTTAATCTACATTGAAAGAAATGAACATACAACAGCATATTAATCTAAACTTTGTAATGTAAAACGAAGAATCCAAGAAAGGAATAATATAAGACATTTTATGGAGGATTATAAAGTTATAAAGGATTGGAAGTTTAGGAAAGACTGAGAAGGAAAGGCTAAATAGGATGCGATAAGGAGAAAAAAAGAGTGTCAGAGAAGTTTTGGGCAGGAAAGGGAAACATAATAAAAAAGAGGACAAAACAAAAGGAAAAGAAAGAAAAACTTTAAAACAAATAAAAATTATAGATATTAAGCTATAAAAATGGAATCAAAACCAAAAAGAAAAAGATTAATTATTTAACAACAAGTAGATCAGTTATATGTAATTTCAGGATAACGAGGAAAGGACATAATAGAAAGTATGGACTGTTGAGAGAGAGATATGGAAGGCTGAGTGTCATTAAATACTGATGTAAACCAAGTCCCACTTCTTGGCTGTAAGTTGAAGAGAATAAAATCTCATTCATTCACATAACGAAGAGTCATCCTGTATACACGCATATATGAAAACTGTTCTCATGTTGTCTGTAATTATGTTGTCCGCAGACTGTCAATCTAGGCTTACCTCGTTCAGTGACGCATTCTCGTCGTTGCGCTCCTTGTCGTCGTTGCGGATCTCGAGGCCGGCGTCGTCCAAGAGCTGCTCGTACTTGGCCTGGATGCCGGTGTCTCTCATCGCGGAGAAGGGTGGCTTCTCTCAGCAGCGCGGCACCGTTCCCCAGGAAAATGCTGCTTAACGACGCCGGGGGATGAAAGCTCCACCAGCTGACCCGACACCACCGAAATCGTGCGCTATCGATTCGCGTTCCTCTCTCGCCTCTCCGCTCTTCTCTCTATATTTCTCTCTATCTCTTCTAATCCGGTTCACTCGGTTCGCCAGGGAAAACGGGAACAGCGTGGCGCATCGTCTTCCTATGTCGCTGGACGAATGAAACGAAACAACAGAGAACAATTTTAGTGCACGTGACCGCGCGTTCTCCCTTCCAAGTCTCTTCTACTCGAAGCGATTAGTGCAAGCGATTTCGCTACACACGCGAAGGCTGGTGGAAACGCAAAGAGCGACCTGGCTTTACATAAATTTTTAGCGGATTTCACGCATTTACTGACTGACAGCGCGACGAGCTAAATGTTCTACCTGTTTGACGATCATTTACATTTTATCTGTTTCGGGCGCCGCAAATGTATTGGGTATTGTTCTCACCGGAGTTCTCTACCATTAGTCGTCTTTCATTTATGAAATACTCTTCGATTAATTGGGAATAGATTTAATTTCGAATGTGGAGAACTTTTTCTCAACAGAAAAGAGAGGCTAACATTTTAAATCTCTAAAATTTAATTTTTTTCAACGTAAGGCTCGTTTTACATTCCAATACACATATCATCAAACATCAACTAACAAGAATATTACATCAATATTATAATTGGCTAAATTCCTTAATTTAATGATGTAACTGTCACGTATAACGTCTTTTATATTCTGCTAATACTGTCGAGTGGGAAATTATAATATTGACATAATGTCATTTTTAATTGATGCTTGCTAGGACTATACTTTTAATTCCTTTACATTATACATTTGCTTTCATTTATTGAAACTTTTACAGATGTCCCTCTATTATCACACGTAGAAAAAGTCAACCTAATTTATTTCTGCCGCCCAGACGAGCAATTTTAAAATACAAGAACCACCGAGATATTTTAGGCAACAAGGTGATTAAGCTTTTGTCAGAAAACAGTTTCCTCAGAATACGTGCATCATCACATAACTTTCTTTAGAAAAAATAATTGACAAACCAAGGTACGTACAACAAATGTAATGTTTAATAATTACATTTAATAATATGATGAAACGTTTGCATTTGTGCCAAAATGATAATTTCTTAATTACTTCTAAATGCTGAACTTGCAATTGAACCCGATTTTAAATCAATAATAATTGTAAAAAAAAGATGGAATTATCTATATACAAACTGAAATATGTGTTATAAGTATTATAACGGAACAGAATGTTAAAGCATAATAATCCATGAAAGGCAAGGACACGTTGGAAATGTTTAAGCATCGATCAATGACAACTGCGATGTTTGCTAACGGCATACTGAGCAGCCGTTTCTATTCATTTCCACTGAATAAGGCAGATTGTTCGACGACAAATCTAAAATCAATTTTTTTTTGTCATGGAAAAACTTCGTGTGACGTTATTTATTTATCGTTATTTTCTTTCTGACAATGAATCATTCTGCTATCAGTGAATCATTCCGTTGCGTCAAAATTACGTGAAAAAATGTTTTCGTGTGAAACTCGAGGTTATGATTTCTAGTTTCTATTTATCATTCTGCTATCAGTGAATCATTCCGTTGCGTCAAAATTACGTGAAAAAATGTTTTCGTGTGAAACTCGAGATTATGATAAAGTAGTTTCTATTTATCAAATGTTTGTCTTTGAAAAAATAATAAAGTATCATTGAAAAAGATTTTTATATATTGTCGAGATTAATGGTCTGCCATTGAGATAATATATAAGTTAAATAAATTATATTAAATATGCGAGGCTAAAAATTGATCGGAATAATCCGCGCGTTATCTATTATAAATAGACGATAACAAAATTATGGATTTATACATAGCTTATGATTTTGCGTCGTACTTTTATATAATTTTATTTTAATAAATATATTAATATGAGGCAAATCTCACCAATAAACTAGATCTTTCATCTAAAAAAAGACGCATCAGATTCAAATGTATATTTGAAATATATATATATATATATTTTTTTTATTTAATTGAAAACGCTTCCCCTTAATCTTAACTACCGTGAAAAGAGGAGCGGTTTGATAACGATAAGTTCATGATAGCTTTATTGGTGCAACTAAAGAAAACAATGCAATGCCACAACGTGACGATCATATAGATTGGCCCAATGAATATATTAATTTGATTGCTTTTGTCAGAGCTTTGTACAATATTTTACGCCATTGCACGGTGCAAAAATTTCGAGACATAAACAATTTTGCAAGATATTAATTTAATCGTGTAAAATCATTCAAAGTTTTTTGACGAGGAACCTGGCGAAATTCAATCAAAATGTTTTATTCGCATTTCCATATTTAATCTGCAGTGGCAGTTTTTTACCGGAGATAAAAACTAGTACTAAAAAATATTCGATTACTGCTTGCGTAAAGAAAAGATAGAAGACTTTCGATATTGGCTCGTTTACAATTGTCAGTTGGCAACAGAAATAATTTCATTCGTATGAAGATTATAATAATCTTAGACAGATCAACTATTGCCGTTTTAAAGTCTCCGTTTTTTTTTTTTAGGTCATAATTGCAATGCAGGCAGCAACAGACAGCAATGATCGACCGATATTGACAGAATTGGTTTTTCCAAGAGTCAACCTTCTTCAATAGGCACTCGTGCTTCAACCGAGAAGAGAAAAAGGAAAAAAGAAAAACCCGTTACAGGCAAAGCGCGATTAAAAGCGGCGGATCAATTCACATTGGCTTCGCCCCACAATTCCGCCGGGCGGTTGAACGCTTCTAGAAGCCCCCCGCCGGAGGCGTCGACGGAAGTCGATTAAAGAACTTGGACGGCTACACGCGGACGTCGTGGCCGCGTACACATGAAGTATACGTGTGCGATTACGCGTTACTCTCCTCAGGTAAAAATCAATAACACGGCTGCGCGACGTATGTGGTGCACGTACGTATACGTATATACGCGGTGGTTCGCGGAAAAAAACCGCGGGGGAATCGCCGGGGCCAACTTTACCGTGTGACAGCCCGCGGATCGCCGGTCCCCGGTGTCCCGACGACTGGCGGGAGTCCCGTGGCTAATCGATCCCGGCGTAGGTCGACGATGCGGCTGTGCGGAAGGGAAGTTTGTCAAACGACCACGCTCGACGCACGCACGACTCCACCGCACGAGCGAGAACGCACTGAGTCAGTATGTTGTGTGCGCTCGCGAATTCGGCCGCGGTCCACTTTCGTCGCACGCGTCTCCCGAGCACTTGCCGTCGCCGCCGCCGCCGCCGCCGCTGTTGGCGGACGGAAGGTCGATCGACCCGACCGGACCGATGAGACGTGCCGAGCCAGGCGCGAAGGAGGACTCGTTCCCCGGCTTGCGACAAGCAGCGCCGCGCGCTGACGGGCCGAGGGATGCGTCCGAGCTCATGAAAGTGGGAATCGTGTCGTTAAAATCCGAATTGGCTTCGAGACGGTCCTGAATAGCCGCGATGAGATACGACTGCAGTATCTGGAGTTATATCTTGTGGAGCCAGTTTGAATTATAAAGAGAAAGTTTCTCAAGTGATAAGAGACTCGATTAAATAAGATACATTCTGTAGTAAACACAAAATGTAATTATTATATTTATTTTATTATATGGCATTTATATTATTGAGTAGGAAATTGTAATATTGATGTCGCTGTTGTTTACTGGAAAAGTATTTGGAGATACTTGTTGCATTTTGACATTGTCATCTTTTATGCTGTAGGTACTTTAAATGAAAGAGCGCAATGTGCAATGAGACGAGAGAAAAGAGTAGAAAAAATGACAGCATAGCGAAGAGGTCTGCTTTTCCACGCATCTTCGCTCTTTTGTTTATGTCGTACGCAGTGCGGACATCGCTGATGTCGCGCGGCATGCCGGCGAGAGTCTGCCTATGTACATACGTGAAATTGTGCCGCAAGATAACCTACAATGCCGAGGGAATTTAACAGACCGGCGGAAAGCGATGCATCGCCGCCCGAGAAGATGATCTGCCCGTCGCCGGAGGAGCTGAGCGTAGTAAACAACAATGTCAAGTGCGAGCAATGCGGGCTCGTCTTCAGGAACGAGCCGCGCTACCGGCTGCACGATCTCAAGGTGCACCAGCACAAAAAGTTGGACAAAATTGCGAAGGAAAACGCACGCTATCACTGCCCGGTGCAGTCGTGCGTCTACGCCGTTAATTCCCAGAGATACTTCAGCAGCATGAAATATCTGAAACAGGTATGTATCATCTCGGCGTTTCGCTTAGCGATAAAAAAAAATCGATTTCAAGGGTATTAATAGCGCTACATTAACTTTTCAGCATTATCTGAAAGTACACGCGGAGAAAAATTATGCGTGCGATCGTTGCGGCAAAAGTTTTTCCACTGAATCTGCTAAAAATGGGCATACAAGAGTCTGTGGAGTGGAATTCACGTGTTCTTGTTCAAAGACTTACATCACGTACGAAGCGTTGCTTACGCATGCGAAACGATCTCTGCACGCTATAACGGAGAAATATAAGAACTCAAGGTTTATTTATTTGTCATATACATATTTAGTCACAATTATAATATTAAGTGCAATTGAATAGATTTACTGATATATTTATAATTTCTTTGTAGACACACCAATTCCAAGATAATGCGAATCGTTTTACCAAGATTTGTAAGCAAACCCGTCACAATACTGCCCAATCCAGATAAATCTGGAAAAGACAGCGAGGATACTAGTACCACAATAAAAAGTACATCCGATGTCGGAGTACAGACGGACGATTGTAAAAGGAGCAAGAAGATACCAAGTCTATCGAAACTTAACAACAACAATCTGCATAACGCGAAACGTCGAATATCTAAGCAAACGCAGACCAATAATTTTTCCAAGGAAAAATCCTCTGGCAAATCGATAGAAACGCAAACACCACAAGCAAACTCGAAAATGCATAAACGCGGTGGAAGATGTCGCGCGTTATCGAAACAATCAGAGCAGACTTTGCTCAAGGAGGATCTTAATCTCAGTGACAATTTCACATCAGCTAATTTATTTCCGGCTAGTCCGTTACCGCTTCGCCACGATGTGGGCTTGCAGGATTTCTGGGAGGACAAGAATACTTCAGGCACGCAAACAATACCCGAAAAGGATATGTTCGAGGCATTTAACGATAACGTGACTCAGACGGAATTCGAGACGTTTTACAATCACAGTCATAATCCTTTGATACAGTGCGTACCAAAGAGCACAGTGGCTTTAATGACGTTGCCTTACGTCGAAGACACGTCGGCAGTCGAAGGATATTCTTTTGCTTCAACCGATGGGATGTCTCAGGCAGACCCTATGCTAACCGCCAAGACATTCGATGACAGATTCAGCAGCATAGAAACGCAAACCGAGCAAGCCTTTTCCCCTTCGTACTTTTATTCCGAATCTCTGTCAAGATCGTTTGCCTTGAGTTCGAACATCGAGACGCAAACTACGGATAATCTGGATAACATGGAGCAACTGCTATACAGCAATACATACACTCAGACGTGCGATAAAATGTTGTCCTCCGAGTTAGGACTGTCCAACATACAGACTCAGACTGCTTGGTCGCACGACGACACTACAGTTTCCACCGAGACTCAAACAAAGTCCCTGATTTGCGGAGCCGATTGCATTCCCATGGGAGGTTGCAGATCTTGGCTAAATACACAAACGAGTCACACCGAAACGCAGACCGATCTACTTAGTATTTTCGAGGGACTTGAATAAGTTAAATGTTTTTTTTGCGTTTTGACTTATCGTTCACTGTTTAGTTCCTTATGTTTTGTCAGTTTGGTTTTTATACAATTTTTATCTGTTGCATTATAAAGTTGCATTATTTTCGAATTATATATTCTTGATTCATTTAGTGCATTCATGCAGTTTTTTGCAATCTTCATTTTTTATGTCCTTCATTTTACATCTATCTTATTCATCGTACAATATATTAAAAAAATATTAACTTCAAATTCGTAATACGATTTGCTGTCGAGAGAAAAAGTACCTGATTCTCGATAATTTCTTATTTTTATATTATTCATCTCCCTTTTTTATTTGCAACTCAAGTGCCAAATAAAAAAAGTTGACGAACCGAGCACCATAAATGTTATCCATCTGTAGTTGCACATTTGTATATATGTATATGGCTATGAGTATATATGTATGTATATAGAAATGTACGTATCGAATTTCTTTCAATACCAAAGTATTACGCATATCTCATGCACACATTCGTATACTTCAAATGTATGTACCTATACATACGATAATTATCTATAAAAATAAATATCGTAACGGCAATATGTACATGTATCGTAATCTGAATTTATGAGTAAATTTATGGACTGGAATCGAGGACTAAACGTATGTACATACATCTGTTTTGTATCTCTATTTAAAGCCTCATGTGTACATACATGTCATATACGCGGTGTAAGAGTCTCGATATCTCTTTTGTCAAAAATATATTCTAGCTTTACATCACGTGCTACGTTGCGTGATGCATGCAGATAAACACGTTTAACGTCTGCCAGCTTTGCGATAATATCACGTGAGATTCCGATTACTTTTTTAATCTGCATTTTTCATTTCGTGTACAATATATAACTAAGAAAATATATTTCTTTAATCGAGGAAGGTCACGATAACGATATCGTCGGAAATGTATCTGCGTCATCATAGATTCGATTGAATAAATTTTACAAATTGTCACAAATACAAAAATATAACAAGTATTTCATAAATAATATGTATTTATACGTTCAGATCGAAGCGATCTTGTGTTAGGATGTTTATCTGGGATGGGAGTTAAAAATTCTGCAACGAATGTAGATAACAAGAAACGATTGGATAATGAATTCTCATTGCGTTCAGTACACATTGCATGGCAATGCATTAACGTGTTAAATCCATCAACGTATGGATCTCAACTCATCAATGGATACGCAGTGAAATTATGAGGTAATGGGATACATGGTGAAGTGATAAAAAGGGAAATAGTGTGAAAATACGAATATATATATATAATATATATATATATGTATAGAGAGAGAGAGAGAGAGAGAGAAGAGAAAAAATTCTATTATACTGCGGGACCGGCGGCATTATCCTCGTCGGAATCAGGTAAAAAGTCTTTGGTCCAGTCTTCTATCCTGTCCACGTTTTCGAGGGTCGATGCGAGTACTCTCAGATTATCCACGCCAGACATTAATTGTCTGCAAAAAAATATACGAAATGTCGATCAGATTTTTCAGAAAGTCAGAAGCTTATTAAAGTTACATAGAGAGAGAAAGAGAATTACGTTTTAAATTATAAATTGTTTCGAATAGATTTAATGATTGATAGTCAAATAATTCTTAAAGATACCTGAGGGATACTTCAGCCGACGATGCAGCCGCGAATAAATCACGCGCGAGCCTTCTGACTGTGCGATTCATGTTAACAGCACCAGCGTTCGTTTCAGTTTGTCCAGCCGCCGAGATACCGGTTCGAAGTTCACTGTTCTCCATTCGTAACAGAGATATCTCTATCTAAATTGTGCAAAAATTAACAGATTCGCAGATCAATACGTTAGTTTTATATTTAATTTCATTGTAGTTGGTCAAGCATGAAGAGTACTAACCGTTAAAGCCTTAATTTCTTTCTTCAGTGATGTCACCGTGCTTTCAGCATTAACTGCTCGCTTCTACGAAATACAAATAGTACGCTGTCATCGTTTCTCAATGACACATAATGTAATCAATATGCAGGAATTGTAATTTACAATTCGAAATGCAGATTTTTGTACTCACTGTACTTCGTTTTAAGTTGTCTTCGACTTGCTCCATCGCTTTTTCCAAGTGCACAGCTTCTTCGTGTTCGACCTCCTTTTTGGACAACAGTTCTGCCTCCAACGAACGAATTCTGCAATTAACGGAACGATGTTACAAACAAATTTGAATTCCAGCAAGGTAAAATTACCTTTCCGCCTTTTCACTAAGTTGCCTTCGAGACGCTTCCAATTGCTGGCGTAATCTTTCGTTCTCGAGCAAAAGCTGCAACATAGTCTCAAATTCTATCTTCTCTGTACCATCTTTTCTTAGAGTCCTGCATTACGCAGCAGTCTTACCCTTCTCTCGGTGGATTCTGCCATGCTCGCGGTAGGTTCCGAATCCGTAGATCTGTTATGTATAGGACCGTCGCTTAAGAAGTCTGGCAGAGATTTATGGACGCTCGCTTCACCTCCTGGCGGGAGATCATCTCGTGGAGTCGCATTTATACTGGGATTGGCATCAGGAAAAGGTAACGGTAAATCGAATGGAAATCCTGTAAAGAAAATGTCTTTTATCTTCACTAATTTTCAGAAACATAACTTGCATACTGAATGAATGAGTAAATTTATTCACTTCAATTTTACAGCCAAGAAGTGGAAATAAATCGTATATCGTTTGAAGCGTGAAACGGTACCTCTGTGCTCGGGGCGAGGAAGGGAGGGCGCACTTTCGTTGAGTCTCTCTTCGAACATAGGCAAATCCAAGTGATTCGAATGGATCGCGTTCGGCGCAGAGTGATCTCGGTGTGGCAAGCCTTTGTGCAGCGTATCGGTAAGGTCGAACGACCGCAGATCGTCGCACTGGACGTCGGAGTCACTCTTCTTGGTCTCGCTCCGCAATCGCGACTGCCTCTGTTCCATACTGTTCAACGCGAAATCCGGCAGATTGTCTACGTCGGGTAGCACTGGCTGACTGTTCTCATGGTTCAAGTAACACTGCTCGATGACCAGGTGATCTTGCACGAAGTCCGGCAGCTCCGTCGGGTTCCGGCCGGAGTAAACACTGCTACTGACGTTGTCCTTGTCGAGGACGCCGCCGCCGGGACTCGACGTAGACGAGTAGACCTTGGGTCTCGCCCCAGTGCTGTGATAGCTCGTCTGCTGCGTGCCATTCTTCAGGAAAGCCTTGAAACTGAAGGGGTTGTTGTCGCGACGCGACGACGCGTCCTGACCTGCAAAGAGTCATTTTACACCGTTCATAAAGCTTACATAGAGATTACCTAGAGATCCAGTGTGGAACCTTTGTTCTTCCTTATCCCTGAAGCAAAGCATGCCAGTTGACACAGAGCATCAGTGGCATTGCATCTATGTTATAATTCCGCAGCTCAACAATGTAAATGCAAAGCAGGGTGAGTACATCTTGAACTCTATTGTTCATTAGAAAAATACAGTTGATGCAATTGTTGCGTTGCATGTTACACAGTGTAGTGTATACCCAGCTTAATATAACACATGTTATATTATATTTACATTGTTGAGTGCTAAATTATAACATAAATGTAATGCCACTGTAAGATGCTTTGCTTCAAGGAAGGACAAAAGGTCCCCACTACCGTGCTCCAAGATATCGCTCTGTCCTCCCTTTCCTGAAGCAAAGTATCTTCAGCCTGGAGTCTTGGATCTCCAGGTATCCAAGCTCTACGCCACCGTTAGCCACGAAAAGAAGGACGAAAC
The DNA here is from genome assembly GCA_928718305.1 of Tetramorium bicarinatum. NCBI lineage: Eukaryota > Metazoa > Arthropoda > Insecta > Hymenoptera > Formicidae > Tetramorium > Tetramorium bicarinatum. The sequence continues at coordinate 30,412,126 of OV788325.1, forward strand.
AGTTCACGGTCAAAGCGTGCGCGATAATAAACAGTACACAGCGGATCCTAACCTGTCGACTGGTCGACGGGGTCGGCGCGACTCCTGGCGAAGCGGTCCGACGTCGGCGACGGGTTGTTCCTGGACTGCGCGTTGTCCCGACAGCGAGCCGTCTTTTCTTCGTCGGACGACGAGGACGGTAGGTGCCGCCTGGCCTCGTTCCCCGTCGGGGGGCTCTTGCACGCCGCCACGCCACGGCGCGACCAGGGGGTGACCGTCTTCCTCTTCTCCTTCTCCTCCTCCTCGTCGGACGACGAGGACCACAAGTGGCGTCTCGGAAACGTCAAGATCGTGGGGTCGTCGATCCTTTTACTGCTTGCCATAATCCGACCGCTACGACCGAGTCATTCGCGACGCTCGAACTCGAGACCGAGAGGAGTGCGCGGCTCACTTCGACGTCTGTCACTGTCCGTCCGCATCTGCTGATCACGTCAGGTTAGGTTAGGCCAGACCAGCAGCACCTCCTCGTCCGCCTCTACCTGTACCCTGCACACTTTCTACGCTTCAAACAGTACACGGAGATGTGTATGTCTCGATGTAAAAAAAGATTCGAAGCGTAGAAAGATGTGAGATTGAACGAACGGGGGGTCCTCTCCTCTCGCTCCCTTCCCTCCTCGTGGTTGTTTAGACGCGGTTCCTTTTCAGCCGTCGGTGGGTAATTCGTGAACTGGTAGCGAACGTGTCTGGATGTGTTTCATCTTGAAGAAAAATTTTTGAAGGTTGCTGAAACTTTACGCTTTGAAGTAACCTTGCTCCTAAGGGAGCATAAGATATTGATATTTGGCGGTATATTGTCTCGACAGAGATCAGGTGCCAGGAAAAAATTGAAGAAGAAGCTGTCGGTGGGTATCGACGTTTCTCTCTCTCTCTCTCTCTCCCTCTTAAACGATTGACATTTCGCATTTAAAATTGACTTTGAGAGGATGAAAGATTATTGATGTTCTGCGCGTTATTGATAACCTGTCGATATTTACAGAATACTTAGCAACTTTGGGATCTATCATCGCGTGCCCGACGTCGGCTCGATAGCCTGGTGAAAAGATGGTGAATATAAATTCTAATCTGTTAAAAAGCCTTATGGAATGAATAATGGATGGATTAAACGTTTAAAGAAGTTTAGAGACTAAGAAATGATTGTATACTTACTTGGTTTTGTTACAGTCTGACCGAGAGTCTGATGAGTTTATCAACTTTAATTGCATCTACTGTAAGCAGCCGTCGGATGATAATCTCAGAGATGTATTCGATGATGAGTGGTTGATTAGAATAAAAGAAAGCGAATGTAAGGCACTGGAGGAATTTATGACACTGAGGGAAGCTATCGAGACAATTACTGGCTATGGAGTAAGTATTGTATAATAATTTGCAGCGTGTTACATATTTATATGACCATTTAACATTACATTATATTCCTTTTTTTTTTTCAGGTAATGAAGTTTGATAACGCAATTTTGTGCAAGACGTGTTTTCGTAAAGTGGAATCTTATGTGAGATTCCGTTCCCATCTTGTTACTTTGTTTACAAGATTGAGTGACACCTTCATACCGGATCTTGATTCGTCAAGTGATAATGCGAATAATACAGACACTTCACTGAACTCTAAAGTATCTGTATTTACAACAGGTATGTTTATAATAGGAGACAAAAATATTGTACAGTTATATGTATATGTATTGCTGATGGAAATGAAATTTCAGGATCAGATGTGTCCAAGGAGACAGCGAACGATAATGAAAACAATTTCCTTTCCTACGTTTCAAATGATAGCGATATTTCGAGCAGTGATATTGATGATAATTTAAACCTTGAATCGTCTCGCTCGAAGATTCGGAAGAGCGATATAGAATCAGACGTGAATGTATGTTCCGGCGAGGACAATGAAGTATTAAAATATGTTGAAAATAAGAATAGTAAAACCATCAGTATCAGTTCGACAGAATCAGAAGAAGAGTACGATTATGGACCGACTTTCAAAAAGATTAAGCTTTCAAGTCGAATCTCATCTCCATTGATGTCTTAATTTAATAATTTACGAGAAATGCACAATTATACTAAAGTACAAAATATCTTAAAAATCGTCGACGATAAAAATATATGTATATCAAAAAATATATATACTCAATAGTGTATTCTACTATTTTATGTATTTATCTTATTTTAAATTACGAATATAAATAAAATATTATTTTAAAGCAATCTCTTGTAAATTTACATACTTATTTTAAGTAATATTTCCTATATTATTGAGAAATACATTTTTTTAATTAGATTAAAATTCTTATTATATTATATATTATTTATTTAGAATTTATCATATTCTATTTAAAAAAAGTACTATTAGAATGAAATACTAACAAAGACGTTCAGTTGGCCCATTAGCTCAGTTGGTTAGAGCGTCGTGCTAATAACGCGAAGGTCGCGGGTTCGATCCCCTCATGGGCCAATTTCTTTTTTTTTTCCTATGTATATTTTAATTTAAATATATATAATAAAGTATTTTATTTTAACAATTGTATATATCTAGTTTTTAAAAAATTTATTTAATTAACATAAATATATTCTACCTCTAAAATAATGTATAAAAACAAAACATTTATAAATAATTATATGTATATAAGAGCGCAAATAAATTATATCTTTAATCGACGTATTTCTTTTTGGGTAGAAATATAATTGTGAATAGTTTTGTACTGCAAAATTCACATCTATTTTTGTTTCATCGTCTGTTAAATATGTAGTATATATTTTTAAATATGTGACTGACCACGAGACATTATTCATTCTAAATGGCATATTTTCGGTCCAAACTCCAAATTTTCGGTTTATTCTCGCTAAATGTAAGATTGAATCTTGATTATTCTCTACATATGTACATAAATAATTGCGTTAATTATAATTTTATTTTCAAAAGAATAAATATAACCCTCGATTGAAGCAACACTCGTGGCATTACGCCAAATCTGTCTGTTCCAAGAAAAATATTGACGAGGATAACAGCAGATCGATATCAACTCTAACAACAAAATCTGAATGTTATGGTACATTTTTTAAAAAATGACACATATATATATATAAAACATTATGATAAAATTAAAAAAAAAAGAAAAGTTTGAAGAAAATTTCAGAATTTGTCTGTGTTTTTAATGTAGTTATTTCGATATGAGTCTTAACAGGATTAAAGAAAAAGATGCATTTTTTCTTGAGCTTCCAAAGGGCACCATCGACAAAGACAAAATCTTCTAAACGGAAGTTGATCCTTTGGGAATATGTATTTAATTCCAAGAAAGACACAAAGAATCCTTCTGCTTGTCAACTGGCCAATTATCAAATACAAACGCGTTGCAAGGAGGATTCGCGTTATCAGGCGACTTCGGGGAATTCACTAATCCAAACTAATCCAGTTAAATCATCGAAAGACTCGAGGAGATTCGTAGAGCCGCAACCTAAACCATCGCCATCGTATAAATTGCCTAGAGCCGTTTTGCTAAGTAGAGCGATGGTGGAAGGTTTAGCTGAGGTAGCACAAAACGTTCAGTTCCTTGTCAAACTTTTCAGATCTGAAAGTCACTGATATTTCTTTTTTAAAAAAAATTTATTTATCTTTTTCAGACATTATTCAATGGTTTTATATCATTAAAGATGTATTTATTAATTTATTAAAAGGGCAATTGCGAGAATAAGATGGTAATACCTACAGTATCCAGAAAACCGTACGAAGAAATGAGGCCGGCTTCAAATATCAAAGGAATCATCGATCACCGAGAGAAAATTAAATTGGGGGATGTTAAACCGTATGAGAAATCGACATCTCGTCAGATATCGAGAAACGAGGCGGAAGCTCGCGTTGCTACAGCCAAGATATTGCGCCAGGCGATGTCACGAGAGGAGCCTCGGATGCACTCGAGGATCGAACAACTTAAAATTTTGATGAATGAAAAAATGACAGAGCCCCAACATACGCCGCGAATAAATCTGGAACGTAAAAATTCCGATGGCTAATATCTATCATTGTAGATTTATTTTAATCTCGATTTAATTTACTTTTCATCTTTTTCTAATTTTAAAAATTAGAAAAGATTAACTCTAATATCTCGGTTTAATTTACTTTTTATATTCTTCTGGTTCTCAGAATTAGAAAATGATAAAAAATAAATTCGAGAGATTAAAGTCACTTTACAAAAAGTATTTTTAATAAAAAAATGGACATAAATAAGCGATGCATCTATAAATAGATATATAACATGTGAGATTTTCAGTTTGATGAATCGTGTCATTTAAAGATCTAACGCATAAATGATTCTTGCGCTCTCGAATTCTGTTAAAAAAAGAATCCATGATCCAAAGAAAATTATAAATTTCCTTGAATTTTCTATTACAAATTTCTATTTTAAAATTAAATAGCTGAGAGAATAAAATTGAAACTTTATATTCTTAATCTATTCGTCCTAAGTTTCAATTCAGTGTTATTATTTATTGAAAAATTTTAAGTACAAAAAAGGGCCACACTTGACCGCAACTGGTGGCACAACTTTGATACTGACAATGAAAGGGAAGAGGGCCAGATCTTCATTATCGGCCGTGACGGTCGACATTATCAACCACACGTCACGGGATGAACATTCGTGCCGTTAGATGGCTCGGCCGTGGCCGCGAGCGTGCCGTTTGCGTCAGTTCGCCCGTTCATGAATATTGTTTTGTCGTTTTCTATATTTTATTCATTATTGTTACTCGAGATTAAAAAGCAAGATTAGCGTATCGCGTGGCAGATAGGCTTCCTTGCGGTCACGAGCGATCGCCTGAGGCAGCGATATCTCGCTCCCTAACGTCGTTATCACCGGACGAGGCTCCCTATCGGACATAACCGTTGTATCGATCCGATACACCGCTCCCCAGCCCGCCTGTCCGCCCGCCCGCCCGCCCGCCCGCCCGCCTGTAGCAGAGTACACGGTAAGAGGTTATGTTGACTCCGTTAGCTTGCACCGCGCGTTCCTGAACGTTCCCTCGCGATTATTCGACGTGAGGTCGAATCGCGAGGCGACCGATTACACCTCGGACGTTTTACCGCAACGATCGGGTCTCTATCGACAGGAAAAATGGAGGCCGCCTCGAGACACCCGATGACGATCGCACGTGCAACGGGCCGTAGCCTCGGGCTCCTGGAACGAAGGAGCCCCTCCTTGCCGTGAGGAAAGTATCATGCCCCGTCGAATGTCGTTGTCGCTCCGCACCAACGTGGGCTTCCTCCGCAGCGCCGGCCACGGAGCAGACCACCAATGTCTTGCAGGGGAGCCGCCGCTGCCGCCGTCGCCAGTTGCACGTCGAGACGACACAGCCACGAGAGGATCAGCTCCGAGGAGGGCGAGGAAGCGGAATGCACGTCTGCGAATGTGCTCTTTGCCTCGAGGACGGAAGAAGTCGGCAGAAGAGACCGGCGGACCAGGAAGAATGAAAGCTGGCAACAAACGGCGACTAGCAAGGGAGTCGACGTCGTCGAGACGGTAGCCGACTTTGAGAAATGGCTCAAGATGCGTAGCACCGAGCTGCCGGTGCCGTCGAGCATGGACCTGGACGCAGCCAAGATGGTGGAGGGCGTGGATCGGTATCTGGGCGAGGAGATGCTGTCGCACAGCTGCTTCTTGAGCAAGGACCCGTATGGCTTGTCCATCGACATTGATCTGGCGGACGCTAAGAAGCTCAACTTGTCCTCTAGCTACGATCCGATACTACAGGATCTGGCGCACAGCGAGAACCGGCTGCTCGAGCCGCCGTGCGAGAAGGTCGTTGACGAGTTTATGCTGCCGGAGTTCCAGTTGGATCATCTGGATCCGCTGGCGGCACTCACGCCGGACGACATGATGGTGGCCGGTGAGATTCTGCCGTCTGCGAGCAGTCAGCCGACGCTAAATGTGGAGAATCAAGATATCGAACAAAATATCCCAAAGGCGGGAATTTCCGTTGTGCAGAGCAGTGAGAGCCCCTGTGAGAAATCCACGCAGGTCGTTCTCAGTCAGCTACCGGTGAATTTAGTCGTAAACGAGTTGGAGGACGCAAAAACGGATCAGGAAACTATAGCGCAATCTTCGGCAAATTCCTCGGAGCTCTTCATCGAGGCTTTACCGCCGATCGAGGAGAACCCGTCGAATACCATGACGAATACCGTGGACATGAGTGCGCATGGCATAGAACAATCGAAGAAGACGAAACTCGAGCCTCGCATCATCAAGAAACGTCGACAGAATTCGGAACGTTTGGAAAAGAAACTCGACAACCACGTCAACGGCAAGAGCTTTGCCGTTGATGCAGATACGGAAGACGGCACGATGGCTGTGGTTGCTATATCCACCGACAAGATCTCCAACATGACGCAAATCGTTATCAACACTGGCACGGAGAAACAGATTTATCAAGGCAAGACCTCGGAGTTGATCGAGGCGACCGGCAATTTCCCGAAATTGCCCAAGATAGATACTTCTACCGCGGTTTGGAATGGCACGGTTGAGTACGGTGCCGATAGTAATCCGAGTAGTCAATACGAAATTGTTATATCCAACGCGCTGGAGGAGTTAGGCATCACCGACGACAGCCTGCAGCCCTTGTGCGCCACCGAACACGACAAGGTGTGGCTCTGCCCACGAGACGGCTGTAACAGACAATTCGGCAGATTGTATACTCTGAAAGGTCATTTGTTGGCCCACTATGGAGTTAGACCGTTTAAGGTACATTAAAGAATATCGTGATATCTATATTTTCTAATTTTTTTATCGCAATAATTTTGCAACAAATGAAGTCGGTTAAAATTAATTTTCTGGAGCCCTTAAAATTACTCGACTTACAATCGCGTTTTCTTTTTGTTTACGATTTTCTTAATTGGCTATATTTTTACAGTGCGACTTCGAGGGCTGCACTTGGGCCTTTTATTCCGAGTTCAAGCTGAAAAGACACAAGGAGACGCATTTGAAGCGCAAGGATTATGTGTGCGAAGTGGAAGGCTGCAATCGCCGTTTCACCACCGTCTACAATCTGTGGAGCCACGCGAAATTGCACAGTCGTCCCAATCGGATCGTTTGCCAAGTGCCAGACTGCGGCGAGAAGTTTCAAACGAAACGTGCGTTGGAAGTGCACATGAAATCGCACGATCAGCGCCACGCACCTTATGTATGCCAGCACGAGGGTTGCGGTAAACGTTACTACAGTAGCAACGCGTTGACGTCACATCAGCGATCACATAGCTACAAGGAAGTGGACATCAAATGCTCGTGGCCGGGCTGCGGCAAGATTTTCGACAAGCCGTGTCGACTCAAGGCGCACATGCGTTCTCACACCGGCTACAAGCCCTATCCTTGTACTTTCCAGGACTGCAAGTGGGCCTTCTCATCGTCCAGTAAGCTCAAGCGTCACCAAAAGAAGCATACGAATGAGCGCAAATTTGTATGCGACGTGCCAGACTGTGGCAAGGCATTTATGCGCTCAGAACACCTGAAGGAACACCGACTGACGCACACGGAAGGTCGCTTCTTCCAGTGCTTCGTGTGCGCTGCCCGATTCTCCGCCAAAAGTAGTTTGTACGTACATATTAAAAAGCATCAGCAGACCAAGCCAGACTTAAACATAGCCAATGACACGCCCGAGAGCACTTCCGATGATCAGAAACGCCCGAGAGCAAGAGAATCTCATTACTCGCGAGTGAAGTCGATCATGCCAAAGCACTGGGACGAAGAACTGCATAATGCCACGGAGGCTATCGCGAGGGAAAACGATGCCGAGAAGCAGGATGCCAGCGCATATTCCCAGGATGAGGCTCAAATGGAATGGCTGTACCGTTGCCCGATAGATACATGCGGGGATTTGATCAGCAGCGAGACGAGTCTTCGCGAGCACATGTTAAAAGTGCATGGCATACATTGCGACGATTTGCTGACTAAACCATCTTCAGACGACGCCGACATAGATTATGTTTTATATACCGTGCACAGCTCGCCCCCGAATTCGCCCACTGCTGTCGAAGAAGAGCAGATGGTCATGGTGACTCCGTGCGATGCCGTCATCCTTGATACCTCGTCAGGAACGGACCATTGTCTGCCGGAGCCGGAACCGGCATCTTTCAACACCTTGCTGAAAAGTTCGGAAACGTTCCGAAACGACGAGCAAACTGACGAGCAAATCGATAAGGAAATTGTATCGGTGAAAGAGAAGGGCTCGGCAAGGACAGATCTAACATATTCCGACTGGTCTAAACTGAAGAAGAGCAGTGCATTGATGAATTCGGAAACGTCGGACATTGCATCGGGCGCGAGTGGTAATTTGAACGAGGGTCTATTGTTCACAGAAGAATTGCCATCAATGTACTATCAGGACGAAGGCACAGAATATCAGGTGCTGTTATTGGACTCAAGTCCGCTCGAGAGTGCCAGCAATTTGCGCGGTCTCGAGTGATTTTTCGCAATGGACACAAGTGATGATTTCCACCAGCGTGGTCCTTCGTAATAGAATACTCTCGACCAAGTGATTGTGTGTAATTATTTTGGACATTTGATAACGTGATAATCGTAATTATTTTAAACGCAGCTTGAGTGGCAGTAGTTTTGAACAATGATCGTTATTATATTAAATATAGCTTTTGTGGTAACTTTAACACGATCTGTGATCCAGGAGCTGGCCTCAGCCTAATATTCATTTGTACTATGCCCATAATATCGCTTTAAATCGTTATTTTATTAATAAATCGTTGATATTTTTCCATAAAAATTATCAATTGTGTTTTTCATTGCTATCCGACTATGACGCGCATTTTAAAAAGCTGTACATCGTTTATAAGTAATTTATTATTCTGCTTTCAATTTATTATCCTTTTTCAGCATTTCAATTTATATTTTTATAATACATACACACACACACACACATGCATATACATTATAAAATACATAATAAAATCCTTTTATACTTGTTCATCGATATAATTCAACAACGCGTATCACCTTACAGAAAATCTATGCGATTTAATATCTTTTCTAAATTAGTATTAATACAGCAGTTGTAATAAAAAAGTGTACAAAAATGGAATGTACAAAACGATAGAAACGCATACAATTCTTAATTATTTTATGTTACGGATTTATCTATACATGCGCTATAGATCTATACATCTATAAATCTATTGTTTATCTATAGTTATCTATAGTTTATAGTGAACATGCGAACGAACATTGAGCTCTCAATAAATCTTTTTTTAAAATTAAATTACAGTTATATTAATGTCGAACCGGATTGTATGTGTGCATCCTTATGTAAGCATCTTGCATTTTACATACGTTAACATCGTCTTATCTATTAAGAATTCTCTCTATTCTTGAAATTTCCGACTAATCTACGATAACAACAATTGACATAATAATTAAACTACTAATTATTATATATTATTAAATTATAAATTTCAATGTATGGAAAAAATTTCGGTTCTAATATTAACTAATATCGAAGAATGTATACACAACTTTCACGTAATCTAGAATTAATTCAAGTGTGTTTAAAACAAAATATAATTCTGTTTGTCAATTAAAATATAAAAATATATTTTTACATAAGAGAAATGCAAGGTAAGTAATATCTTATAACATTAAAAAAATGAAAATATTGATTGATATGCAATAATGGAATATTTGCGGAATGTTTTTTTTTTCAATTTTTCTTAAATTTTCACGTCTTTTAATTTAAAGAAAGGAAACACTATTTTATGAATTTTTACTTATGTGTGAATAACAAATGTACTTGCAACAATCACGGTTCTAATAACTGAATTAAAGAGTTCACGAATATTGTTAGGCTTCTACAATATTGCCATTTTATAATTTTAACTATACAAATATTTTTTTTGTAGATACTACAAATTGAGAATGTTTTTACAATCGGTATTATATTATACCGATTAATACTATTAGCAATATTTTTCTAGTTTGTTAGAAACATTGCCGTAGACGAAGCTCACAAAGTCGTACAAGAGATCACTTACTCACTCATCAAACACTATTAACATCCTATTAATGTTTTATCGTTTCTATCAAGCAAACTGACCACAGAAAGCTCGTTCGTCAGAGAAGGAATTCTACTCGCAGGCGTAGCCACATTAAGAAGGCACCTTTTATCTCATCTTGATGAATATTAAATTATTCCAATGTCTCGGAGTCTTATCTACCAAGAGGACATTAGCTGAAGAAATTTATACTTTCAATTATTCATTAGATGAACAAATATTTCTATATAAATTTTTCTTCATTAAACTACTTCCATTTGTTTTTCTGGAAGCGGTTTATTGTCCGTCACATTTATTTGCGCAGATTTGCTCAATCTCTCGACAGTCTTACGATAGATGCGGTCTCTGATGTTCGCCAGCATGCAAATAACGCAATGCAACACCGTCATGAACGTTAAACCACCGATGCAAACGAGCGACGTCCGCACAGGTTTCTTCCAATCGAGGATTTTATAGATGTAGTGATAGCCGTACTTGTCAAGGCCGCCGGCGACGTAATAGATTGCCGAAAAGATTAAATAGAACAAGACGAATGACAAGCACCACCAGAAGTTCTGCAGACGAAACGGAATGCTAGTGATAAATAAATCAATCAGCATCAGCACGCTGTTGCACACATGCATCATGATGTTGAGCGGATCCACTTCATGGATCTTTGGATTGTACACGGCGAGCCAATAGGACACCGTCACGCCAAAAGCTATGTTGGTCGTGACAACGTATAGAAACCAGTACAGCCGCTCGCTGGATTCCAATTTGAGACTGCAAGGATCGAAACCGAGTATTTTCTGCAATCGCCATCGTTTCGACACGAGGATACCGCCGACCAGCGCCTGTGTGAGGCCCAAAGCCATGTCCCAATTGGTCAGATAGATTGGCCACTTCTCGTACTGCTGCAGCGGTTTGTAACTCCCAAACTCAAATATTGAACACACGACAAAGGCGGTCCAGATCAGGAACATGATCCAGCGGTAATAGAGGTACCAGTTGGCCACATACAATTGGCACTTTGGCTCGGACAGCACACGCGCCTGCGGCGGCTCCTGCCTGGCCGCATGTTTCCACTTTCGCCCGATCTCCTGACACCAGAGCTTGCTCACCATTGCGCGATGACCTGGAAGAATGACGAATCAATGACATTTCTCTTATATCTGTCGAAAAGAAACGTGGACAATTAACACGTTTTAAATATGTGAGTTGAGTTTAAGATACAAAGGTCAAATTTAATTTGGAAAGGCTAGAAGAGCGTACTTAGGAAAGTAGATAATGAAACGAAGAAATACAGGCGTTGCAAAGATCTTAGAACAGAATCGAGGGATAACGGAGAACTATGCGCTGACGACGATTCGCGACAAATGACGAGGAGACAGTCGAGTTTATCTGAAAATGGTACATAGCGGGAACACGCAACCATGCTATACCGAACATGAGCGTGATCCGGCCATTAACGTTTTAATAAATGTAATTATTCTCCGAAAACGACCGCGTGTCGCTTCACCGCGCTCAGATGAGCAACCGCACGTGCGACACGACTACTTCCAGCTTGCCATAATCGAACGGAACATTGTAAAAGAGAAAAAAAAACGAAACTATTTCATTCAACATACAATGTTCTTCCTGAGCACAAACATAATCAATTATATTACGGCTGTTGAATACATAATTAACTTTGGAATTTTATTAACATTTATTTATCCAATTATATATGAGAATTATATATTAATTTTTTAATATTGAGAAAATAATCTAAAAATTATAATACTTATTAATTACAATTAATATAAGTATACTAAATTACTATACTAAATTAATTTGATAAATTAGAAGATTTTATTTTCTTCTTTCAAGGCTTATGAATTTCTTTCTTCATAAGAATTTATTCTTTTGTGCGGAATTTTATCATCATTTATTTATCTAATTATATAAGAATTATACATATATTTTATTATGTAACCATAATATTAAGATTATATGAAACTAAAATATAATACTAAATACTAAATTATAACACTAAAATATAATTACATTAATTATGACACTAAATTTGATATGCTAAAAGATTCAATTTTTTCCTTTGAAATTTTGAAATTTTATGAGATTTTTTTTCATAATCTTCGAAACTTTTCAAATCTAAAAATAATCATTCAGATGTTTTTAAATAGAAAAATAATTCATCATTAGGTGTTTAAAATAATTAGTCTAAAAATAACTGGTCGTTGGAAGGTTTGTAAGATTGTAAGTCTAAAAATAATTGATCATTATTGTAATTATGTCACTTCGACAACAGCGAGACCGCATTCGAAGGTAATTCGCCGACGAAACGACAGCGAGGTGGCCTCGAAAATTTTTCAATGGGCATTTTCACGCGACTTACATAGCGAACATTGTAGAACGAACAACAACAGTCGTTTACAGGATGGCAGTCCTGTGAACGAAAGCACCATCCTCTGAGAGTGACGGTCACGATGACGCGACGAGTACGCGCGAGGAGCACCTAACCTAAACCAACCTTTGTCGAACAGCTGCTCGATTTGCGACGACAGCCGTCACAAGACAAAAATGTGCGAGCGCGAAAGATGAGCGGCTTTTCGAATATTTTATCTGAAATTCGAGAAATAATGCAGACACAGAGAATGATGCCAAAACATCTGTATTTATACGAATTAATCCCACCTTTCAGAACAATTGGATAAATGGTTAAGCAACGGAATCAAATGTGCGTCTTTCAGCGCCTCTGAAAAATCGTCAGAGTTAATTATTCAAAAAAGTTATAATACCTCGATAAGAAAAATGACGCATATTGAAATCCGATTCAAATATCGCGCTGATCTGAAGTAAATTGCGAGCGATCGCGTGAAGCTCTCCGGATATCGAAAGATCCTTAAATATCCATCTTCAATCTCCGTTGAGATTTGAATCCGCGACTTACTTCAGGCCGTTGAAGGGCGAGAGAAGTTCGAGTCCGCTTCTCCGCCGCCAAGTAGTAGCTAACGATCAGGTTGATCAGGAACGGAATAGCGAGAGAAGTTTTAAGAAAACGCTGCGATCCGGAGGTCGTGATACTGGCGATGACGAAAATAATTGACTCAGGTAAACATCGTAAGATGATTCACTATTCAAACGCCCGTATTCAAAACGTACGTAGTAGCTGACGTTACTTGTATACAATAGAATTTCAGAAATAATTTATATCGATAAAAAGGCGTTCTGAATACATTTTGACTACGTCAACTCGATTCTAAGTTGATGGTATAGTCTTCTTAATGCACTGTCACGTGCTTCGGGTGCTCGGATCGTGTCGGAGTGCCTCCCGACGGATGCTGTCGCGGCGCAGATGGGAGGCCTCTTTGAACTAATTAACCTCGTTGGTCCACCGCGATGCTTGAGGTTCACACGGCGTGGCAGGAGAGATCGGCCGGCGCTCATACATAACGCGCGCCGGCAAATCTAAGGTCGCGCGCGGTCAATCAGTCAATACTAATTCACCGTTCATTTATTATAATCTTGGTCTATTACAGCCTCTTACATCGACACGAGCAAGTGGTCGGGTATAAGTGAACCGTTATCCGCCGGAATATCTACCTTCGCGAAAGGTAGGAAGAAAGAAGTAGAAGAAAATCATGCCAAGATATCGTGATTTTCATGACCATGAAATCGGGATTTCTTATCCCCCCTCCCCAAAAAAAAAACCGGAGCTGCGCTTCATGCTTCTTGAGCATCTCTTCTTTTTCAAGATTTCGATTAGCTCATTTTGCGAATTTAAAAATTAGGAAATTAAAAAAATTAGGAAATAAAAGTGGGAAAAGAAACTTTGGAAACCAAACATTTCTGCGTCTATTTTTAGACATTGCAGAATGCTGGAAGATTGTTACGTTAATTCTGTCTCCGTAGTTCTTTTAAGGTGTTATGAAGTAACAAATGAGATAACGATTCACGGAAACCTTTATCGTCATTTTACGGTTTATCTAATGTTTATCTAATGTTTAGTGAGAGCTTTTAATAAATTCACACGATCGTACGATCGTGTGAAAGATAAGAGACTTTCCATTTTCTTAAAAGTCGCAATGCGAACAATGGAATAATCATTTGTTAAATAATTTACATAAGATCTTTATAATTAACCAATTCGCAGTATGATGATACAATAATTAATTTCTCAGTGAAGTTAAGAGAAATCTAGAAAAAATGTAATAAAAATTGAAAAACAATTATAAAGTTTTTTTATTTTAAATATCGGTAATTTGCAATCGTTGATGTTCTCTAATTTAGTTATTTTTTTTATGGAGTTTTGGAGACTAATAGAAAAGAAGGAGCAAGAGCAAACATGGCAAAGAAGCTTTTGATTAATCTAGATTTCGCAATAAATAAGTTAATGTAACTCTACATTTTTTTGAATTTTCAATCAATGAGACATTTTGTACTGTTATTCTTACAGTGTAATTCAATCAATCCACAATCCATTGTCAGCATCCATTTCCTTCTTAGCTCTAAAGGTCTCTCGTACTTCCACGTTTCGCGATTGCAACTGTCAGATGAAATTCATATTTTTGATAAATATAACAGAGAATTTACACAAATGTTCTTTTCGCAGAATATGATTTGAGAAATTTCGACGAGACTTCTCGTTCGGTCAGCTGACGTATCGCAACACTTACGCGACCGATGTCGACGAACGACTAAACTTTAAAGCGAAGTTTCCGTGCACAGGCGAAACACACATAAAAACAGATTCGTCAGACAGATTGACGTCAGAATAAACGTGGCATTTCGCGAGAAACGATAAAATATATTCATGTATTAAAATACATAAATATATTCGGCTATGATATTGGCTAAAGTAAGCTTGAATTGAAAGAGAAACAAGAATTAGGAAAGAGAAATGAAGATATCTTTTCTCAAGGTTATACGATATATCTATACAACTAATAAAAGAGTGCCTTCTGAATCCCATCTGTGTAAACTTGTCGGTTCACCTGTCTATAGAGATAAGCATCGATACTATTATGTATGATATAATATGATATCTGGGCATTTCATATACAGTGTGTCTGATTTTTGCTAATATTATGTGAGAAAGAATGAGACAAAAATGGTTTGTATATATGTCTTTTTTAAGAATTATCATACACGTTAATAACTATTAGCACGATCAGATAAGCTTGATAAGATTGTTTAAATTTAGGCAGTTACCTGAGATAATCTTGTCAGCAGAATATTATGTGTTAGTAATTTTGAGAATTATGTTTTTTGTAGAATTACATTTTTTCTCTCGATCTTCTACAACATAATATCAATGCATGTAATGACTATTAATTTTAGACAGACTTTTATACTTTGTTTTTATCAATCGACTAAAGACGATTGTTGTTGCGTTATATTATACGTAATACACACACATATATGAAACTCTTTCATTGTTTTTCCCAATGTCTATTTTTAACTATATATAATGTATACTATTGGCAAAATCATTGATTTTTTGCAGTAATTGCAACATGTCAAAAACATTCGTTGTTTATGACATTTCCGTATCAAATTTCTATCAGATTAATACATCGAATAAGTAGAAAACATAATACACTACAAAGATCATTACTCTTAGATTATTTTGCCATAACAACTCTCCAATTACACGTGACAGCAAATCGTTCATATCTTAAGATCACTTTAAAAAATTTCGTTGGATTTGAAAATCTAAGAATCTTAATTTTAGCATCATGTGAGAAATGGCACCTTATCTGCACCAACATGGGTATTTAAACAATGTTTTTATTTATCAAAAAATCTTTAAAAATTCACGAACATACTTTCAGGTTTCTAGCACGTCTAGACAACGTCTGTACTTTATTTTGAAAAAAATAAAGGACTAAGGAGTGGAGGACTCTTAAAAATTGTAGAAATTTTATGGAAATTGAAAAATTTCCATAAAAATCGCTCAAACACGAATGCCCATGATGATGCCGTTAGGTTAATAATATCACCGATAATTTGATGATCTCACGGAATGTCGAAGAAATTTATATGAATTTGAAATTCTTACTGGGGATTTGTGAGCTATTTCAAAAGTCGAAAAATTCAGGAAAAGATAGAGGAACACGCACCACATAGCACGCATAGTTTTGTCGATTTCTTCAAGACGGCTTGTTCACGGTCGTTCTTTTCCAACATGTCGCGAATCTCGATCTCTTCGCACTCGGAAGGCATCTCGCTTTTATTTTTCTTGGGTTCTTACTCGATGTACGTTTTGTCTCTGACTACCCGGCACCGGCACCAGTCCCGCGTGCTCACAATCAATATCAATCCTGGGGTGAACACGTGAAGTTTCCCACCCTAAACCTTTGCGGGCCTGTTCCCCACCGACAAATCCCCACCTTGATCAATGCGTACACACGGTAAAACGAAACGAAACTATGTTTCGTTGAAATACTCGAATAATTATCCCGATCGTATTAGACTTTTGCGATTGTCTTTTTAAACATACTGAACATATTGGAACAAATGTAAAAGTAATTTGAATACGGACCGGTTTTTCCAACTTCTTGGTATAAGCTAACTAATAGTTAAATCATACGTCTGAACTTGTCTAATTTGAAGGTAAAACAAAGACGTATGATTTAACTATTAGTTAACTTATCAAGAAGTTGGAAAAACCGGCCCTATATCGTTTAATTAAAATAAATCATTTATCAATAAAAACAGATATATATCAAATACTTTTACAAATAATTGCTTTAAAAAAGACATTATAATAACTATATCAGACAGTAAGTTATAAAGGTATCTAAAAGATTTTTATAACAATTTTTATGACACTTATAACTTCGTACTTATACGTATTGTCTAATAATGTTCTTTTGTGGTAATTAAAGCATGTGACTCATTCATCCAATGTTTACATGTGTATAATCAAAATTTGGAAATACTTGGAAATTATTTTCATGTTAAGAATAGCATAGGAATTTCTTATACATCCTATTGATTTCTTTACTTATTTCCTCCACGTAAATGTATCTAATGATGTTATACATTTACGTCGTGAGAATGCAACATAAATTTTATTGACACCTATACATTTTTTGATTACTTTTTACATAATATTTATACATGCATTTGTTCGATGTAAATAGGCTTATAAAAATATAGATATTAAAATATGATACGGGCAGCTAAGTGAAAACATCTTAAAAAATATTTTTTGAGATTTAAATTTATTGCAGTAGTTTATTTGGCTAATTGATTTCTATTTATAAAATGTTAAATGTTTATTTAATGATACACTTTGAAATATTTTTTATTCTGCTCACTGTTTTCTTTTACTTTTTTGAAAAAATTTTTTAATGATTTTTTCAATATTTTTTATTAACATTTATACATTTCCTATTACTTTTTACATAATGTTTAAACATATATTTTTTTCCGTGCGTAATGTTTTTATGTTCATAATGATGTTCATATCCTATTTCTTTGTCATATCTCCTGTTTGATTAACGGCTGAGAAGAAATTATGCATCGTGGAGCTCTGAGAAGTGTTTCATTTGGAGCATAAGCCAAAAATAAGGTTCATATTTTTCTTTTGTTTGTTTTGTTTGTTAATAAAAAATTGTTTAAACCACTTTTTTATTTATTTTTCTTGCAAAATCTAAAAATGTTGGAATTTACAGGAAAAATCATGAAGATTTTGTCTGAAACATTTTTTTTGCAGAAGCTGTATCATTAAATAAAAACTTAACATCATTACATAAAAATTTAACATTTTATAAATAGAAATATATATTAACCAACAAAAGTATAAAAATTATGAAACAGATATATATATATATATATATATATATAAATATATGTATATGAATTTTTTGTTCCCGGAAGCCACTATAGTGGCACGTAGCCCTCCCCCCTCCCAAGTCAGTAATTTCACTATTCAACCCAATGACATTGATGAAAAAGTTTTAGGACTAAAAACAAAAAAGCCGATAAAAAATATGTCGGTCCTCTAAAGGTTAATGAATTAATAAAATGCTTTTAAAAAAAACAATGTATGCATTTGCATTTACATTGCGACATTGTTGCCCTCGATTATTTAATTGTACACTCGTGGACACAAAGGTTGTTGTATCCACGAGTGTACATTTAATTTTCTTTCAATTATGTTAATATAGCATTAAATCTCTCGAATAACTTCGCAACTTAACATGTCACGAGAATAATCTATAGTAAGATTAATCTGTTGACATAATCGTGATTGTAATGAAATATTACTTAATGTCTGTTTTTATTTTATTTGGCCACAATTTGTACAAAAATAATTTCAATCATTATATATACATATATGTATTCCCCTTAGCAAAAGATATAGTGAAATTATAAAACAGTTACAAAAAGAGTTAAGGTCGCGGATAGATTGTAATGTCACTGAGATATCAAAACATCATAGTGAGAAATCTTTATTATCTCTTTTTTGTGACAATCAAGTATATGTCACATACGATGTTACAGTAAGATACAACTTTTATTACAATTGCAATAATGCTGTGACATCATCATAATGTAAGTATAATGTTAGAATTACATAATTTGTATATCACAAGATACAACATACATGTACTAGTAAAATTTGTTAAAAGAAAACTTTAACTAATACTAATTTAATTAAATAACTGGTACATATTTTTATATAAACTAATTAGACTCAATTGTTTTTAATTATTCTTTAATTATTCAATTTTTTGAGTATATGCTTATATGTATATAAAGTTTGTGTGTGTGTGATGTGTGTGGGCGCGCGCGCGCACACGCGCCTATGCACATATGTACATACATACATACATACATACATACATACATACATACATACATACATACATACATACATACATACATACATACATACATGCATACATACATACATATATATGTAGACATATAATATTAAATTGCATATAATTGTCAACTCGTGTATTATCTATACAAATAACTTTATAAATTTATAATTCTCTTTCTCATTTTAGTAGAATTTTTGTGACATTGATTTTTTTTCTCCTAAACTGACTTAATTTTTAGATTTCAAAAGCAATAATTCTTTTTTCTTTAAATGTAATTATTAATTCTCTTAGATCGTGAAAATTAAAAAGTACAACGTATTCGAGTATTATTCCTTAAAATATAGTTACTTTCTCCAAGTTGCTTTCACAAAAGGAAAGCGCTAAAGTGACGCAATCAAACAGTTACTTAAAACATCATATATTTCGTATTTTAGATGACGCATTATTAGTTTCATGTCTGGCACTATCGATTATTAAATCCACTTAACATTTCAGGACTTGTTATCACGAAGAAGACGTGTCTAATCGCACATCCAAATATGAAATGCGTGTATGAAGCCTTCCGCGATTTCATTCGTAAAATTCATTCGCCGCAGCTCTTATCGTCGCTGTCGTAAAGGCGTAGTCACGCTAATGCAACGAGGAAGATTATTGCATGTACATACCGAAGAAGAAACGTTCGTCACTGGCGTATATCTCGGCACGTGGGCGCCGTGGGCACGTGGTGTAAGAAACGTGGTGTGTATTATTGCGTACTTTGCCGCGTCTCTTTTCCTCTCGAGAAAGAGAGCGCATCTACTACCACTTCTACCCGCACGGCGCGGCGGTTTAAGCGGTTAAGCATTTACCGCGTAGTTTCCTATTGTTTGCTATTGTTAGCGATTCGTTTATTTGAGAGGTACTCGAATAGCTCGGTGTGTACAGTCTTTTCCATTCGCGAGACGTGAATCTATAAAAAAAATCGAATTGTAAAAACGCATGATTACAGAATAGCTTCCGTATTAACATGAATTTCTTGTAGATTTGTTATTTATTTGTAAATTACACATAATAAAATTTACACATACGTTTCTATTAAATTATTTTTTTTTAAATTATTTCCAAGATCATTTAATGAAAATTTTAATCAATGTTTAATACGAACTAGCGATGCGTACATTGTATCTTTTTTATTGTTCAATATTTTATTAGCACAAGTATAGTTGCGAAGCACATAGAAAAGTAAAGCTCTTAAAGTAAAACTTGTTTCATGTTATCATCATTATCTCTCAAGGCAAGAAGTAAAAAGACAAATAGTTATTTCACTGATTTGCAAATATAATGAGAAGAAATGTAGCTTTACGGAATGTTAATTAAATTCATACTTTTGGTAGCGTTTTCAATGACTGGATCGAAATAAGAACAGATATCGGTATCAATTTTGAACTGAACGATAAGTAAACGAGTCGCTTAATTAAATGCTCGAATAGTATCGAGTTTTTTTTATCGAAGTCTGCTTCTGTGGTGGTATTAGAATCGCGTCGATGGGATTTAAAAGCCGAACCTAATCCGATAAAAGCGGATGATGTCTGAGGGATCTGTCTTTTAATCGTAAGTCAAGTGTTTCTTAAGATTCAACGCGTTAAGCCCTCGTTCACCGATTTGCTCTTTGACGGCCCATGAAAAATTCGATAACACTTGCCTCGTGCGACTTTTAAGGCGAATTTACGATGGGGTCGTCTTCCTTCAAGAGGGAGACATAAAAACGGCTGGACAAATTATTCGACGAGAAATTCACGATTATGAAAGATAGCTGAAATGATATTACGCGTGTTTACGCAGCAAATCAGGCGATATATCATAAAATGACATATAGGGATATTTTTTAATAAAAAATATATAAACAATACATTGAGCGAATTAAATTTATTAAAAAAAAATCAGTAAGCATATTTTGTGATATGTAAATTACATCACAAATTACATTACTGTTTTATTTTATATTATAGATATTGTAATGATGCTATAGGCATATCTATAACAAAGTAGATATTCGCACATCACCACAACTTTATTGTGATATCACTGTGACATGATTGATGGTCAACAGGGCAACATTATTGTGATATCACCGTGACATTTTTTGCTATGTGGGATATTATATATATTACACTGTTACATATGCACTGGTGCATATATTATGTTTTTTTAATTATTTTAAATTACAAGAACATTTTAAACCAAATTTATTTAAAAATTTGTAAAAATAATTTTTATCATACTTAAAACTTTTGAAAACATACTGCATTTGACGAGATGTATGTTATATATTTATTTTTGCAAGAATGCGATATATTTTTATCAATATTTATACTATTACTTTTTATATAATATATTTATAATTATGGATGAATTTTTCGATAAAGTTATATCCTGTTTAAATAAGAAAATATTTTTTTCATATATTTATTGTTGATATTTGAATTTATATTTTCACGCCACTATTTTTGATTTCCTAAATGCATGTATAATTGTTTTAACTATATATTCATAATATGAATTAAACTAATTTATAATGTAAAGCACTGCAATATATATATATATATATATATATATATATATATATATATATATATACATATATTTGCTGGGAACATTTAAAATTATGTGCGTAACGATAAATTAGCTTACCTCAATCAACTGTCATGTGAAATTTACATATTCGCTTTCCAAATCGGCTTAAATTATTTTGCAACACTCATTTATTTAGAAATAACCTTTAGTTACAATCATCAAAGTTGCCTCAATTTTATCACGACCTGTTGAAGTAGTTTACGAATTTTCCGCACGGTTGCGGCAATGAAAATAATAGTACTGTCCCATTCTACCCCGATATTTCATTCTGTCCCGGATTGTATGTATAATTCTTTATTCATGACTCAATTAACTATTAAACAACTCAACACAAAACAGTCCTTCTATTTATTTGTGAAAACCTCGATCTTATTTGTATTATATGTATATGTTTTATTTTAAATTCTTAACGTATATAAATTTTGTGGTAAATTTAACTTAATTTATCATTAACTTATTTACTTCGTTAATTATCTTTTAATCTAATTTTATGCAATCAATTTAAATGCTGAAGAAGACTTTAGCCCATATTTAGAACATACTTTTTATCGATAAATTTATTTCTGAAAATCTATTGTATAAGTAACGTGAGCTATATACATATATGTTAAATGCGCATATTTATCGAGAAAAGCGCGTTTTAAATACAAACTTTAGTATAGTCGAAACATTTACACAATTTCCCTACTATATATATTTGAATATATACATATAAATCGAATCAATATATAATACATTCTTTTGCTCATATCGTTGGCTATCAATCTCTTTGTATTACATTACATATAGCGAGTTTAATTTTCTATTATTTTAAGCAATTTTGTATTTTTTAGTGTGTTGTTAACATAAACTAAAATGACACGTAAATTTTTAACATAATATATTATATTTTACAATTATATTTAGTCTTATATATGGATTATAAGAAATTTGACTTTAAACGCATACACATTAGCAATTATTTTAACATTAATTAGTTGATAGCTTTTCAAATACATTGCAAATAGCAATTGTAAATTAAAATAAAATTGAATTTTTATATTTACATACAATTTCTATAATCTTTTAATTATGAAACCTTTTATTTTGAAATATTTGAAAATTATATTTGTATACAATAACAAAAAAATAATAATAAAATAAAAATATTAATTTAATAATCGCCTTTCTTAAAAATAGATTTTACAGACAAGATCTTTGTAAAATGCTGTTTGATTATAAACTATGTTGTAACTTAACTTTGTTTCGTTTAAAAATTTTTTAAAATTAAAATTTGTATTATCTCAGATAGCAAGCTAACATTATTTGTCATTTTGATGTTGAAATAACGTTTTTGACGACAAATAACGTCAGCTTGCTACCTGGGATGTTTTAAAAATATTCTAGTTCTATTATTGTATTACATTATAGATACCATAATAGGAAGTTACATCCGCAATGTCCAATGGCTTCATGGCATTAGTCTGGAGCTGCCCTCTTAACAATTCGTGGTTCTCCAAGATGGCAATCTCCCATTCAGTGTCATCTTGATGTTGTCGATTAAAGCTCTTGTTACTTGCTTGCCACAGTTTACTAATATCACATGAATCCATGTTAGTCATTTGTAGATTTCTTGATACTGTTCTATCTGTGAGATTGTACTGAATAGTATATTAACAAGTGAATACGATTACTGGTGACGACGTCACTTTTCAGTAACGCGCACGCGCTATATCCACTAGATATTGAAGTTGGTAAACACCTATGACATACAATTTTTTTCAATCTTTTGACATTTACTTGCCAAGGATTATTATTTATTATTTTGACTTTGTCCACGATAGCTTACAATTTTTTTTAATACTTTAATATTTAATATCTAATTAATGATAATTATTTATCATATTGACTTTATATTATTTCAGGTGAATGTTTTTTCCTTTTTTACAATTCGTCATATGAGCCTTTTTCAAAATCTCAAGGAGAATAGACCCAAGAAGAATGGAGTTAAGGTCCTTACTCTGTTTCTATAATGATATATTATCTCTCAATGTCCAGTGCATTCTAAATACTCATCGGCTCGAAAGCAGAAGAGCGTGGAATTAATGCAACTACGAAATATTTATTTTTTGTTTTATACTTTATGACTAAATATTTTTTGAATTATGCATGAACTAAGAAATTATAGAAATGTACAAATGTTTATTCATACTTTTTACACGATGTTATTCATGTGCCGTTCCTATAGCGCTTCGAATGTGTGACATTGCAGTTGTTAAGCCATTAATTTTATCTGCGTTTCGTGATAGCGTTGTAATGGCCTTTTTAGACCTACATATTTTTACCGCCTAGCATAGAACATATTCATCGCAAACAAAACAGAACTCTTTAAAGATCAAAAGTTTATTCAATAGGGCAATGTGAGTCAATCAGCGGTTTTTTTAACAAATTGTATTATAATTGCGCTGAAGATGTGTTCCAATAACAACTTAAACATTCAGAAAATTATAGGTCAAGGAAAAGTCAAACAAATTTTAAATTACAATAAACTTAACAAATTGCGATGAATGATAAGTGCATTCAATAAAGCAATGTGAGTCTTTTCAGTGCGATTAATAATGTTTAATTTAATCTCAGGTAGCAAGCTGACGTTATTTAACTGACGTTATTCTAACGTCAAAAAGACCATTTTGACATTAAAATAACGACAAATAACATCAGCTTGCTACCTAGGATTAAATTAAATATTATTAATCGCACTAAAAAGACTCACATTGTTTTATTGAATGCACTTATCATTCATCGCAATTTGCTAAGTTTATTATAATTTAAAATTTGTTTGACTTTTCCTTGAATTTGTTTTGCCTACAAAATATGTTTGTCTGCAACTGATCGATAATGATCCTAAACAGTTTAGTTCAAACCTTTATATATATATATATATATATATATATATATGGCGAAAAAGTACAAAATAAACATTTAAAAACAATAAAAATTAAAGAATCTGTATTTATATGTATATATATATATATATATATATACATATAAATACAGATTCTTTAATTTTTATTGTTTTTAAATGTTTATTTTGTACTTTTTCGCCAAAAACTAAACGTTTATTTCAAGAAATTGAATGAAATTTTTTTTCAAATAAAATCAAAGATAAAAAGATACAGATATATTTTCACAGTTAGTTACACCATATATGTAAATCGTTGCATGTTGATATATAATAATGTGATCATAATGAGATTTGTGAAGGGTTCACATTACAAAATGTCATCCAATTACATCCTCAGAGAAACCCTACGTGAACTTGTCAGACGAAAGAGAATGGTTCTAGAAGTATTCCATCGTTTAATCGCAATTTCCGAAGGTCTCTTTAATCTATAATTATACACTATGTGTATAATTTACATATATAATCGCAATATTTTTTTATAGTTTATAAATATTTTTCATCAGATCCATAATTTTCATAAATTACAAAACCTAATGACCAATTACTAATTATAAAAATAAAAATGTGAACTTGTAAGAAAATTATAATATGCAAAAGTTATTTTTGTGCACATTGTTATTCTTTATTTCTTTCTTCATCTTCTCCCTCTCTAAACTCACTACTATTATCTTTCCACTTTTTCTACACCTTTTTACCTTCACATCTATCCCCAATTCCTCCTTTATGAAACCTTTTATCTTTTCATTTGTGACTCTATCTTCTATTTCCAATCCTTTTATAACTATATTATCTCTCCTTTCCTTCTTTTCTTTTTCCACTACCAGCTTTCTTATCTTCCCAATTTTTCTTTCATTAAAGTGCATAACGTTATTCGTATATGTTCGTGTTGCGTGACATCGCAGTTGCCATTTAATATTTGATATTTCGTGATAATGTTATAATTACTTGTTTAGATCTAAAGTTAGATTTAGATTTAGATGTGTCTCGTATGTAAAAAACTAATGAGATTAAAATATAAACTAAGTTGCTCGAAAACTGGAAATATTGCATTTACCTTATGTTTATTCCTGTTTAATATTTAATACGAGGTTCAATTTAATAACGTGAACTCGTTCAACTTAATATTGAATGATGTATGTGTAGTAATAGTGACGCGTTATAAAAAATAAAATCTCGAGCAGCGAGTACTACCGTATATTATTGTGAGATTTTTGAACGACTCAGAGAAAGGATTAATCGTTAAATCGAAGATTGCAGACTTTTGGATGTTGCATGTTCCCTATCACTGCCGTCTTCGTGATCGCATTTTTGACCAAGAAGAATATTCCAGTGGTTCTGTAATTCCATCGGTTGATCTCAGTCCATATATCTTCTTCCTTTTCCCGTAACTCAAATTCCATCCTCAAAGGTTATTACTTTGAAACTGTGAACAACATTCAAAAGATCGTGACAGATTTGTTGAAGGCAGTTCCAGTGGATCATTTCCAGCATTATTACTAAGAGTGGCAGACGGTCTCTAGTGTGTAGCTTCTGAAGGGAATTACTTTGAAGGTATATAATATATTGAAGGATAATGTTGAAATAAGAAATTTTAGTCTCATTAAGTTTTAGATACTTCGTAATTTTACAAAGTCGCATAGCATGTATAGAGCATATTTATCACAATTTGCTAAAATTGCGATTTGAAATCTGTTTGACTTTTCTTTGAACTTTTTCAGACAAACGTGCTTGTCTTAATTGATCGAAAATGATAATGATAATGATAATCAATTCTAATTACAAAAACATGAATTTGTGAGAAAATTATAATATGCAAAGGTTATTTGTAATTTTTTAACAACGTTATTCATGTGAGCTCCTATTGCCATCGCAGTTATCATTAATTTAATTTTTGATATTTTGTTCGTTTCTTATTCTTTGGCTCAAATATTTATATATTGATTTTTTTAATTCTTATTGCTTTTAAATGTTTATTTTGTACTTTTTCGCATTTAATCGCAAGAAATTAAACGTGCATTTGAAAGAGTTGAATTAAATTTTCTTTTAAATAAAATCAAAGATAGACATAGGCCGGTATTCATAGTCAGTTCTTATTTCAAGACCGTCTTATGTATATTATTATGTATATAATGTCTTAAGATGCTATTAGGGCTTTGTGATTGGTTTAGAGCATGTACTTAAGATAATCTTAAATATAAGAACTGACTATGATGATGAATACCGGCTTTAGCTTCGCGATTGTACGCATGTGTAATAATTACAAAATCGCAAAAAATGCATCACGCGATAATGCGAGAGCCAACACGAACGCTGGATATAAATTATATAATTCGATGACATTCTTACGACCAATAATTTTCTGAGACATTATTGTTACTTAGTTCTTACGCCTTATGTATTACGCTTAAAATGAATGATATTCATGTATTTCGTAATTCGCACGTATTATTATAGCGTTTTCCATTGGAAAAAATTCGCTGGCACTCAGTTTTCGAGTTTTTTGTTTTTTCTCAGAACATGCTCACTAAAACTACCAATGAAATATGCCTCAAGCCCTCAGTGCTGTAAATGCAAGCGAGTTTTTTCCAATAAAAGGTGCTATTAAATTTAAAATATTTATAAAACATAAAATACAAAAAAATTAATTGAAAAATAAAAAATAGTATAATTCTTCAAATCAAGGCTACTTAATGAAATGTATAATAATATGTATTCATAATTTCTTCAATAATAATGCATGACAATACCAAGATCAATATCAATTTGTTTGTATAAAATTTGAATTTCATTTTCCTAAAGATATTTTAAAACTTAAAGATATTTTGAAACTTTTTGTTAGTTTAAAGGCACGAATCATTACTGCGTCGAGCACTTTATATATTTAAAGTTATTTTAATTTTCAAAATAATTTTATCAAGAATACTATGAAAATTTGAACGTATAAATTTATGATTGATATAATTTTTTATCTCTTTTACATTTATATCTTTTATATTTTCTCTTTGGATTTTTCTTAAATCTTGTACGAGTAAATAGTGTAATATAAATTATTTATTTTAACATATTTTTTAATTGATAAAAGTTTATTTTTCAATTGCCTCTCTTAAACGATTCAAAGTAGATCAAGCGTAGAATGGAAGAAATTTGATATCT
This sequence comes from Tetramorium bicarinatum, assembly GCA_928718305.1. Taxonomy (NCBI): domain Eukaryota; kingdom Metazoa; phylum Arthropoda; class Insecta; order Hymenoptera; family Formicidae; genus Tetramorium; species Tetramorium bicarinatum. Next base: position 30,439,721 of record OV788325.1, read on the forward strand.
CGTAAAAAACCGATTTTTTTCTGTTTTGAAAATTAGACATTTATAATTGCAGGCAAAGTCAATTTCTAATAATCTTTTCAACTTCTCTAGCTGCTGCTTTGACCGGCCGGCATGATTTTATTAATATCCACGCCAGGAAACAAGAAGGAATCTTTAGAGCTTCAAGACGGCGCTGCTCGAATGCCAAAAATAATCGAACTGGAGGTGAACTTCGCGGCCGGTTTGTTCCGCAGTAGACACTGCCAATCGAGTGTCTAATCTGCTATCGTGAGCTTTCGCGGATCTGTGATTTTTTTAGAAAGAGAGGTGAGAAATATAACGTTCCATTGGGAACGAATAACTGTCCCCAAGGCACAAGAAGAGGAAGTGGCAATTTTTGTTCATGCCGACGACTGCAGGTCGATGTTTCATCTTTTACTTCGTGTTGGTGTTCGTCGTATGCCTGGCTAAAAAAGACGCGCTTATGTGAGTTCCGCATTGCAGCGCAGTAGAATATGAAAGTCATGAGTGCGCTCTTTAGATAAATGCGTTATAAACAAGTTGGACAAAGAATCGAAATTAAATAACGAGAATTCGAAAAATTATATATAGAAACTAGATATTTTTATTACTTACAAATATATATTTGGTTTTATAATATACTTTAACTTATTGCTTATCATCACATTCTTTGATGCAATTGCAATTATATTTTGATGTGCTTTCTCGCATATTTAAATTAAATATTCACGATTTCTTCTTTCAAGAGTGGGCAAATGGGCGGACAAGTTGGGCGCCGAGTTATGGGAACTCGCGACCGAAGTGGGTCGCCCCGAGGAATTGCTAGAAGTAAGTACGCATATTTACTTGAGATAATAAACATCGAATACTGAGAATTTGAGAAATCTCGCGATTTCTTGCGCAAGATAACGTATTCTTCGATTTTGAATGAATAAGTTTATTCACTTTAACTTTACAGCCAAGAAGTAACATATTCTTCAATTTTATCCAAGCAAGAAAAAATTCAAATTGCCACATTTTTTACAGTTTTGCGATTATTTGCAAAAGGCAAATCTACATCATCCTACTTTTCAATGCTTAATTTATAACTTATCGCAGAGTGTGGAAAAGAATAATATCTTATTTTTTCAATAATTTCTACAATATAAAATCCTTTATATATAATTTTTTAAATATCTCTGCTTTATATATTTCTAACATAACGCGGATAAAAGAATAAATAAATTATCGTTAAATAAATGGTATTTAATAATTCTTTTAGAAATACAAAAGCATGAACGCGCGAGTTGAGTACAAGTCCGGAGAAGAGTTGGTCAACGTAATTAGCGAAAATGTAGGCAGAATGCTACGTCGGAAGATGGATGCGGTCACCTGCATTCGAATAGCTGCAGAGAGCTGGGACCCATCCTTCATGACGGACGGCAACTTCTCCTACGTTTCCGGCAAATGTAGTCATGTCATCGGATATAATTTAACAGCTAAGAAGAATTGTGAGGATAGCCTTAACAAGAGTAAGAACGTGTATAAGTGAGTGATTTATTCTGCCTTACTGTACGTTTCTTCTTTTCAAATAGCTTTTCACGAAAATTAGTTACGAAATTATTGAAGTTAAAATGATAATTTTGGCGAATTAAGAACAAATGATGCAAATGATAACTTCTTTACATTTGCACAGAAATAATTAGGAAAGATCTGAAATTGATTCTTAAAATTATATATTTTTGTAATTTTATATGTTTATTAATTCAGACTTGCAAAATAATTTGAAGAAAATTATTGTTAATAAAATACGAGCAATAATATTGAAAACAGAAATCAAGCTATCAAATAAACTAAATTGATGAAAAGATATTATGATTTGATTCCAGAGAAATGGAATTGACTTCTGATTCACACTTCTACAACATCCCGGTGAACACGAGTTACTCATCGGTTCATATACCAACTAACGTGTTTGATCTCTTGGATAATGTGAAGAAAGATATTGAGAGGACTGACTTGTTGGACGATATGTTTCGTCAAAATTACGAATCCGATCCGGCATTGTCGTGGCAATATTTTGGTTCAGTCACTGGTATACTCCGACAATATCCTGCTATGCAATGGAAAACAAACCCTGGAGACATCTTCGAAGACAATGATGATGATAATAAAATCGATGATGATAATGAAGATAATAATAATGAAGAGTATCCTGATCTATATGACTGCAGGTTACGTAGTTGGTTCATCGAGGCAGCCACATGTAGTAAGGATATGGTGATTCTAATAGATGACAGCGGCAGTATGACCGGTTTTGGAAATACTATCGGTATGGGAAATTTATTCTAAAAAATGTAAAAAAAGTGGAAATATATAGCTAAAATTTTTATAATCCCATCTTATAAAAAATTTTAGATCTTTAGATAAACAACATGATGAAACAAAAAACATACATTTTATCTTAATATATATAAATTAATATTTTTAATTGCTTTGACACGATTGTTAATCTTATAATTAAAAAGTTGTAATGTAACATTGTTGAAGAGTGTATCAATTGTTTCATCTTAATGAAATGGTGATGTTATGGCAGCAAAGACAACAGTGAACTCGATTCTGGACACCTTGTCGAACAACGACTTCGTCACATTGCTGAAATATAGCAATGTAACGACCGAGTTGGTGCCGTGTTTTAAGGATATGCTGATTCAAGCCACTCCGGAGAATCTCGATACGTTCAAAAAATCTATGGATAAAGGTATGCAGACGGAGGGCATCGCCAATCTCACAGGGGCTTTCATCAAGGCGTTCAGTTTACTCAAAATTTATCGGGAACTACGCGATTGCGACGCCGACTCACCATGTAATCAGCTCGTCATGGTCGTTACTGATGGTGTTTCCGGAGGGAAACTGGAGACTAATCTGAAAGAGGTTGTAACTTGCTTATCGAATAAACTTTTATTGTTCTTACCTACCGAAATTTCATGGAACTAATGCAAAAATAAATGAAGATATATTATGAAGAAATTACAATAATTACTTTTAAAAATAAATAATGACAAAAAATTTTTTCTAAATAAATTGATTATTACTGATTATTCCATTTCCAGGTATTCAAAATATGGAACTGGAACGAAAATAGTACTTATGTACCGGTGCGAGTGTTTACGTATCTGATAGGCAAGGAAGCGGCAAAGATAGATGAAGATGTCCAGTGGATAGTGAGATCGTGTTTGAATCGCGGCGACTATAAGCATGTGCAAACGCAGGAGGAAGTGCGCGAGAAGGTGCTCGAATACATCCCGGTTGTGGCGCGTCCCTTGGTGCTTCAAAGTGTGGTACATCCTATTGTGTGGACGCACACTTATGCCGATATCACGGTAGGGATTATTATTTTAAATGCAATATACATTTTATGCAAATGAAAAATATTCAAATGTATAATTATATTTCTTAATTGCGTTTAAAGAAAATTTATCTGAAAATTGAAGATGTTATTATGATTTGTAGTAAGAAAAACTTAAAGTTTTTAGAGAAATAATAATTTTATTGTTGTTGTAAACATTAATAATATTTATATATTTATATTATTAATTTTTAAAAAATGTATAATTATTGTGTTTATCACATTACGGGTAACTATGTCTTTTTTTCAATATTTTCTACTATAACTGTTTTATAAGAGCGAAAATATAGAGGGAATATAATAAGTAAAAAGGGTAAAATAAATGTACCCTTATAAATCCCATCAGAATCCGGCACTTGCCGCTTGGCTGTGGCGGGTGATGAAGCATGAGGGACAAAAGTCGCGACTACAAAAGTATCTGAAGAGAAAAGAGCTGGGCGTACGAATAAACGAGGACACAGTCTACATAAAGCAGGTTTAGACACAATCAAGAAAGCATTCCTGCTGCCTGTCCCTAGGCTTTTCAAGCACTCCGTGTAGATCTGTATCGCGCTATATCTCCCTTGGCACAAGCTCCTGTATTTAATTTCTCGAATACCAAACGGACGTACAAGATTACGCGATGCAAGTTTGCTAAAATTTTTCTTTTTAGAGATTTTTTAGATATTAAAAAATTTGTTTTAAATCAGTGAACAATTTTCTATTTCGCTCTGTTTGGTACTTTGTGTAAGATCAAGTGAGATAATAAAAAATAACATTTTTAATTACCTTTATTAAATAAAGTATATACTTATTAATTATGTATCACTTTTTAGAAATTTTATAATAAATATTACTTGTGTATAATTAGAATATGATTTAATTGAATATATCTCGCTTGAGCTTAAATGCTTGGTATCTGGAGAAATTAGCCTTAGATCGCTGAAGTGTCAAGTCGAAGAGCTGGACAAACACCCGCAAATAATTAATCGCTAGGTATTGGGATATTGGCTAATCGATGCACCGAGTGGTCTCTGGCCGATACTGAGAACTTAATACCTCGAGCTAGGTTTAGTACCCTGTTGGCTGGGCTTCATCAAGTTCATTTTTATTTATTTCTGTTTTATTTATTTCCCATCATTAGATCAGTGTTAGCTGTTGTACAAGATGTTTGGAATTAAGCGGACAACCAAAGACCTTCATTTTTTAAATCAGATTTAAGAATTGACACGCAATGAAGAATACTTGTATAATTAATTCTTGCGAGACTTCGGTTGAACCCTTGATTCCAAGACACTCTCTGTATACTTCGGCATTGGAGTGATCGAAAGAGAATTAGCGTGACCCTTCGCTTTTGTTCCAATCTATCTTTGCTCCTCTTAACGAAAATTGTGAAAGGGGACGATATCTTATCATCGAAATTGTTCTTCATTCTCGTGATCATTCTGCGTAGCTGCACAAGAAGGAGAACATTGAGGAGGACCCGTCCATTCTGAACACGACCGCCTGGCAAGAATACAGACTGTTGACTTCTGTGGGAACACCTGTGTTCGATCACAAGAGCAATCGCGACAACATGACAGATGCAGCGAATGACACCTTGCTCGGCGTGGCCGGCACGGATGTGCCGATCGATGACTTCCTTAAACTTACGTTACCATACAAACTCGGCGTCAACGGTTACGCCTTCATTGTGTCTAACAACGGCTATGTGATATTGCATCCAGATCTCCGGCCCGTCTACAAAGGCCGACTTAAATTGAATTATAATAGCGTTGACCTCACGGAGGTGGAGATACTTGATGATGGGCGCGGACCAAGGTAATACTTTCATTATTACAGCTTTTTCCATCAGATTATAGACAAATATAAAATGTTGAGAAAATCATTTACCACAAAATATCTTATATTTTTTTATTTAATCGTTACATTTCTTTAATTTGAAATATTCACTAATTAAAAACGAGCACAGGAATCCGGGTCGCGAAATATTGGAGCTGAGATCAGCATTAGTGGATCACAAGCAAGGTAACATGACAAAGGTTCCTGTGAAATTTCATTATGATGATAATCGCCGAATCAATCTCGAGAAACATGATTATTTTTATGCACCTCTACCTGGCACACCATTCAGTCTTGCTGTCGTTATTCCTAATTATGGAACTACATGGATTAAGGTAAGCAACACCAGAACAGCAATTTTATTATTCTTAAATAATCGCATTTAAAATAGTTTTATGCATACAATTAATTATACTAACTACTACTCGCAAAATAAATTACGTAAAATAAATAATCATTTATACACAATTATGTAGATTAGTATTATACATATGTACATAATACATATACAGTCAGCAAAATGTTGACAAAATGTCGGCAGACTGGCATCAGATTTGATCGAAATGTGTTAGCAGATTGAGCTCATCCGAAGTCCCATTCTGCTAACATTTTATTGACAGAACTTGTTAACATCCTATGTCAACAGAGTGATAGCAGAAATCGAGCAGATTCTGCTGACAGGACTTGACAATTCACAGGTTCTGTCAGATTTCTGGCAGCAATTTTCTAACATTATCATGTATTACAAAGTCTGTTTAAAATCTGTTGCCTTTCTGGCAGCAGTTTCTGCGCATAATCTGTCTTTTCAGGTTTGGATGTCAGGGTATATGTAATGATACATATGTTAAATTTGTATTCAAATACTGCATGCCAAATTCTTCAAGGTCGGCGACGAGATTCGTAAGAACCAAAACATGAATGTGAACGTGTCGGATTACTTTGTGGGCGATCATTGGCGTATACATCCGAGTTGGGTATATTGTCGTTATCATTATCTGGAAGGTCATGAGTTCAACAGTCCGGAAGATGAGTTGCGCCACTTTTTGATGCTAATGAGCCGATCTGGTTGGCGCTGGTCCGAACAATACGAAGCTTATCCGTCCATAGATGAAGACATCGATGAAGAGCCCAATTGTGGTAGACAGACACTCAAGCACGACGATTACTATTGCAACAAGGAGCTTATGCAATTGCTCGTGTTCGATGCCAAAGCAACAAACAATAGTTTCCGCGGTGACTACGTGGAGGATTTGCCTCCAAAAGCACGCGATTTGGCACATCTCTACGGTATCTTTGTTAGATTTATTGCAACGCAAAGTGGCCTTACCAGGTGGCATTATTTGAAGGCCAGTGAACTGCCGAATGCGGATGATGGCATTGTTTTTGGAGATCTTCATAGACGAGCAGTGAATGAACCCTGGTATAAAGGTGCGATCTTTCAGAATGAACGAGATCCCGACAGTATTTATTTATCTGGTAAGAATCGAGTTTAAGACATATAACTTTTTATAATTAATTTTGTATAAATTATGTATAAATATATTTTTTCTGATTCATTTTGTCTTTTTAAATCACAAATTCTCCGATTGATTTAAAACGAACATTTATATAATTATATATTATATGATTTATGATTTATACGATTATATCTAAGATGTCTGATAATATAAATGTATTATATTAAATAAAATATCTCTCATATCATAGTTCCATGGGAAGCAGGCGCGGATGCGATAGTGACAGTTTCGATGACCCTATCACCCAAGGATGACGGCAAGAAAGCGCCAGCGGCCGTAGTGGGTTTTCAAATGCCGATGAAAGATCTATACAAGCGGTTTATCAAATTGACTTCAGAGACGACTAATTCGAATTCGATGATAAATTGTGCTCTCAAATGGATTGACTGCTACTTGCTAGACCAAAATGGCTACGTAGTTATTTCGGAGGCACATAACGATACTGGGCAATTTATGGGCACTCAGGAAGGTGCCGTTATGTTGTCCATGGTCAAACAGGGTGTTTACAATCCGGTCGACATCTATGATTATCAAGCATGGTGTCAAGAGGTCGTAAGTATACATGTACCAAAAAATAATTAATAAGATAATTGATTCAAAGAGTATTGATTGTATTAAGAGTATCTAAATCTCATAGGTGTGAATTTTTAATAATTATAAAAATTATGAAAGAAAATTTTGCATTTGGAGAGAAAATTAGAAATGGCGTGTACAACAAGCTGTTTCCAGAGTTTCTTTATTATTCTTTTATTTTATAAAAAAAAGAGAATGCTTTTATGGAGGTGTCAATTATTCCAGCGAATCGGAAACTCCGCCAACAGCTTGATGGAGCCGCTGCAACATGTTGCAAGGTTGCTGCTCTGGTTTGTGCTGCGGTTGATATGGTTTGCGACCCAGTTTGTAAACTTGCCCGGTATTCACGGCAAAGTCCACTCAGATGAGGATGCACCAGATCCGCCACCACCACCGAAGCCCTATCTCTATCATTATCCTTGCGATCAAAAGCGGACACTCTATATGTTGAATGAGACTGTTGCTGCTAAAGGCGTCACCAATCATTCCGATTACTGCTCGCGACCTTTTTACGCTCAAAGAGTAAATAAAACTATTTATTTATTCTATGTATAAAAAAGTTGTATGTTACCCCTAAAAAAGAAAATAATAGTTTTAATTAAAAAAGTGAAAAACCGTAAAAAGTACTAGTAAATGATTAGTGACCGATAAGAGAATGAAGAATATTAATACTCTTTTCTATTTTTCTATGTTCCTTATTTTTCAGTTTATAAGATGTAACATTTATTTATGTCATTGAATCAATTGATAAGAATTTTTTTAAACGATATATGTATATTACACAATTTGTATATGTATACAAATAATATAGCCATCAAATAATTTTCAGAAGAAATGATCACTAATAATAATTTTTAGGTGACACACACTAATCTATTGCTGGTTGTGGTGGACAGTATGTACTCAACATGCTACAGAAGATTGGATATATCACCCGTCAACATCTCTCCCCTTGAGTACACAAATAGAACGGCCGACAAACCCTGTCACAAGATCCCATTGAACTCTTTAAAAAGACGCAGGTTGAAGAATTGCTTTACGGACCATCCTCTGGAACACGAAACTTATGGCTGCGGAGCATCTGCATTGATGATATCCTTTTCGCTATTATGTGTCACTGTGGCTAGGATTTTATATGTCTTTGTATGATGGCAGATAGTCGTCCTTGATACATGGTAACTGTATTGACTTACAATAAAATAATAAAAAGTCAATAAAATGATAAGAAGTAACGTTTCTCTCTACTTTATAATTTTATAGATTAATTAATAAAAATATATACGTATATAAATAATTGTTTAATGTAAAAGTGTTAATGTAATGTTCAAGTGTTTTTTTTTAAATAGATAAATATCAAATTTCGGTTTTAAATATATCTCAGCGAAAATGAGCAACGTATCTCTTAATTTATAACATTTAATACTTAAACAAGAAATAAATAAATAATATTTTAAAGCTGAATTTTCTCTTATTCTTTTCACAGATTTTTTATTTAAGGAAACGATCAATTATGGCTTGTATTATACTCAAAGTTGGAAACATGGATAATTTTCATACATTGTGGCACCATCAATGACACTTATAAAAAAATACGAAGTAGTACATCGAAGATACACCAGAAGAAACCTGTCAATGAACAATTATCTTATCTCATCTTGTCAACTAAATTTCCGAAATTCACTATCCTTGATACATGGTAACTGTATTGACTTACAATAGTAAATAATAAAAAGTCAATAAAATGATAAGAAGTAACGCAAAATCTACTTTATAATTTTATAGATTAATTAATAAAAATATATACGTATATAAATAATTGTTTAATGTAAAAGTGTTAATGTAATGTTCAAGTGTTTTTTTTTAAATAGATAAATATCAAATTTCGGTTTTAAATATATCTCAGCGAAAATAAGCAACGTATCTCTTAATTTATAACATTTAATACTTAAACAAGAAATAAATAAATAATATTTTAAAGCTGAATTTTCTCTTATTCTTTTCACAGATTTTTTATTTAAGGAAACGATCAATTATGGCTTGTATTATACTCAAAGTTGGAAACATGGATAATTTTCATACATTGTGGCACCATCAATGACACTTATAAAAAAATACGAAGTAGTACATCGAAGATACACCAGAAGAAACCTGTCAATGAACAATTATCTTATCTCATCTTGTCAACTAAATTTCCGAAATTCACTATCAGTATTGAAAATCTGTAATGTGCGTGACATAAACTATAGATAGTACTGACAGTGAATATCGGAACGCAGGCAAAATCGTTCGAAGCAGCGACGAATTTAGCAGTAGGAAGTCTAATGCAGCGACTACAATGAGTAGTGTAAAGTCGTAGTTTCTAAAGTCGTACAGCAAATCGACCAATGACAGTAAAGAATACATAAGAAAACTTGACTGTGGTTGCTCAATTTGCTTATGACCTTAGAATTATGACTTTCCACTACTCATTGTAGACGCTGCATCACGCTTTATCAGCATGCTGACGATCAACCCACATCGCCGCCAGTCAAATGTATATTGAAAGCAATTTTTTTCAATTCTGATCCTTGACAGTTGGCGTGGTCGCGTTAGTCGTTCGCTCGTGTTGTCCATGCGCAAGCCTGGTCGAAAAATCGATAAACCTGGAACGCGCTTATAGACACCGAGTGAGCTGTCGTAGGCCCCGCGTGAGTCGCCACCAAGTTAGTGAGTGCGCATACGACGACGGCGACGATCGACGTCGAGCAGAACGACCGCAGGCATTCTTAATGTGAAACGCGAACCTCAATTTTGTTTACGGTGTTCTCGCGCACGAACAAACCCCCCAAGGAGTGGACCAAGGTGGCCAGCAGGTGGTCAGAGAAAGTTATGAGGTCCTGCTTCATACCTGTCGTCGTCGTCCTGATCCTGATTGAGGCACCCGACCGTAGCGACAGTATCTCCCATAATATGTAAGTACCTCGTGGTTTGGCAATCATCTGTTTGCTCCAGTTTCTGTAATACTTGCGATTTCTTTTTTTTCCTATTTCTGAGTTTTATAGCAATAACACAAGCTTGATCGCCCCGTATTCACATGTGGTAATGAAGCGATAAGTAATATTTAGGTCAACCGTGAAGGACTGTGTCTCTTGATGGAATCGTTGCGCTAACGACATATTCCACAAAAGACTTTTGGAGAAATAAAAGAATCTTGCGAAAATTCATCAAATATTTATTTCGCAAATATTATCACAGTCACGTTATTATTGATAATTGTACATGAACTGAATTATTTTGTATGTACTTCCAAGCTTAAATGCGATATCTTTTTTATCCAGAAAAAGAATTTTTTTTATTTATTCGCGAACAAGAGTCATGTTCATTGATACATATTTATTACTTCACTTTGAGGAATAAATTTCATAAATAAGATTAACATTTTGTTTTGTCAGATTGCTGTCGCAATTAATTTGATTATAATGAATTCATGTTCTCACAATGTTGTTATAGTAAACAAACTATTTTTATTTATGGAAGTGCTATAAATTAATTATTTTAAATCATTATGCGAACTTTGGAAAATAAAACAGAACTGTGAAAGAAACAATAAAACAATACATCTTACTCTTTTAATTGGTAGAGTGAAAGGATGGGCAGACAAGCTAGGCTTCGAGCTCTCACAGTTGGGCAAATTGGTGACGAATGTGGACAAATTCGAGGACAGCTACAAGTCGGCGGACATCACACCACGTGACGGAAGTGCTCTCGTCCACGAGATTACCAAGGACATCAAGGCTATGATGGAGTCCAAGATCTCGGCTATTAAGGTGCGATTTTTCTTTATTTTATATCATTTATACTGAAGTTGCAATGACAACGGTCTTCTTCATCATTATCAAACACATTGTTCCATTAGAACTTTGTAGTTGCAAATTATAGTCATTTAGACATATTAAGCAACTTTGTTTCTACTTTCAGAGGATAATGGACGTGGCTGAAACGTCGGCCGTTTCATCTCCCGACGACCCACCGAAAGACTACCAGTTCATCGATGCAAAAAACATCTCCATCCCACTCGATAGCAATCCTCATTTTGGTGGCCCCGTTAATCTCAATATGTCGGCGGTACATGTGCCCACGAATGTGTATGATCATGCTCCAAATGTCATTAAGGCGATTAAATGGTCGGAGACGCTTGATAAGACTTTCATCAATAATTATGAGCAGGACCCGTCTTGGCAATACTTCGGCAGCGCGACCGGTTTCATGCGTCAGTACCCTGCCATAAGTTGGCCTTTGGACTCGGTAGATCTGTTTGACTGCAGAACAAGAAGCTGGTACATCGAAGCGGCTACCAGTCCGAAAGATGTTCTCATCCTGATGGACACGTCCGGTAGCATGACCGGCATACGGCGGGAGATCGCCAAGCATGTGATAAACAATATCCTTGATACTCTCGGTAACAATGATTTTGTCAACATCATTACATTCTCCAATGTGACTAAAATGGTAAGTATCAATTGAACTTGTCAATCCAAAGAAACAAAAAAGAAATTAAATTAGTAGAATTATTAATTGATCGCGACACATTTACAGGTAGTGTCGTGCTTCAATGACACCCTGGTCCAAGCAAATCTGGCGAACATACGCCAGTTGAAGCGAGCCATTTCGGATCTCCAAACGGAAATGATCGCTAATTTCTCTCTGGCTTTGACGACTGCTTTTGAGTTACTCGAAACATTTCGCGGGGATTCTGTGGAAGGACGAAGGGGTGCTAATTGCAATCAAGCAATCATGCTGATAACCGACGGCGTACCATACAACTACAAAGAAATCTTTGAGACATATAACTGGAAAGATAATCCAGATGAACCATTGAAGGCTGATATGCCCGTTAGAGTATTCACTTATCTGATTGGTCGAGAGGTAGCAGATGTCCGGGAAGTGCAGTGGATGGCTTGCGCCAATAGAGGATTCTATGTACATTTATGCACTCCGGCGGAAGTAAGAGAAGAGGTCAGTACAAACCAAGATTACTTTCCAATTTAATAAATAAAAATGTTAATTTCTAAAAATTATATTTAATAAAACTAATCGGCAAAAAGTGCTGTTAAAACTTTAACAGAAAGTCGTGATGCCAAATTTACAAGTCACAAAAATTTATAGCACAGAAGATTATAAAAAATCTTTTGATTCAGAAATCTTTTCAAGATATTTGTGGATAGAATCTGTCCTTATTGTAATGATTTATCAAATCAGATCATTCATTGAACTCTTCGAATTTGTTAGGTGTTGAAGTATGTGCCGGTGATGGCGAGACCCTTGGTGTTAGGCCGTACAGATCATCCAACTATTTGGACACCCGTCTACGCCGACGTGACGGATCCGAAAATGACCGATTGGAAGTGGGAACAGCACGAAAGTAGGGAGCAGAGGGACCGTTTCATGTACTTCAAAAATAAACCTTTCAACATGGACGAACAGGATCGACTATTCATAAGGAAGCAGATGCGGCACGAACATACCAGCAGTCTGCAGAAATACAAATTAATGACCTCGGTCAGCATGCCGGTGTTTGATCGACGTGAGAACGCGGTAAGATTTCTATTTACTCGTTATTTGGCAAACAACGTCCAAAATCGATCGATGGAAGGACGACAGTCGTGCATCTTGTACGTTGTCGATCTTGAACGAACAGCCTAAAGGTTTAACTAAGATTTCCTTACGTTCAAACAAAATGACAGTTCCCTTCAGCAATCATTATCAAATATCATTCACTCTTTTTTTTTGTGTTGTCTGCGCTTTCATGTTCGCTTTCACGTTCTTCGCAACATTTTCACAAATTCTCTGACATCTCGAACGCATAAATGTGATTTCTTCATTGATACTCAAAAAATGATAAACGAAATAAAAGTCGCGAAATCACGTTTTCTTGAGGATATATATTCACGCTGCACTTGCTTCGGTTTTAAGTCCCTCTTTGTCCACAGAACATCACAAGGCAGGTGCTGATGAACGAAGCATACTGGGTGACAGAAACAAGAGAGGTTGGCAGCTAAAACAAAAAAAACTCAAGCAGCATTGTTCTATGATGCATATAGTACATCCTGTATCTTTATCTTTCGTTTTTTTTTCCATGCGATCAACGACCTACGACCTCATCTTTGCTATCAGCTTTAATTGTCATTTAATGGATTTTAATTTATTACTCATTAAACTCGTTAAACTTTGAAGACTATTTGCTTTGAGAAAATATTATTTAAATAATATTACTACAATTATTCTAAATTTTTTTGTCTCTATTAAGAAAGGAACAATCTGTTAAAATTTCCAATCTATTAGGTGAATAGAAAATTTAATCTTAATGTAATGATGCTGGAACAAGGTCGTAGACGCGCATCTCTTTTAGGTCCACATTCAACTCTCTGATATCTTATGTTGATCTCTAACGTTAGTTATTGGAATTATTTCAAGTCATTAGGTAGGTTTAGGTACATTAGTCTACCCTGTGTCCTGTCGAGACGAGTAGAAAAAAAGGCAAAGTTTTGCTCGCCTGTTGGATTGCGTACGGCGAAAAATAATATCCTCGTAAAGATTGATTCGTAGAGTTCGTTTTACAGTGACTACTATATTTGATGAAACAAAAAAATATTAACTGAAGGAGCAAGCGACTTCATCCAAAGACAAAATCTTATTAAAATTTGAATTTGAAAAAAATCAAATTTAAAGATATTACGTGGATAACGATTTACTTTACATAATGATAATATTAATTACTTTTCCCAGGCTTGCTTCTTTTATTATGAGTAACAGCAGGCACGCACGTACACGAATAATATGAATTTTGGCAGTTTATTGAGTGCTAGATTTCATTAGTCAGAGACATCGTAGATCTAATTCAAGCGACGACCTCTCAAGATTGTCTTAATTTCGCACACATGCATATAACACTCCGATAACGTATTACTAAATTTGTACTAAATGAGAAAAATTTGGTTTATCATGTACTACTCATGATCGGCATTATTATAATATTATTACATATACATATATAAAATACATAAAATTGAAATATCTTATTAAATTATCTTTTATTACATGGAGAAGAAGAAGAAAGAAAGAAAGGTCGTCACTTCGAAAGAACGGAGCTAATTGTTACTTGAACTAACACTTAGGGTAGCCTGCGTCCAATGTTGTTAATTCATTATAGAGAGAATTTGTTGTTTAATTATTATAGATTTTTATTGTGTATCGTTATTATTATTCTTATTATTACATACACACATACACATTGAAAGTAGTTGAACTAGTTATTGCGTCTAATCGCAAGAAATTCACACTCTTATTGCTCGTCCCTCTCGCGCGCACTTTTATATTTTCAAAATAAAAATATTTTTGCAAATTTCAATATTTACATGATATTTTGTAATCTGGATACGTCTTCCTATCTATTTCTCATTCTTCGCAAAATAGCTGATATTATTTTATTTTGCTAAACATCATTTTATTCAGCAACACTTTGCAGTTATTATTTCATTGTAAAATTTGCAATAATAGACAATTAATTAACACATTAATAACTCGGACAAATTTTTATATTTAATATTCTTGTTTTCCAAAAAAATGTATGGATATGACATACTTTTTGCCATTGAAAATTATCTCAGGATCATGCTCATCATTGTACACACGCGAGGGGTGATCATTTCTCACACATATGGTTTTTTGATATACCAAAACGTGTTTATGTAGAGGAACTTATTGTGATAGAACATTGTTGGAGAAGGTAGATACGCTTCTGGTTATGCGACTTGAGATGATGATAATTCGTAATTTATTTCGACATAACATTGTCATGATATGATAGCGTCACGCAATGCGACATAATGCAGGTTCCTTAATTAACGTATCGATAATTGTCTGCGCAGACGATGATTGCCAATCTCCTTGGTGTTGCCGGCACGGACGTACCAATCGACGAAATTAAAAAATTGATGATACCACACATGGTAAGCAATATTGCCACTTATACGTTTTCTTTTACAAGAACAACAAATTACTTTTCAGCAGTCATCAGCAAGCAATTAACTATGAATAACAATAATTGAATATCTGTAGATGAGTATTAGATCAGGATATTTAACATCAAAAATATAATAATTTATACAACTAATTTAATAATCGATTAATTAGGAATTAAAATGAGAATTTATTAAAATTAATTAAAACTACATGTATACTACTAATGCAAAAGTTAAAATTAATTAGAAATTAATTTACTTATTTCTCTTTTATTTATTTCTTTTACTTATCTGTTTTACTTATTTCTCTTTAATATTTATCGTTTGATTAATGGTTCGTATAGATTAGAAAGTTGAGAAATTACAGAGATAAATATAATATGTCATGAATATTATATGATACGATGATACAATGCAATACTAAAATAATATAACTAAAATAACTGAGATATTTGTATGAGAGATTAAATATCTCTTTGGATATCGATACGACGACTCTAGCAAGAAGACACGAAACTGCTATTAATATTCATTATGGCTTTTATGATGCCGACAGTGCATCAATTGACGGCATAGCAAATGCAATTCATGATAATACAATCTTCTCTTTCTTTTTTTGTCCGTGGGAGCAGCTTGGCGTCAACGGTTATGCCTTCATTGTGACTAACAATGGTTTCATCCTGATTCATCCCGATCTTCGACCAGTGGTAATGCTCTTTAAATTATATTAACATTTAACTCTTTTCGTGCGCGCATACTTGTATTTTGATTTGACGTTTATATAAAATTTTCTACAATTGGCATTGAGTTTTCGACGTAAAAAGATAAAAATAAATATAAGTAGTAAAAATAATGAATGCGTTATAAAAATAGTTTCAGGGTATCTTAAAGCCGGCATATAATAGCGTCGACATGGTAGAAGTTGAATTAATGAATGACAATAGGGGTCCCAGAGACTTCTCCAGTGGACTTATCGAGGTAAATAAATAAGTTAATTACTTTGATTGGACGAGTTTATAGCGAGATGATGTATTTATAAATCTAAGTGACATTAGGGATCAATATAGAGAGGGATATATTGATCCCTAATATCACTTAGATTTATAAATATATCATCTGTGACTTCCCTGACTAAAAATAAGATAGATGTGGGATGGGAAGGCCAAGATTTGAACGCGTGACTCTTCTGTTCCCAATCATTCGCATTAGCACAGAGCCATTTATTATCTCAGTAATAAAAAGACTAATAAAATTTTTTTCGTAAACTCTGGCAGATTTATAGATAATAATTATATAGTACAAATAAAAAATAATTTGTATAATAAAAAATATATAACATCAATGACACGAATCTCGAAGTTTGAGCGACTTCAATTGTCGTTAAAAGTTATACGAGCATTTAAAGTGCATTTAAGAAAAAAATTGCGTTTTCCACAGCTTCGCACCGCAGTGGTGCGTCAGATAAACGGTAGCGCGGATCTTTACACAAAGTATCATTACGATGATATGGTGAGTACATTATTACATATTTAACGATAAATATATAAATTCATAAATGTATACCTTATGGATCTCATTTTTGTAGTTGCGATTAAAAGGTTCTCTTAATATTCTCATTTTTAGAAAGAAATAATATCAGAGAAAATAATAAAAATAATAATTTGATATGTGTAAATGATATTTTTTTATTATATTATTTTATTATTTGCGAATTGTTTATTTTAGAAAGGATTTTAATCCAAATCTATGCGTTTTTTACATGTTTACAAACATATTTTTTGTGCATTCTCAAAGAAACAAGATTTCTTTAGTAAATAATTTTTTTTAAACTGCTTTATTAATTTACTATAATTGTTGTGTTGTTTATTGCTTTAGAAACGTGTGGGCAGAATAAAGAGAAAATACCATCACATGGGAATAATGGACACTCCATTCACAGTAGTGGTCAGTTTGCCCGAGCACGATCCTTCTGGAAATTACCGCGTGCACGCTATCGAGGAGATACATCGATCTCACGCTAAAGGTACGCATTTTAATTCTAGCAAACTGTCATGCAGCGACGAAAGCTTCCAATAAATATAATATTATCGGATTATTTGTAATTGTATACATGAATTCTTTTTGATGGCATATATTTTCTATTTTTTAAATGCCAATAGTTGTCCGAAATTATTTTTTGATGGCATATATTTTCTGAATTTTTTAAATGCCAATAGTTGTCCGAAATTATTTCACGCAGAATGTTGAAGATTGTTATTTGAACCTATTATTCTAAAGTATCTATTTAAAAGTACCTTGAGAAATGAATTGCTTTTATTAAAAATGAAAACGAATTAATAACAAAACTTGAGATTTTTAAAAACGCGACTCAAGTAGAAAATGATATGGTTGGACAAATCTTACAAATGATGAAATTTGGCGATTTAATAACGCGATGGAAATCTTCCCAAAAGTTGGTATAAGTAATATATTTTCTCCTTGAATATAATTATAATTTATGCAAGAATTATAGATATATGACAAGAGATGTCATCTGGCAAGCCACGAAGTTTCCTTAAAGTTCCATTCGATAGTTTGGAGTTAGGGAGATATTCGTGGAAGTTCGTTTTATGTCGCATTGATTGTGAATTATCGTGATTATATCTCCAGACGCTTTGCTTTTCATAGGAAAGTTTATTTCTGCCAAACAAAGTTACATTTCATAAATATTTCTATTAATATAGAAATTAATGTATAAATGCTACAAAAGATGTGCTCTTCTTATCACATCTTTGAAATTCAATTAATATTAAGTTTCTTGCTATAAATAAAGTTTTATTTATATTTTGTTATAATAATTAAATGGTCATTCAAGTAGTCGATTAAGTAGTCGATCTTTTCTAATCATTTTCAGATTAAAATTATTATAGATTATGGGTAATATTTTCACTTATCATTTTACAAATTTTACACTTAAGTATTATGACAAAAACGCAACAACTGATAACTGATAAAAAATTATTTTTCTACCGCAATAAAATTTTAAACTTATTGAGATGATAACAATTTCAATTTCTGCTTCGGACGTCAAATTAAACTATTATCTTTTTCCTTCTAATTTATCGAGGCTTTCGTCGCTGACCTCGATCACCTATGTCAAATTTGAACGAATTGAACTATTGTAGGGAAATACGTGACAGATTACTTCGCGGGTAGTAATTGGCGGGTGCACCCCCATTGGATGTATTGCAAGTAAGTCCCGAATAAGTTCTTACGATAATTCCTGTTTACGTAAAGTTTATTTTTTGTAGTTACATTAGAATGAAACGCAGCTAAAACAAATAGGCCTACAAACTAATGGGACGCAACAATTCTATACATCTATTTATACGAATTTCCTATTGTAAATGTTAGGTATCACTACGAGGGTGAACACAGGTTCAACAATTCCTCGGAGTTGCAGCTCCTACATTTTCTGGAGCGTACCCGCCAACCAGGCTGGAAGTGGATCGACATGAAGCAACGATCCCAACCGCCGGAATACTCCGCTGCGAGTTCCAGTCGCAGCTCTCCTCGTAAGTTACGATGAGATCTCTTGTATGTATCTATGCAACCTCTCATTATATTTCTTGTTATATTTATCAAAAATGTTGCATTTAACAAAAATATTTTCAGTGATATTAAAATTAATAACATTAACATTTTTTTTCGACAGCTAATCCCTACAAGGCTGACAGGAACTCATATTATTGCGATAGAAATCTTCTGCTCAGTTTGGTATATGATGCTAAGGCAACCGAGTGGTTCGCCCAGCAAATCCCACCGAATCCCAGCACCAAGGATCCAACAGAGTAAGCATAATTTCAATTTATTAGCCAACATAAGAGTGCTTTACATAGCATGACTAGACTACTTGGAAAAACAATGAACGAATTTTCCTTTTCCCTATTATTCGCATAAATTAGCGCGCGATTAATCGGTCGAATTTTTTATCGCAATTATTCGCGTTTTATGTCCTTATGTCTTTCGCTCTCTCATATAAATATAAATTTGTAATTGACATTAATAATACGCTTGCATTAAAATTAATCGTTACTTTATAGTTGCATGATGATTAGTTTCTAAAAGAGCTATCGATTAAAACTATAATAAAAACTGAATAGAATCAAATTCTGAATTTATAACGGACATTTAATATCAAACAGTGGTCTGATTATTGATAATCCATCAGAAATAGCTGCAACGAGATATTTTTGTAGAGATAAAATACAAGAAATGAAACGTAAATGTAAAATAATTAAAGATGGAACGATTAATCGCTACTCGACGCATCTTTAGGACGGAGACATCACTCTTTCTCTACCATTGTTTCCTTATCAGAATTAAAACTTACACGTGCTCATTTTTACACACAAAATACTCCGTCCTGTGTTCTCTTTTATTTTTCTATTTTATGCACAGCTCTTTCTTTCTATTTCTCTGTCTTGTTTTTCTTGTTTCAATGAGGATAGAAAGTTCACCTGTTCCTTTTGACTAATGTACTTACCACTTTGACGCCATGCAGACCTTTAGCTAGGCTGATGAATCAGATGACCAGGTAACGCCATCACAACGCACCTTACATTCTTAGAAAGTAACGAATTGACTCTCAACCGTCTATGTTATACATTAAAATGCGAGTGTCAACTCTTCCTATCTTGCTCTTCTCTTCTTAGTTTTATCTTTCCCTCTCTCTTTTCTTCTTTTACAGATTTTCAAAAGTTTCTTTCACTTTGTTCTATTTTTCATTAGAGAATTGCGTTTATTATCTTCTTTCTAGTTATATTAAAATTAAAAGATTTTGTATTAAATTTTATTGAAAAATTGATAGAATTGTATTTTTCGCGAGTCTTCTTTTCTTAAGATGATTTGCTATCTTTCTTTATAAAGTACTCGCACATTATTCGTTCCTATATTGCGCTGTATAATCTTATCTTTTTTTATTTTCTGCACCTTTCTTCTTGCTCTCTTTTTCTTTCCATCTTTCGACACTTTAAGGCCGGCGCAAATTAGCTTGCAAGTCGTAGGACAGTTATCATCTTTCAGGAACAAAAGCCTGAAAAGGAGGAATGCTTCGCGAGCGATACTGCGAAAGCAAGAGGATTTTCCCGTATTGATTGTTTGTTTTATAATAGCAGTTTCGAAAGTATCAGTCGTTCGTTTGCGCCATTCTATAAAAAAAACTTTCTCTGATCGTCGAATCTTTTACAACATAATTTTTTTTTATTTAATTAATTCAATAATTAAGAGAGATAATAGTAAGAGATATGTGATACAATGATAAAATCATATTTTATTTTTAGCAATAACTCGTCTGATTTTTCACATAATACTTGTAATTGTGAAATCAAAGTAAAATGATAATTGCGATATAATTTCTTGTTCTTCTTATTACTTGAATATTACTTGAACTGGCTTGCTTTTAATCAAATCAAATCCCAAACATATGGCGCAAAGGAGCTGCAAGCTTACGTACGAATTTGGGAGATCTGTATAAGTTGTATAGTTGCCTATCGAGTGTAAAACGTATTATAACTTCTATATAAAAGTGCAAGTAAACGCCAGCTTGAGTCGCAGACGATCCGAATCGCTATTTCTGAAGTATCTTCTCTCGTAGGCAGCAGTTCAAGCAACGCTTCGGGGTGGTCCTGGCGTTTATGGCCACACATAGCGGACTGACCAGGTGGCAAGATATTCTTCCACTAGATGAGGGTATGCTGCCGGAGGATCATTTCAGTAAACTGTATCCTCGTGCTATCGACGAAGTATGGTATAAACGAGCGGTTGAACAGTATTATATAGACCCGGACAGTTTCGTTTTTTCCGTGCCGCTCGATGATGAAGGTGCTGACAATACTACTCTAGTTACTGCCAGTCGTGCTGTATTTATCAGTAAGTCCATATTCAAATTGATTCAATACTGAAGTCGATTTAATTATTAAAGTAGAAACTATTGCTTTCAATTCCAAAATGTTAAAATCGAAGAGAGTATTAATTTTATTCGCTTTATCTGGTTTAAAAAATTTCTTAATATTGATAAAAATAAAATCTTTAAAATTTTTTACATGGAATCAATAATTTGTAAGATCCATAATTGAAATATTGAATAAGTAATTATTATCTACAATATTAGTGTAAATTTAATAGTCTTCCGATACCAGATTTGAGTGAGACGGAAGGACTTACGTTAACTTACTCGTAATTTAATAATAATTCAAATAGTATATATATACATATATATACATATATATATATATATATATATATATATATATATATATATATATATATATTAAGAGAACAGAATACTTAATTGATAAAAATAAATTTACAGAAAAGAAAGCGCCAGCTGTGGTGGTCGGCTTCCAATTCCAGCACACTGCCTTGCAAGCACTTCTCCAGAATATAACATTTAATTGCGATGGTAATTGCGATGGTAATAAGCATTGCGGCGACACTTGGGCATGCTATCTTATTGACAATAATGGCTACATAATAGCCGCCGGGGATGACTCGAGGAACGCTGGTAAATTTTTCGGCGATATCAGAGGTCCGATAATGACCGACTTAGTCATGGACGGTGTTTTCGAGAGAATAAGGATCTTTGATTATCAGGCGGTGTGCTTCACGACTACACAAACCTACAAAAACGCCGGCAACATTCTTCTCACTGTGAGCACTTCCAATTGCAATAATAATAATTGCAATGTTAAATAAAAAATGCCAATCAAAGAAGAAACAAAGTCATTTAATACATTCTGATAATAATTAATTTTATTTAAAGAATTTTTAAAGGAATCTTAATTACTTGATGAGAATCAGGAAATGCATGACTCAGGCATACATATATCCTTTTTTATTTTTTAATGAAAAATATAAATGACAGCTAAATCTTAACATTTATATATAATGATATACATTTGTATATAATGATTAAGATATCACAATTTATAATTATACATATATATATATATATAAACAAAGTTCTGTTCTAAAATTAAATAATAAACTATCACGTTGCAGCCATGGAAACATTTCCAGAGAGCAATCGTGTGGATGGTTGCTCAAGTTGCTTGGGTTTGGGCGAAAATGGGCATAGTGGATTCTGACGATGCTGAAGCGTATGGCTATGTTAGCGATGATGAATCGGCCAATCATGATGATCAAGATTATCACGAGGAGAACGAGGAAAAATTTTCGCCAAGTGAGCCAAAGGAGCCACACTTTGGATCATCAACCTTTGATGATCTCGTTTTCCTTAATCGTACACGCCCAGAAGTGTGCGATAAAGAGGTAAATTAGAATTAAAAAGATATTCAACAAGATATAAAGATGTACAACATCATAAACTATTAACATTACAAATTAGATTTATATTTAGATATAGTTTTACTGAAGAAAAATTGATTCCAAATTGGCCAAGAAATAACTTATATTTTTACGTCTAAATTGGTTTTCCTGAAAATTGGAATATTTCTAAATAGGCTATCTTAAAATAGGCAGCTATTTTGATTCTAATTTGCTTTAATGTTTATATATTGAATTTACAGGTGTACTTGTATCTACGCAACGCCTCGTTCGATTCATATGATAAAGACATGGATGCAAACTGCAGGCGACGGTATATAGTGCAGCCGGTGACTAATACCAGCATGCTGTTGGTAGTGGTAAATACTAACTGTGGTGACACGACGTCACCGCCACTGAGCATCAAGCCCGAGGAAGTGACCTACGATATAAATAACACGCTGGTCTGCCAGAAGGTGGGGGCCAACCTTATACGGAAACGACCAGACTCCTGTATACGTTCGAATCCTCGCGAGAGCGAGATCAAGGATCAATGCGGCTTGGCGGCTAACACCACGTCGAACCTTCTCTTGATGTTATTGCTGATGTGCACGTTGATCGGAAGAAACATCTTCCTCCTCGGCTAAGAGTTGATTTCGTAGCCAACAGTTGGTGTCAAATTAGTCAATGAAGTTCACGATATGCTGCGAATTAAACGGACTTCTGCCTGACGGAGCATATTTGTACATCCAGTTGTCTCCGATGATCAGGATTGCTATATAGCGCATGTTTGTACAATTTTCCATCTGATTATTCGTTGATTTCTCTAATCAATGTAAATTGTTCTTTCTTGCACGAGTTAGGATTCATGTAATTATATTTGATTTGAAAATCTGAATGAGTGGAGAACTTAGTGAGAGAGAAACAATGAAAGTAAACTAACTCCCTTTCTCTCTTCAAAGTAATTTTTATATTAATTAAATTTCTTGATTCTCTCCAAGCATATGTCATTCCTGATCACGATCACTTTGAGATATTTTGTGCTCTCTACTTCTCGTTACTGCGATCTCATTACTACAAACGCAGTCGAGTTGTTCTAGACGAATTTAATGTGCTATCCGATCCTGCCCGGTACACCCAGTTTCTACGCGATCAATCAAATGTAGCGAACGCAATCGATATCAAAATGTGTGCTAAGATACAAAATTATGCTCCATTGTCATCGATCGCCAAATCAGATTAGATGATCAGAATTAAATGCGCTTAGCGTAGGATCGTTCGCTAACATATTTTCGATCATGAAAGAGAAATAGAGAATGATAGAAAAACGAATACGATTTGATGAATGATTTTTTCCTAAATGTATTTTATTACATCAGAAAGGA
The DNA here is from genome assembly GCA_928718305.1 of Tetramorium bicarinatum. Classification (NCBI taxonomy): domain Eukaryota; kingdom Metazoa; phylum Arthropoda; class Insecta; order Hymenoptera; family Formicidae; genus Tetramorium; species Tetramorium bicarinatum. The sequence goes on from OV788325.1 coordinate 30,463,710, forward strand.
GATCAAATTTTAAAAAATCGACAGAAGTCTGTTCTTTAAATTAAATATTCAGTTTCCAATAAATTCCTGTCAATTCCTTTTAATCTCTATCCATCTTTCTTTCAAAATCTTGCATTTGAATCGAAGATGAGTGATTGGATCCTTCAGCAGGCAAAACGAGAAGTAAAAAACTAGGCGTCTTAATACTTAATGAAGTTACATACATTTGCGACGTATTGTATAAGTAACAATTATAATGCAATTACGATAGATATCTCGATATAAAATTGAATATGTCTCAAATATGCGTAACTGTCTGGAGGTATTTCTAGCACCAAATAGATGACGTTAAAATGATCGAGATTATTTTTTTCAATAGTTTTCGAAATAATTCATAAAAATCAATTGCTAGAAGAATTTTGTCTCTTTTGATAATCTGCAGAGAACAAATTTCTTTTGCTGAATATCAGGATGCGTTTCGAGGATCGCTAAAACAATCGACTTTGATATTTTCATCATATGTAGATAGGACAATTGAATGGCAGCTCCAGGCGAGGGAGCAGCAGGTATTCTAGAATCGAGCTAGACAGTTTAAATGCTAACTCGTTGAGATGTAGATTTTTCTAGTTGTCGGAGCAGGGTCGCGTACTCACACATGTGCATGTTTACAAATTACGATACATTCGCATGCGCGCTTTGCAATTGTAAATCGACGGTGACGCGGAACGGCGACGCGTCGCTCGTCATCTACAGAAGATTACGAAATGTTAATTTTGTATTATACCGAGATGTGTGTATGTGCGCGCGCGTGTGTGTGCATGTATAAAGAAGTGTGTGCCTTTGGACACGCGGTTAAGATAAAGAAAAAAAAAAGAAAAAAAAGCGAAAAAAAGGAAGAGGAATACGAGATCTTGTTGTATGTTTATCGAATAAATCACCGAACGTTCTATATATTACCGCTAAACTCCGGCTCTCGGATAGTGGCCTCGTCGCGGGAACGAGTTCCGTTCGGGGAACGGGGGATGTTGTTTGTATTACATAGAGTTTATTACAATTTGCTATGTACAACGGCTTGCCTATGTAAAACGAGGACATTTTCGTATCAAAATGACAACTTTTCGAGAGAAGACTGGCCTTTACTTTAATTACTGTCTCGCTACAATATTCCCAGCGGAATCCTTTCACATACACACGTATCCTGTCCAGTTTTCCAGCTTTTCTACCGCCTCTCCGTTCCGTATAAACACCTTGATATTGTTAAATAATCAATTTGGCGATCTAGAACAATCTCGATTTCAGTTCTGATCTTTTTCTTCTCCTTTTTCTTTATATATCAATTAAAATCGTAATATTAATATTGATTATAATTTTTTAATCTTAATTTCTCATACACTTATTATGTTTATTTCCATTTTTATCAATGTAAATTAAGTTCTATTTTATTTTATCAATGCAAATTTTTTTCTACCTATCTATTAATCTCGGTTTAACTTACTTTTAACTATTTCTAGAATTAGAAAAAGTTAAACCTAAATTAAAATTAATTTGCATTGATAGAAATAAACATTATAAACGTTTAAAGATTAATAGTGGAAAGCATACACGATTTGAATTTAGCGCGACTTTATCACATCACGTGACTGATTTTAGTTCTAATTCAGATGTCGCTGAAACTGACTCGCGTCTTTTAAAGGGGGAGTTTCCCCTGTGCTTATCATTAGGGTGCAACTGCAAGCGAATCGAAGCGAATTCGAACATATGCAGTCCAATATAGTTACCAGTATAAGCCACTGCCCATGGTCTTCGTGTAATTCCGTACCAAGTGTTTCGTATCCGATTTTAACCTAAACAGAACTTGTAGAAATGGCCATGCAGTCGTCCAAGAAACGCGTCTGCTACTACTACGATAGTAAGTATCGAGAAAACCGTTGTACAGCCGCAGAAATATACCTTGTAAGCTCGTCGAGATGTGTCTGCACTACGTACACTCATGCTCCGCCTCTCTTTGATCTGGCTCGATATTCAGCCGCTGATCTGCTTATTTTTCGCTTGATCGATGACAGATTCGAAATACAATACGAAGTACAATTGTTTCGATGCAGTAAACTTCGATTTGCATGCTCGTTACGTTCAGTAATACGATTTTTGCGTCGTTAAGCCGACAGACTCTCAACCGCGCTATCGCGCGACCGTAGCGTCAGTCGGGTTTGGTTACACGTTATCGTATACCCGAAAATTTCTGGAATTATCGTGTCCCTATGATAAACTTCAGTACAGTTATTTTTCTCGATATATCTTACATTCTCCAGAGATATTTTTTCCCTGTGAATCGACAATTCAACCAACACAGTGAAAATTAGTATGATTTTTGTAGAAAATTGCGAGAGATTCTCAAATATATTCCGGTATACTGTAGTCTTTACTGAAATATCAATCAATGATAATTTGAGGCTTTTTACACGCTGCCTTGATTTATTTAAGTATGTTTTTTTTTTCAATTTGTCCAGGTGATATTGGAAATTATTATTATGGCCAAGGGCATCCTATGAAGCCGCATCGTATAAGAATGACGCACAATCTACTCTTAAACTATGGCCTTTACAGGAAGATGGAGATATATGTAAGAATTTTTTAATAATCATTTCTCATTTGTGTATTCTTTTATGTATTTATGATTTTCGAAATACAAATTTAGTTGGAATATGGTTGTTGCTATGTATTTATGTTTTGTCTAGCGACCTCATAAAGCTACAGCAGAAGAAATGACAAAATTCCATAGCGATGAATATATTAGATTTCTAAGATCAATTCGGCCAGACAACATGGCAGAATACAACAAGCAAATGCAACGATGTAAGACACGTTATTGTATTGTAATGGTTATATCGATTGAAAGTATATTTTGAAACATTTTAATATTTTTTCTCTTATGGGTAACAGTTAACGTAGGAGAGGACTGCCCTGTTTTTGATGGCTTGTACGAATTTTGTCAATTGTCAGCCGGTGGATCTGTAGCTGCTGCTGTAAAGCTCAACAAGCAAGCCTCAGAAATTTGCATCAATTGGGGCGGTGGCCTGCACCATGCAAAGAAGAGCGAAGCTTCTGGATTTTGCTATGTAAACGATATTGTGCTTGGGATTTTGGAACTGCTAAAATATCATCAGAGAGTTTTGTACATCGACATTGACGTTCATCACGGTGATGGTGTAGAGGAAGCTTTTTATACGACTGATAGAGTCATGACTGTTTCATTTCACAAGTACGGCGAGTATTTCCCTGGGACGGGGGATCTTCGCGATATGGGAGCAGGAAAGGTAAAAAAACTGATCAAAATACAATAATATATATAATTTCATTACTTATCTGAAATATCAAAGCATTATTATAAATATATACGGTTTCTTCTATTATTAACAGGGAAAGTACTATGCAGTTAATATACCTTTAAGAGATGGTATGGATGATGAAAGTTACGAATCAATATTTGTTCCTATTATCTCTAAAGTGATGGAGACATTTCAACCCTCCGCTGTTGTTTTACAGTGTGGTGCAGACTCTCTGACAGGTGAGACTTTTGGTGGAGAAAGAAATTACCATCACAATAAAATTACATAATTTTAATGGAAATATTAATTAATGCAGGCGATCGATTGGGATGCTTCAATTTAACTGTGAGAGGTCATGGCAAATGCGTAGAATTTGTGAAGAGATACAATTTACCTTTCTTGATGGTGGGAGGTGGTGGTTATACTATCAGAAATGTGTCCAGATGTTGGACATACGAGACATCGGTGGCTCTCGGAAGTGAAATCGCTAATGAGCTTCCGTACAATGATTACTTTGAATATTTTGGTCCTGACTTTAAATTGCATATTAGTCCTTCAAATATGACAAATCAAAATACTCCCGAATATCTCGATAAAATTAAGTAAGTTTCGATTTCCACTTCTATGTATACTTTTTGATGTTACTTTTATGCATATAAATTAATAATAAATTAATTCATAATTGCTTTCAATAATTGTAGAACACGGCTGTTTGAAAACTTGAGAATGCTACCTCACGCACCTGGCGTACAAGTCCAGGCAATACCAGAGGATGGTGCCATTATTGAAGATACGGAAATTGAAGAAAAGATGAATCTGGATGAAAGACTGCCCCAACGTGATTTAGATAAAAGAATACAACGTGATAACGAATACAGCGATAGTGAAGATGAAGGTGAAGGTGGACGAAGAGATAATAGATTGTACAAAGTAATAATCTTTACATTACTAATCTGATATTATTTCTTCCAAAAATTATGGAAGATAGAATGTGAATATTGCGAGTTTTTGACATTTTGTTTTATATTAAAGGGATCTACAAAGCGATTGCGTTTAGAAAAGAATCAAGAAATGGATATGCGTATTATGAACATGAGTGCAAAAAAGGAAGAAGATGTAAAATCAGAACTGAGAGGTATTAAATTAGTTTTTAATTTTACTTTTGTAAATCAATATTCAGAAATGTAATAATTGTATGAATTTTTTTTGTTTAACTAGAAAATGAAAGGGATGAGAAAGCAACTTTCATGAATGAAGAAAACAAGAAAGAAGATTACCTCTGATAAGTAGCAGAATTCAAAGTTTGCATATCTGCACAAGTACAAAAGTCCCTATTTAAAAATTAAGTATAGATAAGTTTAGATTATTTAAATGAAAAAAAAAATAGATTTTTTGGTGAGATCACTATTGTGCTGCATCGAGTTAAAGCAATCTCAAACAGCAGTATCGTGTGTGCAATCTGCTTAAGCATGACTGAACACATGAGATCCAAATATAAAAAGTATGCAGATATCAGTGACAAGAACCCTTTCCGTGATTTTTATGAGTTAAGAGAAAGCAGAGGCGAAATTATGAACGTATGGATTTTGTATACTACTGTATTTGTACTTTTGTATTTAACGAGATAAGTAAAGTTGCTTTAAAATATGTAATTAAGATAATAATGCAAAATCCTATATGTTTATTAACAAATTCGACAAACATATATACATATATATGTGAATGTTTATAACTTTTATATAGAACTCTATATATGTATATGTAAAAGTTATCAAATTGTGTATTACCAAAGTGAAAGAAAGTTAGATCTCCGTCAAGAAATCAATGAGAACGTGTTCAATATTCAATTATAATGTATTCTGTACAATAGCTTGCCTATATAAAATGAATCCTATATACAATCTTTTATATCAAAGTAATAATCTTAGAAAAGACTACATCTCACTTCAATCGTGTCTCAAACTTTTTGACTACATCCAGCAGAGTTTTCATCCGTATGTGATTATGTAATCTATTCTCCAATTCCTCTAGAGCTGCTCCACCCTGCATAAACTCCATCAAGTTGTAGAGAGTCCCATTCTGACCCAGCCTGTGGTCAGTCACGCGATCCTGATTATAATTGTACGTTCTGATCTTTTCGTTTCTGAATCCCATTCCCATCTGCTTCTGCCGCAGCTCGCTCATGGATGACGTTTGCTTGTTCAATTGTTGCTCGTACAGAATACTCCTCAGCTTGTTCATAGCCATCTTCTTATTCTTGTCTTGCGATCTTTGTACCTGACAGGTAACGCTCAGCCCGCTCGGCAGATGCGTTATCCTCACCGCGGAATCGGTGGTGTTAACATGCTGACCGCCTGCGCCAGACGCCCTTTTTGTCTCTATCTTCAAATCTCTCTCGTTGATCGCAATCTGTATATCTGATGGCACTGGCAAAATTGCCACCGAGACGGTACTGGTGTGTATTCGGCCCAATCTTTCTGTGGCTGGTACTCGCTGTACTCGGTGCACCCCGCCCTCGTATTGGAACTTGTCAGCTTGAAGGCCAGATATCATAATACTCGCATGTCTAATACCCTTGTTGTCAGTCAGCTCCATATCGATTACCTCGTAATCCAAACCTAAATACTCGGCGTAGCCTATGTACATATCATACAGATCCTTGACGAATAGCATTGCCTCCTGACCACCGACACCCGCAATTATTTCGATAATGATGTTGTCGTATGAAACTTTGTACATGTTTGTCAGTATTGTGTCTAATAATTTCCCGTCGAGTTCCTTTAGTTGTTCTTTGTACAACGCTTCTTCTTCCTCCGCTAACTTTTTCATCTCCACATCCTGCTGTCCTATAAAATGAAATCCATCATTGTAAATTATTGTAAATAATGTCAATTGTTGTAACAAGCTTACTCTACCTAAATCATGCAGATTCTGAATATTTTCTATGAGCTGCACTCTCTCGCTTAACAGACTACTGGAAGCATTTAAATCGATAAACTCGATAAAGTTATTGTTCTCCAAGGATTTGTTTTTGTACTCGTTCGCGAGATAATCTAAAAACTTTTTAGTTTGATCGTTTAAAATATTCGGTCTTGCATTACAAAAAGTTCTCGAAGTCCAAAACAAATTGGTCAACGACCAAGCATGTAGCTCGTGAAACTTTGTCCGATTTACGAGCTTCGAGTATTGCCAATAATTGTCGAATTGGCATCTTCGAATTAACATAGACATTCTGCGAGTCTGCATAAGAATACAGTACCGCAATTGTCCTGAACTTCTCGGCCAGAACGGAAAGCACATGCAAGCAGCCAAGCACATGCGCGCAACAAATTGCCTAGTTGCTCCATCTGAACTTCTCTCTCTCATTTTTTTCTCTTTAAGTCTGTTCTTTTTCGCTGCACACTGCTGCAATGCGCCAGTGCAATAAGTTAAAATAAAATAAACATACTTTTTCTCGTTCTAACATTGTTCTAACTAGTGTGCAGCAGTGCAGCAAAAAAGAACAAGCCCTCTGTTTATCCGTCTCTCGACATCAGTTTCTTTCTCATTTATTTACGGAGTTGAAATTTTTAGAAAAACATTGTTTATGAGTTTTTGTAAGTTTTTCATATACACCAATTACTCCAGAATTCAAAGTTTCTATTTTTATATTGATATTTTATCTAATATTTATACTTTGTGTTACAGGCAAGTTAAGAGCTCAAACCTGAGAACTGCACACTCATACTGCTGTAGGAGACCCAAGTGAAAAAAAAAACAGAAACATATTATGATCAAATCATCCATGAAACTGTCAAATAACAAATTATAAAATTAATATTATGAACTAGCACCCCAATAAACACTAACAATAAGTAGCAGTATATAACATCAATTATAGTTCACTTAACAGTATACTATTGTGATGTATCATGTTTTGTATACATGTAACAGTTACATTATTGAGAAATTATAACGTTAATGTTATATTACTGATACTTATGTCCTATCTAGACTGGAAAATAATGACAGGATATTAACAGAGTCTGATGGTAAGTACTATTTTTTAAATAATATGATTGCAATGTTTATAAAGCTATAAAAAATTATATGTAGCACTTGAGTAATAAAAGAGTTTATGCTGTCTTCAAGATAGAATCATCCTTCGGTTTAAACATGGTATTATAGTGTTCATTGGAACATCAATCAAATTTTAGCAATCACATGAATTCACACGAGTACATCAGGCGTTAACATCTTATTGGTAACGTATTTTCTTTATCAAAATAAGTGAAAGTAAAAAAATTGAACTTTAGTTTTTACTATCTTGATCCATTAAGTACAGTCTGTATTTTTATTTTAAAAATGAATTTTTATCCTGCTTTAATTTTTCCTGAAATGTTTATCACATTGTCATTAATAAATATGTATATGTATGTATACGACTATATGACATATAAATGTATGTGATCATCCACAGTATATTGAGCTTGGATTTGTGGGTTCGATAGGCTCAAATGTACCCCATAGATATAGACTGTATCCCATAGATTTAAGTTATTAGGTTATCAAATATCAATTGTTGAGACTAGACATTGATAGAAACAGATATGCAATTGCATAGAAGCATTAAAACAAATCACATCATTGTTTCAGATACAAAAAAAAGAAAATAATATAGGAATTTATTCAGTGTCTCTGCTGATGTTGTAAAAATCTGTAAAGCAGGCGAAAAAGTTTTTAGAATAAATGAAAAAATTTTAACTTAAAAATATGTCATGCTCCAAATTCCAAATAAAATTATCTTCATTCTTTTCTTGATGTTTGGAGTTCATAATGTTGCAATTCTTGTCTAGTGTCTTCTGTGTTTGACCTTTTTTTCTTTAGATCACTAACAGTGTCTTTAAGTTTTTGAATTTTTTTATGTAAACACGCATTTTTACGCTGTAACAATTTTTTCTCGTTTTTAAATGCTCTAATTGCTATTATAAATCGTTTCCATGTGTCATTTTTAAAATTCTCTTTTTTAAAAGTACCGAACTCATTCAAATGACATTTATTTGTTGAAGTACTAGAGTCATTGGAAGAATCATTTTTTCTGAAAAATAATATTTAAATGTGATTATGAATAAAATACAAGAGATTGGAAAAAACGCTAATATAAATATCTTTTTAAATTTTTATTAATTTCTGTGGGCACTATACTTTTCTGCTTTATCATCTGTCAAGTCAGATGTCGGTGACTCTTGTCAATCACTTTCAGGTATTATTCAATATATTTTGAATTCTTCTCTTATGACTGTCTGTTTCAGTCAGTTTTCCAAATTTCTAAAAAATAAAGCAATATACAGAAAATACAGAACTTTCTATTGGCAAATGCAAATAGACTAAAATAATTGTCTCATTTAATCACACTATTAACATTTTTATACCGATATTAAATTTTAATATTTACGTTTTATTATCATCATCATTTTCTGTCGATTCTTTATTCGTGTTCGACTCAAGAAGATTTAATTTTGGAATAACACCTTGTTTTAAAAGGGACTTATCACACAACGGTCGGTAGTCTTTCGTTATAAAGTGTTTACTGTATACAAGAACTTTTTTACATTTTTTTAAAAATACTTTTAACCATTGTTTTCATACTTCAGGATCTCCTGGTAAACTACAAGTGAGAATATTGTATAACAAAATAAACCACAAAAAATATACAAATATACATAAATATACATACTTTTGAAACATACATGAAGCTTTATGAAGAAATATAATTTAAAAAGTTTCGTTAATATTTTTTCCATTTCTACATAAGCATCTCCGGGAACGTACCCCAGGTACCGAGAGACAAGGACAGATTTGAGGGCACAAAACACGTCGCTTTCTAATTTGGGGGCACTTTTCATACGAAACACGCAGTCCAGCATACTACGTCTATGGCCCCAAATCAGTCATCCGTGCGGAAGATAATGCGATAACAAGGCAACAAGAAGAAAAGGGAAAAAGAAGTGAGAGAGATATTTAGATGGCGGTATCAGTCATTGAGACTCGTTTCGCGCGTGCGCCCTTCGGTTTCAATAAAGAGCGCCGACAGGCAGCGAACAGAGACTAGAGACTAGCGGAGACGGTCGCGCCGTGCTGCAGGGTATGCTCCACTCTCCAGTGAGTCACAGTGAGTCCAGTGACGGTCAGTTGGTCAATTGTGATTGCGAGTGCGACGTGATCGCGCGTGGGAGAATCTCGGCCGGTCGTTCCTGGCAGATGTGCTGGAACGTGTGACAAGCGCTGCTTTTCTTCTCCTCCCTGTAATCAGCCAGACACGCGATGGTGACGCTGAACGCGGATCTGCGGCGCGAGCGCGAGAGATGCAGCTTCGACTCCATGGAGCTGACGAGTTTCTGGGACGGCGGCGCGCAGAGGACGTCGCATCGGCACGAACTAGGTTCGTCGTCGTCATCTCGCTCATCGTCATCGATTTCGCCGCTCGTCGCGGCCCTTACCCCGGCACATGGCGTGCCGGGAGGATCCTCTCGCCCTTGTCCCTTCGGTCCCTTGACCGTTCAAGTGTCGACGCCCAATTGCCGGGCTATTAATCGCGTTGTTTATCGCCTATTACTCACTCTTTCAGCGATAGAGCGCTGGATCTTTCCGTATCACGTTCTCGCGTCTTTCCTAACGGTACATATAGATTAGAGTGCTCGGAGAATATTGCAAGAATATAGGCTGTAAAATTCAGCATAAATCCAAGTAAATAATTTTAGTGAGTGTACATTGAGAATATATTCTGTTTACCTCTGTCGAGCTAGCCCCCCACCTTTCAATAATAAAAAAACAAATAGCATAAAATTACAAGCTATTTATGAGCTTTCATAGCTCGACAGAGGTATTCTGTTTCATGTATTCTTAATGTACATTTTACTTGGATTAAGAATATATTTAATATATTCCGTAGAAATGTAGAATATCATTAGAGCCATAATAGTGCTATTAGAGCCATTTATTTTATGAATGTTTGATTTATGCTGCATTTATTCTCGTGTTGATTTGTGATTTGTTGCGCGTGCGCTCTGATATTTATTATTCATTATATGAGAAAAGGATCATTGATTATAATTGTGCTACTTTGCCTTGAGACAGGAAAAACAATTTTTCATCGTAAATTTTGAGGGGTAATTCTTTTAAAAACGCGAATTCTTTTGGAGGCTACTCTATTTATGTGGATAGAAAAGCGTACAGCTTTCTATAGTTTCCCGGGAATTTGTTGAATTAGTAGAAAAAAGTGTGAAAGGCGCGAAAGTTCTACCTATACTATACCGAGGATTCTTTCGTCTAATTGCAATCGATGCGTATTAATTTTTTTTTTCAATATATTTTCGTACGTGATAATATTTATCCTAATAATATTAATTACAGTTTTTATAACGTGTCAATTTTTGTGATTGTATCATAAGAAATTATTCTGCAGTATTTTGTCGCAAGTATTTTCAAACATACCTGATACTTTACGTAATTGAAATATAATTGAATAAAAATAATTTTTGGATCTGTATATTACATAATCAATATTATTTAATTTTATAATATTATACGTATAAATAATGGTGAATTTGTAAGTGTTAGAAAAATATTTGACAACCTAATGCCATCGGTAAACAATTCTTTAATTTTTATCTTTGTTTTTTCGAACAATCCGTTTAATTTCGCGTTTGATTTTTTTTATATCACGTAAAAATACATTTATGTTTGCAAGTGCAATAAATATAACACATTAGCAAGGGTAAATATGAAGTTAGCCTCATTGTATGATATAAAACACATTTACAGGGAAAAAATATAATTTTTTGCTCATTTGATTTTCATATTGTTAATCGTATCAAAATTTTTAGCATAATTGTAAGTGATAAGAATATTGATTTCTTTCTCATTAGTATTTTCTAATTAATCCTGATAATATTTTATCATGTTTTATTACACGTGGACAGAGAGAGAGAGAGAGAGAGAGAGAGAGAGAGAGAGAGAGAGAGAGAGAGAGAGGGGGAGATTTAATCCGCGGTACTTTACTCGTTGAACTTTAGTATCATATCCTTGTGTATTCTTTTTTGTTATTTACGTCAAAGTAAACGTACGTAATAGTTTTTGAATTGTTTTAATTGTAATTAAAGGCTAGTTATGATAATTAATTTTTCAGTCGCTTAAACGAGTAATTTATTTACACAGACAAATTAGAATTTTTTGGCGATGCACATAAAATTATTTCAATATTGTTCTCAATAAAAATGTACAACATTGATAAGAATTACTAGTTGTCAATCGATTTGTCAAGTGTTTTATCTAAAGATGCGAAAATATATAAAAATCTTTAGCGTAATTGTAAATGATAAGAATATCGGTTTTCTTTCTCATTGGCATTTATTTTCTAATTAATCCCGATAATATTTTATCATGTTTTGTTACACGTAGACAAAGAGAGAAAGAGAGCGATTCAAATGATTATTGTGATAATAAATTATCAAGTTTTTTAATTGGATATATTTAATGTTATATTATATAAAATGTATTATATATAAGATATTAAAATGTTGCTTGAAATTAAAATTTGAGATTGATATGTTCAAAATTGAGAGTTATGATGACATCAAGCAAATCTCTCTTTTAAATCATGATTTTTGTATACGAATTTGATAAGAGCCATGAACACGCGGAATAGTTTTTTCCATAAATATATACGCAGCTGTTCGGTTCAATGTCCAACGCGAGATTAAATATCTCTAACTTCACATGTACACGTAGACTTGAACTTTACTTATTTCGTCATTATCTACTTACATAAATTGTCGAGAGATATTCGAATGACTTGCAGAAACAAATAGTTATTTCAGCAGTACATTACTGATTCAGCTCGATTAGTGTCTATTTCTACCATTATAGATTAACTTGGTTTTTCTTTAACTTAAACTTTAAGCTTGGTTCTTACTTTTTTCTAATTCTTAGAAGAGAAAGATGAAAGTCAGTTAAACCGAGAGATATTGCTCTTATTTAATCTATATTGGTAGAAATGGAGATAAGTTAATCGAAAGGGACAATATTTCTTATATCCGTTTTACGCTGATATTATGAAAGTTGTTTTTATTTTAAGCTCAAAGCGAACAACTTTTTAACTTTTGTCGCTGTATCAAGAAATGTTGCCAAACTTTGTCTATCTTTAATTAAACGCTGCCCCGAAAACCGTTAATTTACGAATGATAAAGAAAATATTTCTGTCGAACAATTTGTGTAAATAATTTTATAATTATATAATTCAAGAATCGCAAAGGCCAGTCTCATGTCAAGTTCATCGAATTGGAAACTGGTTATACAATTTTTAATGAGATATTTCTACAAAAATGTTTCGGAGTAGTATCTTAATTTATCAGAAAATTTCAATTCGTGAAATTATTTTACAGTCCAAAAAAGAGGCTTTAGAAATTTAATTTAATAATTTAATTTACTCTTTCAAAATTGTTTCATTATTTATGTTAAACGTGTTTAATTATTTATATTCATTAAACATGTTGATTGGATGTGCATAGCTCGTGTTGCTATTAAAATTCATTTGCATTTGTTAATATAAAAATTTATTAAATAATAATTTTCAAATAGTCATTCGAGCTTATTATTTGCAGAAAACTTCTTTTTAAGCGATCCACTATTGCATGATAGAATTCCTGCAAAATACAAGAGTCATAAGGAAATTTACGAGGAAGCAATAATGAAAGGATGCCGAGTGTTACAGAAAGTTCAACAGTTGCACGACTCAGGGAAAGGCGGCATGGATGTTTTTTCGTAAGATATTTAGATATGTAATAAATAATGTACTATTTTATACTCGTTATACTATGAGGAAACTGTATAAGATATAATATATTCAAGTTTTATGTTTTATACCAGAAATATTTTTTTACTCTTCAATTTAAATTATTTATAAATATATTATTTACTCGAGATAATATTTAATTTAATTCAAAGTTTATTATTCTACGCGAGAAAAAATATTTTTTTAAAATGTAAAAAAACGTCATTTGACAAAAGCATCTGTGCTCTGTAGACAAATTTTAGGAGGTATGTTAGGCTCTGCGATATTGAAGGACGGTAATCCGTTGACATTACACTATGTGATGTTCATACCGGCTATTATGGGACAGGGCACTGTCGAACAGCAGGGATACTGGATATCCAAGGCTTGGGGCTGTAGTATCATCGGTACTTATGCTCAAGTATGTTTCTTGTTAATTATGGACGTATCATAATTTTTATGACTTTTAGGATATACATATTTTATTCTAAAACCGCTTAATGTGTGTTTAAAATAATAAAAAATGTTTTCTTAGACGGAGCTTGGCCATGGCACATTTATTAGAGGTTTAGAAACTACAGCGACCTACGATCCTAATACCAGAGAATTTATATTAAATAGTCCAACTTTGACATCGTACAAGTGGTGGCCTGGTGGTTGTAAGTGTTTTTATTTCTTCTTTCGTTTAAAGTAACATATATTCGGATTACTCTCGAGTCTCACAGAAAAGGAAATACTTTCAGTGGGACACACGGCAAATTATGCAATCGTCGTTGCACAATTATACACTAAAGGAGAGTGCAGAGGTATCCACGCTTTCGTCGTACAACTCAGGGACGAAAATACTCATGAACCTTTACCAGGTGCGTGAAATTATAAATGCACTTTACAAGTAAACTTTATATCTTTCTCTGAATTCATCGCGTTTATGAACGATAAAAAAAACTTGTGTTTAAAACTTCATCTTTTCTCAGGTATAAAGATCGGTGAAATTGGCACGAAATTAGGAATGAACGCAACTAATAATGGTTTTCTCGGTTTTGAGAACGTCAGAATACCACGTGAACACATGTTGATGAAAAATTCTCAGGTAATGGGGACACAAACAGGACAAAGCAATCACAATTGATCATTTAAGAAGTTTTAAGCCGGATTTATAGACCGTAAATTATTAATTTATGCCAAAACCGTAAAATTTCGACCAATGCGTGATTACGCACAACAAAATCGAATGAAATGATTGGTTAAAACTTTACGGTTTCGATCTAAGTTAACAATTTACGGCCTCTATAAATCCGGCTTAATAGGAAAGTTTAAAAGTCTAATTACATTCGAATTTTCTCAGGTGTTGGAGGACGGAACTTATGTGAAAGCGCCTAGTGATAAACTCACCTATGGTACAATGATGTTCGTTCGAGTGGTATTAGTACGCGATATTTCTAATTACCTATCGAAGGCGGTGACAATAGCTATTAGATATAGCGCAGTAAGACGACAGAGTCAGATAAAGCCGGAGTACGTAATAAAAGAATAAATGGGGATAATATTTGTAATCAATTTAAACATTTTATACCATTATCTTTATACCATTATCTTTTTGCTATTTTACTTTATGTTGTTACATTTTATAACTTGTAGCTTGATTTTGATAAATAATGATATTCAAGTTTTATACAAGTCATATCTTATCTTAAATTTGCTTTACTATCTTTTCCTGTTTAAACAGTCTAAAGGTCGGTTTAAGCATAACAATTAGACTAAAAGAAATCTTTTAAAAAAAGAGGATCTCTTAACATTGTTAAACAGCTTAAATTTTAATGTAAATGTTAGTTTTAAAATTTTTATTTTTACAATTCTGAAACCTTGAATACTTTTTTTGTTCTTTGTCCCCCCCCCCCCCTCCAAAGATCATATTCATGTTTTATCCGTGATAAATTTACTTTTGAATAATTTTTTATTGTAACTTATTCATAATAACATTTAAAAATGTTTTTTAAATTTATTCCAGCGAACCGGAATCGCAAATTATGGATTATGTTACTCAACAATATAAATTATTTCCTAATCTTGCCGCGTGTTTCGCATTTCGAATGTGCGCCGATTGGATTTGGGAAATGTATAATAATGTGACAGCTGAATTAGATCAGGGAGAGCTAGAAAGACTGCCTGAGGTATGCTAAAATATATTATACAAATTGTAGAAAGTGATTGCTGTTTCAGTCTTCCGTGTATTAAAAATATTCACTTAATATTTAAATGATTTTCGTTTTAATAAAAAATAAAATTATATTTTTCAGCTACATGCGCTGGCATGTTGTCTAAAGGCAGTTGCTTCATCAGATGGAGCTACTGGGATTGAACAATTACGATTGGCATGTGGTGGACACGGTTATATGGATGCGAGCAACTTACCGGCGACTTATGGTTTAGTGACTGCTACTTGCACTTACGAAGGTGAAAACACGGTTCTGCTATTGCAAACGGCTAGATATCTGGTGAAAGCTTGGAGACAAGCTGTTGGCGGTGAACCACTACCACCGACTGTCGAATATTTAGCTGTTCTTTCACGTGGGGTAAAACAGCGTCCTTGGAAAAACACTTTATCATGTATTGTACAAGCGCATCAAGCAGTTGCTGCAGGGTAAATATATACATATGTTTATATATATATATATATATATATATTATATATATATATATATATGTATAAAGGAAATATACATATGCATAAAAGAAATCAATGTTATGTGGAAATTTGTTAATAAGCGAAAGCTGGAGTAACAATATCGCAGTCTACAATTTATAATATTTTTACAGCAAAATTCGTCTGGCGACAGAAAATATGGACCGTAGAATACGTAGTGGTACGTCACCAGAAGAGGCATGGAATCAAACTAGCATTGAATTAGCACATTGTGCAGAATCTCATTGCCGAGCTTTCCTAGTTACGAGATTCGTTGAGAATGTTAGAAAAATGATGTCCGTGTCTAAGCAGCTTCGTGAAGTTTTAACGCAACTTTGTGAATTGTATTCGATATATTGGGTATTACAACGGCTTGGAGACTTCCTTCGCGTTAGTATCGTGTCTTTGTAAAATGAAAATTACCATCATAATTTTGATAAATATCGAATCAGTTCATTAACATGACGTATTTTGTAATTACAGTTTTCCTGTCTAAATAACGAAGATGTTCCGGCGCTTCAAGCACGCTTCGAAGAGATGCTCGCTGCGATCCGTCCAAATGCTGTCGGGATTGTTGATGGATTCGATATTCGCGATGAGATTCTCGCATCTGCACTTGGCGCATATGACGGCAACGTGTATCAGCGTCTCTTTGATGAGGCGATGAAAAGTCCTTTGAATCAGGAGAGTGTTAATCAATCCTTCCATAAGTACCTCAAGCCTTTCCTTAAAAGTAATTTATAGTCACATTGTGTTTATCACAAAATAGTCATCCGATAAGTTCTATTATAATAGATAAGGCCAATTTAAAATGTCAATAAATTTGCATGTCAATATAAAAGACACAAAACTAATTTGTATAATTTTCAATGCGGTACGTGTTAATCATTGTAATTGCAAATGTTGCGATAAATCTGTATTAATTTTAAAGCACCTCTTTTCTCATAGTAGTTATGTAAAGATATTAATATTTAAAACATTTTTTAAGAATATTTTTTACAATATCAATTGAAATATATTAATCCTTTTGCTACTACACACACTTAATAAAATTTAATAAAATATATTTATATATATTCTATATAAAACTAATAAAATATATAGAAGTCTTTCGATTTGTGGATTGAAAAATATTTATAAATTTATCAATTGTTACAAAACCTATTTTTGTTAGGAATTTAAAATTCAGGTAAAATTATATTTATTAGTGTAGATTAATGAAAAGATCGCTTCCGGTTTATTTTAGCAATTTATATTATTGAATGTGAGTGACAGCATACGAGAAACAAATTTATTTTTATGCATATTGCGAAAAAGTTCATATCAAGTCTATATAACTGTAGTGAGAAAACAGAAGCTTTAAATATAACGAAAAATATTTCGTTTACTTTTTATAATAAAACGTAGGTAATATAAGTAACTCGCACAATATATTATATATTGATATATGGAGATATGCAGAATGTTTCTTGCATGTATCATAATTATACATCAATACGTCAAGAATGAATTTAGAACAGAGTAAAGAATACATGAATATAAATTGTTGACGCTTTATTTCTCGAGTTTTATATAAACGCGCACATTTTAAACATTCCTTTTGATTTATAATTGAGAAAGCTAAAGCTTAAACAATTATTTTCTTTGAAACTTTTTATAAATTTATTCCCTGAAGTATTGATATATAATTAAGAATCATTCTGTATTCGTTGGTATTCCATGTTAAAATATTCCTTAAAAGACATTTTTATGATGCAATTTAATAAAAGCATTTATGATATTGGAAATGGTGGAAATTGAAAGTGATGGAAATGGATTTGTCTAGTATACATTTATGAGCATCTGTATTAACATTGGTTTTATGCATTAAATGCTTTATGCATAAAGTATTTTCTACGTAAACCAATCTTAAAAAAAAATGATATTTTTGATAGTGATATTTTATAAGATATAAATATTGTATATGTGAATTGAGGGTACACACACAAAGTATTGTTTTGCAAATGATAATATTAATAAAAGAAAAATGTAACTTTTACAATTGGAAATCCTAGTATGTATTTACAGATTAAACTTTGAGAATGTTAGATCGCGGCAATTTCATGTAACTCGAGGGTACGGAATACATACTATATTTTGGTATGTGACACAAATAAAATGCAAATAATCCTCCTTCGTTATTCCGGTGATTTTACTAATCCCTAAACCTCCACAATTGTATGAAATGGAAGAGATGTCGTATCTCAAAGAAGTTTCCAACGCGTTTCCTTAGACGGTATAGTATTTATTTACAGAATAGGAGCGACGACATACATTATTGTTTGTTATTATACTAATATAGTGCAATTATTAATTCCCGTTAATTAAGAATAACGTAATAATTAATGTCCGCAACAGCGATAACATGGGATATTCCATCTTTTGCATTCGGTAAGAAGCTGCTTGTGTCTTGCTGGCCCGTCATCGTTGCGATTATATACGTACGTGGGTAGGAAGTCGATTTTAAATTCCAAAAGGAGAACATGGGGGGAATGATATAAAACACTATAGTGAGAAAAAACCGAAACAAATGCGTTTTATCGCAGTTGCGCGAGCGAGTATAATATATCTATATATTTATGTATAAGTACATATACATGTATATACGTATTTTGTGGATTCGTGCATAGACGGAGATATATACACATATATGTAATACAGATTCCAGTTAGGGAACAATAGGAAGAGGACGAAGAGGATGAGGAGGAGAGGTAGTGGAGCGATGGGATGACAGTACTTACATTTAAAAAATAACATTGTTAATATTATCGTTATTATTAAATATTAATCCACTTTTAAAATTATTTTCATTCGTCCACCTGGCCTATGGGCTTTGCCTAGTATTAGACAGACTTTTCATTGCTATAGTGTTCTTACGGAATTACGTCTTCTTATAAAATATGATTTCATTACAATTATTTTTCTTCTCTTCGCTTAATTTCTCTCAGACGTTAATTGGCCGCGTGGTGAAGCGTAAGCTAGCAAAAGCTAAGGCAAGCGACACCACGAGGTCAATTAATTACTATCTAACGAACAATTTCATCTATATCATGTACGATTATTAATAAAGATTACGAGCCCCAATTTCTAGGTCTTTCCTCGTTTACTTCACACGAGATAAGGTTTCCAAAAAAAAAGAGAGATTTTAAAAAATGACAAAGAAAAAATAGGAGCATTATAGATAAAAGCAATTCATAACACTGTATTTTTAGAAAGTTATCGATTTATTAAAGAATCGTGTGAAGTATTGGAGGAATCTAATCGATCCACATTAGAAAAGATGAAAATTAAAATGAAAACAATATAACGAAGGAATACCGACTTAATAAGTTATGAAAGGTAAGAATAGGGGTATTTTTCTTTGATCATAATCGGCATTATATCTAACTATCATTACTAATGTTCTTATAATTATTATCCTTATTGGTTGATTTTCTATGTGTACCATTTCCAAATTATACTAAAAACGATTCTGTGAAAGAGAGATTCATTAACTTTAGTAAAAGTTGAGGCGTTCGAAAGCGCAATTAAATCTCGAGGCTTCGTTCACGTACAAGTAATTGTCGATCGATTGAAATGCAAGTCAGTAAAATTATGTCATGATAATGCCGCAGAGAAAAATCGTCCTTTTGTCAAAACAATACCATGGCGCAAGTTCAACGAGGATAAATTGAAGCAATAAACTTGCCGTGGATGAGAGGGAGTTACATTATTCTCGATAGTAAAATAAATAAGGCGTTTAGTAAACTCTATACATTTTTCATAATAGTAATAATCGTGATGGGCACATCCGGACTTAAGAATCAGCTGAAGAGGAAGGATTAAAACTTGCAGGATGATGGGACGGGGGATGTTGAGAGCTTGCCGTGAGATGGCAAACAACGTGACTATAAGGCGGATTCGTGAGAGTTTCGTACCAAATCGCTGTTCCTTACGTAGTATATATGGCAGTATTGGCATGATATACTTTTAATTACTCCAACGTGTCCGATTTTCCGCGACGGATCGGATTCTGCGAAAAGACGACGCTCACGTACTGTCAGTAAAGGGAGTCAGAAAAAAAAAGAGAGATTCAAGGATTCGGTGCAGGATTAAAAAAAAATTTACGGGAAATAAACGGGGACGACGGAAAGGCAGAACGGCCAAGGAGAACACCGCGTGAAACGGAGAGAAAAAAAAACGTTAATAAATATAGGTGGACCTCGCGATGCGGATCGATCGCGTGACGAATGTCGGTGTGAGGAAAAAATTCCGATACGAACGAATATACGCATTTGTATCGCTTTTCGCGTGTTCCCTTTCGCTTTCTAATACAGCATTATGGCATTGTTTCTGTCGTGCTAAGGCGTGCGCGCTATTATTACCGTTCTTAGGGCAAGAAGGAACCACGTATTTCATCTGTTTTCTTTTTGTTCTCGCATCGTGGATAACAATTGTATCTGCGAAACGCAGCATCCGTTTTTCACTTTATGGCAATGTGACTTCTTGTCGTTAGAATCTCTAGAGAGAGAGAGAGAGAGAGGGAGACAAGAGACCCTAGACGGATGTATCGAGAATTTTTATCAGAATTGATTCAGGTAATAAAAGTGGGATGTTTTATCTTATGGGTGGAAGGAGGGTGTGACGTTCCATTGCCATGCAAACATGATTCAGTGGACCCCACGAGCTATTTCTGCTCGTCCGACGCTCTCTCGTGCGTCGGAAAAATGAAAAACATTCAGTCTCTACAAAGGAATTCCTCTATGTTTTAAGAGCTGCATTTTATTTCTGAAGGAATACGGTACTGGAAAGATGGAAACGGTCGATCGCGGTGCTGGCGACACATACGCACGACTGCTGGTTTCGCGTTTCAAAAAGATATGGCACGCAAATTGAGAATTTATTTTATTTGCTAAATGCATTGATTGCAAATTGGCAATTCGTACAGCAGAAAGATCCTAATAAAACCTACTAAATGCCTGGCGAACATGTGAAACATGATATTCACAATTATCGGGAGTTTCGGTATTCGTACATAAATTTTCGATATTATTCAACATGATTGACACGAAGCAGTTATCTAAGTAATAAAATAATTATATATGTATATAACATAATAAAATAATAATCCAAAACATGCGAGCAAGTCTGCATACGTTTTCAATTACCATCGAGTCTTATCTTAAAAATTGGCGATACATTTATCTCGCATAAGAAACGTACAAGGAAGCTAGCATTAGAGATGAATAATCAAATCGATTGAAAAGAATCGAAAGATAACTGAATAACTCGATACAAGAATGTTGAACTATTTATCCTTCAACTAGAATAGAACGTTTCTAAGATAAAACGAAACGAAGCTGCGCAGAGAAAATACGTATAAAATCTTACATATGTTTCAGAAATAATCGCTTTTTTTATAACGATATGTACAGTACTGGCGACCGATCGACTAAATAAATTCTAAACAATCTTGTGCAATTTGTATAATTTCTAGAGATGCATCGAAAAAGTTGTAAAATATCTCCTTTTGTTTCCATTGAAACATGTAATGTGGGTCGATGCGGTCGCGCTACGATTAATGCTTAACACATATTCTTAATATAGGCGCCCTTTTTATCCTCTCTGCAATCGATCAATATGGTCGACGAGTCCCGCTGTTTTCGCCTCTACCGGAACGCGAACGCGCAATAAAAGATCTAAATCTCTGTCGAACTCAACAGTATTAGACGCTCGTATCAAAGAAGTAAATATTGTAAATTCAAGGAAAAAAAAAAAAGGAAAGAACAAGTAATAGCAGCGACGCGCGAACGAGGTTGCAGCTTAACTCCTCGCTGCTCTTACTGTCGGAGAGAAATCACGACGCCGCAACGATCCTTCTTCCCTTCCCTCCTTCCACCGGGAGACAGAATGATTAACGACATAGCAGCGGCGTTTATCGCCCACGAATTTTCACGCTCTCAGTCCTGTACATGTATATACGTATTACATACACGTAAATACATATATATGTATATAATATATATACGCTCTCTAAATACGCTTGTAAATGCATCTTGGAATTGGTGCAACCTCGCCGACGGTGTCTCGACGGGATATATGCGAGAGCCGTAGTCTCGTCGTTCATTGTCCGTCGCTTCAGTCACCAGCCGGGATGATTACACTCCAAAGAGATTCTTTTCGGAGATCAGCGAATGCGGTTGAAAATCAGATGAACGGAAAGAAAAACTCTGTACAGAGTGTTGCAAAGGGGTGAACCGGAGGGTCAAGCTAAAAAAGTTCGGCGTTCGGTGAACAGTCGAGAGCCGCGAATTCGTCTTGCCTCGGACTCTCTTACTCGCGTACATCTCTCTTTTGAACACAGCGTGAAATACAGCGTGTAAGAAAATACAGTTTCCTAGAGTCAAGAGGAATTCGGACGGCCGAGGAGCCATGCGCGCGAACGTCGCGTTGTCGCGGCTCGGACTCGTGTCGAGCTCTGAAATCATCTGGGGAAGCTCGGGAGAAATAGTGAAAAATTGCCTTTCGAGGAGAGGGGAAAGAATCCGGGTTAAGTTAAGTGAGGATATGTTATAACGGTCGATTTAAAGCTAAGAACAAGGGAGAGAGACATCGGCGGGGGCCGATAAGGGGGCGGGATCCGTGTAATCGAGAATCGGCCGACGTTCTGAGCGACGTTCCTCGGGTAAAACTTTGCGTTCTTTTTTTTTTATTTTTTTGTTTTTTTGGGAAAGTCTATGAGCGCGTGCCGTGCGGTTTGCCGTAGTAATTGTTTCACCATCGACCAGCGAGATTCCAATCGGGCGTTGATCGTCGGTGCAGGTCTTTACTCGGCTCGGCATCGTGAGATCGCGAGAGGAATCGGCGAAGTCGCCATCGCGCCGCCGTCGCCTCAAGCGTAGAACTCCCGATTGTGGTGAGGCGCGCCCGGCTTGAGGAAGGCTTGCGCCGCGGCGGGTGATCTCCTCGGCTCGTCCAGGGCGTACGAGCCCTCGTCCTTCTTGCGCATCCGGTACACGATGAACATGACCACCAGTATCGCGCAGAGGAGGCCCACTACCGCGCCGCCGATCACAGCTGGAAGCACAAAGGGATATCGAGATATTATCTTAGATTTACTTTCGGATAAAGCCTTCTTTAAGAAGAGCACAGTTGTCGATCGATACGCGCGTTTATCCTCACAATGCTTCTGTAGAGACGGAGAACATGATCGAACATGATCAAAGACACCCAAGAGTTTGGAAGAAACGCTCGAGAGATACGATCTGATTATCTGGATCCTCGTGATACACTTTGTCGAATTCGACTGAAAGCTTTGTCACTTTTACACTCACCGGCTAGTACGCCTGGCTGCGCAAAGAACGGGCTGGTGCGGTCCTCGGATTTCGGATTCATGATGTAGACCTCGTCGATGTCGTCGGTGTTGTCGGCGTGATCGTCTTCCGTGCCTGAGGGCTCGATTACGTTGGCCTCGTTACCGGGTCGGTTCACGGTGTCAATGGTCGTCTGGAAGTTGGATACGGCTCGATTACTTTAATCCGTTTAATTCGCGATCCCCACGCGACAGACGCCGCGCGAAGACGCCGCGCGTGTCGTCGAACAAAAATATAGTAATCTGTTCCGAGCGGGAAGTGTCGCGTCAGCACTCTAATCGGGCAAATTAGATTGCACGCCTGCGCGCAAAAAATATCAAGCGCAATATCGTAAAACGTCGCGAGAATATGATACACTGGTGCAATTTAAGGAATGAAATGCAATTTCTTTTCTTCTTCTTTTTTTTTTATTACAGTTTCACGTATAAGCGCGTGCTCTTTTCCCGCGAGAACAAATCCAACGATTTGCATTAGCAGGCAATTACCGCCCGCAATAATTTTCGCATTCCCGTGGCGCATGCAGAATATATTCGTAAATGGAGGACGAAAATAGAATTCCAGAAATCTCTTAAACGCGGAATGTTCTAGGGAAACGCGCGCGCTCTGGACGCACGAAAGCTTCGAACCGAAGGTTTCCGAAGCTTCGCAAAATTATACTGTAATTTCAGTATATTGTAATTTCAGGAATATATCAGCGCCCCTCACCTGCTGTTTAGTTTTGACGTTTGTCTCGTCGATGATGTACGGCGGTCTCGCTTCGGTCGGCTTGCTCGGCACCTCTAATCCATTATTACCGGTAAACTCTGTAACAAAGTTACGGATGAATACGTTAGAATCGGTATCTTCCACCGACGGTTCGAACACCAATCTGCGAGAAATTTTTTTTCCGAGTAGCGCGTTTACGAAAACTGGAAATCAAATTTCCAATCACCGTGATTGGGGATGAGAAACGATCTATCGGGCAAGCGGATACGTGCCGATATCGTCCATTTTTTTCAATTTTTGGAAAAATCCTTTCGACCGCGCCGTCGCCTTTATGACACGCGTGATATTTTTACGTTTTGTAGTAGAGATTTTTTTTCAACAAACCAGACCACTATATAAAAGATCCGTAGGAAAGCTCCGAGAGATATAAATATACACGGGATAGAATTATCGTTGAGAAACAAACTGACCAGATAAACGTTGTACAAAAATTGCACATAGCAATTTTAATCTTTCATCGAGGCGAGAGAGAGAAACGAAGATTCATTTCGACCGATTAGAGTCCATGCACAATGAGAGGAATAAAGAATACAAGGAATTAGTAACATGGAATTAAATTTCGAGCAAATGGTTCACTTCTTTTATCGTGAACGCATGTGGAAGCATGCTTTCCATTGATCAAAATTTTATTCCTTATTACTAATTCCTCATGTTTAATTCCTTGTGTCTTACTCCTCTCATTGTGTATGAGCCCTCATAATTCACGTAAATAGATATCGGATGTCACACCGTGATCGTCGTCGCCGTCCTCGTCGTCAGGGCCAAGGCCACTGCCCGAGGCCTCGAGGTCGTCGCGACTGTCGCTGCCACCTCGACCAGAACCCTCTAAGGCGTCCTGATCGTCCAGGTACAGGTCATCCGGGAAGGTGTTGTAGGTCGAGCTCGCCGACGTCCTCTGTTTGCTGTCGCTCTGCTCCTTCTGCAAGCCAGAGAAAACGACGATGTGATTTAACCGGTAGGGAATACAACGTGCGATCAAGCAGAATCGCTCGTCGAGAGACTCAGGCTTCGCCAGGGTCATTGACACGCGGAGAGCGCGACGCTCCGCGACACCCCCCCCCGGGCTAACGTAATTAAAGGCACGCGTATATCTCTAAGCGTCCTCCTCGCGACATGAGGGGCCGCTCCCGCGGTTCATTAAATTTTAATTTAACTCCGCTGCGAGAGAAGCGGAAGCGATCTCTGCCGCTTCCATCCCTCGCGGTAGTTGCCATAAGCGCGGCGCAGGATTCAGCAATCTAGCAGCGTCGTCGAGCATCACCATGCAAATGCGCGCAAATTTCCAGGTCCGACGGAAGTCAAGACAAGTGAAGGGGGAGAGACGAAGAGGGAGAGCGGAGCGAGCTAAAGTCTGTCAGGGAGAAAGATGGAGAAGGACAAGGGCGCGGGGACCACGCGACAACGGGGGGTTTCCTCCTCGTGAAGGATCAGCGTGGGTGGCGCGGGTTAACGCGGCTCCGTTCTATTTCTAGAACGTCTTCATCTCCTTCCCCCGTTGCCTAGCACCAAAATAGAGGAACCCGTTCAACTCCTCCGCGTCTCTTCAGACGCTCCGCGTCTGATGCTGCGCCGCAATCTCTCGTCGCGCGTTTAACGCGCATAATAACGGACCGCGAAAAACTGCGGTCGGATTCGCCGCTTTAATTTCACGCCAGAGATATTTTTTTCAAGGGCGCACGATAAAACTGCATTGCGTTAAATTGAGCAAACGAACGGACGGACGGGATGGACGGTCCGTAGTTTTCCTGCGCGCAACAAAGAGCGGCCACGACGAGCGGATGATTGAGGAGGAAACGGCGGAATAGCCCACGCTTCCGGTTACGCGACGTCCGCGGAATGCGAAGTGACGCGCCGCGAGGAACGGAGAGAGTCGAGCAAGCGGAATTGCGAATACCAATATTCCCGCTATGCAGCATTGTTGTTGTAAGAAAATTCCATTTTTGTCGAAACGAACAAAGGAGAGGGGAAGCAAGAGTGTAGTCGTTCTAGAAATATTGTATTTTACGAAATTGATATTGTAATGCGCGCTTGAAAAAACGTGAAACACAATTCCCACCCCGAAATTCTACGTCGCGTTAGACCGCTAATTGGAATTCAACTAAACAAAACGAATTAAAATTTAACTTACCCGATTGATCAAATACAATCAAATAATCTTCATTTCAGAATCCTCAATTTCCTCATATGTAGTTTGATACAGGCTTTACAGCAATATCATTTTGTACAGAATATACTAAGAATATATTTAATATACTGTATTAAAATTAAACTTACAAACCATTTAATCAAATTCTAATCTTCAGTTTGCAATCTCCAAAGTGTAATCTGATACGAGCTTTACAGCAATGATATCGTTCGAATATTCTATGCTTCTGTAGAATGCATTAAGGACATACTTAATTATACTGAATTGAAATTGAACTAAACCATTTAGTCAAATTCTAATCTTTAGTTTGCAATCTTCAATCTCCAATGCGTAATCTGACACAGGCTTTACAGCAATGACCATTCGAATAATTTTCTGTATTTCTACAAAATGTATTGAGAACATACTTAATATACTAAAATTAAACTTATTCGTTTAGATGAAATCTTATTTTCAGTTTGCAATCCTCAATCTCCAATACGTAATCTGATATAAGCTTTACAACAATAGTATCATTCGAACAAAAATATTCTGTACTTCTACAAAATGTACTAAGAATGTACGTAATAACTACTATAAGAACATCCTTATAATATCCTATTCTTTTGCTTTACATTCTCCGAACATTCTCAGAATCTATCTGTGATGTTAGGGTATCATTTGATTGCACTGTCACGCAATGGCGTGCCGTCGCGATAGCGTATAGAAATGTCACGTAATGACGCGTAATAAACGAAATATAACAGTGAGGCGAGTTATAAAAAATAACGAAAAATATTTCGTCTCGTCGACCTTTATCACGTCAATACTACGAGATTGAATGGCGCTATTAACGAGCGCGTCGCGATCGATAGTACGAAATTCGCTCTCGCATCTCGCTCTCCGTGCTCTCGTCCGCGGCGGCGATTTCCTCCCTTTCGCTTTTCACCCTGAAAGACAATGAGCGCCCGATGACCGTGGAAAACGCACGTCAAAACGCATGGCGTTTTCGTTTCCGTTTCATTTCTGCGCGAACGCGACGAAATCGTGCATTGGCACGGCGCGGACACGTCGCATTCAATACGGTGAAGTTCGAATTCGTTGAAAAAAAGAGCGAGACTAACCGAATTCCGGCGACGCTAAACTGACTGACAACTGGCGACAAATCGTCGCCGCTGTCGGAGACAAGTCATCAGTCGGAAGTGTTAGACCTGACGTTTTCCGTCAGTCGGGATTTTACAGATTTGAATAACTTTCATAAATTTTATACATTCCGAACCGTGCGCCGAGTGTTTGATAATATTTCCATGATTCTTGACTTTAATTTTTCTGTCTATCGAGTCTCTTGACAAGGTTTACGACCCTACACTACGCTGATTGTTGTTCACCACTCGAAAGAGCGCAGATACGACAAAGACGATAACTATCCTCCCGGCATCGCCTCTCAAGATTGATCCAGATCGAGTGGACAAGACTAAACAATTACGGAGACGAATGCAGGAAGATTCTTTTCTCTTCGTGTACCAAAAAGAGCTGGAACGTACGTCACATTCGTTCGCACTCGCGGCGCGTCCATCCACTCTCATCGGTTCATCGCGGCAGATTCGTTTATTCGGCTTGATTTAGATCCACCCTTGGAAGGAACGTCGATCGCCTCGGGCAAACGTCGTTCATCACGAAACGGATGAACGGATAACGAATGGAGAAAAGGACAACGAACGATAGTCGCGAGAATCAACTAGTTACCCACACCAATGAGGACGCAGGTATCGAAGAGGAATCCTCGAAGTCAGGGATCTGGACGTAGACGCCGGCGTGTGCGGCCAGCCGCGCCGGCGACAGCCGAGTGCGTCGCCCGGTGTATCCGGCGAATCGATACCGGCAAACACGGCGCGACAACTCGGCCCGGTCGTGCCAAGGGCCGAGACCTTGGAGGGCCCTTCGACGGCGAGCTAACTCTCCGGGATAACGCGTGTTCACGCCGTTCACGCCGATCCGACCGCGCGGTTCGTCCTTCGAGTCTTTTCTTTTCCCCACGCACACGCGCCCTTTTCTCACCCCCTCGGTCGAGCCACCCTGGTCCTTCGCCGTCGCCCTCCTGGACGCGCGGGGATTGCGCGGGCGCGCGATGCTATCGACCTCCTTCGCGTCGCCGTCGCGCTTTCGTCACGTTTCTCGTTGCGGTGGAGAAATGTCTTGCGGATTCGCCGTCGCCGAGGAACGAAGGAGGATCCGCTGGAGAGTTCCTCGTTCAAGGGATGCGCTCACTGTTTCCATCGCCGAGGTTTTCTCGGGGGTTCGAGGGCGAACGACGAGGGGGATCATCGTGTACCGTCGCGAACGTGCCTGTCGATACCTCTGTACTTACCGCGTCCGGTTTGTTCGGGGGTTGACGAATTGGCCCGGGTCTCCGGCGGCGGAGAACGGGAAAATTCAGAGGGTGATGTGCAGCGGGTTTAGGCCAGGTGGTGACTGCACCGACCTAGTACGAGTCCGACTCGGTAGACGGCACTGTCGAGATTCTCGCGACTGTATATATGTATAGATGAATATACAGTTCTCTGTATATATGTTTACGCAGTGTATACGTGACGTTTTTTAAAGCCGGCGCGAGACATCTGAAAATCTACCCCTTGACAAATTCGAGCCTAATTGTCCTCTGGGGAGAAGATTTTGCGTTTTGCTTAATGCGTCTTGTATTTCTTATGGTCCCATCCCGTATTCTACACGTATTTCAATATAGAATTGACATACATTTTGTTTTATGTTTAATTTTACATTTGCAATTATTTTGTATTTCATTTATCATTTACTTTCACTTCGTTTATTTCATGTCGCAAATTCATATTTTCTATTTTTGGATAGGTATCATAGTAATAACATGCTTCTGAACAATCTTATCTTTCGCGAATATTCAATGTTTCACATTATATCTATGTATCTTGCCGTTAAAACTAATATAAAAATACCGAGATCATTTCTGAGCATTTCTATTTTTTTTTTAATTAATATCCTATTTCTTGTACAAAGAATAGAGTTCTAAAATTTTATGATTTACTTATTAATCATTTCTTTTATTTTAAAGTTATAAAATTTCAGAATTTTACCTCTTACATAAAAAAAATAAGGCTTCAAAAATAAAAAAATATGAATTTGACTGAAATAGGCAAAGCAAAAGTAAATAATAAATAGAATACAAAATAATTACAAATATAATATAGAACATTTAAAACAAAATATAGGTCAGGCTTATGTTAGAAACATATATACAGGGTAGAGATCATAGAAATAGAAACAGTCAGAAATGACCCCTTGATACTTAACTAATCTCGTACGTATACGGAATAAATTATTATAGTTACTCGCTCGAACGCGAAATATTTCGTGACTTCGTTCTCCGCAATTACCAGACGAAACATCAGAGAGAAACTTGCGGACGAATGTTGGGACGGACGGACGCGATGGTATCGCGGGTTGTATTTTCGATTTACAAGATAAACGTGGCGAGCGAGCACGCGCGAGATAAATCCGTCAAGAGCTTCGCGAGCGAGCTCCGAACGTATTCAATAAGTCATACGATAAGGCGATTCGCGAACGGCGGGATATTGAAAATCTGCTCTACCCGCTCGGGGTAGAGCTTGTTGCTCGCGTTTACGAGCGCGCGCGCGAGCGCGCGTGAACACCCTTCCCACACATCGTCGCCTTATTTGAATGGACGAGATTTTTCATATTGGATTCGAGTCCGAAGGACTTAACTCCGGGTCTGGCTGCCGCAATAACGCGCGTCCCACACTGTGAGAGAAAAATATAGTTACTTTTGGCCTCAATCATAATTTTATAATATTTCTAACGATAATTATGGTTAACATAATGATGCGTATAAGTTAATCGTATTTCGTGTTAAAAATATTATAAAATTATGGTTGGTCCAAAAGTAACTATATTCTTCTCTCAGTGAATGTCCCCGGCCGTGTCGAGGTACTTCATTCTTTTCGCTCATCGCCGCCACCGCCGCGGCGCGCCGGTTTACCCGTCGAGGAAAACGATGGTCAACGCTCGAGAAAATGGAAAAATCGATCGACGCGGCGAGGCCTACCTTTTCACGACGCGCGCACGTTGACGTACGCCAAGCGTCGTTACGACGAGGCGAGCGGCCGGAAGGAACGCGCGACGAAAGTCGAATTCGGTCTATAGCTCGCCAGAGACGACGATCGGCGAGCGCGAAGAACCCTCGGCTTCCGCCTGAGGATTCGCTTCGCGAATTCACGAAACTCATCGCTGCAGGTTTCGCGATGTTTGCCTAGAATATCCGGGGTTCCATCCGCTTTCTCGCCCTTTCCGGGTGAAGCGAATATTCGGGTAACGATGTTCCCGTTGTAACTACGGCGCCGACAGTTACGACGGGAACACGTGGAACGTGCGGTACGCCGCAGGTGAATCGACCTGCGGCGCTCTCAGCCGATGATCGCGTTATCTCAAATCGTTGGCTCTCCAACGTCGTCATCGTCGTCGTCGATTGCGGCGGCAGGAAGAACGACGACGCTCGGTCAACCTACGGTTACACACCTAAACGTTCACGGTGCGCTAACTAATTGTGCTACTTGCATAGCGCCGGCCGAGGAGAGCAGGCTGTGCACGGCCGATCGGACAATTGCTCGACTTTGCGAGGGAGAGGACGCTGAGGTGACGGCAGCGGCGGAGGAAGAATTCTGGAAAAGTGTGACGCGCGCGTATTTTTATAGCTCTCCCGGTCTACATGTGGGCGAAAAGCGGCACGGTGGAGAGTTTTACGAGACGAGATTGCGCGCCAGCATCGAGAGATTGCGGAAAAATGAGAATCCTGACCTCCTACTTTTATGTAAAACTATTAGAAGTCTCGTTAATTGTTCCCTGATATTCTTTCATTAATCAATTTTAATGTTCCAGCCAGATTTTTAAGAACCTTTCAGCTTCTCAATGTTAATTTTCACTGTACTTTATAAGGAAGATTTAATCCAGTTAATCGCTTATTTCTATACGCAAATGATTTTGATTGTGCTGTGGATCTGTATCACATGTCTTTTTCTTCTTTTAAAAATATTGTTATTTCTTGCTTAGCGTACGCGCCTGTTAATTTTTGACTCATTCAATTCTTGTCTACTTGCCTACTTCTTCTCTTTTCTTTTTATTCTTATCTCTTTTTTGTATTTGTAGTAAGTCTTATCTCTTTGTTTTATGACTTTCACTTGTACTAAAGGATATTTTCCTTATTAATAAAAAAAATCTTAATCGATTGATCCTCATAGTTTGAGTTTCATTTTCTTCGCTTGGATCTTATCGGCGTAATCTGACTAAAAAATCGATTTATATATTACTTGCACAGTGACTGAGATTTACAATTTTCTGACCGCGCACTGTTTCAAGTTTTATTTGGAGAATTATGCGGAAGATTGCCAAAGAATCATCTCGATGTGGAACAAAGAATTTCGCAAAAGAATTGTGTGCTAGATTCGAAGTTAAATATAAGCGAGAAGGATAAGAGGGATAAATCAAACGGAGCAGCTTATAGAGAACAAGTCGCACAGTTAGACAAGCTTGATCAACGACGCGGATTCTCGTACAATGAATTCTCTCAGTCAGCTCGAGCATCGAAAACTCGCGTGAAGGCGCGGGTTCGAGTACATCTGAGAGACGCCGCGGCGGAAGAGATCGTGGAGAGGCCATCCTTTCGGCGAAAAGGAACAAAAAAAAAAGTAACTCGTTGCTCGATATGGAAAGGTAAGAGCATCTTCTTTGCATATTAAGCGTAAAATTAGGCAAATATCGGCAGTTCCGCCGAAAGAACAACGGCCGTGGTTACGCAAAAAGAATCCACTTTTTCCCTACCTGCAAATCGACAGCCCTTTAAAAAGACGTGATGCCCTCGACCCTCAGTCCCTTATCATAATCGCTTCGTGCTAAGACCCTCCTCACGCATAAATCATACCCTCGCGCTCTTTCGCGATACCGTTCTGCGATATCATAAATATCGAATGAAAGAGCGGTTTGAGAGCGAGTGAGAGAAGTTAGGAGGATGTAAAGTTAGCAGACATCAATTAAACGCGGAAGATTATGCACTTATCTTCCTTTCATGGCGCGATCACGTTCTTCGTTGCAGCGTTACGTGTTACTTAGAAGTAATTAATTTCCCCAATAATCACAAAAACTCCCACCACGCTCTGCGTTGCTACATGTTTTCACAGAGCCGACTCATTTGCAGAATGTACCAACGATGGACATTGCGCAAGAATTTCCCGTTTATTATTTTTTTCCCTATCTGCGCTCCGCTTTTGCATATCTCTCTCTTTTGAACCGACTCTCTCTCTCTCTCTCTCTCTCTCTCTCTCTCTCTCTCTCTCTCTCCTTTTCCCTTCCATATTTACTTGAATAATTTTTTTACCGTCCTTTGACGAGCAACATACGTCTATCTGACGACAAAGGGGCACGGACTGCGTCACGGTTTGATTTTTATGCGAATCACATACCGCGCGGGTGAACCGCAAATTGTTGACAGGACCAACGGAGAATGTCATTTTCAGTAGTTAGCTCAAGCGATACGTTTTTCTCTCCGAATCGACGAAAAGTTCCTCTAGCCTCGGAAAGAATCACGGAAGAGACGAGGCGAAGTCTACGGGGTGTCCTTGCATATAGAGATGTCTTAAATAAAACGAATCGCAGCTTCGCGCAAAATTGCAAATCGTAATAAACGTAATTATTCGTGGCAGCCGAGTAAATAATTAAACGCACGTTACATAATACGCGAAAAGCCATGCGGATCCAAATGCTCCGGAGTGATCTCGCTTATTCCATCTCCAAGTCTCGCGCGGGATTTACCCAGAAAATAATTTATTCCTCTTGTCGCATGCTTGGTAATTAGTACTTGATGTCTTTCTCTTTGAATAACGCCGGGGATACATATACATATTCCACAAACACAGGTATTTCGAGCAACTGGCAATGGACAATACTCTATGTACTCGAATGAATTAATATCGAAATTAATATCGGGGGAGGCGGATGACCTCTTTGTCGCGACTGTAATTGTTGGAGATTGACAGTCTCGTTCGATCGACCGTATCCCCGTCATACTCGTTTCTAAAAGAGAAACAGAAAGTCGAGTAGTACGTTAAAAAAATTTTTCGATCCCTCCTATCCAGGCGGAACGCAAAAATATGTACTCGCAAAACATGGCGTTTGCGGAAGGATAAATAAAACACACCAGCGACGTGGATGCAAATTCGCTCGCGTGCAAAAACCGCACGCGAAACGCGGGATTAATGCGAGGATACGCTGGTATAGTGTACCGTACCATACCGTACCGTACCGGCGCCGGCACAGACGAGAATAGCAATTACGGCCGGTAACTTCGCGAGAAATTCCACCGTAATACAATTCGGACATGATCTGTTGGGCGTGAAACCAAATTCAAAAGCCGCGGCGGCAGCGGCCCAGCGGCCGTCCGCTTCGGCTTTGCCTCCCTCTCCGCACTGGATTTCCTCTGTTGCGCACTTAATGAACCGGTCGCCGGCTCCTTCTGCCGTGCAGGTATTGATCTCGAAACTGGCAAAATCAGAGATACGGACTTGGCGCGCCGGCTTCTTGAATAACGCTCGCCCTTGAGTCGCGCTCATGAAACGCGCACAAGGGGATTCCCGGAAAAATTGATGGCGTTGCGAAGTTTCCGAGAAATAGGGAGCCGGCATGAAATTTACATACGGCGATTGAATAATTCGTTAGCCTCCTTGCCTCCGCCTAAGCACCAATTTATTGCCTGAATTTATCTCGCAAAAGAGTGCATTGAAATTATTGAAAGCCCCGCCGCGTATACCACCGCGCCGCATTTACCATTGAAAAATAAAGAGACTGAAGCCGGCGCGGCGGGAAAGAGCGAAAAAAAAAAAAAGATTCGAGTGGCGCGGCGCAAAAGTACCGAGGCAAATTGGCAGTTGCGAAGAAAGGAGGCGCAGAGAGATCATTTCGTCCGGGGATAAAAGCGCGTATCTCCTCCGTCGTCCTTCGATGAATGAAGTTAATAAATTCCGAGTATGCTTCTCTTCACTGGCGCGCACCGTCGTTAATAGAGCCGAGGGAGAAATTCTCCCCGCTTATCGCTTCTTACGCGAGATCGCGGGTGTGCGCGATTTGTCATGACGCGGATCGCGTGCGCGCGCGCGTACACGCGCAAAATGCTCTCGCGTAAATCAACGCGAAGGGAAGACAGAGGCAGAGAGGAAGAGACTGCTGCATTCTTGCCGGTCGCGATCGTGTGCGTTGCGCGTGACCTACGGGCACGGAAGGAGGGAGCCTCGTAAGCGCCTGCAAGTTAATGCACGTCAGCTGCAGCGCGTCGAGTTCAGCAGGGAGATTCGCGTGATGCAGCATTCATGTGACGCTTCCTCCAGCATCACAATTAACGTGACGAATTAATTAATAGCAACCAGACTTGATAAAGAAACGAGAGAGAGAGAGAGAGAGAGGAAGGGAGGCTGTATACTGTCGCTGTATACTTAATCGCAATTTTCAGAGCTATCCTCGATAGAAGAAAGAAACGTTCCTTTCTCTCCTCCGGCGAGATTATTAAATTCCAAAGGGGTCTCGACGAGATAGCGAAAGAGGTAAAAGAGGGGCAGGCGCACCTGGAGGCGAGCGAAGACCGAAATGGCATCGTCCGGAATGACACTTGGCCTTAATAAACGCCTTCGATCGTCGTCGAATGCAAGATGCTTCATCACCAGCGATTCCGCCTTCGTTCCTTCTTACCTCGGCCCACAAAACGTCGAGTATCGCCTATAGGCTACGCCACACTTCTCTCCTAGATGGATCATTGTTTCGAGTTTACCTTTGATACACGCGAGCGCGCTTCGAGCGATCGTAGAAGGACCGTTACGAAAAACGTTGCAAAATTTCGCGACGCCACGCTGCGAGATATAATTGACGAAACGGAGAAGCGAGCGCGCAGCATGTTGGAAAAACGCGTAAAGTTATTTCCGTGGAAAATCGTCACGTTGGAGAAACGTTCCTTTTCTTCCGGTTCAACGGCTCGCTTTGTCAAGGTCCGATTGTTTGTTCGCCATGCTCAATTGAGCGCCTATTTAACGCTCAATCAGACAACCTCTCGGACCTTCTTTTAAAACGGCGCTTTCTACAGTTACATACCGTCGTGCGCAGATAGACAGGGTGTAAATCTTTTTCCCGTCTGGCAACTCTCAAAGCGAAACGTGTTTGTCAACGTATCTTCCCCGTGATTGTCTTCAGCAACGAGTGTATAGCCGTATAAAACTATTAATTCCCAATTCGTTTGCCGCAGACGTGGCGCCAAATGAGAGGAAAAAGCGATAGAGAGAAAGAAAAATCAACAAAAGACGAGAGAAAATAGAAAGGGAGCGCGCAGTTGCGCGATCTTTGTAATAATTGCATGTCTGTTCTCTCTGAATTCGCTCGGCCCGCGCTCCCTCCGCGCGCGCATCAAGCCCCGGCTAAACCCTTTCCCGATTCTCGATGCCACCTATCCACCACCTCCGACACATTCATCCCGCTATTCGACGCGACAGGTCAAAGGCAGACCCCTCTTTCCGCGGCTACGTGCCGGTCGAATAGCTCGGGGAACGTTAACTGCGCGGACAGTCGCAAGATTTTTCATCGAAAAGCGATTCATCGTCCCTCTCGGACCCGTCGAGAGCCGGCCGTTTTCGGATTTTGACGTTAATTGAAATCCAAGCGCGCGCGATGTGATCGCAAAGGGAAGCGGAGGAGAGGAGGAGGGAGAGGGAGAGCAACGACGGATTGCCGCGGGGTTATTTTAACAAAGTCCGGAAGCGATGCGCCAAAAGCTGCATCGAAACTTAATATGCGCGTGCAATATGCAAACGGCGAACGGCCTTTATGATGGTTGTCAGGATATTATTCGTGTCCAAGGGGTAAGTCAATAAGTTACACTAAACCCCCAATGCCAGCGAGCTCGACAGTAATTTCTGACATGGCGACGTCTAGATGCTCTACGCCAATGTTTAGGGGTTGACTACGATCCTTCCTCCCTCTATCGCTCCCTCCCTCCCTCTCTCTCTCTCTCTCTCTCTCTCTCTCTCTCTCTCTCTCTCGACTTCCGTGGCACGGCGGCGAGAGGGAGGACGACAGGGGTTGTGAATCAATACAAGGGCCACCACCGACCCTGCCAGCCAGGCAGCCTGCCCGCTTCTCTCGCCACCCTTCCGCCGCGCCGGCCTCCCTTACCACTACCTTCTCGCCACCACGACAACGTTTGTCCCCTTCTGCTCTCCTTCTGGAAGATGATACCGGCTATTCTGTAGATTCCACCCTTCACCCCTCGACAAGATCGATCACCCCTACCTCCTCCCAACTTCTCCATCTCCTCCCCTTTTCCTTCGATCTCTCCTCTTCCGCGCGCACGATGGAAGTCGAGGCCGTCCATCCGCGTGGATGTACGACTGCGATTATACGTGATTAATTCCCTCCTCTCGGGGCCGATCGACCGACCGACCCGCCGAATTTCGACGAGACGTGCGAGAAACGACTTGTAGAGACTCTGCGGGATCGGGAGATCGGGGGATCGGCGCGCTGCGCGCGAGTGCGCCGGGAGAACTGTCTCAAAGGGTGACGGAAACGGCTGTTATGGAAATCTCACGGGGCAACTCCTCTCAGGACTGGATGAAAGATTGTTCCGAACGGAAATGGCAAGGTACACACAAGATTTGTTCCGCGTCGAAAGTTATGAGAAGAGTAAACTCCGCCGTGCGGACTCCCTTAAGTGCGAAGTCGTATTTAGCGAACGAGAGACGTTCTACGCTGAATGTTCCACGGTGTGGCATTTAAATAGCTTCATACCTATTATGGGGATACGCGACGGCGGCATTATACGCATAAATACAGCCAGATATCTGACGTTAGATATAATTTCCAGCTAAACCCGAGATATAGCATTTGGGAGACGGTCTCGCAGGTATTTTCACTTTCAACCGCCAAACGAATGGGTCTAACAAAGTTGAAGAGTGCATCTTTTACTGTTACCGGTATATCGACATAGGCCGGCGAGTACATTTGGAAAATCCCGGATGTCCGTGCGCCGGTGTCTGGAGTGTGAATCTAACTTTGCGACATAAATAATAGATAGAGAATCCAACACACGCTGGCGCTATGTCGAGGGACGGTAAACAGATATCATTCCAGTGGTTCTCACGCGAAGTCGCGCGAGCGGATGACCTCTGTAATCTCGTGTCTCTTGCGCGTAACAATTGGCTTGATTTAAATTGCAAAGTCTGCGGTGCAGAAGTGTATCAACAGCGATTAAGAGAGAAGATATCTCCAGAAAGAGATCTACTTCATAATAATCTTTTTATAATGTTACATAAAGCGTGTCGAAAGAGGAAAGACGTTTACGCAATTTCAACGAGCGGTGATTTTCATAGAATAACGCAAAATCCTGTAATTTTCCGTCCCAAATAACAAGTTACAAATCTTATAAACAATTCTTATAAATCCTGTAAATAATTATAAAAATAAAATAACAAAAAATGAACCTGATAAGATCGCGATAATTTGGCTGCTACGAAGTGAAAAAAAAAAATCATTCGTTTCAAAGTCAATTTAGTTACAAACGAATAAACGTGATGGGCGTATTCGCGCAAAGTAACCGTCGACGGTCTGCATTAATTAATATTCCTCGTCGCGCGGTTGAATGCTGAAACATGTATTATTTATCGCACTACGGTCTGGTCCATGGATCAGAAACTCTAACACGACGCGACGTCACTCCTTCCTCTCGCTTTCTCTCTCTCTCTTTGTCTCCCTCCTTCCCTCCCTCTTACATTTCTACGGTGTACTATTAACGCAACCGTCATAGAGACATAATTTGCAGCGCAGTTGGTAGCGAGACATTCAAGACATTTCCAAAAGCGCCGCGCGCTCTCTGCCACTGACAGTAATGTATTGTGAAATATATCCGACAATAAGCCACGTCGTGCGAATTACACGGCGAGGTGCAGCGAGCCCGGCGCGGCTCATTGTTAGTTTCGGCATGAATGCCGGGGAATTTTTGCATATGCGACAGTTGCGGCTAGATACAGATACGGGATCGCGGGCGTATTACGTCGTTGTCTGCGTTATCTTACGCCACGTATTACGTCTGACATAAATCGCGGCAGCTTGGGCAGGGCGCGCGAGCGAGCCACACACTCGCGCGATTCCTCGCGATAACGCGCGGCGGCCGTGAGGCGCGGTAACTCGCGGAACACACCTTGCGAGCTAGGCTCGTATGTACACGCCTCGGCGCATTCTGCGACATTTCATCGTCGAGAACCGCGTCTGTCACGCGTAAGAATTTAATCGGAAAACTAAACGCTCATACACGTATATCCGCGAGAGGCTGTTTTTTTCCGCGGCGAGTCGAACGGAAACGTGCCGCGATGAACAAATCGACGTTGAACACCATTCCGTGTGGACAGCGCAATTTTTGAAAATGAACGGCCAACGATAAATCAAGGGAGAATGTCGGGCAACGTGTCTTTGACTAAACCGAGTTGGAAACGTAATATTTTCGCGTTAGAGCCGGCGAGCGCGGAACCGCGGCAGGAACTTGGAAATAGGGTCAGTCCCCTCAGGAGGCTTTTGAAAATCCAAAGGGGGATAGGAGCGCGGCTGCCTGCCGGCAGCTATGCTCATAAAGTTACCCCATGTAACAGCCAGTCCTTGGTCTACCCAACTGCCCTGTAGGCGTGAAAAGGGGAGGGAGCGAGCCGGGGTTAATAAGGGTGATACACACCGAGAAAGAGAATAAAAAGGTTAAGCACGCAGAGCCGGACGCTCTGCACTTTATGAAGTGGTCAATTGCAATGATTAGCTCTCTGCGACGAGTGACCGGATCGATATCGCGTTCGACGGAATTGCGTTAACTGATGTGCCAGCTGGACGAGCTTGAATGAATCAATGAAACGAGATTGATAATTAAAATCGAGCCTCCATTCTGTAGACTTCATCTCTTGCCTCGATTGCCTTAAAGTTCCAACCGACCGAGCGAGAGAGAGAATTTCACGTTGGCTTCGCAAAAGCAGGGGTTGGATGATGGTCTTAATTTTACCCTCCTCCTTTCCCCCATCTCTCGCGAGGCATATTCGCAACAAGATTTACGCGAGCGGGTAAATGCGGCAGCGCATGGCACGTCAGCGACCAATGCACGATCTCGCGGCTGTGTGAGCCCGTCTGAAGATGCACACCGAGCCAGCGACATCCACGTAAGAACCTATTCCGGGCCAAACAATACGACGTTTGTTCTCCTGAGAATTACTTCCGGAAATTTACGAGGTACGGGATTTCCGAGAGCCGATCGGAGAATCGACCGATGAATGGAATCGAATGGAAAACTCGCGGAACTGTATTTTCGATTCCGCGGGCTTAACCCTCCGTGACTCAGCCCTTCCTTCTTTCCGCATTTTTATCGTCCCGAAAAAGAGCAGCGACGTGCGTTACTCCGCGGAATGAGCACTTTATATTCTCCCGACTCTCTTTGCCGTTAAAAAAAAATTGTATCCAATTTTTCCGCGGAAGAAATTTGACCGAAGTCTTAATGAAACGAATTATTTAACGCTCTCACGGCGAACTAGTTTCTGAATAATAAATGAGACATTATCTTGAAATTTATTCAATCTTTATCGATCAAAGTTTGCGAAAAAAGGAGCCTCACGTCAAGTGGGTGGCTTGGATTAAACTTTCAACGGAAGAAAAATCGGTTTCGATTCGTACCGGAAATACAATTCTTCCGCTCCTTCCTCAGATTTACGATTCGTACTTTGGGTTGAAGTTACAAAGGGGATGAGAAAGCTACAAATAGAAGTGAGTTTTATGGTTGCGTAGTTACTATATACATATGTATATGTATATATGTATATGTATATAGTTGCAAATTTTGCATCGAGGCAATTCGCCCGGCTCCAATCGTCGCCGGGAAATCTTTTTAAACTCTCGTAAAACCTGTAATCTCTGTGTCGATTGAATCTGATTCGCGTGCATCGGCGACTCACGCCCGGCTCTCGGAGCATCGCACAAGAGCGTGCAACCTCTCTTAAATTTCCGTTATATGCACTTCCCTCGTCGAAGTAATTTGCGAGACGGCTATAGGTAGCCGGTCGCGACTTCCGCGCGCTGTCGAAGTCTTTCTCGGCGAACTTTCCGAGCGATATTTCCGCGCCCGCACAGAATAAAGTTCGCGGGCATGAAATATTTCTTCGAGCAACTAGCACAATACAAATATCGCTGCTCGTAAAGGGGCATTCTATAGTCGCATATAGAAAATATTTGGTTTGAAGAGACGAAAGAGAATATCGAGTCATTCGATACGCGTTTATCGCTCGATACACATCGCGCGCGCCGAAATAATAATAAATATGCAAGAGAATCATCCGCTTTTTTTCGCCCCTTCTAATCGTCAATCCTTCAACTTTACGAGACGCCGACGGCGGAGAATCGGCGCGGTGAATTAGATGGTGCGAAGCGCCGACGCAACTAGGTCACTTAGATCCGATTAAGCTCCTTCGCGTGTCATAATGTGCGGCCATTACTGCGGCTTGAAGTCTACGATTGCGACGACTAACTGGCCCATTACGCTTTCGCACGAGAGACTCGTCAAACCGATGGAAACTGATCCTCAAACCTACGGGCGTACTACAGTTTCTCGCCAAGAACGATTCGCTCGTAAAAGAATCTCCCTCGTTGTGCGAATCCTTAATTTTTAACTGAATCGGTAAAGGCACGACCAAAGTGCCGCGACTCTATTCATCCTTTTTATGGTTCCATAACTCACGAGCAAGACTCACGCTACCGGACCCTTCACCGGACATTACAGGGTTACGACGAGCCCTGATAAAACAAGAAGATCGTAAATTTCAATAGGCCTGCCGTAGCGAGGTGACCGGCGAGAAAAATATGACCGGCCGATATTACTCCTTCGAGAGCGGGCAGGAGGTGGACGATGCGAGAGGAGGAGCGGGACGGGCCGGGGTCTTAAACCGAGGAAAGGGGCGTAATGAGAGGCGCGAATAAAAGATCGCGGGATCACTCGTATTTCGCCGCCTTCTACTTTTTTCACATCACCGTTATTGCCGCTCTCGCGTGTATCTTCATTTCGTTCGCCATCGCGCGATGTAACGAACGGCGCGTAGCCGACGCTGTGCAATTACGCGTGGGCCGCCTCGGGTGAAAATTTTGCTAATTCGCGAGGCCGAAGAAGCCAACCCCCCCCCCCCCTTACTCCGCGCGAACAAAAATTGCGTGCCTGGAATTCGTGAATTTCTCCAATGCCGCTTTATCGCGATCTAATTTCGCGAGAGTGGCCTCGCGGTGTTTTTGTGGAATATCGACTGGGAGTCGAGGGATTCGAGAGCATGTGTGGGATAATAGCATTCGATACCAGCTCGGCCGTTCCACGTGGTTGCGCTCGCGATGGTCCCCGGGTAACGTTCGTCCGTTTCTCGCGCTTCGATGTAGCCGGCTTTCCGTCGGCGGTGCTCGATTTTCTACTCGGCAATCGGCGGGACACGCGCAGATCCCGATCATCCGCTGCGACGTTACCCCGTTTGGATTCCTTATGCACAAAGCGCGACGTCAGTAATGCACGCGCAATCGCTCGAGAAATTACGCGAGAGCGGCAGAGATGAACTTTCCGCTTAATTTGAATGAGCACGGCCGGAGTACGTATCCGCGGCAAAGGGTCCACGAATAACAGGGCAGAGGGCAGTCAGTCGCAGCGAAGCGGGCAGAGGAGAAGTTAGTCGATAATTTCCACGGATGTTCGAAATTAAAAAAGTTTCCTCCACTGAGAGAGGATCTCTCAGGCTGCTTCTTGCAGTCGGCGTTAATCGCGTCGGCACAAGAGTGCGATTGGTCCTTCATCTCTCGTCCTCCCTTTCCGTCAATTCCGTCTTCCTCCTCCTTCATCCTGGCCTATCCGTCGATGAAAAGATGCGGAAGTCGAGGCCAACGGCGGCGGCGAGCCTCGCGCGCGGATCCGGCGTAATATCGTCGTCATTATCCGGCTAGACAAGACGATCAAGATTTAAATTTGAATCACTCATTAGCGGTTCTTCGTGGAATTCTGCCAATTAATGGGATTCGATGACGATCGGAATTATCTCGCTAAGATTGCACTACGGTGACAACTTTCTTCCTTTTTCTTTTCTTTTTACTTTTCAAGGCGCACGCGGAATCATATTTCTCAAGTAATCTACATTCGCCGCCGTCTTCTTTAGAGAATTTTTAATCCGAGGCTCTCGCGTTAATAGCCAAGGTTGCTTAAGACTGAAAATTATAGAGCTCGCGCGAGGCGAGCTTTGAAAGCGTTAATGCATAAAGGAACATCGTATCTCGACATAGCGCATTAAATTTTTCTTTAGAAAATATCTCGCTCGCAGTTTAACGATCCAGCTACTTCACGTCGAACGTAAAGGGATTATCGCGTATGGAGCACCGCGCGCGCGTTGCGTACACTACACTTCCATACTAATGACTACTAAACGCTAATGCCCTCTCATTAAATCTACGATGACAAGATAAACGTTAATCTCTGAACTAGGTAGATTAGATATGGAGTTTCATCGCCGCGTGTCACGGCGTGTGCGGACCGACGTTGGCGTTTGGTCTCGTGCTGTTAATTCGCCGCGACCAAGCCAGGCGTGCCAGATCGGATCGGCCGACACCGCCGCGCGGTTCACTCGGTGAAAATTACCGAATCACGGCCTGTACCGTCGTATCGATGAAAACGACGAGATGTCTTTCGCACGATGTCACAATTGCGATTAATCCGGCGTGCAGGCGCGTGTGCTGTTCCCATTCACTTCTGATCGAATTTAACCGAAGAGCTGTCCGGCCGCGTGTCCAGCGATACTACCAAATCGTGCTCGAAACGCCAAGCCGGAAACGTTAGCGCGATGACGCCGTCATCGATCGATCACCAGCTTCGCTATGATGCCCGTTATTATCTAATTACGGGCGCAGTCTGCGGATACGTAAATGCAATTTAAATTACAATCCTATCGCGTGGTATCGAGCATTCAATTTGGCTTGTTCGCC
This sequence comes from Tetramorium bicarinatum, assembly GCA_928718305.1. Lineage (NCBI taxonomy): Eukaryota > Metazoa > Arthropoda > Insecta > Hymenoptera > Formicidae > Tetramorium > Tetramorium bicarinatum. The sequence goes on from OV788325.1 coordinate 30,506,881, forward strand.
AGCATGCAACGTTCAACATTTTCTCCGATTCTCTGCGTTAGTCGCGTTATTGCTGCGAGGAAAATATATCAATGTCGTGAGGATACGTATCGTGCTCAAAATAGAAATAAAAAGAAGGTGGAAGAGAGAGAAAGAAGCGATAGTTTCTCTCGACCAAAAGGAAACGGAATGACGCGAATGACATATTGCGGAGCGGAGCAGCGAGGATATTTCCCTTGCCATTGTTACGACGATTGTTAAGAGAACGACTAGTTGAAAGGAGTCGGAGAGAAAGCATAGTTCTCGCCGATAATAACAAGGTGTTAATTAAGCAGCCGGCAAAAAGGCAGCACGGTTAATTCCGCGGGATGAAAAGGAAAAACGCGACAAAGAACAGCGGTGGGAAAAGTACCCTTCCGACAGGATACACGTACATTTCTTTTCCGCGAGTTTTCTCCTTTTACATCGTCTTTCATTTCGCCACGAAAGCATCGTCTTACATCGAAAATAAGTATTGCGAGTCAAAGCGCGTAATCAATTTTCAATAGTTTTCCAATGATTTAAACACACACATACACATTTAACACCGCGATCCTTTATCGAACTCACTCGATTCGGAACTTTGCGGTGATCCATCGCATAGTTCTCTAAACATCCGAGGCAGTTCATGAATATAATCAACGAGCTGTATTCTTGGAATCTCTAGGACTCCCCATAAATTCTCCTCTAAATAATACAAATTGATTGTTACATATCGTACGCGCTGATTAGATTAAATTGAAAACGAAATGCATAACTCCCGTTTATTTGCGAAAAACAATTTGCACCCGCGCGGGGTTAAAGTCCTCTCCATCATTATATTTCAGAGTAAAGCACGATTTAACTGGCTTCGTATAAATCGTTGATTATCCATTTCGCCACCGGAGACAAGTCCAGAGCGAATCTCAGTTCGAGAAGCTCGGAAAAAACGGAGAATAAATTGTGCTTACTTTCTTAACAAAACTTCGTTTTAACTCGAGATCGTTGTTACGTTCGCTCGGAGACGACGTCGCTGGACGATGAAGAAGAAGAAGCTTCTGTCGGGGGTTGGAGTATCGAACGAAACCGCGACGGAAAGAAAAAAGCAACGAGATTAACAACTTTCCAGAGTTTAAGGTATTCTGCCGTCGACACTTTTCGCTCGTCTCCTCACCTCGACACGAGACAGGGCGGAGAGAAAGAGAGCGAAAGATAGAAGCTTGTTTTTCTCCTACTCTTGAGGGAAAATGAAATTGATCCGCTTCATAGTAGACTCGAAGAAAATAGAAATCCTCGTCCTCCGTTTACCCGACAATTTTCCTTCATTCTGCTCACTTCCCTGCTTCACTTCCTATGCTAACGCTTCAATTTAATTTTTTTTGTGCAATTTCAACGAGGGTGTTATATATACATGTATAAATGTCGCGACCAATAATTCTACAGTCGGGCGGATTGTTAAAAATTCGACGCGCGTTTCAATTTATTCGATGTTTTAAATTTCGATTTCAGGTGAGAGGTAATACAACGCGTAATATACGTGTTTCGTTTTAATTTTAACTCTGTGTTTAGAACAATTTAATTGTTTTAATTTTGCTCTCATTCCGACTCGGCATTAGGACACTTTCGAGCAAGGTAGGACAAGAAAAGTGGAGATACTCTCCTCGTTATCATCCGAATACCTCGTCATTTTAATCCTTTTCCGATCACGCTCTCAAAGCAACATCCATATTTACGAAAAGCAAGAGTCCAAAAAGGACGTGCCCCGCCGATGTGCAAGGTGCGGACTTGCAAATATTTGCGCGGGCACGTGCACACGTTTCCAACCCTTTATCGACCTGTTGACACGCCGGCATCCGACCGTTCTTTTTCTCCGCTCTTTCTCTCTCTTCTATTTTTTTATCGGCTATATTGTGTCGATATCAAAAGAGTCAGCCGCGTTTTTGCATAATCGATCGGGGAGGGGGGCGGGAGGGAGGGAGGCGGCCTCGGAAAGCCTCGACGGACCACGAATTTCGTAATAACGTAGGACAAAGGCAAGCTTGACTGATGAATTCGCATCGATTTGCGTCGTCGCGTCAGCATGAGACATTTATTAGTTCTGGGGATTACTATCCATTAGCTTTCTAGATTAATATTCTTTTGAATAAATTTTTATTCAACATTATCAGCGAAATATGAAGTACGCTTTGCCTATAGATTATTAATCGTCAGTGTCCTATCGGTTCTAGTTCCTTTTGGAAATAATAAAGGCCTAATAACCAGGAGGATGGATCATTGCAATTATTGTGCGACTACTCGGCGCGATTGCTCGGTGAAACATTCAATCGCACGTCTCCTCAAGACGTTCCTTCCGATAATCCGCCGTAAAAAGGACAGACCGATCCGCCGGCAGAAGAAGTGGGTACCTTTTGCCCGAGCTCTTAAGTTCCGAGCTTCCGCTGATCGCTTCCGATTTCGTCATTCACGAGACGACCGCGGGGATCAGACTCGCTTTAAAGCGGTTCTTTGACCGAGCCACGGCGTCAGAGACACGTTGCCCCCTCGTCGCGCTGCTCCTTTTTTTTTCCCACCATCCCGCGCCCTTTCCTTTCATTTCGGTCACGTTCGACGTTTCTCGCGCGGCGACGTCCTGCATTATTCAAGAGGCGGACCTTCGGGAAGTGCCGGGCTTACGCGACTCCGTCGGGACGGGCGTTTCGATTTCGATCGCGCGGCGGACGATTTTTTCGGCTCCCGCTCGTAAAACTGGATGAATCGCGACGAGGTCGATCGAACGCTGTCATTTGTCATCTCACGCGATCGGGCATAAAACGAACGTAAATGCAAAGAAGAAGAAGAAGAAGAAAGGCATCTTCGATCTTCCTCGGCGATATCCGTTTAGCGGCGGACACTTGCGGCGAACTTTAATTGCAAACGTGAGGATTTTCGAGCCATTTCGCTCTTATCTCGCTGCCCTTCTCTCTCTCTCTCTCTCTCTCTCTCTCTCTCTCTCTCTCTCTCCTCTCTTTCTCTCTCCCTCCGCCTATCTCCGATTACGCTGCAAATTTTAAGCCTGGATTTTCCGATTCGACAGATCGTTAGATTAACAGCAAATATTTGACATCGCTCGTGGAAAATATTCTGTGCTATTACCTTTTGTATTCTCTCTCGTGCGATAGAAACACTCCATCGTCTGGTCACATAACTTCATCGGGGATGATAAATGTCAGCGGCTTAATGTATATTTTGCGAAAGTAATGTATATTGTGCGCAATACGAGTTTGACCGTATAATCTATCACGTGCGATTTGTATAACGCGATATATCAGTAAGAAAAATTTTATGACCACTGTGACACCAACTGTATTCAAACAGAATCGCTTTGCGCATTTCGTTCACATTTGATGTTCGCACGCATACATTGCGCCACCACTGGTGCGGTGTATAATGCGAACTTCCGGATCGGCCCGGCTACATTGGTCTGTTTGCGCGATAAATGTTACAAAGTTAACGTATCGGTTTATCAGCCATCGCGGGCTAACAAAGTACAATCAAGTACCCTCAATTCGCTAATAAAATAGTTACATATTTCTCCCCGTCGCGAATTTAACCGCTCCCGTGTCCGTTACATTAATGGCTTTAATAGCGTAATGGAAAATGTTATTAAATATGGTCCGCCGCAAATGATGCAAAATTAATTATCCGTTTAAAAAACCGAATTACAATCGAAACTGCCATTTAACATCGGAATTACTCACTTTGAAGTCCTCGCGTTTTCAACAATAAAAAAAAAAAGAATGCGACAACGAAAAAGGCATCGCCGACCACTTCGTTATTAGCGAAATTATTTAACCTGAAAGTCAATTCATTTTGGCAGTTAACGATTATCTTCATTTATCATTAATCCTCGGAGGGACAGGGAGAGAGAGAAACAGAGAGAGAGAGGACACTCCGGTTGTCACGCGAGCGCGTCATGCTGACGCAATGTATGTGTTCTCCATCGCGTACAGTGACGGTGCACAGTAGTGGCACATGTGGACTACTGTTTAAGGGCCATTCAACTCACTACAGTGATCTTCAGGGCGAACAATGGCCCCGGTGATGAGAGGCAAACAAATAAAAAGTGAAGGAAGAGTACGGCGAAAGACCACTGTGTGACGCTTTCTCCCTCGTTGCTACCACCCTTACATCCCCTATTTTTTCTCCCTCTCTCTCTCCTTTTCGCTCTTCTTTCTCTCGCTTTCACGCTTTTGATCGTTTTGCGCTACGCTCGTCGACGTCGTCGTCGTCATCGTCATCGTCGTCGTCTCTGCGGATTGCCGCACGCGATGGTGGCCACTTTATTGCCAGAGCAATTACTTTCTTCCGTAGGTTTTATCGATAATTCCTGGGCAAAGCAACGATTTCGCGAACGGCGAGACAATCACGACCGAATTACTAACACGAGAGGAAGGGACCTTTTTTTTTAATCTCCGCGTTTGCGTGTGGTGCAACAATATAGCGTGAGTTTATCATAGTTCCGCTCGAGATCATTATGATTATTCGTAATACAATCTCCGGATGTGGAGTATAATTCTAGTATTCTGCGCGTATGCGTGTGGGCGCGTATTGTGCGCGCACACACGTATATGCATATAAAAATTAATATATATATAAATTAGGATTTTATAAATATCAAAACTGATGCTGACATATGGAGCCCGTGCATTGAACTTGCAAAAAGTTCCGCACAATGTAACAATACATTTCCAGCACATTGTCCAGTTCGTTTTTTGCCCTGGCAATTTGTCGCGTGCAATGAATTTCGCGTGCAAGTTACACATACATACGTTATTGCCGGATTAATTATTTGTTACCGCGATTCGTTTTCCGATTGCAATTTTGCTTTCTATAAATGTGCATTAAAGTTTTCATCGTCAACGAAATCTTTTCGTGCATTTCCGATAATCGAGCCGCTGCGACGAGCGGCTCGTTAAAATTTTCGTATCGGGCAGTTGTTTTCATTGAACGCTAATAATTTTAATTCCGACATCAATTAAATCACCTCTGATGGCCACCGTGACCGTGAAATTTTAATTAGAATGGCCTGCAATTTGGTTTTTAAAAGAAAATCGCTTTTATCAAATTGCAATTAACCGTTGACCTTTCGATTATAGCGCAACCACGATACGGATCGAGGTTTATTCTCGTTTATCGTCATGGTGAAAAGCTTTTTTGACGACCCGAAGCTTTTTCGCGCTGATTTTCCGATTCGCCTCCTGAGCTGACGCATACGCCAATTTCGTTTGAGTGCGCGAATTTCCGCGTTTGACTTCAGAAAGCTACGGCCTTACTCCGCGTGGCAAATCCGCGCCATAATTCGTCCGGGCTTTATGGCCGACACGTCACGCAATAACAAGGAGTATCCGGTTAGCCTGCCGTTTCTATCGAATAAATCGCGCGCCGCGCACAGCCGTGCGTTTACTTAAGTTCCATCGCTCAGTAAGTGACTTCTCCTTTAACTCTTGAAATCAATCTTCCCGTGGACCATTATTCTCAAATTACATCCATCTATAAAAATAAAATCGTTAAGTTGCATCAAGACAAATATATCACTTTCGATAGAGTTCCAGATAAATTAGGTATAAAGGCATCGTCATCTCGGTTAGACTCGGCTCGGCTAAAATGACAGTGTCGATAACACACACTAAAATGGAATTTCGCGTTATAACCGTCGTAATTTATCTAACATCAGCGCAATGCTATCTTTCGCGTCGAAAGAGCCTTTAATCATTCGTTGTCAAAGGCAGAGGGTATTACTTAGAAATCGGAGATACGCGCTAGTTGTTACAGACGAGACAGCAGTAGATAGATCCTAATGGGGCCGGAAATACAGCTCGCGCTACCGTGCACCGTAAATTATTACGGGAGAGCTTATTTAAATTTATACACAAGCCCGTGACGCGCTACCGCCGCGCGAATAAAAAGCTTTCTCACCGCAGATAAAATGTAAATAGAGCTGTATTTACTCAAAAGTTTCGTTTCACAACGCAGGCTGATATTTTTTAACTAGAAAATCTCGAGGATATTTAATACACGTCGGATGACGGTTGCCTAGATAACCGTTATCATCAAACTGCGTATCTCGATCGTCCTCCCCCGATGAATCCTTCGCTCGCAATTTTGATTTCGTCCTCGCGGCGAATATATACCTATATACATATACACGGAGGGTGCACACGTCGCGTGACGTTATACCTCGGGTTACAATAAATTCGAATTTAATACGAAGCGCGATTGCAGGCGCAATAAGAGATACCGACCGCGTTTTCAATCGTCCTCCCAGCTGGCTCTTGTTTTATTTCTTGCCGCGGCACCGCCGAGTATTCGATTAAACCCGAGCTTACTCAATTTACCGGGCGACAAGAACGGGTGCCCGCCGCCGGACGCAGGAAGTGCTATTTTTGCTCAAACATCTCCGCGGGCGAAATCACTGCGTCATTAGGCACGAATTTCTGCCCACCATCAATTCTCGCGTCTCTTTCTATATTTCGCTATATAGATACGATGACCATTGCTGAATTAAGATAAAAATTGAAGGAATTTCTTTGAGAAAATTAAAGGACACTGCCACCTACCCTTCTTCCATAAACAAGTGCAATGTAAATTTAATATTATCATTAATATTTTTTCCCTGAATATATATTTATGAAAAGAGTAAAATTTTGTAAACTAAAACAATTATATAAAAAAAACACATCTTTATTTAAACATTACACAAAATATACAAAGGTGATAAACACTGAAATATAGGATATTTTATAAAAGCTTTTCAGAAATAAAGGACTGTTCTTTGTAATATAGAACGGATGGTCATCGTATCTATAGCTCTAAGCCCCACGAGATGCTGTAGTTAAAAAAATGCGGGAATAAGCGTCGGGAAAAATTTCAAAGGGCGGCGGAAATTTCTCGCCCGATTCGGAAAATCCGTAATCCGCGCGAAAGATCTCGTTCTTATCTGAGGAAGGTGCCTTCAATGCACGTGACGACGTTGCGCTTCCGCGTCTACCAGCGGATACGGTGTTCTTACCGCGGCACGGAACGCATCGGCAAAATCGTACCTGGCAGTTTGCCGTCACGTGGCGACGGTTTAGGAAAACGTCGATGTGCGGGTTCGCGTATGCATTACAGCGACGGCGCAATGTGAAAGAATGCATTATGCCCATAGGCTATATGCCGCGCGCGTTGCATAATGCAGTTCAACGCGCTCCGATTTCGAATCCAGGCCGCTTCCATTCTGATCCGAATAGCCGATATTAATGATAAAGCGCAACTATGAAATATGAATCGCTTTACGAAACAATGAGGAAAAAAATTAATGCAAAACCGATATCATAAACTTCTATTTATAAACAGCTAAATGACAATAGCTTTGTAATTCGCGGCGCGAGGATTGTAGATAAAAGATGGCCCGATTGTATTTAAACTGGTGTATTTAAATTACGGAACTCGCCAACACTTTCAACTTGAACATTGCAAATCTTTGAAAAAGAAGTGAAGATCTCAAACCCATTTTCGAGTGTGATCTTATATCAAATACAAATATACAAGCGTGTGTATATGTAAACTTACACATGAATTGAAAACTGAAACTAGGGTAGCTATCCCCACAGCTGACATGAAATTGGACAAAACTATAGAAGGCAAGAAATTTATCAATTAGATTTTAATTAAGCGTTGATACGCAAGAAATACTTTTTGTTGTGTTTTACATTTTTAATTTATTTCATCCATTGAGATGTTGCGCATTTGTCATAAAAGGTTTCATTGCATTAAAAATGCGCACTATAGATATTTATAATGAGAAATGTAAGCTCTGTGAAGTTGGCATCTTAAAATGCGATTTTTACAAAATTGATATTGGCATTTGATTATCCACATTTATTTATAAATAAGTAATCATTTTAATCCGTCTTGCAAAAAGATATTAAAAATAAACAAAAAAGTTTTATCATCAACATTTCTAAGTATGTTTTTTTTAAATTATATGAATTATATGTATTAAAGTGTTTAAATAAAGTGTGAAAAGAATATAATATAATTAAAATAATTCCTGATAAATTATTACCTAATACCTTAAAATTATATGCTAGAAATGAAACTTAAAAGAAAATTTGAAAAAGCATTTTAATAGAGAAAAGAAGAACAAAGGAAAGCAGTGAATAGTATTATTTATATACAAATATGAATAAATGATGAACAATTGAAATCCATATTATAATTTAAAAGAAAACGCACTTGAGATTCTCAAAATAAAATTTGTTCAACTTTTATTTTTAATTTTTATTGCAAGACGGACAAAAACAATTATTTATAGACAAACGTGAACAAATTCTATATCAATTTTGTAAAAATTCGTTTTTTCAAGATGCCAACTTTACAGACTTAAAAACGTGTAATACGATTTAATGCGAGTCTAAAAAAGTGGATTACGAGCGGGACTACGGCGAGAGAAGATAGTCATCCACGGTGCCGAACCATCGAGATTGTAAAGTAAACGCGGACAGCTGGAAAATGTTTGCGCGAGTCTGCCAAGCTCTAGCCAAAATATCGGGGAAGCTCGGCCGGGAGCATGCCGGGGAAATTGGGATATACGTAGGGAAAAGGAGTGTCGCGTCCCTTTACTACCACGTTAATACGTTTAAGCCGCGTACGGATCGTGGAAATTGGGTTTTGTCGCTCCACCTGGAGATCTCGGGTGCGGCGCTTGGCAAAGGGCGTGGGAAGGCGAGTATTGCCGTATTTGCACGTTAGCAAATATGGGTTAGTCCCGTCTTACGTCGCGTGAGTTCGGGCGGCTTAATAAGACTTTTCGGTAGTTTCGCCAGCCGGCGTCGGAAGACAACGGACGATTTTCCGCTCGCGCATCCGCGATCTGCCTGACGCGGCCCTCGGCGCGCGATAAAGTCGTCGTCGGCGTTGCATGTTCCATCCTCGGCACAAAATAGATAGCGTAATAACGATAATCGTGATCGAGAATAAAGGCGCGAAAGCAGAAGCTCGAAATTGCAGAAACAGGCAAGATTCCCTAAAACAAAGCCGCGATAACGCCGTGAATACCGTAGAGAGAACGTGCAACGAATCTAAAATACGTTCGCTAGAAATTTGATTAATCCTTTCTCTCTCCCCCTTCCCCTCTTTCTCTTACTTCCCAAAGGAGGACGGTAAGATGAACAGCCAGTTTCGCGTTACGTTGTTCACGGTAACTAAAAGACGGCGGAGCTACTAATGCAAGTAATTAAGTGTAAGAAACAAGCGCGAGCGAGTCGTCCGCGCGCGGGGAGGACACGGCAGGACGACAAATTACTAACTTGGAGGAAATACGATTTCGAGGAGGGCACGCTACCGCGCGGGTGGAGGATACGCCAAAAGTAGCGGTAACAAAGCGTTTGTTCCCGCATCCGGTCTTGATACCCGAATTAAATCATTCTCGAGTAGGAGAACGCGGCTCGTTCCCGCTTTATGCAAATGAACGGCAGCAGCAGCAGCAGAAGCGCGCGCGCTACGTTAATGTAGCGCGATATTTCATTAGCGCAAGTCAAACGGTAGCTAAAGTCGGAAGCGCGCGCAGCGATGATGGAAATTTTTACGGGCGCAACGGCGATGCGGTGTGCGACTTTAATTACGGCGAAGAAGAATGCGGAGCCTCGTCGCGACCGATAATTGATTTATAATTAGACACTCGCCCAATCCGCTTGCCGACGAAAGACGTCCGCTCCGAGGGACGGTTACTCCGGCGATCGAGAGGACATCGGCGTCCGCAAGTTCGCAATTTTCTTGGCTTTGAAAGTCAATCTGATTGAGAAGGATCTAGGCGAGTTTTGGGCTTCCGAGGCAAGCATAATACATTCTGTCGCACGGAGAAACCATATTAATAATGCCTGATGCACAGGCAGGAATTGCTCGAGAAGACCCCGAAGCTTCTGCCTTATTAAAGCGATGGCTCGTCGACGAGGACGAAGAACGAAGGGAGAGAGCGAAAGAGAGAGAAAGAGAGAGAGAGAGGGAAACAGAACAGGCTTTCGTACTTCGAGCCAATTTTGCAGCTGCAACGTGCATATCGATATCCCGAGTTCAATATTGCACTTTGACCCTCGCGCAAAGCTTAACGTACCTCTTCTCTTGGTCCCTCCGGGCCCTGGAGTAGCCCATTGATGCAGTCTTTATCTTCTTTCGACGAATTTCGTTATTTCACGGAGAGTAACTTACGTCAACTTTTCGTACAGCAGTAAAGCTTACCTGCAACAGAAACAATTTTCAAAGTTAGTAGAAATTTATGATAACTTACTGACTGCACAATAAATTTATAACGATATTTATAACAATTGTTGTTATATCTTTTCTCTCATCGCTGTAAGTGCAGGCGTACCAAGAGAATACGTATGCGTCGCATCCTGACGCGACTCACTAATTTCTCTAATCACATTCCAGCGTGTCTCAGCTTTCGCTGCACTACCGATCGCATCGTGAGATAATTAGCGACATTAGGCGAACCCGCAAGCGAATGAAAAGGATCGAAGTGGTCGTCGAGAAAACAGGAGCATTGGTGAGAAAAGAAAGCGCGAGAGAGAGAGAGAGAGAGAGAGAGAGAGAGAGAGAGAGAGAGAGAGAGAGAGAGAGAGAGAGAGAGAGAGAGAAGGAGGAACCGAACGATGGTTAGCGAACCGGTAGAAACGTGACGGTAATCTCGATGAAGCCACCCTTTTGTCCGTGTCGGTCGGGAACCGGTACATTCCTTATCGGGGCGCCGTTGTCCGCCGAAAGCAATTAAGCGATAAATTTTACGACGCCAGTGCAATCTGGATCAGGTCCAACTTCCGGCAGCAGTAGGTTTCGCGTACGTGGAAGACGCGGAATGGCGATCTCCCGTCTCCTCGGAGACGCCGCCACCGCTCGTCGCCGGGCACCGCGAAAATCCCCGTCGGCTCGCCGTTCTTAATCTCGCGGGCCGCAATTCGGGTTAACGAACCGCGTCCCGCGGGTGCGCCGCGTTTAGGAGCAAAACGATTTCGCGATCTCCGCGTTTAACGACTCAAGGATCTCTCGGGGGAAAACCGGGTTTCACCTCGAAGGAGGTGGAACGACATTTATTCCGCCGCAAACGCGAGAGTAACGGGAAGCATGATGCACTCATTACGTGCGTCATACTTTCTTATTCTCTATCTAAGATTACACGCAAAATTACAAACGGAATACACGTGTGTAATATAAGGAATTATTTTTTTTACTGAAAAAAAATTCTGGTTGCAAACGGACAAATTAGAAAATCTTGTAAGATTGATCGAATATTCTGGTTATTATAAGTTATATAGTATTGTTCTGAGTTCTAATAGTTATAATAATTAAAATTTCTATTATAATAACCAGAATATTTAATTAATCCTACAAGATTTTCTGATTCGTCCGCTTTCAACCAGAATTTTTTTTCAGTGTACAGACAATAGTCGGCATCTTTCTCTATTTAACGATAAATATCCGATTAACGGACGCAATTGTTTTTCGAAGCGTTTTATGCGTCGGATAATTATCATGTTCTAGTTACGTTCGTGGGACATGCGCTAATTATGCGTGAACGCGCGACCGTATACATGCAGATATGCAAAGTTTCATTATCCGCGAAAAAGCGACCCGTAAAAAGGACGACCCAATTTCTCGTAGGTGTACAACATTCCACGTGGGTATCGGGGCGGAATTTGCATGAAAAATTGCGGCGAGTTTTCAGCGGATTTCTCCACAACGAGATCTCATTTTCTCTAAATGTTGCAATTGCAAAGAGGATCGAAAATCGGCATCCCTCTTATAAATCGTACCCTTAAATTTCAACATTTATTTTTTAGATAAATCAACACATCGCTGATTGAACCCCGCGGGAAATTTCAGCGAGAGAAACCGCGCCCTCGGTAAATTACATGAAAGTCGCATCAGACTTTGACGGCTTCCGTGTTTGCGCAGCCATACGTTCCGTCGAATTAAGATTATCGCGGTGAGTGCCGCATTTGCTGTTAGCTCGATCGGTCCATCGCCATGAATCGACTTAATGCCAAATTATGCGAGTGCACCTATCTCATCCGGAAACGGCGCATCTGAACGCCGACGGTAACTACCCGTCGTTTGCACAACGGCGGGTCCTGTTTGCACGCGAAATTCGGTGGAATTTCGGCACGATACCGTGTGTCCCTGCGTGTAATTCTATTTGCCGTTCCCTAACGCCACCCTTAATGCGGGCACTCTTATCCACGGTAATGGCGCTAGTTTTCTCTTCGGATCCCGTTTAATGCTCCAGCAACTCCGCGAAAGCGTACTAATCTGCGAAACTGACCGGCGAGTCTAGCAATGTTATCGGGATAATTCTGACGGGCTACTACACGAGAATCTTAACAATCAAATCCAAAGTATAATGTTTCTCATTTACCGTGCATAACTATAATAGAGTGCATCGACGCTTTTTTAACGCTTACATCAATTGCTTATAAAAGTTCGTCGTCGAACTACTAATTAGGTCTGTGAAGCCCCGAAATATTTTTACTAAATTGAAGTAATATTTAATTGTCCGCAATTTGTCTATAAATAATCGTTTTCGTCCACCTTGCAAAAAATAAAAATAAAAAATTTAATTATCAACACTTCTAAATATATATATATTTTTTAATTACATATGAATTTTCGTCCATTATTTGTCTACATTTATCAATAAATAATTATTTTTTATCTATTTTATAAAGTAAATTTAAAATAAATTAAAATTGAACAAATTTTATTTTGAGAACTTCTAAATTTTTTCATTTTTTTTAAATATTAAGTTATAATCTGATTGTCTATCATTTGTCCATAAATAATCGTTTTTTGTCCGTGTTGCAATTAAAAATAAAGAGTTTAACAAATCTCATCATGCATTCGTAAATTCGTTTATTTTTAAATTATATAGCTTTCGATTGTCTCCATTATTTATCCGCATTTATCTATAAAAACGATTATTTATGAACAAATGTGAACAAATTGTGGACAATAAACTGTCGTATCAATTTTGTAAAAATTCGTATCGAAATATGATCGAAGTCTATGCCAACTTCATAGACGTAAACCGACTAGAGAATAGTTTTCACGTCGTTGGATAAAAGGTAATTCTTATCGTTTAAGTTAATCCTACACGAGGTAGCCATTATTACTTTAAAACGTACATACAAGAAGTATTGTTACTCGGTCTCCACTCGTCGTCTCGCGATTTTGGTGACGCAGCATCAAGCGTCCCGTTCGGATTTCGCAGGAGCGAGAATATGTGCGTGACGAATGGCTGGCGTGCGATAAATTGTCAACCGCGGTGCTGTCTCGGGAAATGGAAAGACGTAGTTGGATGCTGCTCGAGCATGCGACTGGAGCATCCTCGCCGAAAACGTCGAAGGACTTCTCTCTCTCTCTCTCTCTGCCTTTCTCTTTCTCCCTCTTGAGGTTTGCGCGAATACTAGTCTCGAGGGCGAACACAACGACGCCGGCTCTGATGTCGATGAAATTTCATTAGCTCGAGGAGAGAGAGCTCGCCGGCGAAGCGCATTGTCCTCGCGAATCAAAGCTTTCTGCATTTTCATGACAACGACAGACGTACTCGAGCAGAGTCGTTGCCGCCGCCGCCATTGCCGCCAATACGAAAGGAGACGCTAGCTCTCCGACGTTCTTCGCACCTCTGCCCCGACGTAAAATTCAAGATTCAACTCGGAACTAAGAAATTCATGAGCGAGAGACCACACCACGGAGAGCCCTCCGTCGGATCTTTCCTCTCGTTTTTGAAAAAAAAAAAGAAAAAAAAAGGACGGAGTCAGCCCTGCGGATGGGCAAATTCTCGCTACCACCCCGGTGGCTCGCTACTTATTTACCGGTTTTCGAATCGGCGAATTAGGGATTCGCATACGTCGCGTTTATGCAATCCCGACAGAATTGCCGAAATATACGAGCGTATATTTATGGGCCACACAAAGTCTGGGGGAATACTATTTTGCCGGAAGGCAATCGTGCCTCCAATAACATTCGACGATTCCAATTGAACGTCTTGCATACAAAGCACTCCGCAATCTGAGCAACCCGATGAATTATTACGACGTTCGAAATCGGCGCTTGCCACCCGCCGCTCGCTACAATCCTCCCCGCGAGTGGCGTGCACGTTCTCGTTTGGGGAGAACGGCCTCGCGCGCAGATATCGTGCAACGGAATCGCCAGGCCGCGGCCGGGCCGTCCGATTCCCCAATAAATCGCGCGTCTCTTTGATCAAGCGATTCTATTAGCACGAGAATTTTCGCGTTGTAAATTGAATTGATTCACGGTATCCTTTGTGAAAGATTCGTAAATGCCGATTAAACGTTTGCGAAAGTTCCGCTCGCTGCTCACGGCCCCACCGCGCGATGATTCACGAACGATTCTGTCGCGCGAGGAGCAAAATATTGAGATCATATATCGAGATAAGAAAAAGCGAGGTAGACGCTTTCGACGACTCTTCACGTTCCTCGACTCTTTTGCCGGATATACGAAATAAAATATCCTCGAAACTTTTATCTTCTTTTTTTTTTTGCGAGAGCAGCACAAGGAAAAGCAACGAACGAATTTGCTCGTATGTTACCAACAGCGCCAAGTGCACATAAATAGCGCTTAAAAACGTCGATGAAAGGTTCGCGCCGGATCGTCCCTAGCTCTATCGAGCGATAGAGCCGGAGTACAGCGTTCTCGATTGCAATGCGCACAACGGCTGGCGGCCGTACCGTATGCGCGGCGCATAGTAAGCCGGAAGATTATGTTACCGGTCACATATAACGAGTTGCTGCGCGAGCAATTAGAACATCACGAAATTACTATGTCGTAATTGACCAAATATCGGAGCGCGAGCCTAATTAAAGCGCCGTTCTCGTATTTAGATCGGCGGCGTGTAGATTTTATAACTGCCTCATTAGCATATATCAATAGCGCATAGTTTAATTATTATAGCGAGGATTCTGTCTGGAATAGTAATGCGTGGCTCCGTGCGCGTCCGGAGTCGACGACGCACATTGCACGTAACGCAGTTGTTTTCCCACCAAAATCTCACTTCGCTCGAAATCAAATGCGTACCGAAGAGGATACTTACGTCTCATTGCGATTCTCTCACACACACACACACACACACACAGAAATATCATTCTACAGACGAGAAATGCAACTACTTATTTTATTTTATATAAGTAATGGTTTTCTTCGAAGAGAAGAAAGATAAAGAAGCAGATAGCAAGGAGACGGACGGGAAAGAACCAAAAGGAGAGGAAGAGGGATGGAGATGGAAAATACTGTGATATAGTGTGAATATGACCTAATATGATTTTAATCTAATTCAATGCAAAAGTAGCAAATTTTTGGTTCTAGATTTAAAATCATGTTATTTTCATTTTATCTCTTCATTCTATCTCGATTCGATTTTGATTTTGATTTTATTAAGATTTATTATTAAGGTTATGACAAGGTACTTTTAATTTTGATGTTAATTCTGATTCTAGAGTTTATTATAGTTTCCAGTTTTGTAAGCTTTGACATTAATATTACTGATGATATAATTGTGCTATATAATCGCTACAAGATTGTAATTTCTGTAAGAACTGGAGCTGAAAGGCACGGATTAAGCGTAATAAATAAATAAATAATAGTTTTTTTCAGCTAAGAATATTTTCGTAATAATAGTTTAAGATATATTTGTTACAACTCCAGAATATGTTTTAAGTAAATGTGATGACTTTATGATAAATTTGCAGATATGTAAACTTACCAAATACTTAGAACAAGTATACATATTTATTCGTAGTATAGATTTTTCTGTGTGCATTATTAGCCGCGAGCTTTCGCGTCGCCCTTTGCTCGAATTCGTACCCCCTCGAATTTTCGATTGGTTCATTAGCGAAACTCGCGAACAACGGGACGAGCGATGGGAAAGCAGAGAGGATAGAAGGAAGGCGGAGAAGAGGCCTTCATCCGCGTGCTTGACTCGCGGAGTGGTCGTGCCATGCACCAAGAAAAGGGGAGCCTCGAAAGCCGAGCGCGCCCTCACAAAGGGATACCTCTCGCGGCTTCTTCATAGGTTTCTCTCAGATTCGCGAGAATACTCGCCATAATATCCGCCAGTTATTCAACGCGTTGTTTTCTTCCATTACCGCGACGTTTGTGGAAAAAAAAGAAAGTCGTAAAGAGAAAAGCGTTACAATTCCTGCCTCGTTTGTAGGGTTGGTATACAACTTGTATAATATACGTCCTTATTTTATTATATCTTTTTCTGTATGGCTGGCACACAGCTACTGTTTCCAACTGAAACAGCAAAGTCCAGAAGTGATGCAACAAAAAGAGCAACGAAAAAAAAAATAATAAATTCTTATACACGTTTCATTCGACCATGCAAAAGACCTGCGCCAGCTTAGTAGATGCTTCAAAAAGTGACACTTCCGATAATAGACTTTCAGCAATTTTTTTAAAACTTTGTAAGAGAAGCATCGCATTTTCGCGGGTATCGATCGGCAGCCTGATTGAAGAGGGTTCGCCCGGCAAAGAAGAAGGAAAGTCGGACAAGTGTCGGTCTATCGCTTCGAATGAACGTCGCCGGGAACATTCTAAACGAGGTAGACATGCAATTTAGCTGAAAAATACTCGATCTGCGGCGTGTATCCGGTCGTGGATAATTCGGCGTTGTCGCCGCGAGTCCTCCGGCGCCTGTCGTTTCATGCATTATACATGAAAAGACTGCTGCTCCCCGTGCTCCTTTTTCCACGGGCCCCGGGATTCCACGGTCTTTCGTCTTTCGCGACAATCGCGGACATGCGATACACGCGAGCGCTATCGACCACCGCGCGCTCGCGTCGTCCCGCCGATGCGACATGCGAGATAAACCCGTCTTACAAGAACGTAAATCGCACTGACGGCACGTCGTGCATTTTTCAGAAGAATTTAGTGCATAATGAATGTCCCATTTTGATCGCGAAATATTGGAGATTCAACGTTTCGAGTTTTCTTAAAATACGAGAGAACCGATTTGTTTCACTACTGTTTTACCACATGCATGTGTGAAATAAAAGTAATTCTACTTTTCCCGGGACAAATTAATTACAATCTTTCTCTCTAAGTCACCACCAATCCCCGTCATCCCACTCTTTTGATTCCGTTGATTCCGCATCTTCCCTTCTTAACGTTATCCTATTAATATTCCCTTGGCGTCGGCCACCAACAGCGCTGACAATTAATTCAACGATTTGAGTGTAGCGCGCTGAGATTACATGTTACCTTTTCATTTATCTCTTTCTCTACCCCTCGGAGCGAAACGCACGCGCGAGCGCGCGCACGCTCCTCGGTTTATTATAAAGTTCAGAAGCGGCAGTATGCGCGAATGTGGTATAACATTTCTTTTTTTATATCCGTCGCACGAGCACCGGGGGCAGGACCGGTCGACCTTTAGGTCCCTTTTTCATTCTCCGCGAGGCCTTTCGTCTTTCTCTTTCTCTTTCTTTACTTCCTTTACGCGGCCACCAACGACGTCGACGATTAATTCGCTGATTTCTTCTACATCGCGGCGAGAGATTTTTAATTAGTCGCCCGCATTAAAATTCAAGTCTTGAAGTCGGGTGAAAAGGAAAAAAGAAGGAGTAATCCGTGCATGCGAGGAAGCATACGCTCAACATTCCTCCATATAATCACCCGAGAAACTTCGTCGGCGCATTGTCGTCGTCTCAGTCACGTCGGTTTAAAATCATGATGAGCACATACGTTAAAAATAAACCGTCAATTCCCAAAATCGCTGATCAAGCTTCGGACAGTCAGACAGACGGACCCCGACTCGATTCGTCGTCGTTGACTTATTCTCGCTTCGCGGCGAATTAAATTTTCGATCAGTGACCTGTTGTACCCATCCACTTGAAATTCAATCAAAGTTTGCCAGGTAATTCGCGGCCTTGAATCGGTGAGGATCCATTATTATTAAACTCGCGCTCAAAGCTACCCCCAGACGAGAAGCGACGAAGAGATGCGTTTGCGTTCGACATGTTGACAGATGGGAAAACGAAGCGGTATAATTTTAAGCTGAAAAAACGAACTAGAGAAAGCGAGAGAGAGAGAGAGAGAGAGAGAGAGAGAGAGAAAATTATAAAATTTTCCCAACAAGTTCATCAATTAGCGTCAAGCAGATGAGTGCTGTTGCTATTTCCCAATATTATATATATCTAGTTATTTGTAAAATACTCGCGAAAATAGCTTTCGCCCGAGTGCAGTTTCTAATAGCGAGCACGCGTGAATAATTGCTAATCTCGTTCCGACGTTATCTCCCTGCTTTTAATTTGGCTAATTACGGGACTTAATTATTCGACCGTGATAGGCGGACCATTTGGAGCTCTGCGCCTTTTAACAAATACCGGGAGTGATTTAGTGCCGCGGGCCGTGCCCGAGCGTGCAAAAATTGTAAATTTATCGAATTAAACTCCTCGTATTTTTCAACGTTCTTCCCCGTGACATGCTAGAGCGTCCGAGGTTTACGTGCCTCGGGTGCTTTCCGCCGCGTCGGATTTAAATCGGAAAATCGGGTGATGGGAAAGCGCGCCGCGCTTCCAGTTTACGTTTCGCCAAGACGACGGGACAAATTTCGATTAGGCAAAATCTGATTTAAACCGGACGATGGCCGCTAATGGAAAAGCAATTTAATCCCATTGATTCAATGAGAAATCGTCACCGGCCGTGGGAGAGGCTGCGAGACGTCTTAACGATCAACGTATATACGTATATACAGAAGAGACCTCGTCAACCACCCGGGCGATCTATTCTCGCGATGTTACATATGCTTACGTATGCCCCTTCGTTCCTCTCGGGAGTTAAAAATATACCGAATTTTTCAATGTTCAAAAATACATAAACGTCGCTACGCGTTTGAAAACGTCATTCAAGCCAGGCTGTTTACGTAGAACAAAATATAACAATCAAGTCGGTTCGTGCTGTTTGTCAAAATGCACATGGATATTATAAATATTTGTGATCGTTTGCACGTGCGATCGTGACAATTTAGCATTTCAGCCCAAAAAAAAAACAAGAAAGGAAGACATACGCAATGACGATACAAATTGTAAGATTACAAATCCGTATTGCGCGAATAAATCGTATAATTGTGAATTAAAGCTGGTCGCAACGTATAAACAAAAGTTGCAATCCTCATTAAATAATGTTAGCTTGTTTAACGGATAAGTATGTCAAGAGTGATTCGTTGATCGCGGACAGCGATAAGTAAAGTAAACTTGTGCGCTGGTGACGTGCAGTTTCACAATAAATTTCCGCATTGCGGGTGACATAGCTCTATCTAACAAAAAAAAAAGCAAAAGCTTTCGTTTCTACAGACCTCCACTTGACAATTTACGAATAAAATAATGTAATAGCGACGAATATTTTCACATTAAATTATTATACCCTGCGTTTAACATATCGAGCTAATGATATAACGCATTAAAGTATTAAATATGATCAAATCAAGTATGCGATGATACTGAAAATTATTTGGAAGAGTCAATCTCGCTCGATTCTCCCCTCTGCGGACGAGTCGCAATGACCGCGCATCGTCACGTAGAACATTTCGCCAAATGTGCGCCATACAAGCACGAAAGTGACCTTCCTTTCGGGCAACTTTAAATGTCCAATCACAGTAATGTCCTTCCATTGGCTGACGTCACCGGACCTAATTCCTGCAATTTCCCAATTGCCGATCAAAGTCGCCGGAATTGTAGATTGCACGCGCAGCGTGCGCACGGTACACGGCAGGATCCCGAAATTCAAAGTGCAATCTTTGGTACGAGAATACCGGAAGCGGAACCGGTGAAGTTGCGATGCAACTTCATCGGTGATAAGTACACCATCTTTGGTACTCGCACGAACCGGAAGCGGAACCGGTGAAGTTGCGATGCAACTTCATCGGTGATAAGTACACCATGCGTGTCTCTCTCTCTCTCTCTCTCTCTCTCTCTCTCTCTCTCGCGTTTGCTCTCGCACGAATCGAAATGTTCGAAATACGCCGAGAGATACCGCAGTTGACGCGCGAGAATCGCTCGACGGATCACGTTTTTCGAGGTAAAATTCGGTGTGAAGTCAAACAAGGCGATCCAAATAATTCCTCCCCGTCCTAACCATCGGATCTCTGAAATATTCCTGATATTTCTATATACGAGACCTCCAATACGCGCATGGAGAAGCAGGTGTTGGCCCGCAGATCGAACATCTCACCGCAAGACTAGTCTCAATCGACCAATTCGCTGCGGTTTGCAGCTGGGCGTTAATTAGCCAATTAGTAGCGGAGCGCCCAATCGAGAGAGTGCTTAACGCGCCGATTATTAGAAAGAGTGAATAATGGCGAAATAAATGTTGTTATCCCTACAAAACCGCAACACTTTCCGCTCTCTTGCCGTTGCGTACAACGCGATGGAAAAATCTTACATCTCGTATTCCATCAAATGCATATACAATGGCGGAGAGGCTGCGCGAGAGAGAGAGGAAAAAAGAGAGCAAGACGAAAAATAAAGTAGCAGAAGCGATCGTGGAATCGCGGGCGGAAAGGAGGGCATACGCGGAAGGGGTAAAAATCGTAGAAGAAGGAAGATGTAGAGAAAACCCTCGCCGCGAGCAAGCGAGTAAAGCCATGTCACGGCTGAGTGACGTTCAAATCGATGGACAAGAGAAGAAGGAACGAGGGCTCGGGTATGGAACTGGGTGGGGAGAAATATGAGGCGGGGTTGAAGAAGAGAGGAGACGCTCTTTCCGCTTTTCTGCTCGCTGCCAAATTGAGAATCGATGTTTCGCGCTCGATTCAACGGCTCGCCGCGCCGAGCCGAACCGCGCGGCGAGGCTTACCCCTTTCGTGGAAAAAAAAAGAGAGAAAAGGGAAAAAGTAGTACACTGCTGCGCGCCAGAGAATAGCAACCGCAACGCGCCGGGGACTATATGCATCGTAATATTCCTGGCGGAAGCTGATTCACGGAGAAAAGTGCGAGCTAGCGCGTCTCGCGAGGCATTCGATTTCGCGCCCCGTGTAAAAAGGAAGATGGAAATACAGACCCTCCCCAATTTATGTTTTAGCTGGAAAAAATATCGCCCGAGTGTCGCCGCGACGACGGCTCGAATTTTCCCGTCGTGCGCGCCACGTGGCTGAGAATCTTGCGCGTACGCGGCTATCCACGCGCACGCACACCACGCTGCGGCTTGTCGAGCCTTAATTACCTTAATTGCCTTAATTAAGTCGAGCCCCGTTCTTTCCTTAAGTCGATAAACCGATCCGTTCGTGCCTCATTGACGACAGCATCGCAACTTTTTTTCCCCTTCCGTTTCAATGTTCACGAAGCGAAGCTTTTCACGTCTCGTTTATGCTACTCCGCCAACACGTGGGAAAAAAAATTCTGCCTCTCTGGTCTTGCTCTCTCTGTATCTCGCCTGTATTTTATATTTCATTACGCGCAACGCGCTATCGGACCAACCGAATAATTTTCACAGCGTACGCACCCCGACGGCTATGATAAACTAATACGATAATAAATTAAGATAGAAAATAAAAACTCGAAATTTAATAGAAGGCAAGATTTAATAAAGCCGATATATAAGCGCGTTATATACGAGGCTTCCGAAGAGATCATAACGAAAAGCTTACGTCGTACAAAAGTAGCGCTTCGACCGTAAAATTAAAACCGATAAAATTTCAGTTACAAGAAAATGGGAATAGTTAATACAATAGTTGCGCGCGTGCTGTAGCCGACCAGCAACAAATACAGATACCTTTAATATTCTATTTTTCATGCATGCAAATGCTCCGGCATTGGTATTCTACGCGCTCTGTTTTATTACCAGAGGCTCTATAGCATCCCCGCGCATAATATTTACGCTCGTATCGTTTCTGCGGTACCCTTATAAAATACATATGGCAATGCGCCCGCGCATCCCGCACTAGGTACCGAGCAGATTTAATTACTTCGTTTCCACCGGTGTCATAACGATTTAATTTCGTAAATACCGAATGTGCGCCACTGCATTGCGCCGAGAGACAAAGGAACCACGGATCAACCTCTAAAGCGTATTATTCTGCAAGAAATAACACTACAATATAAAAATACAATATACACGTACACTGAAAAAAAATTCTGAATAGAAACGGAAGAATCAGAAAAATCTTGTAGGTTTGATCAAATATTCTGGTTATTATAATAGAAATTCTAATTATTATAATAAAACTTAATACTATATAATTTATGATAACCAGAATATTTGATCAAACCTACAAGATTTTTCTGATTCTTCCGTTTCTATTCAGAATTTTTTTTCAGTGTATTATACAAAAATAACGTGTACAGTATTTTATCATAATTTTTCATAATCTTTCTCATTAACTAATTACTTTTTAGAAAATTATAAAATAATCACCAAGCTCAGTTGTATTATCGAAATAAGATTTGAAAATTGAATTTTGCATCATGCACATTTCTTCCTTTCTCTCTTCTTTCTCCCAAACTTTCCCCCAACGGATAATTTCATACAAGCAACGCGCGCGCAATATAAAAGTCTTTTGCTTTAATCGTAAACAATCACGACTGTTTCCACCATCCAGACTGTCATCAACTCCCCACGAACGAATTTTGCGTCAAAGCGGCCCGTATTAACCGCCACCCCTATGGGCAACCTCGATGTATGGATGCACATGCGCGAGTACGCGCGTATTCTGTCACTGTCAAGTCAGCTGAATAAATAATTACCGCGGCCGTGGCTCCCTTCAAGCGCCACATACCAAAAATATATACGTTGCTTCGTTAGGCGTTTAATCAAGATTCGCAAATAACATGTATAACCATAATACGCGTAATTAACGCGTGCTTCCGTCATTCTTTTTTTTTTTTTCATTTCGCCATTTCGAGTTCTCTCGCCGGGCGGAAACGCGGGGTCTCTCGGAGATACGGACGGCGCGCGAGGCCGAGTCGCAGAAAGAATTCGCGTAATTTCATACGCAGCGCCGCTCGTCATCGTTGCGACTCGTAATTATACGGAGAGACGCGCACAATGTATTAATTAATAATAATTACTGCGCCCGTGCGTAATGTACGCGTTATCGACGATATTCTCTTTGGAAATGATACGAGCGGTTTGTAAATGACTGTGCGGCATTAAATCGTGTCTCTGTAACATTGCGCCCGCCGTCTAAATCCGAGTCCTGCTCCGAGCGGTCGACATTATCGATTCATTTTACGATTATAGCCAATTGTTTACCACGATTCGGGCGCAATTACGATACATTAATCAGCGGTTTTGGGCCGACTGTCCATCGACGTTACCATACATAAGATAGCGAATCCCGTCGGTTAGCCAATAACTGTTTTTAAACCCGGTGGACGAATACGCGCGCGGCTGCAACCTCCCGGTTTTAATCGACACGATACACATGCAAACGGAGGGGCCGGGGAATTTCCTTTTTCACAGGCGGCATTTTTTTTCGGGGTGGAAGATTCTCATTCGTTTTTTCATTCATTATTTCCACGGCGCGTCATTTGTTTGCCAACGATAGACGTCGAACCGTCACTTATGAATGTCGATACGAGTACACGTGGCTTATCTGACGGATGCAGCCGGCCGTTTGGCGAATACGCCAGCGTGATATTGCGCACGGGAGAAGAATGCACGAGCGGCGAAATAGAAAAAAAATGGTCCATAGCCACGGTCGACTAAAAGCTGCGATGAAATTCGGAATGGATCGTCCGCGCGCACGCGATCATACTCTCGATGTGCGCGCGCGAGGGCAGGAGAAACAAAAGTATCGCGGCCCGGTTAAAAGTCTAAATAACGCCACCTCCCATCGGTCCACTTTTTTAATGCCAGATATACAGTAACGATAGGCAGGGAAGCGGCCGATAAATCGGTCACTTCGGGAATAATAACGTCTCGCGTATTCGTTTGCATGAATTTGCAAGTAACTTTCATAAAATAAAAACGCCCACGGGGGCTTCGTGGATACGCCACTAAAGTGCCGAGAAGGCAGTTTATCGGAATTTTAATAAATTACATCGTTTTATGTGCATATTTAAAAAACAGTACCGAAGCGTCAGATTGTCTCGTAACGGCGATATATCCGCCACCGACGTGCCGTCTCCCGGAAATGCGCATATTAGTCGCCGCGCCGTCGCACATGTACACGCGCGAGCGAGCGGGCGCGTAAGCATCTTGGAAACTTTGTATGCGCGAATGCTATGCGAATTAATTAAATCACCGTGTCGCATTTCGTAATTATGCATAGCCACGCGCGCGCATATTGTACAAATGTGTCATCGAGACACACAGCGCGTGGCTTTGTGAAACGCAATACTCTATATTTTCAAACGCAAGATTATTACGCGCGCCATGTGTAATATCATAATATCAGCCGTAGTGCCATTATAATGTTCGACGGCAAACTGGCAAACAACTCGGTAAAATTTTGCGAAATGTCGCGCGCTATCGCGCAAATAAACTGCGTTACCTCCTCTATCGCGCGCGAGTCAAAGGTGGCCCGAACTCTTGATAGCGCTCGATCTCTCTTTCGGAAAATAACAAGAGTATATATATCACGAATTAACGGCGCGTCGTCCGCTTTTATGCGCTCTTTACCTAAGGAAAAGCGCGACTCCTTTGATCGAATCTACATAAACATCTCGCCGAAATGTTCCGATCCGTGGTGGAGACGCCGATCTTGGAGACGACTTCGGGAGAAGTCCCGAGGGAAACGTTGCAGAAATGTCATGTGGCTAAACAGGAAATTAAACACGTTTCTTACTATCGTAGCGGTCATATTTACGCGGCTACAGTTCCCCTTCTCCCTGTAACGCCATGCAAAAAGAGCGACGCTGGTCGACAGGAAATTAAATACAATGCGGCGAAGAAGTCGTGCACTCGAAGAGGAAGTCTTGGCGCGGCGGTTACGGCTAATTCGAGTAAACTCCCAACAAAGTTACAAAGTTCAAGGGGTCAACTCGATTTAGTATACCTGTAACGAGAAAGAAAGGAGATCACAGCGTGGCTTAAGCGCGCTCGTAGATGCACGACAGAGAAAGAGAGAGAGAGAGAGAGAGAGAGAGAGAAAGAGGAGAGAAGAGAAAAGGAGAAGACACGGCCACCGACCTGCAGTCTATACTCACCATCTAGCAATTATGCGACTTTAATCCATCTTTAAACGCTTCTTTCAAAGAGGAATAATGTACCGCTCGCAAATTCTCGTGCCGCGCGAATTTACTCGCGCGCGCGCGCGAGAGAGAGAGAGAGAGAGACAGAGAGAGAAGAGGTATACTTTGTCGCGGGCAGATTTGCATTAGTCATCGGACGCTTACGCGTGTACTTTGAAACTAACCGAGGCCACGCGCGTCAACCGCAAGACGCATGACTACTAAAATCACCGTATAATTTTCCGATTTCCGGCACACGCGAAAATCTTGCCGGCAACGACAGACTTCGCCGTAGGGATGTAAATATTTACGTAGGTGCGCCGCCTGTACACGTACGTAAGATATACCGGAAGATCAACGCGGGGAGGAGAGTTTCAACAAGGTTTTGCGCGGCTCGCTGGCTCCGCTAATCGGATATCTCCTCCGCTAGCGCGACGCTACGCTTATTGTTAGTCGCTGCTCTAAAATCCAACGGGGGCGTTAAGCGCGCGAATCAAAAATTTATATAATGTGACGTATCGCCATTAACGCGTTATACGTATCGTATTACATCGATTGCCATTTCAGAGAGCACCGACACTTATACGTTATTCAACGACGCGAATCACCTTTCCATCCTATTCGATACCTAGTTACAACTCCGTCGCGGGAATTCGCAGACATTCTGCGAGGTTTCGCCGCGCCTAATCGGATATCTCGACGACTTGTACGATGCGTTAGAGACACACGTGGCATATGCGTTTAATGTATATATGCACGTGAATGTAATTTGCAAGTACTGCAACGCGGCGCGCACGTATCTAGGAGCCGTTCGTTAAGGACAAAATACTCGGAAAGCACCAAAAATTTTACGAAAATATAAACGTAATAAATGTAGCAAAATTTCCTTTATATAACCTTTCTTTTAATTATAAAATACACTGTTAGAAGCAATGTGTGTGAATATCACATACTTTTGGCGTGTGATGTGTGTTCTCCGTTTTAAGAATGTGAATTTTTAAAAAAACGTGAGAATATCACACATTTTAAAAAAATTCACATACTCATAGACGTCTTAAAACGGAGGACACACATCACACGCCAATGATGTTCACACATTATTTCTAACAGTATATATTATAATAATGATGAAGAATCATATATTAGGTTTCTCCTTTATACTTTATATATCATTATTTTCATTAAAGAATTATAAAGATACTGCCGTTCAAATACTGTCGTGTATTTGTGCGTATAATTACACGATATTACGCTGCGCAAGTATTTACGATAGAATCTTGTTAAGACTGGACGATATTAATCGCGTGAAGCATTTCTTGCAAATCGCCCGAGTCATCCGGTCGTCCAGTTATCCGATTGGATTTTGCAACGAGGTTTCCACGAAGTGGCTGGATTCAATCACTAAAGAAATGCGCGTGGCGTCTTGTTCGACAGCAGAGCCCACGGACGATCTATAAGGTACCGGAGAAACGATCGCGGTGTAGTAAGACCGGTTCTGAGAGGGTCCACGGGCTTGCCGGCGAGGAGTAGCAGGAGCCGTAACTTCGTACAGCTTTGCGGAGGCCGGGCTGCTCTCTATCGTAAAGCGAGCTAGACGGTCTAAGGGCTTTGCCTTACGGTGGGATCCTGCGTTTGTGATAGACTTCGGATGCTTGCGTTTACAAGAGCTTGGTACTCGACGAAGAGAAGCCGCGGCACGTCTGCGAAGTTACGTCGTCCGCGTTTGTAAGACCATGCAAGGATATACAAGACTCTCACGTACGAAATAACACGATTAATTTGATGTTCTTTAGGAAACATGTACATACATATATATATATATATATATATATATATATATATATATCGGTGTTGAATTATCACATTACTCCTGACGTCCGTTTGAATTAGTCTTTTAAAATCACATTCTCGCGGATTGTAAGCGATATTGTCACTGAAATGGCGTGCTTTCCGTGCGCGAGGAGACGCTGAACGGATCATAGCTGTCGGACGGCCGATGGTTCTCCAGGGGTATGCTACGTAGTCGTAGCCGTATTCAGGTACATAAGTGGCCACCTGCGTGCGCCTGTGTATGTGTGTGTGTGTGTGTGTGTGTGTGACGACGGGATGTAGCGTTGCCGAGGTATGAGTAACATGTTGGGCGTATTCGAGTGTTGGTGGACAGGTACGGGCTATGGCCGTGCTAAGTAAATATATTTAAGGCTGTAAGTGGGTGGCCGTAAGAGAACGCACGAACCAAGTTGAGTGCTTCTTACACGGCAAACGCAGAACCTGTAGCGTGTACGTACATGCAATAGTATACACGCGGATAGCCAGAGAGCGATAACCTCGCGCGATCTTTCAATTTCGATCGAGTGACGGACGACGCTCGATCTGTCTTTTAACGAAGATTGGCGGAGAGAATTTTCCTTCGAGCAAACAAGCGCGAATCTCTGTACGACTTAAGTAAAAACTGCTCGTTGAAATCGCCCGAGTGGTTGATCGATCGCGTTAGATTTGAGCTTCATTAAGCGAGAATTACGAAGGCAGAAAGGGACAAAATAAATAATCGTAAAAAATGACCCTTCTGTCGCAGGTACTAATGGACCTTTTTGCACCGCGCCCTTTCTACGTTATAGCGGCGGAGTGCCGCTGAAAGGTGACACGCCTTTCGTTTCGTTTTCTTCTCTCCTTAACAGGCTATCTCTTAACGGCGCTAGACGATGATCGATCTGTCGATAAAATTCCAAATGTTCAAATTGTAGAATGTCCGGGGGAATGGAGGAGGGGAAATCGTCGACGCCAGACGATGATTTTACAACGTTTCTAAAATAAGTCGAGATAACGATAAGCCGAGAATGTACTCGTTGATCTTGGACTCGTATTTTAAACCACAAACATAACAAAAATCTGAATATATAAATATTCAGAGGCTCTAAATATTCACGGTTCTTTACATCGTTATTAATAAACTTTCTCGGAGACGCGCACTTTGATCGTTACCAGGCTTTTCCCCGCTAAATTTAATCCGTTATCGCATTACGTAGACGCATTCCCGGTAATCGTCGAGCCAAGGAGGTCCCGAGCAAATGTGTTTATCGGTTTTAAAGAGCAGGACTTAAAGAATGAGAGTTGACGTTGCACGCGCGCGAGGGTGAGTAAACGAAAAAGGGAGAAGGTATAAAAGGAGCTCCCGCGAGGTCGTGGAGTAAAGGTGGAGTAGATAGCAAGAAAATTAATCGCCCCTCTTACTCCCCGTCGCTCGTCGCCCGTCAGAGTTGTCGTCGTCGTCGTCGTCGTCGTCGTCATCATCGCCGTAGTTGTATTCCTCCTCGACGCGTCGCGATTCTCGCGCGACCGTTTATTCAATTTCGCCGAGCGTCTCCGCGAGATTTTAATTTTTATCCTCGTACCGGGAATAATTCGTAGTGTCGTGCGACGATTATTTCATACACTTGAAATCGTACGACGTAATCGCGCGAGCGAGTAAATTTTTCGCGAGAGGAAAAAAAATATATTGCATGCGTTACGTCAATCGACACGTTTCGCATTGAACGCGTATGAATAGACGTAAAAATTTTCGCCACTCGCGCTCGACGCGCGGGGATGTTCAAAAATCGATAATGCCTTTCGGATAATTCCGCTCTCTCGGAGGAATTGTGCTTTTCAATTCGTTTTACGCGCGGAGGAAATCGCGGAATGCGAGAATTCGACTAGCCGGAATGCCACGAGAAACCGTTACGAATCTAAATGAAAAATGCATCTTATGCAGCGCGTGGAAGCCACAGATGTGTACGAGGGTTTCGGATGCTAATGCAATCGATCTATCTTGCGCTCTTTTCACACTTTCCTAAAATAAATCTCATTTCATAAAGTAAATCGGAATGGACTTGAACAAATTCCTTCGGTGCTCTAAATTTTATATACACACACACGCACATGCACACATACTTAAGGGACATTTAATTTCCTAAAAGCATCTAGTATGTTTAAAACATTTCTGAGTGTATCGCATTATCCCGCGCAAATGACCACCTTAATTTAATTAGTGGGCGTTGTTAAACCCGCCACGTCGATATCAAATTATTGCCGAACGTAGCACAGATTCGCAAGTGTTTTCGTAAATAATTTGCCCACTGGTTGTTATGACGTACACACAGACACACGTGCGCATGTATACGCCGCGAATCGTTTATCGCGTCGCGTGTAGTGGATTATGTCGACTGGTAATATTAATTACCGCAAGATAAAATGCAACTAGCAGGCGAAACGTTATTGGTAATCAACTGCGCTGTATACGGGACATTCACGGACGCATTAACGGCGCACACCCGGGAATTAATATCCTCGCATCTCGCGTCTCGGGAAATATTTCCGTTTACGATAAATTCCAGGGGCAGAACGGCGGTGGAATTCCTGCCGAGTCCGGGACGCAGGCCGGAAGTCTAAATGAAAATCGCTCGGCTTGGTCTACGGTAGTATAACCCGGGCGAGACTCCGTGAATAGCAGTCGCAGTCACGTGCAATACGTTCCGACAAATAACTTGTACAAGGATCGCAGAATCGCCCGCGGCAGGATGAAGATTCGGCACGATACATGCCACCGAATAAGCGGTGTGCACTCTCACTGCACTAGATAATATGGATTACGCGCTATCCCAGTGAATTCGTACGTCGACCATTAATTGACGGTTATCGCGGTAACGAAACACGTAATAAGGGCACACATCTTCATACTCGTGGCACTAAGGAATTGAAACTCTGTTAATCATGGAAAACCGTAAATAGATATTTCGAGGAAAGAGAAATTGGGTCCCTCTTATTTAACAGGCGATTTGCTCTTTATTAATTCATTGCCGTTCTAATATCGGAATACCTCGGGCCACATTGCGCCATCGAATGCAATCATGCGCATACGTGATGCCGAATACCTTCTACCCTAGAATCGCAGATATTCCGTCGACGGGATACCGCAAAATGCGCGCTTTCGTGCGCTTGCGTATTGATTGCACTAAAAAAAATGTACCGGCAGCAATTAGTGGCTCAAAGATTCAGAAATGTAATTTTCCAAGAATCCCTAAAATGCTCTATTACATATTTAGAGGTCTTGGAAATCATGGAAAACTCACGTATAAAATAAGAATCCGAAAATCCGCGCTTTTTATTAGCGATCAGTTCGTCAACCAGGTAGTACTCGCTAGGAAAGGGAAAAAGTATATAAAAATGCCTCTTTTATGAAATACTCCGAGAGGCGTCTGTCTCTACATATAGAAATCTCTCCGGAGAGATTGAAAATTCCATTTTAAATCTACAGAGAAAAAGAGGGACATTCCCGCAGACTCCAAAGGTAAAGCGCGACTCGAACTGTGTAATATTCCAAACGAAGAGAACAAACAGGGATAGAAGCGTCGCCGTCCAAGTGGCGCGTCCTCCCAATTACGTCCAAGTTTAACGTTTCGCCGTAATTAAATGAACCCCGCGATTAACGAGCGAGCAAAGCTGGTCTCAGCCGTGGGAAAGCGCATTATAAATTGAAAGTAAAGCACTCCGATATAATTTCCCCACTCGCGGTCCATTGTGTACATGGGTAATTCCAAGTTTAGTAATGTTATCAATCTACAAGATTCAATAATAACGATTCAATCATGTGTGTAAGTTTCCTAGTTCGCGGAAGGGCAATCGACGCTCTCCTTCCTCATAATAAATCGTTGCGGATCATTTCGTAATTTTCCCGTAATCCGCTATCGAAAATAACTTAAGCGACGTCAAAGTCGCAACAGGGCAAGTCGTAAATTTCGCGAAATCGCGGGCGACACTTTGTGATTTCGCTAAAAACTTGGCGCGTCAAGATAAACTCTGCGCCCTCCCGCATATCAGTGTGCGCGCACACACACACACACACACAAGTATGCATGTTTAAGCAAGCGTTTGTGCAATAAGTAACGCAACGCCGACGCAAATTATTACGAAATGCGCGGCGGGGTCAATTAAAGATCCCCCGTAAAATGGGAAATTCTTGGAAACTCCGCAATGTACGAGCAATATAAATGCGCATTCGATTTGCCGCGTCTCCACGACCTCGCCCGAGCTCCGACGAGGAGATTCTTCGATATTGGCGTTTACCCCGGTCGCTTGAATTAATGTAGGTCGCACCGACCGGAAGATAAAGGAATATTATCACCGCCAATCCGGTTTCGCTCGTGATTCCCATCACATTCTTCTCAATACACTGTTAAAACGAGTGTGTGAATGTCACACACTTTTTGCGTGCGATGTGTGTCCCCCGTTTTAAGACATCTATGAGTGTGTAAATTTTTAAAAAGTGTGTAATATTCACACACTCGTTTTAACAGCGTAATCGCGAGATATGTATCTTACCATTAATAAACAATATTAAATTATCTATCCGATTGACTCGGTTGCAGAAATGTCCAGTGAGAACGGCAGCAAGATTTGTAATTATAAAGTGCGAAAGATAAACGGAGATGTATCCACTATGGGATTCAGCATCGCAGCGGAAATGACGCGGCACTATTAAGCAAGAAAAATAGCGAGAAAGCTCCCCCCGAAAGATCCTCTTAGCTCGAAACTCTTCGAATTCCGGGAACGGAACGAAATCTCATCTTGAAGGACGCAAAAGAACGAATTCAATTCCGCGTGTTAGTCTCCTTCGGCGAAGCCCTCGCAGCGCGCAACGCAAAGCGGAAATTTTCCTTTCTCGATGCTGCATATTCTGGTCGCGCTCTTCTCGCGCTTATTCCGAATTTTCCTTCCTCTTGAAGGGTCTCGGAGTAAGACGGAAGGACTCGGATAGCCGGCCGGCCCGGTTGACTGGTCTATTCGACCAAGAAAAACGATAATCGCGTGGACTCTCGCGGTAAAGTATCGAAGGGAAGCGGACGAGCATTTCCACCGTGCGTCCTCCCTCGTAGATGGAAAATTTCCC
Source organism: Tetramorium bicarinatum (assembly GCA_928718305.1). Classification (NCBI taxonomy): domain Eukaryota; kingdom Metazoa; phylum Arthropoda; class Insecta; order Hymenoptera; family Formicidae; genus Tetramorium; species Tetramorium bicarinatum. The sequence continues at coordinate 30,539,002 of OV788325.1, forward strand.
GAGCCGAGGTAAGCAGTTACGGTCGTTCGGTAAACTGCCGCGGACCACTTTGGCGGAACAATTTTACGAGCGAAAGAGGACGGAAAGGAAGAAATAAAGCGGGAGGTTGGGTAAGACGATTTCGTTACCCATGCCAACAAAATAATGTGCATTAAGAGAGCATCAGATACGCAAAAGATATCTCATATATCACGTGTGTAGGTTTCCGATTTCCCATAGAGAAATGATATAATAGATTAAACATAACTTGTTAGTTGTAACGTTTTATACTCCTGTTATAAACGCGCGATATGTTTGATCCCTCACGTTCGCTTGCCTACATTTAAAAAAAAAAAAATACGCCTATCAGCGTGGACGAATGTCATTGTTACACCGATAGAATTACAGATCGATAGTACTCCGTAAAAAATCGTGATGTATCGATAGCCTGGATCGCGTGCGGATGACGAAACGAATTACCTCCATGTTTTGTTTACAGCCAATGGCTACGACGCCGCCAGTTTTTCATCCGCGAACCGGTGAAATTTTCCCCGATCAACCGCCATCGGCCGACACGATGCGTTTTCGGGGAGGGCGGATTCGCAACGGCTCGTCGTTAAATTTTATTTCGCATCGCCGGTTAGCAACAATTTTTATTCGTAAACAATGGTTTAAATTTCATGTCAAATATTGTTACGGCAACACGGCGTACGGCAAACACGGCTCTTAATGACCGCTACTCACGTTTTCTGCGCGGCCACCACGGAAGAAAATTCGAGTTTTCCTGCCGCGTGAGACGTTGACTTACCTGAAACAGAAAAAGAGAAAACGACGTGAGATATAAACGTGGATAAAAAGTTGAGAGAATAAGACAAAGAATATATCTTTGGATCGCCTTCAAATCTTACGAGACCAAAAAGAAAAGGCGCCTCGCGAAACCGTACTTCTCACAGGGCTGGGCTGAGAAATGGTCTTTTAAAGTTTCGCCGCATACGCGAGTCATAACGGCAGACGCGTTACTACCTCTAACATTATTATAAAAATTGCAGAAGTTTGGATAGGCCGATAGCACGGCAGCCGACCTGGCCGCGAGAGCACGCTTGCACTTAATCGAAGAAGGACGAGCCAGCGCGGAGCGGCGCAGCCATTTCCATAGCAATTTCTATTCTATTTCCGTTGACGTGGCAATGGCGTTCAATTATAGACTGCAATATTGAGAGGCACGTTTTCCCAATAACTGCACCGGCTCTATCAATATCTCTTCGGCGTCGGCGGCGCCGGCGTACGCCCTTACCACGCATACGAATTCATTTCGTATCGTCCACCTCCTCTTTCCCTTCGATCACCCTTCTCGCGCATTTCCTCGCCCCTCTGATAATTATCGTATGGATCGGTGAAGCGGAAACTGCGGAATGGGAAAAAAGAACGTGACTCCCAAAGGAGAGTCCCGTCCGCCCCGCGAAAACGATCGTAACACACGCCGTGCATTTTTCACGATAATCCTTTCCGCGACATTCCGCGAAAGCACCGGGGGCACGTTTTCACAAATCCGGCACGTCGCACTTCCGATTTCCGATTTTTCGACTATTCCAACAATATTTGCGCGACACGATATTCCACGAAGTCCATGGAGTCACACCTAATTTCCGCTTTGTTGTATCTCGAAGTTCCCTCGCCCTGCCGCGTCCTTTGAAGTTAAAATATATGCGAAGCGATTTTGTCTTACCCGCCCGTCCCGTCCCTCGTCCGCCGTTTCCCTCGTCGTTTCGCCTAATTATCTTCCTCTGGCGAGAAACGAAGAAGCAAAGCGAGTGCAAAGTACGGATTCGTGCGCAAAGTTTCCAAGTCGCTCGGAACCTTAGCGTTTTGTTTGTTACTTAACGGGAAACGTTGGACAAACTTGTCTCTCTTCCTCTCTCTCTCTCTCTCTCTCTCTCTCTCTCTCTCTCTCTCTCTCTCTCTTCCTCTTTCTTACTTTTCGAATGCGACACATTTGTGAATTTCTCGAATTTACGAGACGAAGTTACGAGATCATTAGTGCACACTGTATACTCAAATCGTTGTCTTCTTACAATTTCGACTATCGCGCCGTAAGTTAGGTGCTTCCACGATCGATAAATTAATGGGCGACAGCCGGGCGCGATTCTTCCCGAATGCTCAATCACGTTCGACGATCTGATTTCCCGACAATCGCCGGCTTCCATCCATTATCGATGGTACTTGACGTAGACCATTACATAATTGCGAGTTCTCTCGCGGAACGAAGGAAGCTTTTCCACACGATTGATCAATAAGATGCGTATTGGGTTATGCAAATATCGATACCGAAAAACTGAGTCCTCTCTCGCTTGCGGAAATATACGAAAAATACGGCCAATCCGCACCCGATCCATTCCACTCGGATTATCCTATTTGCAAGAATATTTCATTCGTAGTATCCGGCACACTCGACCGATATTATTTCGCGTTACGCTATTATCGGATTCAGACATAAATAATTTCTGACGCAGATAGAATACCAATGTTTCCTAAATGATTCGATTTCGCTAATGGAACTTTAAATAAGACTTAAATTTATTAAAAGGCTTGTAAAGTTTATAAAGCGTCAGAGGGGAAAAAAAAACACTCGTTATATTTGCATTAGAAGTTACGTTCATAATTCAACTCAGTGTTCTTTATAAAATGCAAAATACATTATTAATGCGGGACACGTTTTCGCGCAAGTTTACGCACGTTTGTGCGTACCGCACAAGCTCGTTTTCTCTCGCAGAAAAAGAAAGAAGATATTAGTTTCTCAGCTAGCTTTGCGAAGGTCAACACTGTGCGTCTGAACGAGACCGTTGTGTTGCCGGTCAGTCAGTGCATGTTGAATTAGTAGTCTGTTACGGCCGTCTGTATTCAAATCATTAAATTCAGCGCTGAATAAAAATCAACCGAGACGGAACAGGAGTGGCAGAAATGGCAGAAGAGAGAGAAAGAGAGAGAAGAAAAGAGAAAAGAGGGCGATTCTCTATCGGCTCCAAAGCGAACGAATCGACTGTTTAGAACTCGGCTGAATCACAGGAGCCTCGTGTGTACAAAGATATCGCATTAATATCCCCGCGACGGAGTTCGAGGAAAAATCTCGGCGTATCCTCGCGTAAGCACGAACGTTTCGAAAATTCATATATACATGCACCGTTTAAAGCCACGACGCCGTCTGGAAAATTTGTCTCGCATAATAGCCTCGGGTAATAATAAAATATACACAGGGCGAAGTAGAGAAAGTGACGGAGGATAAAGAGAGAGAGAGAGAGGGGAATCGGTTCAAGTACCGGGAAAAGCACTCACGCAGACTGACGGACCGTGGAATAAAATAAGCGCGATATTACGAGACGCGGCCGGATAACTATACGACATCGCATAACGGCATAATTCATGAAGCCCCTGGCCCGTACCAGCCGCGGCACCGCCTCCACGAGCGCGTTAAGCGATTCCGTTCGCAAGTGTCTCGGACGATTTTGCGCGTTACGCCTCACGGGCCATTACCGCTTTTTTTACGGTGGTTTGACAAAGCGTGGCGGGATAAGCGAGGTGGATGTCAGCTGCATTAAGCGGCTGCGGAATCGGAAGAAACGACCGCGAAGACCGTAAGTTCGCGTTGGCAAACGACGTTACGACAGTTCTTGGCGACTTCATCGAGAGTTTGTCGCGCGCGTAAGGCGCCGGGTAACTGCAGCCTCGCGGCGCTCGCGCAAGAGCGGGTGCGCAAGAAGCACTTCTCCAGGCGGAGAAGAAGAAGAAGAAGAAGAAGAAGAGGAGGCGATTCAATAAAACGCAATTCCGCATGGTAAGCGACGCGAGCGATAATCGGTACGGCTGCGACTGCGATATGGTCCTCTCGACTCGTACATTCATTTCGCCTTACGGTTCTAGAGTCCTTGATTCGAGGGATCTTGTCAAAGGGCACAAAGGATGAAAGAGTCAAGGAACAATACGCATCCTAACTCACCCCGCCCGCCCGTCCTCCCTGCTCCAGATACACTGAAATTAATTATATCCGTGGGTGTACGTGACAAAGGGGAAAGGTTGTAGAGGAACGGAAACTCCGGAATGGAATATGGAGGAGTGGGCAAAAGTTAAAGAGAGAAATGGGAGGAAAGGGCACGGCGACGGGATGACGAGAGAAATGGAGGAAGTGGAAAGCCAGAGAGTATTCGTGTAACGAGCCTTCCCTATGTGCACCAGGAATGTGCGGGAGACAGTCTCGTTAATCTCTCGTCAAAACATATTGTGCGCGCTTAAAATCGCGCCGAGGGTGCCCCGGCAGCCGCGGGGGCGCGCCTTCTGCCACTTAAAAACAAAATATTTTATAGCTCCCTGCCTGCGCGCGGAAATAAGAAGGGCGAAAATTAAAATCTGTAGCGAGTCACAATAATTTTTTTAGCGCACATATATCTACGTGATAAAAAAGCAGCCTGTCCTCAACTAAAATGCATTTAATTTCATTAATGCGCGTACAGCTCCTCTCTCGCGTGTTCAGTGTTTATTAGACAAGGTGTGGCCGAGCTGGAGAGTGGAGTAGGTTCACCCACCTATCGAACCATCGGATCTCTTCCGGTGGACTCGTACACTGCGATCGAAATATAACTGCCGCGCGTTGAAATACAATTGTGAAATACAAATAACACGTTATAGTAGTAAATTTAGAAGCGCTCTTTGCTCCGTAACGTGATAAAAAAGAATTTCCGTGAAATTATCGTGCGGTAGCCGCAGAATGGACGAGCGCATAGCTTAATGATGATCACAGTTCACTTATTCATCAGTCGTTAAGGCACAGTCATCATAGTTAGTCATCGCATGCATTACATCAACTTTAATGAATTCGCGTCACAGCGAGGTCGCGCGCATAGATTATTATTAGCCGTCATCGATTTAATGTAACTTATAGTTATAATGTCAAGTAAAAAGGGCCGTGAAATAAAATAGAGAAAACGGATCTCGCTTCCCCCAAACGGAATTTCTCATGCGGAGAAACGGCTTTACTTTAAATTCGCAATCGAGTAATCGCGTGCGTGTAACTCGTGTGCTCGTCGCGTATGCCGTAACGTTAATTATTCGGGCGTCTGTAGCCTCCAAAGAGCCTCCTGGATACGATACCGTTAGAAGTGCGCGCTGTCTCGAGCGGCTCGATTCCCTTTCCGAGGGTCACCAACACGCGCGCCCGTGTGCGGCGGCTGCACATGTGTGCGCGTTAAACGCACGTAGTCGTGTTTATGCAACACGACGCGACGACTTTCCACGCGTGGGCGCGAGTGGGTGCACTAGTGCCTCGCCGGAGAGGGATAGAGGTGGGTAGACTGGACCAAACATGGATGTTCTCTCGAGACGAGACTTAACGGACGTTCCAAGCCGCGCTGCGGGATGGAGCACGTCCGAGAGAAAGGCGATTAGCCTCGTTTTCTCGAAACCATCAAACGTTCTTCTAAGCTCGTTGAATAGCTCGAGAAGAACGCGTGAGTCCCACATATGTGTGATTGTATGCACACACACACACACACATACACAATTGGGATAAAATTAGTTTATATAGAAAACGATTTTACCATTTGAAACCAATTAAAATCTGATTGCCGCGCGTTTGCCGAGATCTAAAGTAATTTAAAACTACCTTATGAACGATCCGCTGGCTAGTCAAAAGAGAAAGCGTAGCGTCCTCCGTTGAGGAAGAAAAGTTTACAGCGACAACGCGCGGCTGCCTGTCCGGCAGCATTTCGCAATTACGTTACAATGGCAAACTTGGCGAAAGAGCGCACTTCGGCAGTTCAGTTTTCAATTCTTATTTGAATTGCACGGAATAACAATGCGAAGCCCCAAGTTTCGCCCCGGTTGTCTAGTAAGCATATTTGCGCATCCCGGAACCGTCATCTTAAAGCAAGGAGCATCTACTTTGAGGAAAAACTGAGGGCGCAACGTCGATTATTTGGCCAACTTTCGGAGCGGCGCGGCGCGCAAACGAGGAAAACTTTCGCCCCGTTTTCAGTATACAAGATAAATTGTATTTATATGCACGAGCAAATGCATGATATCTTATCCCTCCCATAATGACAAACACGTAATCTAATCAACGAAAACTTTAGTTATAAAGGACAAATAAGCTATCGCGTTCTCAGACTCGGAGAAAACTCGCCTGGCAACACTGGATTTTGCATGTACGAGAACGTATCTTGGCTCTCCACCCACGAACATTTAGCGAAATGAAATGATACCAAACATACTTGTCGGCGTTACGCCAAGCGATCGAAAATCACTTCCTCCGTTTTTGTTCCGCTCGAGAAAATCCGAAGAATCCCGGTGCACCGAGGCGAGTTATCCTTATCTAGAAGTGGAAGGTCGTAGGCGGTTAGATTTCATAAGGAGAGATACGAGTAATTGTCGGTCGTGCCGCGCGACAGACTGTCGCCGAACGGAGTTGGAAGAAATGAAAGTAAGAAAGAAAGAATGAAAAGGAGAAAGAAAGAAAAAGAAAGAGAGAGAGAGAGAGAGACAGAGAGAGGAAAGCCAAACTGAATTGAAATTGAATGAACGAGAGAAAAGCTCCGCGAATCGGAATTATTGCCGATATAATAATACCGGTACCGACAACGAGTCGCTGTATAACGAGGAATTTCCTGGTGTATTAGAGCTATATAAACTCGAAGGTATATTCTTGAGTTGGCAACCGTTGAGATACGTGCACGAAATAAAAGGAAAAAAATGAGATAGGAGGGGAACATCTTGGTGAAATACGCGATAGAAAATGCCTGAAACATTTTATCGATTGTAATACAAGGACATCGATATCCTCAAATTTTATCAGTCAGATTTCGAAATCGAGGGAAAAGAGAAGCGTGAGGGGAAAATTTGTTAATCTAGCAACGAACTAAAATATTAAAATAAAAAAATATATATATATATCTGCAAAAGGAATATTTAAAGCGATCTCGATGCACGGAACAAGTATCGAGTGCACATAAAAGTTTTTTATATACAGACAAAAACACGATGTACAATAATTGTATTAATATCTTGATTAATATTGTGTAATAACAACTGCATTAAAATTATTATACGCTGGTTATTATCAATGCGATCCAATTTCTCATCCTCTGACGTGAAAGGAAAAACAGCGTGAAGGACGGAAGATACAGGCGCAAGAAGAAAAGTCGAACAGCGTTTTCTAATCCATCTTAACGTCGGCCATTTCATTATTTCGCGTCTTGACATCCCTCAAAGGTCGCTTAAGGCCGCCCCTTGATGTACCAGACTCAATAAATGGATAAAGGAACGCGATGATGCCCGGCGATATGCAAAACGCAACGCCCGCCGGATCTGTCGCATAAATATGCATTGAGCGCGTCTGGATTCACGTTGCATTAGTTTCGAGCAAATTATTTAGAATCAAAGCGACGCGATTGTTTTATTTACCATCGTGGCATCGCGTACGAAATTTCAAGCAAAATTGGACGAACTTTTTCGGATTGCCGTTTTATCAAAAACGAGAATCGTAGCCAAGCGTAAATTTCAAGCGTAAATAACGTAAGAATAATTCTCGATTAGATCGTAGTTATTATTAAAAGTCTTCTTTCCGTTAGAGAGGAAATTTAGCAGGTCTGTAAAGTTGGCATTCTAAAATGCAAATTTTTATAAAATTAATATGGCATTTAATTGTCCACAATTTGTCCATATTTATCCATAAATAATCGTTTTCTGTCCATTTAAACAATTAAAAATAAACAACAAAATTTTATCATCAACACCTGTAAATGTTTTTTTTAATTATATATAAACTCTGATTGTACATCATTTGTTTATATTTGTCCATAAATAATACTATCTACCTACTGTTTTCCTTTCTTCTTTTTCTTCTTTTCCAGGAATATTGAAATATTTTATTTCTATAAAAATTTCATAAATAATTTGTTAGAAATTATTTTACATGTTTTTTCTCACGTTTTATTTGATCATTTTATAATTCATAATATAATTTTTAAAAAATACATTTAGAAATACTGATGAGAAAACTTTTTCGTTTATTTTTAATTTTTCCTTTGCAAGGTGGATAAAAAACGATTACTTATGAAGAAATGTGGACAAATAGTGGACACTCAAGTGCCATATAAATTTTGTAAAAATATACATTTCAGGATGTCAACTTCACAGACCTGAATTTAGTATAGATGTACTTCGCTTAAGGTAAATTCTTCATAATACGGGTCATAGCCCTCGAACGTCATCCCGTCGCGAAGAGGAATTGCAAGCTCGGTAGGTAAGGAATGCGCGCGCGTTGTGGAAAGCTCGAAAGCTCGCAAAAGGAAGAGCTGAAAAAGCATACAGGAAGGAAGCTTGTCGCCCGTGCGACAGCGTGAGCAAGATGGATGAAAGTTTTTTTGGGTCCCGAGAAGCTCGGAAGCCTGCGAAAACTGAAGAGTAACGAGCCAATTTCCACGAGACGCTCGCGCGCCTGCCACCCTTTCCAAGACGATAGGGGGTGGATTGTAGAAGGGTTCCTGGTACTACCGGCGACTTTTAGACTGCGAATCTAAGCGATGTGGACTGTAGCAATCTCTACCTCTGTGTGTGAGTGTATGTGTAAGAAACGAGCGAGATCCAGGAAAGTCCGATCTTACCGAGAGCAGAAGGAGCTTTCAGAAACCGCAGATTAAAGTATGACGGCAAGAACGGAGTAAGGTTCACGAAGAAAATGACTCGTTCTCGTCGGAGGACAATGAACCTAAGGCCTTTTGTCGCGAAAGCTATCTCTGAAGCTTAAATGCTTCTCAAATTATACGCTAGAAATGCATTAAACTGCCGAGATACGCGTCTATTGGATATCGCATTAGAAAAAGAAAAACGCATAGATACCACTGATAAAATTATACTATATACAAACAGTATATAAATATGCATATATAGAAATACACATAATACAAAACGCAGTTATCAGCATTATTCAATAATTCGTTTTGCATAAAATAGGGAAAAAGGACGAGGCGGTTTTAATTAACTCCGCAATTGCTAATTATTATGTCATTAATTCGTTATACGAGGTATAATTTAGCTTTTACATTTACGTACTCGTATAATGTAAATTTTCACCGTTGCAATTACACCGTTCGATCGTCGCACTCGTCACACGTACGCGTTGCGTACATAGCGGCGCGCACTTCGGTTACATTAATTCCTAAGTAAGTATCCGATAACGCCCTTTACCTAAACTGCCTTTGATGTGGTTCGCCTTCATCGGCGGTTTCGACGCTCGGACGGCATACCGCTCTCAAAGTAGGGAAACGCGCGCGGGAACGCGCGATATAATATAAAATTATTTTTTTTACAGAGGACTATTTCGATCGCGCGCGCGCGAATCATGGTATCATTACGAGTTTATTTCAAAGGAACTCGACGAGACGCGGAAATCCCGAAGTGAGACGAAGCGCGATGGGATACACTGTAACGAGGATGTAGAAAGGATCCCGAAGGTTTATCCTTCCCTCTACTCTGTTCGATGTCCCGTTATTGAGAAGCTGCTTTACCGTCTATTTACTTTTTATTATCTTCGTTTATTCATGTGTACGTGCTCGCGCATGCTGATATAATATTATATAATGTACGAATCGTGATGCTATCCGCGAGGCGGAATATAATGGAAATATTGAACAAGTCCCGACCGACCGACCGACCGGCCGATAGTTAAATTCAAAGTACATATCGCGCTGAAGAAAATCCATAAGGGAAACCATTATACGAATGCTTATTAGAATGCATATTCACGGGGAACTAACTTGTATGAAATGTAGACCGAGGGAGGGGGAAAAACCGCAAAGATTTCTCAAGAGCTTTGTTCGTGGGCGTTTAATGGGTGGCGCTCGTAAAATACTTGAATCTCATACGAAAATTACCGCCTGACCCCGATATTTCCGCCACCTTCCCTCCCGAAGCTACTCTTTTCCCTGTTAGTCGCGTGCCGCCGCGAGCCCTGCGATTATTTGAGATATAAAGTCGACCTACTTGCGATCCTTTTTCCAACGTATCGTTAAACGCAGCGAAAATCATTTAATAGCTACCTTGTCGTACGGAGCCTCAAAGATCATGCGATATTTCTTGATACGTACGCTTTACGAAGGAAACGGTAATCTTCCTCAGTTTTGATAAAACGTATTTCAAACATTTTCTAAAAAGGCCTTGCTCGAGGAGTAATTATAGATACCTACTTTCCTACTTTAACAGGCACGTGTGCTCCAATTTCCTCGCCTTAAAACGCTATTTTGTAATATATTAAAAAACACGTATATCCACGACGAAGTCAACTTTATGCATTGTTAGGCAAAGCGGTCGATTCTTCCACGCGAGATTCCGGGGTTCGTCGGGTCTTATCGAGAAGTTGCACGAATTAAGACTCCTCCTCACGTACTCGAACTGGCCAAATAAGGAGGCACCCTCGAACGACGACTTGTCCCACAAACTACGCGAATACCCGGAGGAAGGAAGAGATACGCGTAGAAGGCACAGTGTTCAAGTATTAATTAAAGTCCTCGGGAAATTTGACGAAATGACACGACACCGACCGAAAATGGAAAAAGTTTCTCCAACGTTATTTGAGCGAGCGCAAATTGCGAGCAACAGTTCGAACGCAAATGCTTTAATATAATTATTCATATTAGTTGAACAACAAATGTGTGTTTACTCCTCTCTCGGCTGCGTATCGGCAACGGTATCGTCTCTCGAAGCGCATTAACGTAATTACGTAAAATTTATACCGTAACCGAAGGCGGCAACAATGCGGTTTGCCAAGGTAAATAGGATCCGTCTCGATTTACTCGCATCGGCAAACGGGGCAAGTTTGACCGTGGAGACCGAGCGAAATGAATAGGCATACCAGCGAAGTTCTACATTAATCGGCGCGTTCTGTATTCTAGCGATACTAGCTAGGATGAATAATTAACGAGAAGCTCGCGTCATCGATACCGCGAAAATCCACTTGATGCTCGATTGCCCGCAATTTCCCCGAAACTGTCTCGACGCCGCGCTACGATATTAATCAAACTTAATTTCTCCCACGCGAAGAGAAAGAGAGGGAGACAGAGACGGAACGAGAGCGAAATCGACACGACCACACGACGGCGACGCGACACCGTTGTCCCTGCTGTCTATCAATTATCGACTCGTATACACGAAGGAAAGGCGTAGAGCGAGTGTCGCAAACACTTACACCAGGCGCATATACGCCGGTTGACACCGTCGTATCGAAAGACATGCCCTCGTTCTCCTCGCACACACGTACCCTCACACACACACACACACACACACACACACATACGGCGCATGTACGTAACTCGACCGGTGTATACACGTATAGCAGCCGCGAGACACGATCTAACGACGGACGGGTCAGGCGTCGCCGTAAAAGGCCATTAATGTCCATCGTTCATGTCCACCGTCGTCGTCGTCGTCGTCGTCGTCGTCGTCGTCGTCGTGTATCGCTGATGAGGGAAGCGAAAATCACCGATCCTCGAGACGCTTTTTCCGAGCCCGAGGTAAAGTCAGTGCACACGCCGGGCTTCCGGCTTTTCCCGGAATAATCGCACGGCAGACTGCCGCGCGAAATTAAATCCACCGTCAGCTGACTCGTCGCGACCCCCCCGTCGTGCGTTTTGTTTCACCCCGCGCGCAGGGTGACGGTCTCATCGGGCCGAGCGAGGGGGATTCTCTTTATTTAACCGTGCGACGTCTCTGCTATTCGTATATTCATTCTCCGATAACAAGAAACGGGGATTCGCGGAACGAACCCAGTCACCTATTGACATTTCTTTGTTTGGGAGTCCGGGAAGCAATTTAGCGCGCGCGCGCACGTACGTACATACATCTACGAGCACAAAGCGATCTATTCGTGATTCAGCGATTCGCGGAGAACAAATACGGGGGATTTCGCGATGCATTCGATATCGCGGACGCGTCGTGTTATCTTAAAATAATTACACGGGGAAAAATGACGGCATGGAATCTCGATTTTTGGATAAACTTTAGGTCTACGCACTGAAAAAAAATTCTAGGTAAACTTGTAAGATGCATTTAGTAATGCAATTTTTAAAATACTTAGTTATTATTACCAAATATAATAATAATAACGAAACGTTTAATAATAATTATGATCACTTCATTTTTTATAACATTATTTTGTTATAACGATCTGTAGATTTAGTTGAAACTATTTCACCAAGGTTCTTGGTAAGTTTCATCAAGATTGGATTATTATAACCAATTATAATATCTAATCTTTTTTTTATTATAACCAATTATAAAATCTAAATCTTTTTTCTCAGTGTGTATACAAGAAAATTTACATGTCACGCAATAGTGTTTTAATTTTGTCGCTTTCCTCGATGGATTTAAATGTCCTCAAACACACTTGAGAGAATTGACCAATCTTGGACGAAAAATAAGGCAGCCACTGCCTTGCTGTTCGTCTATGATTGGTCGGTAGCTTAAGTCTCAAGTTTTACTGCTTAAATTTTTCCACGTGTGGCATTGGGCCTTTGATTCGTCGAAGACGTATCGATAACGAGCCTATGAAGAAACGATTCTTTCTCGAGTCCTAAAGACCTACGAAGCGACGGTGGCGGCGATACCGGGGAATATTTATAAGTTTCTCCTATGGTTAAGCAGCGGAGCGACCCGCGGCACCGAGGTATGCATTTTCCGCGCGAAGACAGCGAGATTATTACCGGCGATATTTCATCGGCCGCTAAAACCAGCCGGCCTTTCGGGACGCCGCGCCGTGCGGAGTCCCTTCTCTCCTCCTCTCTCCCACTCGCCGCTTGCATTAAAGGTCCTCGGCGGCAATTGTAAAATGTAACTACGCTACGTGTAAGCGCGCCGCGCTTGGATTTATGCTCCGCTCGGCCCGAGAGAGAGATAAAGGGAAACCGAGGGAACGGCGCTGTCTTTCCACCCGAAAATGTATTCGAGCTGAATTCCACGTGAGACAATATTTTTTTCGGCGCGATGGAAAGGACGAAAGACCGGCGAGAGAACGCAATACGAAAGTTTCTCGCGTGGTTTTAATCGTTTTAATTATTGACGGCCGCCAAGCGGTTCCAAATATTCTCGAATGAATCGTGGAGCAGCCGGCGAATAATTCCACCGAATCTCGTGACTGCGAAATCTGGCCACGTTACGCCCTTGCGCGCTCCCGGACCCTTCCGCGATCACCCCGAAAGCTGTTTTTCGACGCGCTCCGGGATCGACCTCTCCTGCCCCCGCGACGCCCCGCGGAGACAATAAAATCTAACGCGCGCCGCTCCACTTTTATTTTCGTTTTCTCTTCCTCCCTTTCGACGGAGCGTTCTTCGCGCGTCGAGCGTCGTAACGTAGCGCGACGATAAAGCTGGTCGAATATTTTTGCTCAATCGATATATCGCGTGTACTTTTTTTTATAAATTGTTATCTCGGCCATTGGTCAACGCGTATATCGCGAAATGAAATAAAAAAAAACTGCCCGACACCGCGGAACGTTACAAATATTTTGCCGGCGTATTTCGCCGGCCGTCGAATTTACGCTGCGACCATCATTAGAACGGTCATTATTTCGCCAAAACCGCGCGCCGGCCGAGTTTTCGCGATATAGAATTCTCGCTTACTAATTAACGAACGGCCGCGGGAAATTTAGCGATAAAAACATAAACAAGGGACACGCGATACGACGATAATTGGCATCTGTCGCGGCCCGTTCATTCGGAGAAACCGCGCGCGGTCAAAGCGTTAATTTCAAAATCCGCTTCCCCTCATTAGCGAATCGCCAAGATTGAGCGCGCGCGCGCGCGATCGTCCAACTTGCTCCGATTCTTTCCCAAGTTTCTATTAACAGAGCCAACAACGCTGAGGCCCTTGTTACGACGTTATCAGGGGGGGATAAGCTCGATCTTTAGCGCAACTCCACCGGCGTGAACGTCTACTTATTACCGGAACAAAAGTTTACGGGAGAGAAAGAGAAAGAGCGAAGCGCGCGTCACTTTCCAACCCGGCGCGCTCATTTGACAAACGTCGCTCCGAAATAGCGTTTTGTTTTCGAATCGCGCGCGCGTGTCCCTTTAAAAAAGACTGGTATCACAACTTTGCACATTTCAAGCAAAGGAGTAAAGAAACTTGAATTGAAATTTTTTAAAATGTTTAAATCTCTCGCGAAATGTTATCATTCGCGTTTCGGCGTTTCTTGAAAGTTAAATCGTGGACGAAAATGAGAGAGACGGGGCGCGCGCGCGAGAGAAAGAGAGAGAGAGAGAGAAAGAGAAAGACTCCAACGCGAGAGCGGCAGACTTCAGGGGGTCCTCGATTTGAACACCACTGGTTCGACGAGACGCCAAGAATGCGAGAATGCCTCGATAGCGGCGTAACACTTAACGCTTAACGGAGGGAAAGGCAGGGCGCGCTTTTGTGCCTTCAATCGCACGCGACCACATTTTTGCGACGTAATACGCGCGAGGGGGAAAAAAAGGGAAGAAAAACCGGGGAAAACGGAGCAAAAGCGTCGCGCTCTCTCTCTCTCTCTCTCTCTCTCTCTCTCTCTCTCTCTCTCTCTGTCGCGCGCGCCGACAGATTCCGCCTTCACGAGATGCGAGCACGAGAGACGGCAGCCTCTCCGCTCTTTCTCTCTCGCCCTCGTGCCGCACCGCGGCCGCGTGTGCCGAAACGGAGCGGAAACTCACCTCGGTGGCGGCGTCGCATCCCGCGAGGATCACCACGGCCGTGCTGACGAGCAGAAGTATCCAGCGTATCCTTAGTCGCATCTTTCTATCCCGTGATCCCGACTCGGGGGCCCCGCTCGCCCGGCGCCCGTCCCGTATATGCACGCGCACGGAATTACACGGGGAAACGGTTGGCGGTGGCGGACCCGAGAGACCGCGCGCGCGAGACCGACGTTACCGCGTAAGACGACGGCGCGCGACGAGGGCAGTACACCCGTGACAAACGCCGAGACGGACGAGCCACTCGACGGGGGCTCGAGGGGGGGAGGAAAAAAAAGATCTCCCGGAACAACAACGCGCGACACACACCACACTGATCGATGAACCGCGAGACACTGGGCGGCGCGACGATCGCCCGCTACCGTCGAACAGACCGACCCGACTGGCCGCCATGCTGCCTCGCCGCGCCGCGCCCGCGCGCGGCGTCATCTGCCACCGGGCGAATCGAGGCGCGCGCGCACGCGGCGCCAGCGCTCCAGTGGCGGCAATTTCAAACGCGCCGACTGCGCGAATTAGCGTATACCGCTCTCTTAATGTTCACCAACAAAAAATCACAAAGATGTCAAAATCACTTCAAAATGTCGTTTTATCGCTATAGCGTTATTTTGATGTCAATATGTCATTATAATTTTTGTTCTGTCTGGGTTTAATTTATTTTTTATCTTTCTCTCATTCTTAAAACTGGAATAATTAGATTGCCCGCATTAACAATTCAGCAACAATAAAAGTATAATACACTAAAAACACTTTCCCAATAAACAACTTTAAAATAACAATAATATAATGTCAATGTCATAATTTTCTATTCAACAATATAGCTGCAATGTGACATGTTTTGTACAGCAATTACATTACTGTTTCTTTGTGTTTACTAGGTTATATATCGATTCAATTTGGGCGTAAGGCAAATTTGCTTCAAAAGTATTACTTGAACTATTTTTCTTTAATTTGATATTTAAAATATATTTTATTAGCAATTAAAGAAACATTTAAGGAATGGAGTTTTTATCTAGGAAAACTCACCTAGAAAATGACTTTAGAAAATGTACACATAAGAGAGAAATAAAGAGGGGGTAAATAAAACTCGTGGTTATCGATGAATCGATAAATCCCTCGGGGGAGTAATTGTAGAGTGCTGCAATTTCGAATGTTCTAACGATGCGGCATAAGCGACGCGGCACTAAATTCACGCAAATTTATCGTACGAACGTTTCGTAAACAGACGCGCATGTTTTTACGACGCGGTAATGTTACGTATCGCTGCGAAACGCATTTCTTTTCTACGGTTGTATCTGCATCTGTGTGATCGAACACGAATATTGACGGCGGAAGCGTAGCTTTAAATAAAAATATACTATTATTACTACGCGTCTGCGTAGCTATCCAATAAACAACAACGTTGCATCAATATTATATCCTATTCAACAATGTTATAACTGTTGTGTACAACATGTGTTATGTTACATTTATACTGAGTGAAATTATTTTTAAAAGTATTGAGGGAAATTATTTAGATTGAGTGGGAAATTATAACATTGATGCAGTATTATTATTACTTGGTGTTCGCTGGGTTCGAAATAGCTGAATATGTTATTTATAACGTTATAACGGATGATATTATCTAATGTATTAAATCCATTTAAGATGATCTCTGATTCGTGACAGAATTCAAGATAGAATTTTATTTATGATTTTATCCATGTATATAACACGAAAGGCAATTGAAAAGTCAGAAATACATGAATATATTAAAATCCAAAAATTTCTAGTCATCTTTAAATAGTAGGTGATGCGCCATTTCATCGTCGAATTAATTGACTTTTCATCAAGTTTAGATGAAAATTTTATGATATTTCATTTTCTTCCTGTGAAGAAGACATTATGTTTTTTCTGACGCGATATATTGCACGGATAAAATAAAATAGATCTTAGTATCGAAATTAATGCGATCGATATCATTACGCAAGAAATTGTTACGTTTAGAGGTTGCTTAAATACATGAAAAAATTATGCGATGATGCGCAATCGATCGAATTTCAAATTTAAAAAATACGAATCATTTATTCCAAGTTGGATCTCACATATCGTAAATTTTCAATTAAAAAATGAGAACATGATTGCCTAGGTCTTCTTGTCGCTGGCAGATAAATTTCTCTCTAGGTTTCTCAGAAATCTGAGATTCTCGTTTATACCGCGATTATATTCCTCAATCTTGTTCCGCATGATCTGTACTTCTCTCTGCATGTGCTTTACCTCGTCTTGCGTCTTTTCCTTGACATCTTTCAGCAATTTTCTATCCTAATTTTTCGTAATGCTTTACGTCGTAGCTTGTCGATCGTTTAATCCTCAATGTTTTGAAAAAATGTTTGTTTACCTGCTTGTAATAATATTCCGTCTCACACACAACAACGTCGTTTAACGCCTGATCCGTCTTCGAATCGTGCTTTTTCCTTTCGTTAAAATGTCTAAAACTGAGAGAATTTCTTTTTACAACAATAAAAAAATAATGTAAGCCATACTATCAAATATTAAAGAATCAAATTTAAACGAATTTTTTCAGTTAAGTAAAAGTAAATATTTAATTATTTTTAATTGTTATGTGTGATAGTCGAAATTATTATTTTAACACAAAACACATAGTTAACTCGTTATTTAATTCTATTGTTTTAGTTAAATTAACATTAAATAGGAGCAGCGGCTATCTAAGGAATGACGCAATTGAATATAATTTGACATTATGAATTTAACAGTACAAAGCATGAAAATCATGATAAAAATTATTATTCACGAATACCTAGGTGCATATTTGCACGTTCTTTCAAGAACTCGTCGGAGCATTGTTGTCGCGAAATAAAAAATTTTTAGTGTAAAATGATTATACACGAAATTTTGATTACTCTTTAAACAGAAAATATTTTTTACGAGAGGTTATACGAGACGGATGAAACAAACTAGCATCTGATTTAGATAAGATCTAACAATAAGATCAGAGTTGACGCGTCTCGGAATGGCTCAACGTCTGAAACAAGATTAAGCAACAATGAAAAACACGTTTTATTTCCAAGTATAAGTGCCTTCCAGACGGTTCAAGTACAAAGATATCGGGCGATAGTCTCGCCAAAATAATATTCAAGGAAACACCGTTCAATGCTTAAGTAACATATATGTATATATATTAAGAGCATTGTATTTAGTATCTATGTAATATAACATTTTATACATAAGAAGACTGGTGATACTCTATTAGTTCTACTATTTTCGATTTAATTCCTCTGCATCGAAATTAATAGTATAGCCGCTGAAATCGGGAGTATCACGCTAATATAATTTCTTCATTCATTCCTTCTGATCCATATCCGTAATTCGTTTTTTGTGGCGATTTATAGCCTCCTGATGACGCTTAATCTGCTCCTCGTGGAATGAGATCTCGTCATGCAGGCTCTCCCGCATCTTTTGTAACTGTTCCTTTTGCTGAGGAAAAAATTTCAAAAATTTATGTAACAAATGAAATAACTTGAAATGATTAACAGAATATGCGTACTGACCAGATTGTAAAAGTATTGATCTTCATGGGCAGCTTCCATTTTTCCGAAGGAACCACCAGCGTCACGAATGGTACCACCGCTACCACCTCCCTTGCCGGCACCCGAACCACGTTCTCCAGCCATTCTCACCTGACTGTAACAAAGTACGTTTCAAATATAATAAGATATTCCCAAGAAGCTCTGGGTAGAAATAAAATAAAATGTTACTCCGGGGTTATGTCCGCTCTTCGCCTAACCATTACATAATTTTGATAAGGCATCTACTCGGATCAGGTGTCACAAATCTGTAACGTACCGTGAAGATACGACTTGTTTATTTATATTAATGAGAATATGAGACATGTTTCTAAGTACGTAAAAAAGGAAACATTGGTACACTAAAGCGTAATATCGAAATCTATGTTTATAATGGGAAAATGCCGGGTACGAAGTATGAATCAAGGGTAAGCACGATCAAGAAATCACTCGATTGTGAAGCTGCGGAGCTTTTCTAGTACCTTAATGCAGAAATGTTCCGCGAAAACGTCGTAACTGCTCGTTGCATTTTTCCGAATCACGAAATACTCAGTATCAGAAGGCCAGCGAGAACTTGGCAAACCGACAGGGACGAGCTGCCCAGCGATATCCGAGTCATGAACGAAACACTATTCTTAGAACGCAAAACTCCGGTGGCGACCAGCAGCATCGCGGCGCTCGTATCGCCGGCGCTTCCTCAAATTTAAACGCAATCACTTTTCCAGAGTAACTTCGATTATATTATAATTAATGTAATTAAAAACTAAAATCTCTTATTTTGTTAACGTAGCTGGAGTTGTTAATTTTTTGTTTTCTAACACATGAAAAAAATTAAGTTAAAGATAATAAATTGGATAATTATAAAATTTTGCCGTGAGCAATTCTGCAATTTAGTTGAATCAATTAAACTGGTAAGAACAGAAAGATAACAAGATGACATTATGGTCTTAATAATAGATCCTTATTCCAAATTAACAATGAATCCTTGCTCTACATCTTTCTTTCAAATTTTTTAAAATCAAAATTCATTTTAAGAAATCTGCTCTTCAGAGCAAGATAGCATAAAATCTACTGAAAAATTCATATATATCGTTTATAATAAAAGATTTTGGTTTTTTTTTTAAATATATGATTTGTCACATGTATCCTTTCTGTTCTAGCCGATTCAATTGTCAATTAATTTAATCGGTTAATCAAAGTCATTTGAACTCGACCTGTAGTACTCGTCGACTTGATCCTGCATCAGTTGCTTCCTGAGCTCGGACGTTTTCAACTCGTTGACAGCGGTCTGCTTTTGAAGCTCCGCGCGTTCCAACTCGATGTGCAACATCCGCAGCTTGATCTCGTGCTCGCGCTGAGTAGACTTGAAGATCCACGTCGCCCTCTGCACCGATTTATCCTTGTCGCAGTCTGCCAAGCCGCCGTTCCAGTCGGCAGATAACTCGTTCCTTACGTCGCTATGCTCCACCGCTTGAAAACAAAACAGTCCATTTTTACCAATGCAGATTAACTTTAATTTTGATTTAACTCTTTTCATCTTTCTTTATTCCTAAAAATTAAAAAAATAAATTAAATCAAAATTATAAGATGAATCAAAGGAGTTATTAAACTGGAAGTAAAAAAAAAATTAAATATCGGCATGAAAAAATGAAAATTGTTTTACTAGAGAAATTTCTATGCAGGAGAAGAAAAGAAGAAAGGATAGAGATTAACAAAGGAAAAATGAAGAGAAGAAAAAGGAGAAGAGAATAGGAAGAATTAGAATAAGAGATAGGGCAAGCAGTAAGGTAGATGAAAAAGGAAAATTCAGGGACACTCAGAATATTAGATTATTTTAGGAAAGTATGTAAAGATGAATAAAATGAAGTATGTAATTTTAAAAGTAGCACAGTATATTGACGCAATATTGGGAAAAGTGAATCTAATATTATATAAATTTTATATATAAATATAAAATAACGTGCAATATCAGTAGTAAATTTGCATTATTTTACGGATAACATTAGCTTTACATTAAGAAATATCGATTAATGCACTCCCAATACAATCAATGCATTGTGCTACTAGAGTCCCGATTCTTGATTGTAAAAATACTAAAGTCTGAATAAACTATCTACCTATAAAAAAATTAAATCGAGATTAAAGTTAATCTCTCTACATATGTAGAAATGGACAGTAGATCCCATCGCGTGCGCGCGCTATCCAGTAAACACAAAGTAACAATAATGTAACGTCCTACCCAACAATATAATTACAATGTAACATGTCTTGTATATAATAGTTATATTGTTGAGTAGGAAATTTTAACAGTGACGTTGTTACTGTTATTACTGTTATTTTGTGTTTACTGGGATCACATAGAATTCGCAAGCAAAGAAACATGAAGTACCATCGTCGACACGTGACGTCGACACGCTATCGGGGCAAGCGGTCTTTTGCTCGACGAGATCTACAGGCTCGTCCTCGGCGATGATCCTGGGACGCTTCCGGATCCGCGCGAAGTCGTCCTCCGCCGCTTTTCGCAACAGCTCGCCGCGACTGTTCTCGTCCTCGGTATCGCTGTTCACCTCGATCTTAATCTCCTGCCCCGGCCCTAAATAATCATTTCCATAATTTCGCGCGATTCCTCCAAGTCGGCGAAATGAAAAAAACGAGAGACGAGGAAAAAGAAAGAAAAAAAAAAAGACGGAAACCGCAACGGTCCTCAGTAATACTCCCAACCTGACGTGTCCGTGGGTAACGTCAGTTTGTCCAGGATCGCGTGAATCGATACCCGATTCGTCGAATTCTCGTTATCCTGACTACTGTCGTCCGAACGATCGACGATCTCGCAGTCGTTCTTGCGCACGCTCTCCATCAGCCGCCACACCTCGATCGACAGATTCGACGGACGGGACTTGGTGGCCGCTTCCGGTCCCAGAGTTCGCACCTGCGCACGAACAACGGCGGGAGAAGAAACGAGAAGAAGAAGAAGAAGAAATTTAGCGCTCTCCCGGCGAACATTTTTCTTTCTTTCTTTTTTTTTTTACGCGAGTCGGCCGCACCTTTTCGGCGTACGTGTACATCTCCATCCTCGCCTGCGCCTTCATCCGTCGCCACTGCTCCCGGATCCTCGTGATGTCCCGGTCCGCCGAGAAGCGACCGCGGAACGCGAAGTAGATCTTCTGCCAGGCGAGCGACTTGATCGCCGACGCGGCCGCATCGATCTTCTTGTTCTCGATCGCGTTCACGTGGTGCTTGATGAGGGCGAACAGGGCGCTCTTCTCCTCCGGGATCCAGTTCTGCGTGCGCTCGCGTTTCTTCAGCAGCACCGTGGTCGCTTCGCCCGCCGCCGCGGACATCCTCTCCCGCCGCTTCTCTCGACTTCTGGCCGGCGGCCGACTTTTGTCTAATCCCTCTCGAATCGGAGCTCTAGTCCGATGCGAAACGTCTCTCGGTACCGTGACGCATTGATCCGCCGCTGTTTCGCGGTTTTCCCCTCTTCGCTTTCCCCCCTGGCTTTGCTTGTTTAAGCGCGGTTTTAGAACAGTCAGCTGTTTAGTTGCTACCGGCGCGTCGCCGACGCATCTACCGAGTGCCTCGAAAGTCGCCGCGTAACGAACGATAACGACCTAGTAAACACAAAATAACAGTAATATAACATCAATGTTACAATTTCTTATGTCTATCTCTACCACGGCAGATTAACTCTCGGTTTAATATACTTTCTATCTTTTTTTAGTCCTAAGAATTAGAAAAAGATAAACAGTAAGTTAAACCGAGATTATAAAGTTAATCTGCCGTGGTAGAAATGGATATTACTCAACAATATAACTAAAATGTAACATGTCCTGTGTATAACAGTTGTATCGTTGAGTACGAAATATGACATTGACGTTACATTACTTTTGCTTTGTGTTTACTGGGGACAATCTGCTCTACACGCGCGTTTGTAAACCGTCCCCTCGATCCTCTTGCTCATACGAAGACGCGTGATCTTCACGCGCGACCGATACGCTAATTGCGTCCCGGCATTTGTAACATTCCCGTTTTAATCGGACAGAATTTACGAAACATCTCGCACGCGATGTATCTCGGTAGAACTGCGGGTTCGGGCTCGCGGGACGGGAGACGCGAGGAACGTCGACCGAGGGAGAGAAGCCGAGCGCAAGGGCCGACTTAAACCCGAACTAAGGGACGACTAAACGTCGGCCATTTTGGCACGGTACTAGCTAGAACGCGCGCTCGATATTAACAAATCCTCGGTTCGCGGCGGGGGCCGAGGGATGCGGAGAGGGAAGCCCTCTCCGGCTGAACGAGATGAGGAGAACAGAGAGGAGAGGAGGAAGAGAGAGGGCCATCCGCGACGTTCCGCGCAACGCAAACATTGTTCCGTTTCGTTTCGCGACCTGTCGCGGAGTCATATTGCGCCGATTCCAATATTTCCCATCGTTTTGCCGCGAACGTTTCGGCGCTCCCTCGCCCTGCCGCCGCCTAGCCTACCTTCCCTCTCCGCCCTCCAATTCACGGCCCTATGCGCCGGGAATCGGTCGTGAAGGACGATTATCTCGACTCTCGAGCCGAGAGAGTTTGTAAACCGAGCCCGACGAGCGAATTGGGACGAGAAACTACTACACAAATGTATAAAATTTAAATAAATAAAATCAAGTATAAATAAATGGAAATAGATATGGGAAGATAAATATTAAAATGGATGAAATGAAAATAAAGATTTCCGCGTGATTGAACTTGCGCGTAACTAAATGGGTACCAGGAGGGTTCAAACCTTTCCTTCTGCCTCCCAAGGGGCTGACTGGCCACCCTCTCAGAAATTTCCGGAATGATAAATAATCCAAAGAAAAATAATTACGTCACGTAGCTCCGAGCGCTGACATGAGAAAATTGAAAGTATTTTTATGTTTTTGTTTATTTAGATTCCGTTTACAAATTTTATCTTCATATTATCTTTTCTTTATGGTTATTTATATTATTTTATTTATCCTAACTATCGCATATTTCATTTCGATGAAACAAGGAAACATTGAGCATTAAATGATTGAAAAATAAAAACTCTTACAGAAATAAGAATTTTTAATTCTCAGATTGAAAGAGTCTTGATTTATCTCAGAAAAATTATTAAATTACGCCAATGCTCATTATTCTCACTATTCTCCTTTTGTTATCAATGACGGAATTTGTCTTCTCGCAGCTTAATGAAGCGGCTCATGTGATCGAAAAATGCAATAACGTTATTTCGTTGTTTCTACCTTCCCGTCTACTTCTGCCTTCTCATAAATCTATCAAGAAAACTAACAGAGAAACGTCGACCATAATCGCGATTTACAGTTCTTTATTCTTATTCCTTATACTCCTTTTACGATGTCAGTTTGCACGGTTAAATTAGTCCCGCATATGGGGATTAACGCGACTTAACGTTCGTGAGAGAAGGACAAGTTTTAGCTTCTTGAGAAAGGCGAGAAATACTGACGGCGTAAATTTATGATGCCGCACATTTGTATTATGAGAATTTATTAAATAATAAAACACTCATTTGCTCTAATAATTTTTTAAGCTTATTGACGTATTTGAAAGAATTCTTGAGTTTTTTTATATAATTCAATTTGAGTTTAACGCCTAATAGTTATCATCATTGCAGCCTTATCTTATCAGTATACACTGTTAAATCCGCAATGTCAAATTATACGCAATTAGAATTATTTTTAGCTATTCCTTGAATAGTTACTGCTCTTACTCAATATGTCGTTAATTGAACTAAAACAGTGAAGTTACAAAACATTTACTATACGTTTTGTATTAAAATAATAATTTCGACACACATGATTGAAAATAACAAAATATTATTTAAACGCAATATTGCTTTAAATGGAAATAAAACTAATTGATCTCAATCTAAAAAAATTGGAGCACAATTAAAATATTTACTTTCATTTAACCTATTTAAATTTAATTTATTCAAATTTATTTAAATTTATTAAATTTATTAAATTTATTAAATTTATTTAAATTTAATTCTTTAATATTTAACAGTATATAACATCTTATATACATATTTATAATTTCTGCGATGAATAATAAGTGACAGTGATTAAACCTTTGTTATCAATCCATGTAATCTGAAGATATCTGAAAAGACGAACTTCTACATAATTAATAATAATAGAAAGCGATCGCGTCTCGCCGACTAATAAGTAATTGACGCTCTTCTTCTCCTCGTACCAAGATACGCGATAATGTTCATCAAAATGGTTAAGAGCAGCAGTCCTATCATATCCCACCAGAAGTTCCTTTCGTTATATCCGTATTCCGACAAGACCTCCGTTCCGTTCGACAGACAAGGCAAATCACGATTCGCAGGACAATCTAAAAGAAAAAAAAAAAATATATCAGAATATTAATAAAGCTCAGTAATCAGAAAATTTTATCGTCTCTCTCACCAATGTCCTCTATCTCCGACCAGTGCGCTATCGATATCGCCTCGGTGGCGTAGTAAAACACGGAGGAATATTTGAGACACGCCAGGTAGCTCGGCAAAGCCCTACGGGAATCGACCTTTAACGTGCACGATGGAATTCTATTCGCCGCGGAGGCGACCGAGGGCGATCGCACTTACCGCAGATTGTAAAACGTCCCCGCCGTCAGGAGAAACAGCATGTCGAGCGGTATCATTATCGTGGTCACGATATCGATGTCGGCGATCCAGCTGGAGACGGTCGTGCCGTACGCGATGCCGCAGATCGCCGCCGCCGTCGTGCAGAGGCAATAGGTGCCGAAGCCGAGCGGCGAGAACTCGGTATGCAGGACCAAGTAGAGGGCGATCGTGAACAAGAGCGCCTTGAATGTCGCCTTGGGTATCTGCGGAATCCCCATCGAGAAACCGTAATAATGTCGCGAACGCGCTCCCGCTTTTCTGCGCCGTGAGTAATTATTACCAGGGCGAGAACGGTGGCGAGGTAATAGGGCCCCGGCGCGTACATGGTGCTCTCGCGCGCGTAGAGGGCTCGTTCGCCAGGTAGCTCGTAAACGACGGAGTAGGCGACCGTAAAAATGATCTCGGACATCGTCAGGTACAGCGCACCCCGTGCGCTCTGTATCCCTTCCTGCGTCGACGAATAGGTGCCGGCGTAAAAAATATTCACGAAGACGATGGATAGCTACAAGATGATTTTGCATTCTGTAATTTTTGCCTCTTTTCATTTTTAAGAACGTTTGCAAAAATAACTTCGATTAATCGGTGATTAATTTATCAAGTACAACAGCTGTATATTGTTAAAAGTTAAAGGATCAAATTTAAATCAATTCCTTGTCTAGTAAAAGTATTACAAATATTTAGTTATTTTCAATTATTATTATCAAAATTATTTTAACGTTAAAACATGTAGTTAATATGTTGTTATTTAATTCTACTGTTTTAGTTAAATTAACAATATATTGAATAAGAGCAGTGGCGACGTAAGGATTAAAAATGATAAATTGAGTATTATTTGACATTACGAATTTAACAATGGATTATGTTAACATGGGCAGAATTAATCCTTTATTACTTAACTATTTAACATATGAAACATATGAAATATGTTAAATATTAAAAGATCAAATTTAAATCTACATTCCTTGAGTCAAGTAAAAGTAAATAATAGTCCGCTAATTTTAACCATGTGTCTCGAAATTATTATTTTTACATAGAACATGTAATAACATATTATTTAATTCCATTGTGTTAAAAATAATTTAAATTGAGTATAATTTGACATTACGAATTTGATGGTAAGAGAAAACTAAACTGGGAACCACAATTGATACAATTAGAAATGTTGCCGCGAGCAATTCTGTCGGTCGCGTCAATCGCCGATTAAATTAATCGGATTTCGATCGAAGTCACTTTAAAATTCTCTTTCTACTTTGTTACCGCGCAAGAGAACCACGCGATCCAATTGTCGAAGGCCGTTCTCTTATCCCGCAGGAATGTTCTCCAGAGCAACCAGTAGAACTGCACGAGCCATGCTGATTTTCTGCGAGCAGAGATTATTAAACTCTGTGAACGTTATCTAGGAAAATGTATTCGAGATTGTCGTTTTGCTGTCGTTTTATTTCAATATACTTTCGAGGGCTGGCGTGGAAAACCGGGGCGTTCTCGATCGCGGAGATCCTCGATAGCGGCGATTGCGAGAATGCTCGACACAGCTCGATATTACGATCCGCTTGATCCCGGCGTGACAGAATATTTACGTAATATTCAGACTCGTCGTAGTTCACGGGGCACTGATAATCCTGGCTGTAAAGTATAACATATCGATGTTCCGTCATTTTCACGAAACCAATTGCGAACGTCGAGAAATGTCAGAGTTTTACCTCTGAAAAAAATCCGTGGCGTTCCTCAGAGTTCCGAAGTACACCGACCTGCCATCGGCCATCAGAATCACGTGGCTGAATATATTGTATATCGTCATACCTGGTTGATGAATTGTGCAGAAGACCAGGGTGCCTCTCGAGGCGATTAATTTCAGCGATTGCACGACGTGCATCGCGGCGAAAGTGTCCAGACCTGCGCCCGAATATCTATTTATATTTTTTGCAAAATTCAAAATGCTCATTAGCATCAGTGATGATATTAAATTGATCCTCGATAATATTAATTATCAAATTATTATTGACAAATACGTTTCAAAAATATTGAATAATAATCGACGCTCAAAAGAATAAAGGCAGAATGTATAAAATTCACAAAAATAATTATTATAGATTTACGTTCGACATTCAACGACAATCGGAGCGACAAGATCTCCTTTCGCTGATGGGAATAAATCATTTCGACCCAACTCTTACCCGTGGTTGGCTCATCTAGAAAAAAAATCTTCGGCCTCGTCACCAATTCTGCGGCCAGCGACAAGCGCTTCCTTTCGCCGCCGGATAGCTTGGATATAGCGGTGTCGATGCACTCGCACAATCCAAGATCCCGCAGAAATTCCTCCCCTAAGGATTTTCTTTGTAGCGCGCTGCAACTACTTCCTATTTTCAAAGCGCACTAAAAAAATCAGCTTGAGACATCAGAAATCCTAATCCATCGCGTGCGAAAATTGTAATAGCTACAAGTCAATAATTATTCGCACTATTTCATATTTAGGCTTTTATGTATATTTTTTCGATACCATGAACGACATATGTTCCCTGGGGGTGAGGGCGGAAGGTAGAACATCAAATTGTGATAAGTAGCTCGATATCGCTGCCATCGTTTCTCGAGAAACGTCGTGCCCGTCGATCTTTACTGCGCCCGAAGTTAATTCGAGTCTTCTCGCCAAAGCGGCAAGAAACGTGGTTTTGCCGGCACCGCTAGGGAAACAAGTTTGTGCGTCCATGATCTATGTGAATAATCATGAAGTTATTTGTATTGTATTCTGCATACCTCGGTCCCAATATAGCAAACATGTCACCAGTCTCTGCATACCCGGATACTTTACACAAAAGAAGCATTGTTACTAATAAATAAAAATTACTACTTATTGCTTTAATTGATTAATAAATCATAGATCATTAAACGGTCGACATCTGTTTAAATAAGATACAAATTTATTTTTTATTGTGTTTTAATATAAACAAAGAAAGAAAGAGAATACCCCCTTTCAGTATATACAATTCTTTCACAGATTTTTTACACAAAAACTTGCACCACACTTTTCTCGAGCACTCGTCATCTTTGGCAAGCACAGTAACGATTAAGTTTTCCCAAAAAAGCTGAGAAAATTGAGAAGTCATCTCAATCGAATCTGTTAGCTTCACCGACTATCCATCTCGCATCTTTAGAAGCTCATTAATATCGCGAAGTCTCTTGAATCTTAGGTAAATGTTGCTATCTCCGTTTTCTCTTTTTTATCGTCGTTATCTAAAGTCGTGTAGATGTTTATGAGATAGGTTAATAATTACGATTTGTTAATCTCGAATTTCACCATTTCTACTTCATTACGATTTCAGACGAATATTATTCACAAAGAAGAATACTTTGAAAATGGAACGATGTGTACGTGAGGAAACAAAGGAGATTTACAACAATATATGCTCAATATTAAATTAATAAATTTAATACAGTTAAACATTGTTTTGTAATTATGTCTTGTATTTATACAAAAGGAATAAAAATAGGCATATGTTGCTATTATTATTGTTAGATAATAATAATATTTTATACATATTATAATGTTTCGGAAATAATGTGTAACATACGTATACATATATCTACAATTCTCTCTGCAATAATGATACGCGCAGCGTTATTAAATCATTATTATATAAAAGTGCAAACATGCGAATATCGTTCGAAAGGTGAAGATCATTAATGTAAAATCTGAGTTATTTACAAAGTACGATGTATACATGTACATATATGCAGCTCTCGATATATACCTTACTTATTAATACATGTATGCATACTAATACATATTCTGTACGTAGATCTATTTCAAGAACATTATATATTTCTATTTTTTTTTTCCATTCGCCTCGAGAAGCATTACATTAAAGATTCTCATTTTTCACCTTGATTTGCAGTCCAAATGTTACAATGCTACCGGCAAGTTTGTCTAAACGCGTATATAAAGTGATCTAATGTTCTAATCAGCTGTCTTGTGTAACTAGCTGCGATTGTGCGAACGAAGGCACAATGTTGTCGACAAATGAATTTAATAATCAGTAAAATAAACAGTGAAATGGAAGTATAGATAGAAAGCGTATTACTGTAAGTCTAACGAGAAAATAATAAAAAGTGTATCTTGTTTTTAGCAAATTTATAGTATGTATACATGTGTGTGATTTACTTAATCAACAAAGTAAGAATAAATAATATTTCGTTCTTTACCACACATATACCCATAAGAGTCGTGAGTCTTAAGTCTTGTTATTGACGTTAGCAGTTGTATAAATAATAATTATTCACATAATTTCGGGCAGAAAGCAATATTATATACAAATCTATTCAAATTAATTTAATATTTAAACGTACGTATCAATGAATTAAGAAAGAATGCGCATCAATAATCTTGTCAAAGTTATCATATCATTATTATGCATCTCAAAATACTATATATTATAGGAATATTAAAAACTTTATTTTGCTGTACCCCCTTAAATTATGGCTTTCTTATGCTGTATGTAAAAAATAATTTGGATTGGCAAATCCAAATAATTTTTGCACATTATAAAAGATTCTCGCTGAAGAATAAGCAGATGCTTCCTGTTATGAAGAATGGCAAAGCGTAGAAAATTATGATTCTCATGGCATGTACGAAGACACATTGAGGTTGATAAATGGAAAATCGTGACCGAGAATTCGAACTTGAGTTCGACAATTTGCCTATTCGTCAGCAGCTGCAGGATTTTTTGGGGCTTGTCGGCGATTGGTTCAACGCAAATCTCTCGTTGTCCGTCTGCTCTTGGACCCCGTTATCTCTTATAATTTGATCGTTTTGAAGTATCTGAAACAAACATTTTGCATATACTTATTAATAATCATAAATTAATATATACGCTGAAACGTTAGATAAAGCAGTAATAGCAATCGTCCGATCGTAAGTTTGACATGCAGCTGTCAGAGATGCTGATTGGTTTTACGTCAATTAATTAATTATGCATCACAAGTTGATCATTTCTAGGGCGAAAGACGTCAATGATTAATCCGTCGTACGTCACGCATAAACAATAAGCAAAGCGAAGCTTAAGCGATTATATGACACAAAGCCTCCACCCGATATTAATATCTATCTTACTTTTGAACCATAAATAATCACGATTGCATCCCATCAAACACAAATGTAACAGTTACATAACATAGATGTAATAGTTACATTACATCTATGTGTAATATAACTATTACATCTATGTTATGTAACTGCTACATTTGTATTTGCTGGGATATTTCATTTTTAAGAGATCTGCTTTTCTACATTTATAATTTAATATGAAAGTAACGTGAAATATCTCTTACTTTGTTGACAAGAAATCTGGCTGCCTCTTCAATATTAATATTCTCTTTAGCCGAAGTTTCGAACCAGCCAGAGAAGTTCTTCTCTTTACAATATTCGTCCATCTTGGCGGGCGTGTTGACCAGACCTTCCTTCTGCTGATCGCACTTATTCGCCAGCAGAACGCACGGTATCGGCGATCCATCAGGAAGTTGCACTTTTGAATCCAGGTCCTGTTTCCATTTCACCACCGCGTCCAGTGTCGCGCTTCTCGTTACATCGAATACTATGAAAGCACCTACGGCTTCCTTGTAGTAAACTCTAGTCATGTTCCCGAATCTTTCTTGACCTAAACATTAAATATAAAAATTAATTAAGTTTATCGTCGTACGTAATTCTAATGTTTTAAAAATATATATTATAAAATATTACATTTAATGAAGATATTTAAATAAATAAAATTAAAATTAAATTATATTATTCGCTTAATAACTCGATTATGGTTTAAGTTATTAATTAGTCAACTTTAGAAGCGTCTAAGATATCTGAAGCGTTTCTTAGTAAACAGAAAGTGAAAATCAAGCATGTGGAACGATAATCTATCTGTCACACGCGTATTGTGTTCCATTATTAGCTCCAAAAAAGAAAAGAAACACAGCATTATGAATTACTATTGACCTGCGATATCCCATAGTTGCAGTCTGATGATGGTATGCGGATCCCAGTTCAGCACTTTGAGTGCAAAGTCGACGCCAATCGTCGCGCGATAATGTTGGGAGAAGAATTGATGCACGTATCGTTTGATGATAGACGTTTTCCCCGCCCCAAGCTCGCCGATTACTAATATTTTGTACAAGTGCTCCCGTTTCTCGCTTACTCCGAGGTTCGATGCATTATTCGACGACGACTGAAACAACAAAAGGAAATATAATAAACATCTGAAACGTAAGACATTTTTTCTTGAAGAAACATTTTTCTTTTTTTTAAGACATTATGCACACAGGATAACGCTGCTCTTTTCCTCTCATTTTCAAAGACAGCACATTAACTTGGTAGATAACAGCCAACGACGCAGAATACGATTTATTAATCGTAAAGAGTAAAAAAATACATATATGATTTATCAAAAATAATTGGACAATTATCAAAAATATCACTTATTTATAAATATAAATATAAATTATAAATATAATAATAAATAATAATAAATATAAATAAAAATTTTTAGAAACGTAAATATTTGCGACAAACCCCGAGCCACTTCCATTCTTTCGGTTGCACCTTCCACTTGCCGAAATCGAACGTTTCTAAACTCCGCCAAATTTTTAATTCGACATCCATGCTGCACGCGCGACTTTCTAGATGCCTGGTACGCTTCTGAGAGACAAAGTAATTACGCTCCTCACAAATGATCTTACTGCTGCAGCTCGCGTGAGCGAAATGAACTGAGAGCCTTGCATGTGGGAGAAATATCCCCGAGTGCGATCGTGGGGGACCGCGCAAGAACTATAAATACAACAATAAGCCTTTCGCGTCTTAATGAATGTATTATCAGCAATCTAAACAAACGCCATCGAACTCGAAGAGACATCAAGAGTGACATTACTTCTATTCGATTCTCCTGATTTTGACTTCGGTTATCTGCAATCGCGCATTTTTCTCTCTCTCAATCGTAGATCCGATCTGATAGAACGCGCGAAACCACGTAATTCGAAACTCTGTAACAGACGAGGCCACGCGAGATTCAAAGAGGCAGAAATATAAGCGGATCAGTATCAGAAAGGTACCACAAACGCGTACCGCAGCGTGCGACTGGATTAGCAGTAGAGTCTCTAATGCATTCTATCCTTTCGCGTCTTATATTATAATAGGATATTAAATCAATCCATATCAGGAATTTTTTTCCATAAATGTATACAGATTATACAGATCACAAAATTAATATTTTTTTTAAGTTTCTCAAAAGAAGACTTTAAAAGAAATTTTAAGTGGTATTTATGTATATTTCTTTTTCATTAATTCTATCAATTCTAGGTACATAGAACTTCACTGATTGTGGCTGCAAATGCGTCAGCGTGGAGTGAGCCAGGCTATCGTATTTCCAACACGACGAGGCTAATCATATATACGCATAACACATATTTCATCGTATTTCGCAATACAATATCGCTATTCAATGCCACAAAACGTCTGACGTTCATGGCGTCAGCGAAGACAACTCTACCGCTCCTACGCGATGGGTCTCACCTCAAGGTGGTCCACGGCTCCCAGCACGGGTACCATGGCGGTGTAAAGTCTGCGATAATTGCTGCCTGTATCGTTGTAATCTTCCGAGAGATCCTCCTCGTCGAGGGTATTGCCGAAAGTGGAGAACGTGTCGAAGGTCTTCACGCTAACGTGCCGCACTTTCTTCTTT
This sequence comes from Tetramorium bicarinatum, assembly GCA_928718305.1. NCBI lineage: Eukaryota > Metazoa > Arthropoda > Insecta > Hymenoptera > Formicidae > Tetramorium > Tetramorium bicarinatum. The sequence goes on from OV788325.1 coordinate 30,571,664, forward strand.
CTTTCCTCTTCCCGCTGCTGAAGAAACTCGTTGGTGCTCGACGATTCGCCGTGGATGTTAACGTCGATCACCGTCTCGTCCGAGCGCGTCGCGTCCTGGGATTTTGAGTCAAAGAAGCGTCGCTGAAATATCGCTCGCTTTTCTTCCAGCAACGACAGTTTGCGGCGAGCAGCCTCAATGGGCGACGATGTCGACGGTTTGGATTCGAAGGAATCCGAATCGTATTTCGGTTTTATTTTACCTCTCCTGGCTACTGGATCCTCCGTTTCGCTACGCTCCGGCCATCTCGACAACGCGTATGGAAGAGTCGAGCTGCAGAGTTTGTCGAAAGGCGAGGCGTTATCTTGATTCTCCTGTTGCGAATGTTGTTCAACGTCCGGAGAAATTTGAAGATCTGTGGCTGTTAACGAGAATACGTTTACAGCGGTTTTTTTGCATGATCTCAGGTAGCTTTCAGCTTACAATGTTCCTACAGTACTTTGCTACGGTTGCCAATAATCGTGAGATTTTACATGCCTTGATAAAATAGGATAAGCGACAACATAAAAAAAAATAAAACCTGAAAAGATGTAACTGCGTGTCTTAGAAATAAAATCTAGACATTTCCTAAATACGTATCTCTAGATTTTACTTTTCAAAAATCACAGACCACGTATCTCCCAAAAGTTTGTCTCTTAAAAAAGATTTGATGAAATCATCGTTAAGAAGCGAATATCGCGGAATTTCCATTTCGGTGTAGGTTTAGCGTTCGCGGCTAATAGCATCCATACAAGGCTCACCCTGCTGAGCGGTCTCTGCAAAGCTCTTGCTGATCAGCGACGGCGATTTGCGTTGCACTACGCTGACGGTCTTCGCTGCTTTCTCGAGCAGCTTTTCTGGTTTCTTAAGCTCCTCCTTTACCCCCTTTCCCCTTTCCAGGGCGTCGTCATTCTCCTTTCTCGTGGCGCGAACGTACGTATGAACGGGCGACTCTTGCGAGGACTGGCTCTGCGATCGACTACTGTTACCGCCCTCCGGAGTATGTCGCGGCTCTTGCTGTTCCGAGGACATGCGAAATTTATTTAGGCTCAGCTTGCGCACCAGCGAGTGCGACTTCTTTTTCTTCTTCTTCAGAGTCGCGCTGGGAAGCGCGTCGGTCGTCAAACTCGGCTCCTTCTCGTCCACGAGCCGATGTGACTGCTGCTGAGACACGTCTGAAGCGGAAGGGAAATCGCGAGTCAGGGAAAAGCCGTTCAAGAACTGTCGCTCTTGAATATAAATAAAATAAATAAACGCGTCTCATTCCAATTTTACAATTAATAATATTGAAGACAAATCAAGAAACTGGAAAATTAAAAGGCTCGAATAGTAGATCTCAAAAAGATATGATTCGTAAATAACTTATGCATGCTTCGTCTTTTGTTGATCAATCTCACGAATAAGAAGTGCGAAGATCATCAAACACGTCGAGATTAACCTTTGTCATGCAGTTCCGTCTCGAGGGAACCTATGTCGGCGCTGCGTGCCTTCTTCTTGATCTTAAACAAGTTACCCTCGCGGAAACTGCTCTTGAACGCGTCGAATTTACCCTTTTTACGGTCGTCCGTGTTGGAGGAGAGGATCGTGACGCTGCCGCTGGTCAGAGTGTCGAGACTGGAACTGCTGTCGCCTACGGTGATGTATTCGCCAGAGGTGCTAGCCACGATCGACTTCCGCTTCTCTTCCTCCGACGAGGAGCGCGCGATCAGTGTGTCGAGTGAGCTGCCACCCTGCTCATTCGTACTCTCGCTGCGGTCCATGGTGCTCGTGCGAAGAAAGGAGAAATCGCGTCTCTGCGTCTCACTTTGCACCTTGATCTGAGACGTGATGAATGGATAAACAGGAAAAAAAAAGAGATGACGAGTCTTGGACCTAATTTTTTTTACTTCGCCGCACGAACGTTTTCCGTCTCACTTTGCTCGCGGTACACTGTTTTGGCTTCCTAGCCGTCCGCTGAGAAACCTTAAAACTCCACCCCGGGTTCGATCAGACTCGGACGGATAATTCACTTAACTCTCTTCTCTTCCTCCACAGACGCGCACGAGTTTTCTCTACGCTGGAACGACCGAGGGTCGAAAAATAACACGGGTCAACGACGCTCGGAGCGGATTCTTGGCTTGGTAACTGTCGTGGAAAGGTGCGGTACTTGCCATCCAAGGATTTAAAGGATGAAGCGGATTCACTGGCTATTTTAGTTTTCTTTCTTTTGTAAAATAAATAAACATTTCTATGGACAGGTAAATAAGTGGAAGGGTTTCAACTTCAGGATCATAATATATCACGATTACACTTGTATTTCTTCAGAAATGTTCACAAAGCACTGCATTAACACGCACAATAAGAATCACCTCGTGGAACTAATTAAAATTTCAAAAAGCACGATATTCACAGTCATTAATAACAAATAATGAAGTATTAAAATTAATAATATTAAATAAAAAGTTAGAAAATTAGACGACTGAAGAAACTGCAGGCTCAACGGTGTCCTGAGCCGCACTAGATGTTGTTATAAAAATATGAAGGGCTAATGAGGGTGGGGCATGCAAGTATCTCCCACCATTCAGTCGACTACATACCGGTCTCATATTCTTTCCCGTGTACGAAGGATCCGCATGTACATGCGTATGTAAACCGCATATCCACCTTTGCAGTTGTCTGTGTCTTTAAATGTATCTGCATATGAATTGAATACTATATATCGTTGCTTTTGGATTCATTCCTGTTTACGTTTACGCAAGCCTGCGGCTTGCTATAGACTTCTCTTCAGGTATTAGACTACGTCGTGCGCAATCAGGCGCATTATATAAAATCCACTAGAGTTCGGTGATAAGCGCACATAACGCAAATGCGAGCAATTTATTTTAAAGATTTATATGCGTAAACAGTACACTGCATAGAGAAATAGTACACGCGAGTTTCATCATCTTCAGCAAATAACGCGTCCATCGAAAATTTTCACTCGATTGTTCGAGTATTTTTAGATGGTTTGGTCGCACACATTGATGTACCGAAAATCAAGCAACTCGCGGTACTTTCCTGCCCGAAAAGTCGGAGATCGCCTCTCTCCGATTCTAAATTCCGATTTTAATGCGACGTTGATGTGCATCGCAACGATTTATAAACCATCCGATGGAATTCACGCGCCTCACACAGGCGCGTTTGATTAAACTGGGTCTTTATTCTAACAATTAATTAGCCGAGACGGATCAGCCGCCGCTAAAGAAATAATGCGATAATATGGCACTAATGCGAAGATTAGAGAATCTTTTCAGCTCGTAATCTTAATTGGCCATGCGTGATTACGCGTGCGCCCGTCATTTTATTTCGATTGTTCTCTTTTTGCGTCGCACGCGGTGCACCTCTTAATATTTCTTAATTGCTGTATTTATCTTTAGACATAAAAGATTTCCAGTAAAACAATGAGTTTCACTGATTTGTTTTTTATTTTAATACGCAAGACGTAAACTGTATTCAGAATCTGCCAATTAATTAGTAACAATAGAGTAACATTATTAATATTAATTATTATTAATTATCTGAATTTCAGATAAGTCACATTTTGTCGGAATTATGCTGGAATAACATCTCAATTCATATTTTCTTGTACATTATTAATTAAATATTATAATTAAGGAAATTGCTGACAGTTAATGTATTGTATATGAAACGAGTGCATTCGGAATAAAAGGTTCTAAACAATTCTGAAAATACAATAAAGATCGTCAAGCGTGATTTCTAAATCAATAATCATTGTCGAGCATAGCTCCTATCGAATCATTTATTTATGTTATTATATTGTGCATACACGCGCACGATGAATTCGGGTCAGTTTCCTTCTATAGAAAGTGCGCACAAAAGAAATACGTGTGTGGCCATTGCATGGCAAGCCTCTCAAACCGCCGGTATAGAATAACACGCAGGGGAGAAAAGTTGCAGGACATGTTGGTCAACAATCTCAGATATTCATGACGTCCTTATACTTGCGAGATACTTGTAACATACGGTCACAAAGACACGCAGGACCCTCTCGTTTGCGTGATTACCAGGGAAAGTTAGGAAGTGAAGGGACATATATGAAGTGAAAATCCTGTCTATTCTCTTTTAATGTCTATTTCTATCAATGTAAATTAATTTTAATTTCGATTTAATTTACTCTTTATCTTTTTCTAATTCTTAGAATTAGAGAAAGATAGAAAGTAAGTAAACTAAGATTAAAGTTGTCTATATTGGTAAAAATGGACACCAGAGGTTTCGTTACGGTCATTTATTACATAATATCTCTATTAACACTAGAGATCTCATTTCTTATATATTTTCTATTTTTTTAAATTAATATCCTATTTCTTGTGTAAAAGATAGGATACTGAAAGTTTGTAACTTTAGAATAAGGGAAATAATTGATGTTACAGAATATTAATCTAAAAAATAAAACAGAAACGGTACTTTTAGTGTTAATATCTATGCATTTAACAAGCGTTTGAGTTCAAAGCCCAACACTTCTCATAGTTAAAATAATGTAGTATAATAAAAATTTGATTTTAAAGCTAAAACTACGGCTAAAGCCGTATAGTCTTGATTCAGCATGATTTTCATCTTAGAAATGACCAAGTTCTCACAAAAATTAGCAACGCTTCTCTCCTTTTTCTTAATGTCCCTTCGTCTTTAGACTTTTTTTCATATGGATATCACGATTTACGAAAGAGGAAACCGACCTAAGTAAAAAGCTAAAGAACATAAATCAACGATAGTGCTCTCGTAAGAAATAAAATTCCGTAGCGTACACACGATTCGTGGAAAGAATGCTAACAGGAAGAAACCTTCTCCACTTCCCATCGACGTAACGTATTACGTCACGAGTAAAATCGACGTTCCGGTAGTTAGTGACGAATTATACATCTAATGTAATTGTAACGTCCCACACACCACCAGAGACAGGATCTCATTGCGATAATAGCGTTCCAGGCAAGCAAGTCGGAGAAAGTATCTCTCTCGATAATTACACCAACTTATGGTGGAAAAAGAAAAAGAGATGTACCTGACACAACGGGGGCAACGTTTTCGTGAGAAATCGCGTTACGATGCGACGTGGCCGAGGCGCCCACGAGTCGCGTAATCGGCCGGTGCGGTGAAAGGTGTCTTTAACAAACGCGATTGAACAGCTAGTTGACACGGACGTCTAGTTAAAGCGCGACTCGCGCGTGGCACTAGAGAGAAACCAGACCACCCACCTTTCTCGCGGCTCTAGCCGCCTCCTGCTTGCGATCCTCGCTGAAATTCATGTTAAGATCGATGTACAGGTGATTATTATTTAGCAGGAGCGCGGGCGGCTCCATCGGCGGTGGATTCGCCTCCTTCTTGTGCCGCAGGCGCCTCTCGGTTCTCTCCTGCCTCGTGCGCAGCACAAGCACCACGTTTCGGTCCAGCATATCTAATCCAGGAGTCTCAGGACCTGGGAGAGAGATCTATCCTTTCTCGCCCTTCCGTGACACACGCGCGATGTCCGTTGACGAATCTTTCGTAACACTGCACCGCGGATCCCCAGCCGCTGCGTAGCCGACTACCCCGACACAGTAGTGCTTATCATGGGACCATATCGAGATCTCGCGCGTGGCGGCCGGGAGAAAAGAGAAGAGGACTGGGAGCGCGAGAAGAACGTCTTTCGTTTTACGCTATCGCGGCGTACGACATGTGTCTATGTGTTGTCGTGCTCCAATTTGTAATCGCTCTACCCGCTACGACGATGACTCCTCGGCGCTGCACGACTTCCAGTTCTCACTTTTCGGCGGTTCTCTCCCTTTTTTTGCAGACTGCTCTCAACGGGATCTCGCTGCAATTTCGCGATGATGCAACGACGCGACGAGAATTTCGTGAATCGTGGCCGTAAGGGAACGATAGTTACGGACAGTGTGCGTCGGACGAGTACAAAGTCCCAGCATTTATTGGTTCGGGTTAGCCCGAACGTTATCGTCTACCATGTTATCGGAGCGAGCCGAGGCGTTTACAAAAAAGTGCTAGGCGCCTCGCGAGCGTGATCGTTTTTCGATGTGCGTATGTAAAGCGAAGTACGGGGAGAAGGGGGAGAGGAAGAAGGCGCCGGCCGCCACGAAGACGACGACGACGACGACGACGACGGCGGCGGCGGCGGCGACACGCGTCTGGACCATAGTTCACGGAGTTCACCAACCTCCGAAAACCCTACGCGGATGTGAATTTCGTCGATCCCTCTAGAAACAGCGTGCTTAGCTCTCTATCTGTCTAGCTTAGAGTCCGGGAGATCCGAGTGTCGAAACAATTCTAAAATTACCGTTTCGCTACTGGTGATCGATGTCAAACGGCTCGCGCCGTTTCGCGGTTTTATTTATTTCGCATTTAAAGAATTCACCGTCCGCCACCGCGAGGAAAGGGAAACACCGCGCTGTTTACGCGTTATCGATCTGGTCGCGGCATCGCGCTAGGTGGACCGCGTGCCAGCCGCGGTCTGGACGAAAAAGGAAGATCCGTCAATGAATGAAGAATTGAAGAATCACGCTTAAAAATCGCGTTATCGCCGTCGCCGTAGTTAGCTTATCGAATGATTACACCATCCTACTGAGAAACATCGAAATTACGTCAGTGGGATTATTTTCGTGTCTTATTCCGAGAGGAGAAGGCAGAAGGGAGGAGCAGAAGGGAGGAGATCACGAGGGGCGATTATGCAACGGGAGTAAACGCGAATCCATGACTGTACCCACGTTACAATCGGTTACAACCGACGTGAAACGAGCCTGGGATACGCCCGTGTTCCGCGGTTTCATCGTCGCTATTCTTTCCCGCCGACGAAGCCTCATAATCGAGTTACACCGATCCCCTGACACGATTACGTATCCGCCCCGATCGGCAGCCTTTTCCACCGCCGTGTCGCAGGGAGAAATATAATATATCAGCGACAAATGATACATCGCGAATGCAGTTCGCAATACCGCGTATTTTCGCAATAATCTATCTAATTAAATATACATTGTTACATTACGACAAAACGGTCGGACTAATTCGCGATATATTTCGACGATTATTTCCTAATTATGCGCGGAGATGAACCAATTCGATGTTGGCTCGCTATAAATAAACGTGGAAAGCGTTGCAAAACGTTGCGGAGGAAAAGATGTGAAACGATGTCAAGCGATATCTATTCCGGAATAGAATGGGAAATCGTACGTTTATATCAGCCGGAATTAGAAACACAACAATCCCCGTCCATTTAGACAAGTACAAATGAACATAATACGATAACTGATTATAAGAATGAGATAAACATTATACAATGATTCGCGCGCGCTTCTCCGGCTGGCGTTAAGCGGGACCGACGCAATTGTTTTGAATGAGAGAGCCACTTGCGTAGTTTTGATGACATGATCCTGAGAATATCTGCTTCATGACGAATGACGATTAAAAAACAAATAGTTTCATTTATGTTTGTTAATTCGGTTCAAAAGTGAAAAGAGCTTAAGATAATTTGTTCGGGGATCGATCAATGTTTACTCGAGAATAATTCGAATTGTGCTTAAAAAGTCCAGAATTTAATCTAATACGATTAAACTGTGTTGACTGTGCTGACCACGGTGACATTTTTAATCTTTATTACCGGTCGACAGATATAGACACGGTAATAATAGCTATCAAAAAGACAAAGTGCGTGATGCAATCGTGACGTGGTCTGTTACCATAAAAAAAAAAAAAAAAAAAAAAAATTGACAAATTTATATCCACTATTAAATTTGACAATTTTCCCATTTTTCTCTCCATAACCCAAGATTGATAAATAATCATATTATTTCAAATATAGAAGTAAATATAAAAGTAAATTATACAACTATGGAAATTACAATTTTATCAATAATCCATTTTTTTACGAGATTAAAGAAAAAATTACCAGTTTCAATTATCAATACCGATAAACAATAACGTCTATATAAATGAATAATGTCTACCATTGGTCGCCGAGTCACAGAGATTTAATTTAGCTCTAGCATGAATTTTTTTTTATCTCGATACGCTAATTTTTGGAATCGGCGTGACCTTTCAACGTTTAACGCGTAAATCGTCTCGTACTAATATGATATAGATAAAGATCGTCTCCATGCGTTTTGCCCACTAATTACTCGATAAAAATTCATTTTGAGAGAAAGAAGTCGATGTTACCAGGCAAAAATGCACGATCCGAAAAGTGGAAGATTGATAAACTACGAGAGAGTGCAAAAGAAAAGGAACGTCCTCCTAAAGAACGATAATCAAAAAGCCATTAATGTCTCTCGAAATTAAAAGTAATCGCTTATTTTATAAACACTGTATCAAGGGGAAGAAGATTTTCTCTTTCAAACTCACGATGACGAAGTATCCGATTAAATGTTACTTATGCAGTCGCAGAGAAAATTGCATGAATCGCCAAATACGCTTATCCGCCAGATTATCAGTGAATTACAATAAGCGTTTTATTCAAACGGCACATTTGCCATCGTAATACAGCGATGCACGATAATCCGAGCCTACCAGCAAAGCGAATGACACAAAGTAATTGTTAATTAAGATTAACACAGATATTCCTGAAGTAAAAACGAATAATGTTGCAATAAAACCTGCTTAAAAATTTTGCTTAAAAGTGAAGATGTACACTAAAAAAAAATTCTGGTTAAAAATGGACGAATCAGCAAAATCTTGTAGGATTAATCAAATATTCTGGTTATTATAATAGAACTCAATACTTTATAACTTATAATTAATAAAATTCCTATTATAATAACCAGAATATTTGATCAATTCTACAAGATTTTTCTGATCTGTTTTTAACTACAATTTTTTTCAGTTTACATTAACATAACTAATGCATTTATTAAATGTAGCATGAAAAGAAACGTGTATCTATCGGATAAAATAAAATTTTTTTATTTTTACAACAAGCTACTCAAATAAGTGCTGAAAAATAATTGACGATGCACAATTAAATGGTCATCTATTAAAAGTTAATGGAACGTATATAAAGTTATATTGAGAGATCATGATCTAGAATAGGAAACGATCTTAATCGTGACACTAACATTAAGTGTGAATCACAGGTTCATGAAACAACGATGCGCAACGAGAACGCAGTAGCGGAGTTCGAGTTTGATATTAGTGAGATGATAACGATAAGCCATATATTGACAAAACGTTAAGCTTGTTTTCTCGATAGGCATCTTAATGATTCATTCAAAAGTGTTTTGCGCGGTGCGATAAATACAATTTTTACATAAAATCGACTGCATTTGAATTTACAAGGCGGTATTATCGGCGCGAAAAGGTGCAGATCAATGCATGTCGGAGACGTTCGCCAAAGATGCCCCAGTTGCACGTAGCATGTTTCGCAGTTTATATATAGAAAATATCTTACATTTTACATGCGCAGCTTTACGACTAGCCCCCGCATCTCGCGAACATGCGGTCACCTTTGTCGATACGTGAAACGTCTTCTTCCCGACTACATCGACTCCTCGTGGCAAAATAGCCACGACAAAATGTTGCATACTCTCCAAGAGTAAAGAGTAAATATATAAATTAAATGTAAAATAATAATAATAATCAAGTTTGCGCGCACGTGTCATCAATGATGAATTTAACAAGACTATCTTAATGCGTGCTTGGTAAGAGAGATTGGTATTCTTCATTATAATATTATAATAGAAATAACTTTGTCAAGGCTGAAAAATGATATATGAATACATTAATGAAATGGGTGATGAGAATGTTTAATATTTCACGATGATCGATGGACTGCGTCTCTGAAGAGCTGTACGATGCAGTCACGTGGTATATTTTTAGAAATAATTCAATCGGACATCTCTTCTGAGGATCCATAAAATAACCACACATCCTAGTCGATATAGGTCATATCGTAGGATATGAAACTCGTTTACGTAATCGTGAGGTTTAAGAAAAAATGTGTGCGTAATGATAGGATGACAGAAGAGAGAGACACCGATCGAGTCTCTTGCGGTTATTTACTATAAGCTGCAAGACGTACAGTTCAGTTACAAGGAAAAAAACTTATGTTCATTTTTACCAATATAAATTGATCTTAATTTAACTTTCTTCTTATCTTTTCTAATTCACAGAACTGAAAAAGATAAAAAGTAAGTTATAAACTAATTGTAAGATTAAAGTTAATCTACACTGGTAAAAGTGGACAATATCAATAGAGAAGATATTCGATATCTTAATGTTTGTAAAAAAAAAAAACTAAATAAGATTAAGACTAAGTTAACAGCCTTTACACATTCTATTCTATACACATTATTAAGTAGTGTATATACACATATGTACACAGTTAATTTAAATTAAAAGAATCATAAATAATAAAATAGTTAATTGTAAAATAATATTCAAGAAGACAAAGCGGTGAACAACGAACGCGATTAACGCGCGAGATTTAATAGAATCCGCACAGATGTTATATTTTTTGCATGTAAAGATCACTACCGAATCCCGATATCGCAACCTCGGCAGTTTGGTAGTCAATCGCCGACAGATTAGATAAATCGAAGTCTTACGAAGATTATCGGGGTGACGTGTTGCCACGATAAATTTTCCTCCGATAATCACGGGTGAGGATTTTCACGGTATTTTCACGGAACTGCCCGAGAGAACATTTCAGGACGAGACAATTACAGCACGTGGTGCATTGCAGTTGACCAGTGGGACAGAATTTTTTTTCTTTTCATTGTCGAATGGGAGAAAATGCAACTGCGAGTATCCGAACTAATAAATCAAGACCTTACGAGCATCTGGAAGGAAAATCATTCAGGAACCGGACAAAGGGACAAAGGGACAAAGGGACAAAGGACATTTAATTCAATAATCGTGCGACGTATCTATGCGCTTCTATCGAAGACATTGACGCGTCGAAGACATTGACGCGTAATCGTTAAGATAACATGAACTTTATCGCTTAATCCACACGATCGAAGAATGTATTGAACGCAAAGACGTTCGAATAAACACGAAAGAATGGAATATACAAAAAAATATATATGCTATCGTCTCCTTCTACAATGTATAGAAGATAAAACGCGCACACAGAAAAATATTCTACAAACGAGAAAATTATATTCAATTACTTATTCTATTTTATTTTATTTTGTTTAAGTAACAATTTTTTTCAGCAAAGAATATTTTCATGATAATTCGTGATAATAATATAAATTTATAATATACTCGTCACAAGTCTAGAATATGTTTCAAGTAAATATAATGCTTATGATGGCTTTATGATAGATTTATGAGCGGATGTACAAACTTATTAAATACTTAAAACAAACATATTTACTCGTAAGTAGTATATATTTTTCTGTGTAAAGATTTTTCGCAAACCTCTTTTACCTTCACTGCGTCGAAACACACGCCTGTTATCGTACCGATAATAATTTCACAGTGAAACATATAGTTTATCAATTATAATATAAATTATATTCAATTATAAAATTTCAGTGTTATCAATTATAAAGTAGTTAACAAATATTATATAATTTCCACCGATCTCTCCGTACCGCCGACTTCTTCGCGTGGCTTCTATCTAATCGAACGAAAAGTCGAGACGGAGAAACGAAGATACGTTCACGAATAATCGTAACCGGAGCAATAATCCGGATTATTTAAAGCGCGCAGCTCCGAGGATTCGCGCAGACCCTCGCACGTGCGTCGGCCGATCGCTCGGAATCGCCGTTTCGCGACGATGTTTTCGGACAGAAATGAATATTCACGAGTGCCAGAGTATCGAAGGGTGTCCCGAGACGGCGAGACTCCCCCTCGGGGATGCGCGGAGGCACCTCCGCGACCCCGCGGCAGGACGGCGCCGCGTCGCGCGGTCCAATCGTTCAAAATCGGCGCGCCTAGCAGACGGCGGCCGGCGCCGGTAAACGCGCGGCATTTCGCACGTGCGAAAAAATCAGGGGGCACGAAAAACCGACGTCGACACTCACCATTTGCGGGGCCCAGGTCGGTCGGGTGGCCCGGTACTCCAGCAGCTGCACGGTCTCGCAACGTCGCTTCCTCTTCTGATGCGAGCGGGAACGTCTCACGGCCGATATCACCACAGCTGGGCCCATCCGGCCATATTGCCATATATCAAAACGTGTACTACGTCGCGCTGGCGTGTTTCGCCGTCGAGTTCCCCCCCTCCTCCTCTCTGCGGGTCCGGCTGCCCCCTTCTCGGCGCACCGCAGCGACGGCGATTGCGTAACGCTCGTTCCTTCCTCGTCGCTCTCGGGGCCGTCGCGATTTCTCCCTTTCTCTCTCGCTCTTATCCGGCGAGTCGCTTCGCTTCGTTGAATTTAAGTTCGCGTCGTGATCGCGGACGGCACCACTGCACGAGGACGAAAATTTGTTGTCTAAATAGGGGATGATCCTATTTGAGAAATGCATTAGTCTTTTAGTCTGAAGCGTTTTCAAGAAAAATTAATTTTCGGATGCAATTACTTTGCAGAATTTGTGAATAAATGACTTGGCTTAAACTGTAAACAATCACTAGCAATCCCAGGATTCGACTCTTGATCCAGTTTACTTTGTAGAAATGTATCAATGATAGACTCATAAGATTACACTGTGGAAAAAGGAAATATTGCACCTCTTTGATTTATAAATCAATCGTATTTCGTTCAAAAATCACACATTCTATTAAACTTTATAATACATATTTATAGATTAACTTATTTCACTGGTATAAAATAGATAATAGATGGTAAAAAGGTTCTTTACTAACGTATTATTTACAATGTATGATATTTGACAATATTTACAATCTTCCTAAAACAAGAAAAGTAGTTAATTGCTACTGCCAAACCAATCTGATCCCATCGCACCGAAAAACGCGGCCGCCCCGGATTTTATTGCACTGGTGGAATCATTTTTCGCCTGCTCCTTTGTTACTTTCTTACGCTGTAAATAAATATGTATTTTAATATAAAAAGATAATTATTCCTTACACATATTCGTAAACTGTGTTAGTTGTGCTCTCGCAAGATAGACATTTATTACATTACGTAATTAAATTACGCTGAGACTCTGATTATATAGTATGTTATACCAATTGCATTTATATTAGATTGTACATACATTTGATTAAAAAATATTTTTTTTACAAACTCAATGTAATCTTTATATTACTTTTTATCCTTTGAAAAAATAATGAGCAACCTAATTAGTTACATAAAAGGGATAAGTAATAAAATTATATAATTGCATTAATCTAAAATCAATTAGTTGCATTAATGCAAAATCACGCCATGCAAAATCACTTTACCGGCTTACCAAATCTATGCATTCGTGACATTTTTATCTCAATTCAAAGAACAAAATCTAGGAATAGGTATATGTATTTACTTAGACAATAATTAATAATGCATTTCAATTTGATAATTTTCTATTAATTTTTCTATTATGTAAGATAAAAGTATTCGATACATACCTGCGTTTTATCGGGTATCGGCACCGTTAAAATTGGCAAATTCCTTGTCGGAGCGGTTACAGTTAATGGCGGGAACCATGGTGCTCCTGTACAAACTGCAAGTACTGCAGGCGGTTCGGTTTTGTCATTGTTTGTGTGCTCATTGCGTGCGCCCAATGTCGAATGTAATTGTTCTAAATGACTAACCAAGTTTCCAAATATCAACTAAAAAATTAGATATTATACTCTTACTGTTATCACAGAAAACGTCTTTAATACTTTAACTTTAATAATAATAATACACTAACCAAAGATCTTTGAACGAATTTTTTAACATTAGTGTGGATGAATGGATTGAAGACATCGTAATCGAACGGATCTATTTTCACAAGCACTGCATCGCATGTTTTGGCTGATAATTCATTAAGAATTTTGTTTTCATGAGGCACCATGAGTAATGTACAATATCTTATATCGTAGAGTACTTGAAATGCTTGCTTCTGTCTGAGGTCCATGTTTTTAGACACATTAAGATAATAATTAAATAATTCCGTAATAATGCTTTCAATAATTTTCTGCAGTACCCTCCTGAAATTGAAAAACAAAATGATAAATAAAGTATCTCAATCTGTAGTGAACGATGTGTTATTATTTACTTACTTTGGAAGCGTATGAGGTATAATCTTATTTAAATCTTTGCAGACGGCAGTCAAAAATTTTTGCAAGGGTATCGATGGCTGATACGGTATTAAAATTTCGGACTTTATTCGCTTTCCTTCCCCGGATTCCTCCTCGATGGTAACTTTTTCCCATTCCGAGACGATCCAATGGACGCACAACCCATCGATTGGCTCTCTTAATATATATTTCTTCATATGTTCAGATATTTTGACTTTATATATATTTGCCCAAATGGACCACATGCCAGTACTTTCCTCCTTTAAGTTGTCGCAAACGGCTTGCCACTTAACATTCGTGATGATAAGTCCAGACACTTTCGACAACGTAAAACACTTGTTTAAATTCGGACACAAAGTAGTTAATGCAAAGAGAAATCTTGCTAAAACTATAGCGTTTATATCATTTTGACCATGTTCGGGTTTGTCATTAACGCATGTGTTCTTCATAAATTTTACAAGCTCTTCGATCTTTTCAGTGCTGACTACTTGCAAATGTTCTTGGACTTCGTTACGATCAGAGAATGAATTTGCAATTAAAGATATGTTCGCCGAAAGTAAACTATCTTTTATTGTTATCACCCGTTCAGTCTCGTATAAATAATGCTCAAGATCGGACAATAGCGCGTGGAGACTTTCGTCAAATTTTTCGCACAATTTCATCACGTTTGGAGAAAATCCTTTAGCTTTCATTAGCAAGGATCTCTTGTTATCTAATCCACCGTTCTTCGTAAGCTTCTGTGGAATGTCAGTGGGGGAATCTTTCCATACAAACCATCGTAAATCGTGTTCCGGAAATTCAAATTTATCATACGCTACTTTATCGAGCAATTCGGCTATATCAGATTTTAAATCGGCCAGTGAATCTGTCCATTTATTCATTATAATACCTGTTAACAGATTATTGTCAATTATTAATAAAATAATAAATAGAATCCTTTATCTTTTATATAAATATAATTACATTTTGTTCGTTTAGTTATAATAGGCTGGAAGAACTCCATCCAGAAACTTATTCTCGGCAATGAAAGCTCTTCCCATATGGAATTCCAATTTTCAGGCAGATTCACACTGATAGCTTCTTCTCGCACATTATACAAGCCTTTAATAGAAACTATTAAGTCTAATAATTTGGTGACCTCGAGATTAGAAAAATCATTCACCCACTCCAACCAAGATTTAACGCTATCTTGAAGAGCTGATAAAGAAAAGTTTTTTGGTATATCCTGAACAAATGGTTTATGGTGCTTGGTAACGGATGGCAGGAACTCTTCGAGTAAATCTTGATCCAAGTCCAACTGTGATAGCAAAGAGTATGCTTCTTGATCTTTTATGTCTGTTATAAACTGCAAAACTAAGCCTCCAGGCGCATTATCCGCATCTATAATCATAAGCAATACATCAGAATAAAATTTTCTGTTTGCATTAAAATTATAAAAGAAATAAATACTTACTTATGAAGCATGAATATATTAAGTGGACAGTTTGTATAAGTATTTTCATACATAATTTCAGTTTATTTTTGACACTGTCGTAATTTTCTCCTTTGACGACAGATTCAATGGCATGACTTCTTGTGAATATTAGTCTTTCTAAAAGATTCGCGAATGATGATTCATTCAAAAACACAAGAGACGCCAAACAGTTTGCGGCATTCTACAAAGTAAATGTATTATTAATAACTAGTAATTAAATATTGCAAAATAAGCAACAATTTGTATACCAACTATAGTTGAAACATCCAACGATTGCAATATCTTGTTGCATTCGTTAGATATGATGCTTTTAAACTGCATAATAACATCCCACTGCTTCGAGACGATTGGATATCTATGCAACAACTCGGCGCTGCCGACTTCAAACATTAGACTGTAATTTATATGTTGCGCTATTATGTACAACTGTGTAGCAAATAACAAATTTTGATTCTCGATGCTCGTCCAAATGTATTGCGGAATGTCCATCAGGATTTTGATTTGAATGATAACGGAATCAAAAATATGTCCCCTTCTACAAAAAAAATTGCAGTATGAATTTTCCATCCCATATGCAATGAGATAATACGAATGCAAATATTTGAAAAAGTATACTTGTCCAGCTTATCTTCGATCGGCTCCATTTTGAAACCAATAAGATACTTCTTCTGCAATTCCCTAAATTTATCCTCTATGTCGGCGATTCTTGCGGTAACTTTCTCAGATGTTATCTTCATCTTCCCAATTGTGTCAGCAGCCAATATCAAATCTCGATATCGTTCCCTAAAAATCATAAATTTCACTGACAGATTCTTCTCTACAGAGTTTACATAACGTAAAGCATCTCTTTTAACGTAATAAGACAAATTGATAAACTTTGATAAAGAATAGCGTGTTTTAAGTGTCAACAAAAATTTAGACAAATTGAGCTGCATGAAGGAGCCTTACCCAACTAACGTCCGTAGTTCTATCTTCTTCCTATCGCTTTCCAGTTGAATCTTCTTCTGAATCTCCTCGATCTCCTTGATGGTGTGCTGCTCGAACAGCTTGTTTATGTCCAGGTCCAAGTAATTCGTCGTCGTCGTCATGTTTCCAACGTTTCGTGCACTCTCTTCCAAGAGTCAGCAAGATTCTTTTTCTTTTTAGGTATCTAACGTGCCGTTAGCCTGGCAAGGGCCCTTTTATACTCTTCTCTTTCGTACTCTCCGGGCTTCGCAGACTTTATATCGTCTTCCCAATATTTTTGAAAAAGTTCCATAGAACTTTTAGAGGACCTAACCTAGGATTCTTTAGCCACTTCTCAATAGAGAGTATTTAACGTGTCACCAGTCAAACTACAGACCACCGTCTATGACGACACTTAATTACACTTTATTCCGGAATAGATATTTTATCCCGTTAGCTTCCTTCCTACTTCATGTCTCTCTTATCAGCGAGGAACTCCCACGTAGCTCGCAGGTTAGAATACCGTCGGCTGTTTTACCGTGCGCTGGTAACGGCCGCGCGAGAACGTCGTCCGATGAAGCGCCGTCAGTCGGCGCCGCACCTGTACCTCGTTGCACCTGCGGGCTCTCCGTCTGGGAGTTACGTGCTCCGAAAATGCTTATCAGGGGGACGGGCCGTCCCTGACGTCGAGCTACAGCTAACCAAGTACGACGAGGCGCCGTCGAGGAACGGTGGAATCGCCGTGGAACTGTCTCGCGTCTCGCCCGGCTGCGAGAGGATCACCGAGGTGCGTCGCGACACCCGCCGCAAATCCCTCCGCCGTTCGGATCCGCCACCCGGAGACGGGTGAGGAGAGGCGCGCTCGCACGTTCAACGGGGTTGCGCGATTTGGTATGCGGCGGCTCTTTGTCGCCGTGGGAACTCCGGCGGTTCGCGTCGCGTGTCCCGGGGAAGGTTATGTCGTCGTAGCGTAGCGTCGGCGCGCGCTACCCGCACGACCCGGCGCTGCCTGCCCCCTCCACCCCCCCCCCGTCCGCCCCCCGTCGCCATCGTTCCGCTCTCGCGGGAACGTGGGACCGCGAGCGATGAGATTTTTCGCCGCCCGGTGACATTCTCCCTCCCCCTCCCCTTTTCCCCCGAGTGTGCGGCGACAGCAGGTGTGTCCACCTCGTCGGCTCTACGGATGTGTGTGCGCGGGCACCCCACCACCACCAGCAGCGATCCCGCGCGCGAGCCACCAACGTCCAGCAGCAGCTCTCCCGGTTGTTTCCCCAGCGGCGCTCGCGGTTTCGTCGGCGAGACGGCAGCGGTGATGCGATCGAAAACAACGTAATCGGGGACCCCGATGACTGTCGACAACACAGGTAAGCATGCCTCCTTGGTCCCGCGGTCTTGTCTCGAACGGCAGCGAAATGGCAAAGTTGAGCCGCGCCGCGACTTTCTTCTCTCTCTTTCTCTCTCGCTCGCTCGTCCCTTTTTTCTTTTTCTGGAATTAGCACATTCGCGCCGCGCGCGTTGCTATTTTAGCGCTCGGCGCGAAGAATCGGCGCTCACCGAGAACGAGAACTCGTGGGATTAGATCGAAACGAGTTGCCTTGGCGTCCGCCTGACATGCGAAAGTCCCTTTTTCTCCGAGTAGTTTGCACATGCCTTAAAAGGAATTGTGATGGTGTTGCACGATAAATTGTTTTATGTTGTAAAACGTGCTTGTATGTGCGTCTCCTGGTTGCGATGCACCGATATGGTAAACTGGGTTGCAAACGTATTACTAAAAAAATAAAAAAATATTGAAAATTTTATGTAGTATTGTTCTGAGTCGGGAAACGATAATCTGATTACGTTTGGTGTATTTTGAATGCAGATTACCACAAGACAAGAAGAATGAGTACCTCACTAACGTCACTTCAACCAAATAGTCAAAGCTTGGAAAGGCAGAGACATGTCAGGACAACGACGGAAAGACTGTACAACAGTCTTACCAAGAAAAGGTTTGGTTCTATTATTATTAGTCACCCTAGTGTATTAGTCATGCTAGATCTCTTATGCCCAACTCCTTCATCTCCTCAGTAAACAACTGGTTAATTCCGCTGTGATCAACATAGCCATTGGTCAATTTCGTCGTATTTGCCAATTATAGCTATGTTGATTACAATGGAATTAACTGGCGATTAGTTATCGAGAAGGTGAAGAAGTTGGGCGTAAGAGATTTAGGACCAATTTTTTCAATTTCTTGGTAAGCTTACTAATAATTAAATCATACATCTAGACTTTTCTTATTTGAAGATAAAATAAAGACAGACGTATGATTTAATTATAGCTTACCAAGAAGTTGGAAAAACCACAGTTATATTAGACATGTATGCATCAATATTTACTGTTTCATTTGAATGCGCTAGTGTATTAATCCAACGCATATATATTGTTTTAGGAAAGATCCAAAGCAAACAAACGTTCAAAGAATGTGGATAAACTATGAAGACTGCAAAGACGACTTTTGGGCAGCTATAAGATCTAATTATGATTATATTATGGATACTAATTTAATCGAAACTTGCAAGGTGAGTTTGATTTATCTTACGAGCTTGTCAATCTTATACACAGATATTTAGCGTGAGAAGATAAACATTGAACAATATTATTTTCAATGTTTTAGGAAGCGAATGGGGAATTGGCATGGGACGAAACAGACGTGTCGACGCAATCGTGGAACTTGAAGGAAGTCAGCAATCAATTTTCAGAGCTTTACTCGTGGTTAAGAATTCTTCAAGAATTGGTTTATTCTAAGGAAGAAAATCTGCTAGATAAAAGCCTGCGTGCTGTACGTATTAGTGAATCTGACATTTTCAAAATACAAGATAAAATAAATTTTGCCTTAAAATAATTTAAAAAATTAAATCGTTAATATAGGCTCATATGGAGGAGCTGCGACGCAAGGCGTATCGACGCAAATTGTTCAATGAACAAGCGGAAAAGTTAATTTCTCGCGCCCCTGCTTTAAAAGACGAAGTGGCGTGGCGTGTAGATCACTTGAACGCAAAATGGGAACTAGTTGAGCAAATTATGGCGCCCATAGACCGACCAGTATCTAGTCAACAAGATATATCAGCGGGTAATTGTTGCCCCCTCTTAAAAAAATTACATGTCTTTCGCATGGCAGTGTACATGCAATCGATTTGTTTCAGATTTTGAACGTGAAGTGAAATGTCTGAGAAAATGGTTACGGGAGATGGAGTCGCGTCTTCAACCTTTGAGCTTCCACATCAACTGGACTCTGCCAGAACTGGAGGAAAAAGCGGTAGAGCACATGGTAAGTACTGTTCTCTATCGTTATCGTATTTACGTAGTAACGAAGTTGTTAGCGTTCCATTCGTCGGCAAATTTCACCATGTGGTACATTTTACGAACGATATGCCAGATGTCCCTCTTAGTCCCTTTTATTTTTCTTTGTCTCATTTGACTGTAGGTAGGTCAGCTCGCTTATAGAAAACAATGTTTCTATACATGGTATGTGTGCTCCAATATGAACAATGTTTCTCTTAGAATTAAATAATAAATTTATGTAATTTAAAAATTATATAAGTCAATATAAAGAAAGGCGAACGTCCTTAAAGTTTTCCTCGGCTAGCGTTTGTACATGCGTTTGTTCTTCCTGTTTTTCTTTTTTACAATTTTAAATTAGATAGCGTAAGACGCACGGAGCGGAACGGAGCATAAATATGCTGATGAATTAGCTTCACCAGCACGAGGCAAGCCGTTTATTAACCGATTTAATTGTTAACGGCGTGATGGGAATGGTAGGAAGCGGCACGATTCGGCGGAATACGTGCTAAGAATAATGTGCCGCGCTGGCATCGAGCACGTGCGTATCACGGGTTGAATTTTCGCTGGCTAAGACCGGCCAGCGCGGTTCTAAGAGGAACGGATGTGATGGCGTACCCCGGCCTGGGGAGTGGGGGAACCAACACTCGGCGCGTACCCCACGAGTTTGTTGTTTTGTTCCGGGCTCCGATCTTTGCCGAAGGCCCGCGTTCGGACGCAAACGATGCGCTTCGTTGCGCGCTGGAGAGACTAGCAGCTGCCTGCCGGCTGCACGAGCCGACAGAGTTCGCCGTTCCACGGTCGCCGCCGGTGGACGGGCACGTTAGAGCGAGGCACGTTGATCCAAGGCTCCCTTCCTCCTCGTCCTCTCTTCTTTCTTCCTTTCCCTCCACAATCGTCTCCCCAGTTCTTTTCGCGTCTCTTTCTCTCTCTTTCTCTCTTACCCGCTCCCTCGTCTTCTCTTTCCCGTTTGTCTAGTTCTCAGCCCTCTTTTTTTCTAGAGGGATCGCTATATTTAAACACAAATGGTGCGCGTCTCTTGTGTTCGATTTGTGATCGCGGTGGCCCTCAGGTAGCTTTGTGCAACGCGTGGCTCGGGCTTCCCGGCTCTCCTATCGCCGGCATCTCCATATCACCCGCATCCCCTCCGTTTTTCGAAAAGCAACTGGGGTCGCATCGGCGAGAGAAGAAGCCACGGTCATAATCGTCATACTGCGGGTCAGCCAGACGAGTCTCTTCTTCCTACGGGTCTAACCGGCCACCGCTCCGACTCTCTCTCTCTCTCTCTTTCTTTCTCTCCCCTTCTTCCTTCGGCCTCCTACTCGTTTTTCCATCCGTCCGTCCGTCCCGTCTAACCGAGACATACCGCGGCAACGCTCGGAGCTCGAATCTCTTCACGCGGTCCATTCGACGTGGTTTCTCCGCCGCCGCCGCCGATTACCGCTGGAACGAACCCTGGCGTGACCCCGCGGCGGCGCGGCGTGGCGAAGGAGTCATTCATGCGTCGTGACGAGCACGAGTGCGACGAAGCCGCCGCCGCCGTGTGGAAGCGTGGAACCGGGGCTCCGAGGCGTCTGAGGGAAACGGCGCGTCTCGTCTTCGGTCTGTGCCGGCTGTGAAGAAAGAAAGAAAAAGAAAAAAAGAGATGCGCTTCGCCGCTCAAAGCTCGTGAGTGCTCGTGGTGCTACGGCGTGGATATTCGGACGCTCCTCGCTTCCTCCTCTCGCGGTTCCTCCTCTTGGACACGCGTGCTGTCCCGACACATCCTCCGCGCTGACGTACAACGGTGCGCTCTTCCTCCTCGGCACAGTGGATATGCATTTTGGTAAGCTCCTGCGATGGATAAACTTTATCGTTTCTCTATCTAATTGCACGAGGAAGTTTCTGCGCGGAGAGCTCGTTTCAGCGCACGGCGATCGAACGGATTGCCTGAGCGCGCTTGATCCAACGCGCCGATTAAACGGCATTGTTTCCAGGCACGTGAACGTAAAAAGCGCGCGGTAAGGATAATGGAATTTAGAACGTGAAAGTCGCCGTTCCGAGCCGGGGAGAGACGCTGGTGTTTTCCCGCCTGGCGTGCCCGTTGCACATCCAATATTTTAACGGGCGTTGTTGCTAACTGAAACCCAATTTACTCTGGTCGATCTCCCTCATCTCTCGGTGGAGTTTTACATTCGAGATAACACCTGGTGCCCAGTCCTCCGACCATCCGCTGTTCCCTCATCCGCCGCATCACGACTGGGAGATTCATTGCGATATTTGTCCCGTTATTGTTACACCTAAAAAAAAAATGGACAATGAAACAATGAGGCAATTACGGCAAACGCTATTGGTCTAATCTGAGTTATGCATCTACGATCGTGCCTGCCTCTCGAGCCGAGAAACCGTCATTGTACATTAGATTTTCCTTTCGCGGTAAAAGACGAAAGGAAAATCATCCGTTACAAAAAGTTACGTTACTTGATATAATTTTATTTTCAATATTATGTCAATACGCGGCCGTATGTTCGATAAAGCGACGTGCCATAAAACAAAATGTAATAATAGCCGTTATCGTCGAGATTAAGATCATCGAAACCGGGAAGCCAGTGCACGTTCCGATCGATCGTATACTTATCATATATTTAATTGCACACCTCGGGCATACGTCGATCCTCGGCCGTGCTCCGATTTTATTACACAGCCGCGCGCGCGCGCGCGCGCACACACGCGCGCCTCCGGTCCACATATATTATTTTCCGCCGCGTTTGGTCATCGACACTCCATATCGCGGTGGTTTGCGCGGATGCTCCGTTGAACGACATTCGTGGATGTCGAAGTCGGTCGTTCGAGGTCAGGCGAGTTCACGTGGAATTGTCCGTATAAAGAGAAAGTAGATCTTTGTGGAATTTTATGGAGTCAGAGCCGTATACGCGGATCGTATCCGGTAATCCGCGCCGGTGATTGCCGGATCGCTAGTCATTGAATTAAATTTAAATTTAATTATCTATCCGCCCGCTGGAAAGGGAAGGTGTATTGTATCTCGAGAGATCGTCCTCTCGACTTTCTATCGGTGCCCACAATACACTTACGTCACAATATCGTCAAATAACTCTTGCTTGCCAGCTATTTGCCAGTTGCATATCGCTTAAAAGAGAAAGTCGACCGGGGGGAACATCAGTTGGCATGACATTAACGTCTCTGCCCGGCTCGTAATGGCTAATTAATATCTGGAACGATTCGCCGACGCGGTACGGCACAGATGCCTCAACTCGGAGAAAATGCGTGAAACCGGACAGTAGCCGTTTGGCTTTTGAACCAGTTGAGAGTATTTTTGGAAGCACCACGGTCGCGCTCGTCACCGCGCCACACGGAACTCCATGCTCGCGCGACATTAGAGGACGATTGCCCTCGTTCCGAGAGAGAGAGAGAGAGAGAGAAAAAAAAAGAAACCGTCTTACGTTGAAAACGCGTTAGATTTTTCGCGAGCGTGCCGTAACAGATTTTAAATAGATCGGGAATTAGGTGGCGAGGCAAGTTCAAACCGCGGTAAGATTTATTCTCGTTTTCTATCGTGCGTAATATGGTGTGCCACGTTAAGTTTGCAGATTAGATTTACGATTGATACGACATCCGCGTGGTTATGCAAAGCGCAATATGCAACGCGGCTCTCTTTCGCTGCTTTCGATGTTTACATTTAATTCGACTTTACAAATCGATCCCCCGCGCATCGGACATCTCGCGGATATGAATATTTATCGCGCGATAGTAATTGAAATTCTAAATTTATCGGCGGAATAAATCAATAATATTTTCGCGATAGGTGACTATTTTTAACAGCACCTTCGACGACGCTCTATATTGTTCGGTTTATGCGAATTTATAAACTCCGCCAGCTATCTCCTCAACAACGCGCGATAAAAATCGTTAACATCGATAAGATTGCGTGGGATTCGTAGATAATAAAAGTAATACCGACTTAATTCAAAGTTCGAACGGCTACGTGTTCGATAACACATACACGCTTTACGAGCCTTATCAGCGGCGGTGTAATTTGGTCACCTCGTAGGCAGGCACTCGTGCGCCGTTAGAAGTCCGCTCTAAGATTGACGAGCGACGCTCGCGAGAAACCGCAGATCCGAGCCATTGACAAAACCGAAGTTATTCTACCGTGGAATACAGCGAGATGCCCAATAAGAAGCGCGGCGACGAGAGAAATGAGGTGAGGACGGGCCGAATAACTCGGTTAGCAGCTGCGTGGCGGAAGGTCCCGGACGTGATCTTATTTCGCGTTTTACCGTGCGTACACCTGCAATTTGAATATATTGCATTAAAAAGAGTCCCGGCCTTCAAATTACTTTGAATATATAAAACGAGACTAAATTACTAAGTATCGCCCAGAGGTGAAACGTTCCGGTGATTTCTGTACCGGCTGCATCTTCTCTCGCACTCGCGGAGGGCTGTAATCACTCGTCGAGTATGCATCGCGCACGCGATGCATGATCGCGAGGATACTCGCGATGGAAACTCGCGGTGCTGTCGTGCTTGCGTCACCATCTCGCGCGCGCGCGCGGTGTTCTGCAAGTGAAAGGGAATAGAAAATTTTTGCCAGCTAATATTTTTTTTTTATTACGGCGCTCCTGGCGAATACGGGACTTACGATTACGCGGCGCATAGCGTTCGCGACGCGAAATCAGTACGTGCGTACGTACAGTACGCGGCGATCCGTTTGATTGTTGCTGCGCCGAACGAGATTGCTTTATCGCGCCCGTTGCTTATACGGTGTAAATTATTAGCCGGTTATTCTTTACCTCCCGCGCGTAATTTGCATTCCGTTCCACATACGCGAGCGGAAGTGTTTCGAGATTTAATCGTCCGGGCTGTTTAACATTTTAAGAACTTGCAGGGAATTAAGAGAGAATTCTAAGTACTTGGAGATTGTACTTGGCGGATAAATATGAATAATATCAAGTCTGATATTCGAAAGTCACAGGAAGCCCCGCAATGCGTTTGCGATATTATAAGTCTGACGGCTGCATAGAGAGAAGGAAGCCTTGTAGCGGTGATTGTTCTCGTGGAGAGAATTGCAAGCGACGTATTAGAGGACGTTTTATTATTATGACGTACTAAAAAAAGAATTTACGAATCACGATGAATAGAAGCTGCGACGGCGAATTTTGTGCGCAGCACGAACGGCCTGTTCTTGAATTAGATCATTTAAATAGAAGCCCCGCCGGACGACGAGCTATCTTTCGAGAACGCACACCATCGCGACGGCTGTAATCAAAAGATTAATATTACCACGTTGCCGGAAAGTTGATGCGTTTTTTTTTCATTACAGCTCGTTGTATTATAGAGTCATTTGCCTTCGCGTGTATGGGTGCGCTGACTCACTCGCCTGGCGTCACCCGTTAACTAGGAACACTGATGTGACCATCATTTCCGAGTCGGGTAGAAGTCTTGTAGCGTATCCTTTAAGAGGCTTTAAGATAAAGAGGCTCTCAGACCTGCAAGAAATATCGTGGCTTTAAAAACACGTTTACATTATATTTTTACACATTAAAATTAAATTACGATATTGTAATAAATCGATTCGTTTCAGATATATCGGAGTAGCGTGGTAAGAGTTTATTTTGTTCCGAGAACAGTTTTCTGAGAACGAAAGAGCGATGGAAAAATGTAGAAAAATAAAAATATGCGGGAAGAACGTGCGTAAGTAAAATTAAAGGGAAGGAAAAAAGGGACAGTTACGTAAGAAGAAGCGAAGAGAATCTCGAGGAAAGAAGAAATAGTTATAATTTCCAGATAAAATATGTAATAGAAGGAAATTACATAAAAGGGAACAAGAAACCGTAAGATTTCGCCGAGATAAAATAATGCTAATGGTACGCGAATGATACGAATGCGAATTCACCGTAATTTTTCTACGTGCCTGTTGCAAGATCGCCATGTGGGAGGCTTACCGCTAGGCTACTCGCGAAACTATTACCGCCGTACACAGTTACCCTCGGTATCTTGAATTCTCAGATAGCGTCGGCACGTCCCGCTGGTTACGGAAGTAAAAATCGCCTAGTGAACGCACCGAGTGCCGGTGGTCTTAGCCTCACACACGGCCGATTACCGCGTTTTGCCTGCGATTTAACCTTCCACATTTACCAGTGCGACCTCAAATAACACACCGCGGCGTGCCGTGACATCGTTTTTCAGGAATAAACGCAAGACTACACGGAGGTGAAGAAATTAGTATCGGAGTGTACACTTTCTCTTTCCCACACAAAGTAGAAACTTGATCCTGCCTCATGAATCGACGGAGATTGGAAGAGTCCTTTTCTTAACAGGACATTAACTGCTTTAATGAATATTGGCACGTTCGTCGATGAAGATGCGCCATATAAGGCGACGCAGAAAAATGATCGTTTCCTGGTGTATAAGCCGGCGAATTTATCTGGAGACGTTAATAAATAAAAATAAAAATAAAAAAGAAAATTGCATAAAAATTGTGCATAAAAAAATTTTACATGGCAAAACATAACGACAGTAATGACAAATTAACTTTCTCCAGGCAGTGGCAGTAGACAGTCTTACTCATCGTACAGAGCGTGTCGATAAATCATGATTAGATTGTATGCCGAAAGAGATTTCTCGATAGAGCCTTTCAACCTGGATTGAAAGAAGCGGCGCGGTAATAACAGCACTCTTCTGCGACTCCGTCGGAAATATATGGGGCGTTCTCGACGAAAGAATTTCTTTACCTTCCGTATAACTAATATATAAATTGAAATAATAAATGGAAATTATACATGATACACGCTACTTTTTAATGTAAAAAATTCCTTAGACACGTATAATTATTTTAATTATAATAAAATAATAGCGCGGATTATTTTGTTTCCAAAGAGAATTAAAAAAAAAAACTGTTTGAAATGAATTGTAGTTGTTTTCACTACCACAGAATGTACCAAAGTGTATCGATATTTTCTCAGAAAAAAATTTTACTCGTAAACTTTTACGAGAGCCGCTACACCGTAATTTTTACGATTTACATGGAAATAACGCGCCTATTCAAATGCCCCCATTTGGCCGGGACACCCAGTAGAGAATGTATCATGGGCTGATCTATTCTTCGAAACAATTTGAGCGATCCAGCAGCCAGCATTGGTCTCGGAATCGCTCGAAGGTACAGCCGCGCCCAGAGAGTTATCGGCTCGTTTCGTCTCAGATTAATCTCCATTCTGGCGGTGATATCGTCCCGATTTTTCGCCAGTCACTATACCGCGTGATCTCCGCGGTGTTTTCCATCGATCGAAACCGATACGCTACAGAACGCGAGGCGGTGCACGGACAGTCATGCTCTGAAAACCGAAACGCGTACTTATACTTATGCAATGTAAAAGTTCCGAGCTGCCGTTGTGAGCCGGCAATATTTTGACAGGCGCGCTGATATACCGCGCCTTGTAGCGCGTGTATTAGATAATAGAACATATCCTCCGTGCCACCATTAATTCAATTCATCGAAAACACGTATCCCGGGGTTGCTGGCGCTTTCGCGATTAAAACGTAAAGCGCAGCCTGCATTTGTTACTTGTCCGATCGCCGTCGTGATTTTATTCTCCGCGTTTTATCACCGGTGGAAATCCACGTTGTCAGAGGCGCCCGCCTCGGCGAAGTGTGTCTCACCGTTTTCCGTTTCGTCACGTAGAAATTCAATTATGTCTCTTGCAATAATGATTGTTAATTTCGTAACGTGAGATAATATCAGGTTCGCTGAATTATTCAATGCGTAGAATATATCTCGCTCGAAAACTTATCGGCTTTTACTATCGCCGCTGGCTTTTCTCGCGTGATTCGACACGCCGTTTCACTCGTCATCGTCGGCCGACATAAGGACGCATTATCACTGCGCTCCACGGCGACAGGATTATGGACGTGTCTGGTGGACGGGCATCGCGTGTCTCTGGGAGCCCGCATCTTGCATGACATTATCGTCATGCGTTACGTTCGCCCGCGCAACCTGTTTCCTGTTACGCATCGCATAACATTTTCCACGATGTCATTGTCATCGTGGAAGACGCACCGCCGTAAAAATAGCAAAAACGTCGTCGTGGTCGTAAAATCGTCGAAGCCGTCGGCGAAAGGAAAAGTGATTGGATCGACCTTCACATTGATTTTTTTAACGGGTTGGATTTTCTAAGCCGCGACGTGCCAAGGTTGTTGCCCCAGCGTCAACGTCGCGGGGCCTTCAACTTGAGATGAGCCGACGACAAGTAGGATAGAAACCAGTCGACGAGCTGGAAAGACCAGCCGCTTTTAATTTCCATCTCGGGGAAAAGAATCGCCTCTTCAGGCGCGTCTCGTGCGTAAATAATCGTAGGGAAATAGTTTTCTTGTTATACAACTCCGTTTCTTACGGCTTCTCAATTTTTCCACGCGTTCTGTACTTTTTTTTTTAATCTATAAATTTAATTCCCGATGGTGTTTCCGCAATTTTCTCGATCGTAATGCGATCCTTTCCGTCTCTCTCTCTCTCTCTTTCTGAGACGCTCGAGAGCCTTTCTTTTTCCCCGGATGGCATAAATCCTTTCTTATCAAAAAGTTAACGGCTACAAGTATGTACATAGATCTATGAATATATCTGTCCGTTATGCATGCAAATATATAAATAAGTAATAGCTAAGTGGGATATATTCTGTGACTGGTAGCACGTTGCATGTTTCATTGGCGTGGCGTGAAACTACCGCGCGGTATCGGCTGAATGTCAATAACAACCGGCAATCGGCATTCGTGGACCGCCACCGACGGCCAGCGTCTCTCCGTCTCGCGTTCCAGCGCGGCAACGCGCTTGACATCATGCAGCTGCGTCTCGCTATGGATCCAACGATAAATTACACCCTACCTTGGATAAGGCTGGTCATGTTTCTCTTCTCAGCATATGTATACACGCGCGCGCACACAGATGCACGCATGCATGGCGCAACTCGCTCTTTACGATTCTTTAATATCTGTCGCTAAACTTTCCCATGAAAGCGCGTGCGCCCGCTGCCGAGATCACGGCGCAGCGCATGCGATAGATTTCATTCCTTTACGACCTCCTTAGCACACATTTTGTCACGAGCCACCCCACTTGCTCCTTATCACGCATTCCACGCATGTAGTCATATATACATTCCGCGCGCTCGAGGCGGAATGTCGACGGAAAGTTGTACCGATCTCCGTCAAGATATCGCGATATTTCTCGTATTTTCATATAATGTGAGACGAAACGTTCGGTATCAATAAGAGGCTGTATCTCTCTTCTTACGATGTACTAACTCTATTGATAAGTTAAGTTGATAGGTTTATATATTTGTATATATATATGTGTATGTATATATATATATATATATATATATGATATTACTATTTGAAAGGCGTGAAATGATTTATACAGATTCACGGATGCCTTCAAGCTCTGTATCTAAATTCAAAACTGACGGTGTAGCACTTATAGTCGGCACGAATCATTAAATGTTGCATAATAGCAATATGTTGTACACCCAAAAAAAAAATTTTTTTTATATACATGAAATCCTCTAAATCTTGGAGAATTTTATTCTTATATACGGCCTCAAAAAGATTCCTCTGAAATTAAGAGAAAAATAGTACAAACATAATATTCTTATTGAAAAAAAAATATGCTGTAACAGTAAGCTTAGAATATGAGATTATGGGAAAAATCACTTTGGACGTAAAATACTTTTTTTGGGTGTATAATAACAAATGAGTAATAATTAAATTTTCATACAAAACTCAAATGTTTTATATGAAAAATTAAATCACAAGATCACAAGATTGAAAGTAATATCAAATTACATTGAACTTATCAATTGGCATAAAAATATGTAACGAATTCAGTCGCTTATTTGGTGCCATGTGCTAATACAAAAGTTATTTAGAGCCAGTTTTCCCAACTTCTTGGTAAGCTAACTAATAGTTAAACGTCATACAGCTATCTTTGTTTTATTTTCAAGTTAGACAAATCAGACATATAATACAACTATATTAGTTAACTTACTAAAAAGTTGGAAAAACCGGCCCTTAATGATGAAAATATAAACATTCAATGTTTCGTATGAACAATTAAAAGCGTGAGATTAAAAATGATTGTCAGTGAGAGAAAAATATAGTTACTTTTGGACTCAACCACAATTTTATAATATTTCTAACGATAATTATGGTTAGCACAATGATGCATGTAATTAAATTAATCATATTTCGTGTCAGAAATATAAAATTATTGTTGGGTCCAAAAGTAACTATATTTTTCTCTCAGTGTATTACTCTATGCGCTTTGGTTTCACGGGGCATTCGCGATATAAGTCGTAAATAAAAATTCACAGGGTGCAATCCACCATTTCATTCCCACGGGGACTGATTCCGATAGTAAAATAGCCACGATTCCGCGAATAGAGTCGTCCAAGCTGAGCGCGGCCTGATTTATGCGTGCACGCACTTCGCATCCTGTCGTAGAGATATCCGCGCTTTCATAACGAGGGCCTGGTTCCTCGCCGTCGCCGGCGTTGCGCCGCTTCTTTTGTTCGAATGAGAAATTGACAACGAGATGAGACGACGTAAAAGGAAGGAAAGGAAAACGAGACGAGGCGGGAGAGAAGAGAGAGAAAGAGAGAAAAAAAAAAAGAATCGGCGTCGGTCGTACGCGCGCCGGGCGCCGCGCGTGAAAGCAAAGCGCTGCGCGATACAAGTCGGGGCTCGCGGAGCGGCCGCGTCGTAGCGCGCGCGCGAGATAAGTAGAACAATCACACATAATCATATGCAATCTATCAGAGAAAGTGGGCTAATACGGACCACGGTGGACGGCGATGATATTCCAACACCTTTGTCTCCGGCGAAGATTTCAAGGCGCGATGGGGTACCGCGGCGGAGGAGCTCTGGGGTATCGCGGCGTTAACGCGCGCGAGGCACCAGAGAGAGAGAGAGAGAGAGAGAGAAATGAGCCGGGGACTTCGCGGCCTGCCTCGCCGGCTTGACTCACTTCGCGGAAGTAATAAAGAATTTTAAGCGTTTCTTTTGTACGTGCGCATTTAACCTTTACGTTCTGCTTGGCGTGCGCGCGGTGTCGGTTCATGTTTTTACACGGTACACGCTCCTATAAGTCCGCGCTTACTTTCCTCCGACAGCGCCGATCGGCGTGCGTATCCGCCGGTCTTCACCGAGGATTATTAATCATCATCGGTGTCGCTGGTTGTAACTGCTCGTTAGACGCTTCGCGTTTTCCAACTGCCCGTCTGCGGATGTAGGAGCTAGACGTGATATGTTATGATCTGTAAGGATCAATTAAATTCTGCGCCGAGCGATTCCTGCGTTGATTCTTTTCGAAGGATGGTAATGGATGTGCGCGTGAATTTCTCTGCTGCAGGTACTCCAACGAGATATAGAGGCGCACGGGCGTATCGTCAGTTCGGTTGTCAAATTGGGAGATAAAGTTTTCACCTATCAGCAGCAACAGCAGCAGGAGCAGGAACAGCAGCGAGAGAAGAAGCAGCAATCCTCGCCGCCTTTGCGAGTAGTAAGATCACTGGAGCGACGTTGGCATCTTCTATTTCTACGTGCCTTGGAGTGGCAGTGTCACATCGAGACCCTCGTGTCTCATATAAGAAATAAGGTAACGGTTCTATTATTCGTCTCTTACCTTTCACGGAGAGAAGTACCTCTATATCTTACTTGAGATGTAAAGAGTCGACGCGATTAAACGGCATACTTATGAACGTAGGCATTAAATTTTCCCAGAGATAATTATCACTTTTTTTTTTACTCCGTGGTTTTTTTATTCGGACAGTTGCGGAGAGAAAGAGAGAAGGAGAGAAATTGGAATTGGCCCAAAGCAAGAAAAGTGTGTAAAGGTGATTAAAATATAGATAGATAAAATACAGTTAAAATATGGAACGCCGCGCCCGTTCCGCCGCTTCGTATTAAACCTTATCGGCATTTCATTCCTCCCGCTGTGCCGCTCGTGGTAATTAAACTCAAATTTGTGGGAAAATATGTCGGACAATATCGATCGATGAGGATGAGAGTCAATGGGCGATGTCAGGAAATAAAGGGTGGAGCCCGAGCAACAATCTGTTAGTGGTCGCAATTGACGGAGATGTTTCGCAATTGACGACCATTAAGAATAGTATATTGAGTAGTCACGGCCATTACGTTTTATTTGTTGCTCAAGTACAGAAAGAAAGCTCTAAGCAAAACGATATTTCAAATCTCACCGCGGACGTAGATATTCCTCTTTAATGAAACGAAATAACTTTCCTTCCATTAACTTTAATGACTTACGCATCGACGAACGAGTAGAAAGACCGCTGATAAAATGAAAAGCTCAATTTGAGATTAAATTAGTTTGATAAATGAATTTATGAAACGGACGTGAGATAAATAGACCTAGAAGACTTATTTAATGAAAAACGGAATATTTGTATATCATTAAATAATAATGTACAACATATATACATATAACGTTAAATAATAACATATAATATATGTTATTATTTATTGAGATCATGATAACATACATGATAATAATTTATAACATATATATATATATATATATGTGTATATATAGTATTCGAGTATCGAGTAATATAATCAATTGTAGAATATTAATTGGCAAGCGCGCATGTTCTCTTACGTTCAGAAGGCTTGCCTGTCGTTCCAACCGCTATCCCTTCCTTGCCCTTTACCTTTTTAAAACTTGTAAAATCTTGTCGAGGGATTTTCTTTTATGGGACCTGCCTCAGGTATCCCGTCGAAGGTACAAGATCCGGTCTTTGGACAGAGTAACTCAGTAATGCGTCAAGCGTTCGGCCAACCATAACTCCTTCTCTCTCTTTCTCTCTCTCATCAATTCCAACCGCGTAGTATGACACAGTGCTGATATTAAGCGATAACTTTATTAAAACAAGATAAGCGCCAGTCTCACGTACGCAGAAGCGTTTCAACGTTTTAGAACACGATAACGAGGTGATATCGCGAACAATAGTACAAATTCTTTCGGAGTTTTCTCGTCGCGGTAGCGTTGGCGATTGTCAAAGTAAAAGGGATTTGATTTCATATTTCAGAACGCCGTGCCTTACGCCGGCTGCAGCAGCGACAGCGACGAGGAACCAGTCACGAAACAGCCCCGTCTCAGCCGCGGACGATCGCGTGGCTCCGGAGCGGAATCGCCGGGACAGTCAGCTCGCTCGGCGCGCACCGAACGCGCGAAGCGCGTTGCCGGCCGCCCGAGATCCCAGTACTGCGATCATCCAGTCTCCAATGAGAGGACCGACCAGTCAGACAGCGACGCCTTTTCCGAGAATCAATCCATCGGCGAAGGATCGTATTTCGAGGTACGTGAATTCATCGTGCGCGCGCGCGCGCTCGCGCGCAGAGGGACGGGCCCGTGAGTTCGATTACGCGGTTTCGATTGAGATCCCATTATGTATTCGCGAATTGAAACGCTCCCCGTTACCGTCCCCGTAACTCTCTCGTGACCGCATCGCGAGCAGCGTGGTGCCCCGTCGTTATGGAAATATCAAGGAATCATGCCGGGAGTGAATCACGCGACTGAAGTTTATATTTGCCTTCCAGTAGGATGTCGAATAATCTGAGGAAGATAAGAGTAACTCGATCACGCAACGATATCTATCACTGAAAAAAAAAAAAGAGATATAACTTTAGAACCGATGAATGAGTCTTTGTTGCATAGAAATCCTACAAAAATGTCGCGCATAGAAATCTGTACTGTACACTCTGTACCGTTTTTATCTCGCGTTCTTCTGCGTCTTCGGCAATTTTTGCAAATAATTGCAAAAGACAGGAAGTGTTCTACGTAGTTGTTCCACGAATCGACTGCCGCTATTGTTCTCCATTCTGCTGTCGCGAAACACGACTATTACAAGTCATTGACCTGGTTTTCGAGCGCTGCGCGATTCATGCGTAGAAATTATTAACTCTACTCTCCGAGACTGGAGTACCGTAGGCATTCTTTCGATGCGAACGATAATGGGCGGATCGTACGATAATTAATTATTGTCGCTGTACGTTACTGTACGGTAGACGGGAATTTTTACCAGAGCGCTTAATAGACCTAGATGAGTAAGTACGTCTCCGAGCAAAGTACGTCTCTCGCGAGTCGCGCTTCCTCTTTGGAATCTCTCGCAACTCGCGGGAATTAAACTAATGTCTGTTTCTACCAACGTAAATTAACTCTAATCTCAATGTAACTTACCTTTTATCATTTTTTAGTTTTAAGAATTGGAAAAGGATACAATTAAGATAAGTTGAATTGAGATTAAAGTTAATCTACATTGAAATGGACATAATCGTCTTTTAGCCTTAACGGAAGATAAGAGAGCGTTGTTACTACCACTTTACGTCGCGTCGGCTAGAGACGAGCCGCGTATCCGAATGTGTTAAGTGGACTAAGTCTCGAAGGCTATGAAGAAGAACACCTTCTGTAAAACGAATCGGGCACGCATGTACAGTGAGAAGTCTGTACGCCAGGCGGCGATCTTGATAAAAAGTAACGGTCGAATTTGTAGCAAAACATCCGTGTCGAAGTGGAGGTCTTTCGAAAGGCCATTCAAAGTGGCATCTAGTGAAATCATAAATATCCAATGCGTTCGAGTTATTCTTTCATCTTGATACACCGATATCGCGC
Source organism: Tetramorium bicarinatum (assembly GCA_928718305.1). Taxonomy (NCBI): domain Eukaryota; kingdom Metazoa; phylum Arthropoda; class Insecta; order Hymenoptera; family Formicidae; genus Tetramorium; species Tetramorium bicarinatum. The sequence continues at coordinate 30,606,218 of OV788325.1, forward strand.
AATGTTTAAAAATTCGCATTTCATTAGAGAGATAGCTCTCCCTGCCGATCATTTCACTCTTCGTTTCTTCGCTACCGAAGAAAAAGATATGAAATTTAAAACAAGACCGAAATTAATCTCCTAGAAACCTTGCCCGATAATTGATCTTCTCGAGCAGGAATTTACTGATAATGCGAGCGCCATGTGTGTTCGCTATCAATAATTGATACACACGCTTTCTACGGCATGCAGGATGAATTGTGTCAGCTGTGTGTGATGGACGCAAGGTCCGACGAACCGGCAAAACGAGAGGCCACTAGTTCCATTACGTCTATCGCGCGGGATCGTGGGGAGGAGGGGGACGTCGAGGAAAGCGGAGCGAGCGACAACGAGCAGCACGACATGCCGCCCACACCGGACACCGTGCCGATAACGACGTCGACGGCGGCGATGCAGGAGACGTGCGACGAAATCGACGCGGCCGGCACCGTACAAATCGAAAGTGCAGAAAAATCGAATAACGGTCTACGGACGAGCGAACTTGTGAAACGCGGAGCAACGGATGAGGCTGCTCCATTCAACACGTGAGTTACATGTTTTCTTTTTTCCTGTCCTATCTCGCAACGGTAAATTCGTGATTACTCGGGAAACTTATTATCCATTAGCTTCCCGGCATATATCTTCCCCGGCTTCCCCTGAGATAACAACCGACATCAGATTGTTTCCTGATGTTTAGGTCTGACAGAAAGTCGAAGAACTGCGCTACCTTCTACTTTAAGCATTTGGACACCGATTCCGAGGCAGATTGTAGTCAACTAGTCCAGGAATCATCCAACACAGTGGACGATTCCTCCGAGGAAGAGTGGACTTACACTTCTGCCCGTCGAAATAATTCGTCGATTGTTGTTTCGGAGCAGCGAAAGACGAATGTTGTGGTTCGTCTGGATTTTGGCGAGAGTCCGCGAGTCAATGTCTCAGAAAAAATGCATTTTGTGCGGAAAAAGAGTCTCGAGAGCGAAAAAGAAACGAAACGCGACGCCTGCGGAACTCAGCCAAAAGATAGCGACGATGAGAAGAAGAATGATAAATCAAGTATCGAAAGGTTGATCAAAGAAGTTGAAAACTTGATCGGTGAAGAAAGACATACGGCCTCGCGCACATTTCCGCAGTTAGAATTCGAGGAGAAAAACATAACGAACAATCATCGAGCTAAGTTCGCGCGCGTGAAGGAATGGTTGAAGTTGAACGCGTCGAGAAGTTACGAGGGCAGATCGCAGGTAAATTAGACCAATATATTTCTAGAAAATCGGAATGAATAAAATTAAATCTAATCTTTTTTTTGGGGGGGGGGGAGAGATTGAGTCAAATATTACTATTTTGATATAAAAATTTTACGTATATAAAATTACATGCTTTTACCGTATAAGATTTCTGTGTAAACGATCATTGCGGATTTTGCAAGAAGACATAACACGTGACACAATTACGTATAACGGCGCGTATATTACAGCCATTAGATAGCTGCGACGCCAGCGGTGAATACACGACGGAGGAGTCTGATGAAGAAAAACAATCGATATCGTCAGACGATTTGCAGAGTAGCGTCGCGACCTACCGCCGATTTGAGGGCGCTCTCGCGTGTATATCGCAATCCCCATCGCAAGAGATACTCGATTGCGTCCAGAAAACGCCTGTCAACGAGGTACCTCCCGACGAGAACATACCGAAGGTCGTAATGCGATCGAAACAAAAAGCGAAAGGATCTAGGCCGTGGAGTGTTTCTTGCATCTCTCAAATCGGGGATAATCCTACTTTAGCTCAAATAAACAATCCCATTTTACCGTTCTCGATATCTGAGACTGCGCTTCATCAATTGGTCGCGACTCCCCCTACCAAATCCGTATCCTTCGATGCTGCGTAAGTACATTGACTTTTAACAATTTTTACTTGTGTTTTTTAATCAAGTTTCACTTTATATTGGTCACTAATCCATGTCACTGTTCCGTGTTAAATGGAGTTTATTATCGAATATCGTTTATATTGCAGAGGATCACGGAAATCGTTTAATAATTCCGCATCCACTTTATTAGAAGAGACTCTTATATGTTCTGACGATCGCGTAGCTAGAAATATATCATTCCGCAGAAAGAAAAATAGATTGCGTAAGAAGACTTTGGTAAGGATGGTTTTGATATAAAAAGTGTTAGCATTAACACATTTGACGAGTTATTTTGTAGTTTAAGCTTAAATCGTGATAAAAATTATCGATTTACATTTATTTAGGGCCGTAAAAGTGAATCTAGTTCGGAAAGTGCGCACGCTAATCATCATTCGGCGGGAAGCGATGGCAGCTCGAATCACCAACGTTCCTCTCGCAAAATAAATCTAAATCGCACAACGCATATAGTTTCGAAAGAAAACTGCCATAGTCGTTCCACGACTCTCGTTAAATCTGGGTCTTTCTCAGGCTGTACCGTCCATCAACAATTACATGTAGAAAGGACGCTTGTCAATAATCCTTCACCACTCAGGTTGCTTTGTTGCAAGTCGGTTGCTTCCACGTTGGAGACAGAAGGCGAGGATCGTGATTGTCTTCAAGGACACTTCACTTACAATAATGATATGTTGAACATGAATAGCAAAGAACTAAGCAATCAGCAATTGAATATAGACAGTGACGTAGAAATGAACAGTCTCGGTAATAATTCGTTATCTGAACAGGCTTGGGATAATTACGTGGTAAAGATTCACAGCATTAACAATAACAACTTGTAAAATGTATTGTCTCTTCATTCACATTCATTAATTTGTTGATTCGCAGGAAAAATATATGAGCGAACCTTACAGCGAGCCATTGGATGTAGAGACGGCTCGACGATTGTTGGATTTTGGAGATGACTATCGAAACTTTCTCGATAGCCAGTCGGAATGTGCATCCAGTATAAGCGCAATTCCCGCGTCTTCGCCATTGCCTAAGACTCGCACGTATCATGTACGTCCCTTGTTATTATACTGTCTCGATCAAGTATCTGTATTTTTTATATAAAAAAAGCTTTGTACATTGCAAAAAGAGAAAAGATCAGATAAATTTAATATGTGTAATTATATTAACCATACTAATAATCTATATGTAATGATATTGAATATTGTGCCATTTTCCATAACATTGATCAATACATGTCCAATCATTACATCAATACAAATACACTTCGAAAATTATCATTTTAAATTACAGTTCAAACCAATAAACTTTTCAAGCAATTATATAAGTGTTTTATTTTTCATAGTTATTTAATATTACGTATCATTTAATTTTACTAATGGCATGCAAATTTGATGATGTTTTTTTATGTAAATTATAATAATCAAAATATTAATTAACTTTGCTGTAGAATAAGCATGATGGATAATTTAAGGATTAAAGTCTTTCTTTGATAGAGTCTATTGATAATTACATTGATAAATCAAATTTTAAGATAATAATTAACCGTATTATATAACCGTAGTATAAATAATCAAGAATTTACAAGATAATATTGCATGAAAAAGAAAGAGAGAGAAAAGATAACATAAATGACTCTAATACTCTGCATGACTTTAATGCGTTCATGGACGATACATCTATGTATTGTATCTATGTAACGTTCTGCATGAATTCCAAGGAGGCGTTATGTCACGCGGATGTTATGTAATCAAACATTCATGCATTGTGATTATATTCTAGGAAATCGACGACAGTACGGAAGATAGTGATAATGACGAGGAAGATTTACGAAAAATTGCAGAAAATTCACAAGCGCAGCTTATACTTGCTGAAAATACTTTTGTAAGGTCTAATGGCGCAGTTCCTACAGAACTCGTACGTATCTTCTTCCTAATGCTTGCAATACAATGTCCTGTATGCGTAACATTTTATAGATGCTTTTGGAGTACGGTTTTTACTTTATCTCTTATACGCTTTATCCGTTATTTCGTTTTATCTCGTAAGTAGTTTTAGATTTTATTAAATTTGCACGTCGTATGCGTATATATTGTATAAATGCATGAAATACAATTTGTTTTATTTTATTTAAGTTTATGTTGATTATAATGTTGCCTCCTCTCCTATATCATTAGTGGCATTTAAAACTGACAAGACTATAAAATTAAATTTTATTTATATTTTAATATAATTTCACTATTAAGAAGCATAAAAAAATCTTGTGTTCCTGTGACACAATAAGATTTATATGTACTATTTTATTAATTTATATATTTGTGGTAGTGTATATTACTCTTTTTTCTGTTCTATTTCTATTAAAAAATTCTGACTCGTGATAATTACTCCTAAGAACTTCAAGACTATGTTTTAATTATTAATATGCATGATTATTTTTTGTAATTTTCTTTTTTTCTTATACTATGTAAGTTTTGCACAGCAAATATTATAATCGCGCAATATTGTAGGATAGATTGTTACAATCGTAGGAAATGATTGTTTATTTTGTATTGTTACAATTGTAGGAAATGATTGTTTATTTTGTATTAGTAAGATAATAGAATAGTGTAAAATGATCAGTTAGATGCACTGTTTTATATTTGATCTGTGTCATGACAGTACAGGCACATTAGTTAATGGAATTTATCCTTTTTCTATCTCTATTAGGCCGAAGTGAAGTCTGCATGTAAAGAAAACTTAGGCTGTTTGCAGACCGTGCTGGAACCGCAAAATGGATACTTGCGAAATGAAAAATATTTGAAACAAATTCGCGGTGAGTACGAGCAGTTAATTAGTTTCATGTCATTCTTCCTTTTAACTACCACTTTCTGTCTGATATCGCTTATCCTCCTGCTTATTTCTTGACGGTGCGCGGTGAATGCGCGATATCTTTTAGAAACAGTATTTTTATATTATTATTATTGCATGTTAATATATATATAGCGGAAAATCTTTGTATAAAGAGAACGTGTGCACACATTATTTCATCGTATCTGCCGTTATCTTATATTATCACTGCAATCGTATTTATTTTATTGAGTAGATAAGAAAAATACGAGTGTCCGTTTTCCATTGCACAAAAACTTTATCGCATGCGGGTCTTTCTCTACTGTTAGTAAGCGTCCTAATGAAAGTTTCAATTCGTTTGTGTCAAAATTAGCCGTAATCTACTATGTCATTGCGAAACCACCGTCCTAGTTCGACCGGTTTTAACATTAACTCATGACTCATCGAATAGTAAGAACTTAGGAAAGTTTAAACACGATTTTAATCCAACTAATATTATTTATCTATTTTGTATATATGTATTCTATTATTTATGTTAAATAAAAGTCTTTATGTTAATTTGCTTATTAACATGTAGTGCATCTAATACTTTCTCTTTATTTTAACCTTTTGCGACCTGCACAATTTTTATTGTTACTCGACAAATGCGGTAGTTTCAGCTCTTTGTAAGCCTTTGTCGATTTAAAAGGATAAATGCAGATAGACAGAAGTATTTGAAAATAAGATAGAAAGTAATAACTGTGCTCGAAAGACTATTTTGTAGCGGTGAGATACATATAATGAAAACTGTATGAACTAATATTAGTTTCTCTTTGTATACGTGTGCTTGCAACGTTATTCGTCAAACTAAAGGACGCAAAATGTGTATTGTAATTAGAATAGTCAACATAAGGCAATCGTGCGCGCTTGCATCTAATTGTAAATCGGCACAATTTATACACGACACAATTTACTTTCCAGCTAACAAAGTTTGAATAGGCGCATCCAAGCGTAGGAGAAAGCAGAAAATGAAAACGTCTATGCGCCTAACGACCACATGGCGCATTATAAATCGTCCCGCATATTGTTTATTCGAAGTATCGGTGCCAGAAGTAACGCGTTGACTAAAAGCTTCCTATTTTACGACCCGTAGTGCATTAAGCGCGGCGGTATGAGCGTCAGATCGGATTAACAGCAAGTTTACTCCGATCGTAAATCTAACCGAGATCGCTAGATCGCCGATCGCGCGTGGTGCACGTGGGTGCCGGGGTGCGTAGGTGGATACGCACGCTGCGTATGTAACGCGAATGTACCTCGGGGTCCGCCAGTCGCGCCTTATATGAGCCGCCGAGAACCGAAGCGGTATAACTCAATTCTTTTTCTCATTTCGAGAAACAAAAAGTCCCGATCGAATATAAATTCCGGCTTTGCAGCGTTAAGCGGCTCGATCGGTGAAATCTGCGAAAGAAATGCAAAAGTTTCACGTGGTAAAGAAAGCTTAATGATTTATACCGGTTTCTTCGGCGCCTTTTACAGTCCCTGAAAGTGAGTTATTCCACTTTCTTGAGTTATAGCGCTTCTCTCGGCGATTCGTATGAAATTTAACGACGCTGCCAGAGCCCGGGGCCATAGGAACTGGTGGCGGCGGTGTCCGCGGTCGCATCGCTCGTGCAATCGTCGCGCCGCTACGTCGGGCCGTCACGTGAGCACGGTGCTCCCGTCCGTCGAACGAGCGCTCTGCTTCGCAGTGTTTCGATGCGCTCGAATGTCACCGGACGCTCGTCCGTCGCCGCCGCCGCCGCCGCGTTTCGGCAATCCGTCACCGCGATTTGTCGCAAGGGACACGTGTTCGTTCCAAGGCCAACGTGTTTCGTCTGTCGTTTCGGACTTGTCATCCCGACATGCTCGCGCAAAGGGAAAAGATCATCCCGAGCAGTTCGCGTACGTATTACCTTCACCGTTGCGCAATTAGTGTAATTAGCTCTATTGTATCAACCTCGAGAAACGTCAAACAATCGCTGTACTCGGGTTTCTTTTCAAACACGGCCGCTACGCTCGCGCGAGAGGAAATAACGTTGATCGGCTTGGATGGCTTTCAATTTAAAAAAAATTCATAAATTGGCTGACATTAAAGGATTTGCAATATGTTATTGTTATTAATGATACTGTCGGCGTTGTACACAACTAGACACGATTCATATTCAAAAATGACGTAAACGGCAAAGCCACGCAAATGCCGCTGACGCGATCATACGATGAGAACATCGCTCAAAGGAGATATCAAGTAAACTATTACACAAGCAGACGTTTGGATAGACTGCCCGCAGGAAATTTGGACAGTATAAAAACGTTATTTCTAAATATTATCTTTTAATGTCACTTCAGAAAATTAACTCAGTTCTCGAGCGTCTATCTCGAATTTACAAAACGTCGCGTAGTAGCAGCTTTCTTTCCGGGTCTTTGCATTGTTGCGTGCGGTAACAATGTACGATGCCTACGCAGTAACGTTCCGTTAGCCGCCGAATCCGTCGATCATTCCCGCGATATCGCCGTTCGAAACAACGTGACGCGACTGCGCTGTCATGTGCCGCCGCATGACGTGACGCTTGTGATTGTCGCTCCACTTTTCCTGGAACGGAATGAAAAATCGCGATTAGTTTCGCGAAAGTAAATTATGGTGTTAAGATACATTTTCAAAGTATCCGCGGACGCGAAACTTGACGCTACGAAAAATATTCTAATATTCTAAAAGTCGAGTCCTGTGGATGTCGATCATGTAATTTTCGGAAACGTGAAAAATGAAAAGTTTCGCCTAAACTCAACGATTTCAACCAATGGAATCGTTGCGTTTACGTGAAACATAATTGATACCCTGCGCGAAACTGCCAGAAATCTGACCGCGCGCTCGACCCGCTGCGAACCGTTCGCGTCTCCCCTTTTGCCATCAATTTTTGCGAGCATGTACGCGTGTTTCCGCACCGAGGGACGCATCGTGCGTTACGTCGTTCGAAAACACCACGGTACCAGCTGCATTCAATAGCGATTTACGCTCTGGCGGTCGTCATACGCGGCGAAGCGAGGCGAGTACGATCGCACGGAGCGTCCGATTCCATCGGCGTGCGTTTACATATGCACCACGTGCACGCACGGTATGAGCTTCGTATCGCGCTCGTATCGCGTTCGTGCCGTGTTTTTCACGCTCGTACGTATGGTCCGTCATTTCCTGTAGGTCAATGCAAAACACGATACTTTCTACGCGTTGAAGTTTTCCTATCGCATTCCATACACACCTTCCCTCAGCGGCGACTTTTACGACGCTGCGACGCGGCCGTTAATTTGATCTCCGATCGCTTCTTTATCGTTCCGCATTCGTATCGTTTCTATCATGCTGACCGTGCGGTTTCGGCCTGAAAAAAAGTGGCCGTCGTAAAAGAAAGTGGCGGGACGCGAGAAAGAGGTCACGGGAACCGTACGGTACAGACATAAGTATCTTGACCTTTAAGATTTTTTTTTATTCACGATCGTTTTACATAATCGGCTGATGAGGCCCACGAATCGTTACAGATACCGTTATTACGAATAACAGTACAGCTCTTCAACGCCCGGAAACGAAACGACATATAGGAATATAATTGCTGGTTTCCTTTCTTTCACGAGACTCGCCGGAGAAAGAAAGAAAGGAGACAGTTGAACGCACGTGTCGAGTATCGGGATAACATATGTTAAATTATTATTGTTTGTAATAATATAGGAAAGTCTGTCGTACTACTGTGGCAAACTAACATTAATTATATACGTTAATGTTATTAATTACATGCTTTTGGCATATCAAAAACTTTATATGTATAAATATATATATTATATTTTAAAACATTTTGAAGAAAAAGGAATTAAAGTTTTGTTAATTTTCTATAAATAATTTTAGAACGCGGACACTCACTAGCCTCAACACATTTTTAATGTTTAATTTCTATTTGCCTATCTTACTAAATAGATGTTGTAAGCAAATTGATTGGATAATATATTATCGTTCATTTCTAAATGTTATTAATGTTACTAATCTTACGCTATTGTATAATTCGTTTAGGTACGATTGAGAGATGGGAGACCTTGGCATCGCGGGTCGAGCTGGCGCAAATGGCTAGCGCTCTTCATCGTGAACTGGCTGCTATGAGAATGGAATTCAAAGCCATGTACGATCGACTTTTCGATTACGAAATCGCCCTAGAGCAGTCGAATGTACTCGATGATCACATTAACGAGATCACTGTAAGTTATATTCTGTATCATATTTTACTTCACATATGCGTGTACTGATTTGAAAGTTGCTTCTAAGAAAAATTTCCAATATGAAGGGTTTACGTTATATTTATTTATATTAAAAATTTCCAACTGAATTTCATTAATATTATATGCGAAGTATATACATATAATATGCGACTTGCATTTAACTTTTTTTTTATTAGATGCGATTTTTGAAATGATACTTTTAGAACTGCGTTCAGAAACTTCACTCGAGTAAAATTTCTATCTTTCTATCTTTGTTACTTTCTGAAAATTGAATAAGGATAGGATAGAATTTTCACTCGAGTGAAGTTTTTGAACGCAGCCTAGGAGGATATTATAGATACCTTTTTATCAATAGTGAGTAAATCACACATATGATAATTTATGTACGGCCGGTAAACATACCGATAGAGATATATCTTCCTATGCTAAACAAGAAATCTTCTACTCCAGCTCGATTGATACGGCAGAGATTCATTTACTTTATCTCTCGCTCTTTAATGAAATATTATAATGAATTATAATTACAATATCGATTTCATTGATGCACAAATTATCTTATTCCTTTACGTAATCCTTTGCTATACATATAGTGCATCAATATTAAAACATTGCTTAGTAAAAAATAAATTTATTAATCAGGAAAGAGATATTTGTAAACAGAAGTATTCTATCATGTAAAATTCTTAATATTAAACTAATATTTATATATAATATTATATATAAAATAGCGATACATTAAGAGATTTTGATATCTGAGAAATCGATCAGAGATGCTTATGTTGGCGCTCCTAAAAATTCGAAAGAAAAGAAAATTCGACTTTTTCGGACGTGCATCTTGAGGCGCGCAGTTCCTGACGAATTTCTGCAAGTTCTTCGGGAATCGAATCGCGATGGGAAAGCGCATTATTGGAAATGTCTCTGGTACGGCGGGTAAGACAGAAAAGTCAGAAACTGAGGGGGGTAGAAAGCTCGCCAAGCAGTCGCGGTTAGGGAGGGAAGAGGAGGAACAAAATGAAAGCGGTCGAAGGAGGTGGACCGAGGGATGAGCGGGGAGAGGAGGCGTCGGCGAAGACGAGGGAGGTAGAGAAGGCGAGTAGGAGAGAGCAGTCAGGAACCAAGTAGAGAGGCAGAGGTAGTGGCGTAAAAGCGTAGTCGTGTCGCACGTACGCTCGTCTGACGGCGACGTGCTCGGCATCGCAACTCGCGCGAAGAGCGAACGCCGGCGAACCTAGCTAACCCCCGCTCGGTGGAGAGTTCCACCCCCCGAGAGTCATCCCCCTTCGATCCTCCCGGCACATTCAGCCCTACCGCGGAAGCCCTCCGTGAAAGCTGCCGCCGCCGCTGCCGCCGTCGTCGTCGCACCCCTGCAACATCCTCCGCGCCCTCCCCAGCCTCATTGCGAAGACCAAACACATGCTCCCTATCTATCATCAAGATGTATTAGCGTCCAACATTTGCCGGGTGAACTCGTCGCTCTGCTGCATTATGCACGAGATGTGTAGCTCGCGCCAATCCGCGCCGGTCCGAGCGCGAGAGCCGCGCTCTTGTTTTACTTCTCTCTTTTTTGCTTCGTCTTCTTTTTTTCATTTGCCTCTCTCATGCTTTTACCATCGTCAAAGTCCCCGATAGCGAGGGAGAAGTTTGACGCGGTCGTAAGACGATGGCGATGTCGTACGCCGCGGTCTCAGCAGAGAATTCGTGGAGTCGCGAAAAGAGCCGGGATACACAAACGCCGATGTGTGTAGTCGCGGGTGGAGAGTCCGTCAACAAGCTGATTACGTATCGCGGATGATTGTCCGCCGCGCGACGCACGTGGAGGGCTCGCGATTGGGATGCAGGCCGCGGCCCCGAAAAGCGCAACGGCGCGAACAAACGCGAGACTGACGCGCGCATGAGACAGAATTGAACATTCCGTTATGTATTATGCATCGCTAAGCAGGGCACAATTGGGTCTACGCGTCCGTCCTGCGGGGCACGTACGCGTGGGCCGAACGTACGACGCGATTCGACGAGGCACGTCGCCGCGCTGATTATGTTATTGCGTAATATCGGACAAACGTATGTGCAGTTCGCTTCATCCGCAAAATTAATTTTACGTGATAATTTTGTGGCGTCCAGCGTAAATAATTAATAAAATTAACTTTAGGAGAATCATTTTAAAAAAGTATAGTGATAACGTAATATACGTGTCATACGTGATACACGACTGTACTGTTAATTCGTATGGGCTGCTATTGGTTCTAATACTTAATTAATTTGACTAAGACAATGAGATAAAATTAGACTACGTATAGTGAATAGAACCTAGTCAATATGTCGTTTAATTATTTAATTAATCTCCTTGTTTTAGTCAAAATTAATAATATTAGAAACAGTGGTGACTTAGAAAATAATTACTCAAATTGAGTATGTACAGAAAAATATATACTACCTACGAATAAATATACTTGTTCTAAGTATTAGATATGTTTCGATATCCACAAATATATCATAAAATCATCATAAGCGTCACATTTACTTAAAACATATTCTGGGCTTGTGACGAGTATAACTTAAATTATTATTAAAAAAAATATTCTTTGCTGAAGAAAACTATTACTTAAAGAAAATAAAATAAAATAACTAATTGCTTCTCTCGTCTAGAATATTTTTCTGTGTAACTCTATGAATTCAATAGTGCACGTGTATACGCATTTTAGTGCCAAAATTTAATACGTTTATCGTGAAGACAGATTTGGGTTGGCAAAATTTTTTAAAACAAAACCTACTCTTTCTTTCGTCGTCTACCCTTGCAACGCTCGGTCTTTACGTTCCATCGGGAAGCGCGCGGAACGCGCGATACGCGGGAGGGACCGGGTGGCACAATTAGAATACCGGCAGTGTATCTCCGTTCCACTTAGTGCCGCGGAATTACGAGACGTAAAAAGCTAATTCTCTACTTTTACGGGGTACGTGCCCGGTGGTGTGGCGGGCGGCCTCATAGGCATGCAGGTCCCGAACGCGCGGCGACCGCTCTGTATACCGAATTCGAATCAATTGATTGGCTGTTGATTGGAAATTGAATTAGATCGGAATGTGCGTGTCTGCTGCGAGCCGCGAGGGCACAGGGACGAGGGCGAGAGCGAGGGTGGTCGGCGGCGGTGGCTGCCGCTGGTTATGCGTCGTTGATACTGATGGTGGTGGCGGCGGCGGTGGCGGCAACGAAGAGAAGCAGGGCGGTTACGAAAAGAGGGGTAGAAGCGGGGAACGGTCGCTTCTGCCTTTGCTATGCGCCCGGAATATCAATGACAACCACTTTTCGCCGGACACCGGGGCAAATCCACGCCGCGCACTTTGCAATACCGACCGCGCGGCGGGGACCGTTCTCCTTTTCATCGTGCGATTTGCCCCGCTTGACGGCACAAACAAAACCGGCTAACTGCCGGCGCGGCGGCTTGGTGGCTTACGAGCTGCCTGGCGTGGTTTTACGAAAAAATTCCTCGATATATGGAGACCGAGACGCGAGACAGCGCGACGATCGTGAGGGGAGCATAGTTTTTTTCCAGTCGAGAGAAATAATGCGAACGGGCATTTATCAGTGGTAACATAGTAGCTAAGTATAAGGGTTGTAGGTACACGCGGCGTGGCACGATGCAGTAACCACGTCACGTTGTCACATCCCCGTCGTCCTACCGCGGGACGCTGCTACCGACGAGGACCGCATAAATAAACCCGGGTTTACGATGGCGACATAGGGCGTAAGAGAACGAAAACGAGAGGCCGTTCCTCTTCTTCCCGTTCCATTTCTCTCGCTCATCGCGTGTCGAGCGGGAGACTTCCAAGGGAAGCTCGTAAAACTCGCCCTTGCGGTCATCCGCGCGTCTTATACTCTCTGCCTCTCGTTTCTTCCGTTCTTTAAAAGTAATTTCCTTCTCTTCGAAAGAGAATGTTCGCGCTGCGCCGCAGTCGAGCTTACATCGATCCAACGCGAAGTGCCGATTCTTTTATATATCCTTTATCTCTCGAGTAGAACTACGCTCAATGATGAATCATAAATTTTTCAAAAGTAAAATATCTGTTTCATTTGCGACGATTAATTCGAAAGATGGGATTTGATGGTGCATCGATCGACACGCGGAAGAGAAAGTTATCCGACGTTTCGGTAGATACGCGATAAAACTCACTTAGATCCCACGTGTATCCGTTCTCGGAGCCGGATTCTTAGTCTGTGGCCACTTTATACATCACCTTCACCCTCGGGCGACCCCTGCGCGTTTACCCCTGCACCGCGGGCAATTCGTTTGAGTTAGGCGAGCGAGCCAGCTACTAAAAATGTATATTTTATGTTCGCAGGCCGAGCTGGCTGTTCTGAAGGAGCGCAAGACGGCGATGCACGAGCTGAACCGCTCCGCGAATCGGCTCATTCCCGATCTCGGTGCCTCCGCACCGTTAATTTGCACAGCCCTCAAGGATGGCGTGGCCGATCTTTACAGGATATGGGACGAGACGTTCCAAAAGTGAGTGACTGCTTTCTTTCTAATTGATATAATAACTAATTCTCGAAAAAAGAAATTAAGAGAATTTTTGTTTCGCTAAAATTTCGTTTGTTCAATTATTTTACAAATTGGAACGCATTTCTCCGTGAACGCAAACTTATTAATGTTGGTTGCATAACAGAATTTGGTTGCATAACAGATTTGAAAATCGCGCTACGATAACGAGCTAGAAAACGGTTTGATAGTTTTCTTGATTAATTTGGAGATGTCCTTACTTGTGGGGTTCAACGGTACATCCCGTATAGAATAGTTGGTACTGGATCACATCCACTGGCCGGGTTCGCCGGCCGACGTGTGACGTTAGGCAAATATTTTGAGAGGTAATGAAGCCACCAAAGCAAACAGCGGAAACCGAGAGCGGCATAGGTACCGCCAGTAAGGGCTCTCCTCGTTGGGATTTTGACCCGTGTCGTGGGATTACTAGCTTTAACGGAGATCGCGTTTAATCACGGACCTTTTCCGAATGACAGCTCTAACAGAAAAGCGACCGATCGAGATTCGGAAGGGTCAGCGCGATGCAATATCCTCTTGCATTTTCCTGTCACGACTTTTACTGATATTTTGTCGACGTGAAATACAAAAACATTTTTTATTTATGAATTTGTTGAATAAAATAAAATTGATTTTATTTTGCAGATTAGTGATTTCTATGCTTATTGAAATTAATTTAATATCAACGTTAAATAACTTATAAGAAATTTTTTATCATTTTACAGATTTTTATGATTATTTAAAATTTATTAAACAAATTTTGTTAAACTATTTTAGAAAATTACATGATAAATTATAATTTTTATTATACAATATTTTTCTCTGGGCGAGCAACGACGAATAGTTAGCGCGATCATTACAACCCTCTTTTAATTTCCATATGAGCACTCGATTCCCCCCTTTGATAGGGGTTTAGACCATTCAAAAAGGGGTTTACCACTGACCCATTGGGGTTTACAGAGGTCAATCCTATCCCTTCGTTTAGCACGAAGAGACACTTCTATTCTTGAGAGATGATTTCCACAAAGAATGGTTATTGAACCCTTTGAATTATTAGCGCGATTAATCGGCGATTCATTCGAAAAAAATGTTACAAAATGTCTATCATTGTTGTAAAACACGCAAGTCTTATAAACATATACTCTTCCGATGGATACGCCAATGCGAGAAAGGACCAACCTTTCTCCATTCATTCGTATGTTCGCTAGGGACATTCACAGATTGACCTGGAATAAAGTGTTTTTATTTGCCGATAGTGCCGGAGGGAGGGCCTACTAATAATTCGACGTCTTAATGTTTGCACAACGGCTTTACCCTCTTTCCGTTTTTTATTGTATTGACTCGCATGATTTTTCTGCCCAAATTTGCTTCGCGTTCTTTATATTCACCCTTTCGAGGAGTAATGAATAATTCATGTGAAATAAACGAAAATGAAGAAGAAAAGATTTCCGCGTTAATATATCTCAATGTAAAGTGTTGTACATAATTTATTAACTTATATTATTATCGCTATTTTCATGTAAAGTGAACGGTAAAGTGACAAAAAGTTTTGTTTTGAAAATCATTGCGCAACTATTTAAAAAAGTAACTTCTGCGATAATATAAAATATCTTATTAAAATGCGCGATTTATGTTATAAACGCATATCTGCATTTTTCTTTTCAGAGGTACTCAGCGATTGTGCGTTTTGCAAGCTATGCAGCAGTTCGGTATGCGCTTGGCTGAACTGCAGTCCGCCTTGCAGAGGGACAAAGTTACATTGGCAGATCTGGATATGACCCTGCAAGTGGAAGGTGCTACTTCGGAGCTCACCTCTTCCGTTTGTCATGTCGCGCGGCTTTTGTCAGAGAGACAAGACATCAATTGTCAGGTAGCGCTTCTTTCAATTAAATCCTATTAATTCAATTAAATTCCTTTCGATCGAACAACAATAATAGTAAAATTTGCATAAAGTAATCTGCGTAGGGAAATAATTCGATAACCATTCCAGAAATTACAGGAATTTGATTCACATTTTATCTTTTCTTAAACTGGTCGGTCCTTTTTACCAAATATCTTACGTGACATTTCTTAATTCATGATTATAGTTAGCAAACTACGAAAATCTTCCCCAAATTCCTGATGTCAGATATCCCCATCGCATCCTTGATTTTCAATCGGTTAGATGGCTGTTAGCAATTATTCAACGCCGGTGGATGGGGTAACGATTCCCAGAGGCATCGCTTGTGTGCATAAAACCATTCCCCCACATAGATTGGCGGAGTCGCGGGTCTCGGGGATGTAACTTACCTAAAGGAAAGCGAGATTATAATGCGGGATTGTATATCCCGTATTTTCGATATACGTCACACTAAATCGGTTTGCAAATCGCGTTCCTCAGATTGCGTACTACAGATTTGACCAGAGATAACGTATCGACTTTTCCTTCTTTCGATTAGCATAATAAGCAATAAAATCGAATCTCGGAGAGAATATACTGTATTTTTCTAATATTTTAGAAACAATTAAACATTTTCAGCAAATTTTTTAAAATTTATGTTAGCCAATTTGGGGACAGTTAAATATAGTTATGCGGAGAGCCAGTTGTAAAACTTTTGGGAAAAATAAAAATAATTGAAAGTTACGTAAATAAACGAGAATTGTATATACCTATGCCACATATGGCGCACGTCAGGAGATAAATCTTCGACCAGTCTGAACACGCGAAGGTTACTTGGTAAGAGAGGAAGGGAGGGGGGAGGGGTACAGGTTGGAGGGTACGTTTGACAGATGATACTTGTCGATATCGCGTCTCCGTTAAACGCCATCACATCCCCCTATTTCCACCATATCCGTCTCTAATTTGCATATAAAGTAAATCTCTTGGCAAGCCCGTTCTACGTCGGGTTCTTTGCTTTATGGACGTAAGGAAAGTAGTTGAAGGTGCAGCGAGTGGCAGGTCCGCGACCGCGATTTTCGATCTATCCGCTCGTTTAGCCTGTCGGGAAGACATACTGCTCGGGGTTTACGGAGATTCGTGTACCGGAAGCTAGATTGCTCGTGTAACACAAATCATTATTCGAACATTTGTTAATTATGTGTAAAATATATTAATACTACGAGAATCAGAGTTATATCAGATGAGATGACAATTAAAGTGATGCTGTGTTAATTATTTAATTTAAAAAAAAAAACAAAAAATAATCGTCGATACGAATATATATATTTGTACGTCGAAAGTATTTTCGAGAGCTCGTACCTGGCTGCTCTCGATGCCGCGTATCGGTGCGTATAGGTGCTCTGTAACAATTTCCAATTGTCCCTGTGCTCATTTCGCCTGTCAAGAAGACGTACGACTCGCGACACAATACTCTCACTGCAATAATAGGAGCCTTTCCTTTCGTCTCGTTTCTTCTTCTTTCCATGTGTATCGCGTCTATATTTTAACGTATTCAAACTCCCGTCAAGGCGGTATAATCCGAAAAGTTCTTAGTCTTGCCGATCTACAGCACTCGAGGGAATAATTTCATGCACTTGACATTACGATTCTCCTTTTCTCTTCCTCTCTTTCTCTCGCTCGCTTTCTCTTTCTCTCTTTCTCTCTCCGCTTTCATCTTCCCCTCGCGACAGTCCTCTCGACCCCCTCGCCCCTCCGTCTCCAGGCACCTCTATTTCGGAGAGCCGAAGAAGAGGAAAGGCTACAATAAAGCACTCGACATTACAGTCTTTTCTTCCTTGTAACATTGCAATTTTTTATTTTCTCGCGTTTTTATCTGTCGGACGGTAGGGATGATGATTTAAAAAAATTACAAAATGTTTTATAATTCTATAAAAATTTAACATACGTATTTTTGTGTAATATGTTACATATACGTATGCAGTCGATTTATACAAACCACAAGATTTTTCGCGTTGTAACAAACCGTTGAAATCAACCGGCGAGCCCGGACTGACAGGACTGACGGACGTCTGTTGTTTGCAAAAAGAATCCATAAGTTTTGATAGGTAGTAAATAAAATATTAACCGATGTATGTGCGAGGCCGGCGTCGGGTAGCAAGCAAAAGGAGATAAGTTTCGGCGCTGGGATACAAGCGAGTCCGAGTTACTATCGAGGGTGTTGGCCATCTCAGAGCCAGCGGCTCCCCGGGGAACTCCGATCGTTAATCGCCCGAACGATTCCCTTTCGCGTCACGTACGGGAATGGCCCGTGGAATCAGCGTAAAAATACAAATTTAATATCAACCGCGGGTAGAGCAAGGCTCGTCTGGTCCGCGGCTTTGTAGCCCGTATCGCCGCGAAAATTCCGTTTTGTTACGATAAACCAGTTTATCAATCGCGCTTTCGACCCAACTGCAAACACTTTCAGAAGCACGCGCAAATAAGATTCTCCTTGCAGATCACTTGAGCGAGAAACTTTGCAAAAATATCCCGCTCCTTGATTTTTGTCTCCTTCTAAGAATCGAGTCGGATTTTGCGTTGTGTAGATAAACGAATAGACTCTTTTTATCTCGCCTCTCTTGCGGGCACGTCCGATACGAGATATTTTACGTCTTGTTGCGCTATATATACATACATACATACATACATACATACATACATACATACATACATACATACATACATACATACATACATACATACATACATACATACACTCACATATATGTATATATATATAATATATATATGTACATGTTTCGCGAATGTAACCGGAAATAAGAAGTTCCTCGCAGTTTTCTCTCGCGCTATTGGTCTTTCGGACCAATGTGGATTCCGACTCACTTCGTACCTACTATCCGTTATACGAGAAACAGAGAGAGAAAGAGAGAGAGCGAGAGCATACCGACTTATATATAGGCTAGGTTGAAGGTTGCTACTTGGTATGCGGATCGCGCTTTTCATTACCGGAGGCTCGTTCCCTCCGTCTCCACCGTTGCAAACAGCCTAAACCTACCCTTTCTTCCACGCAGCCACCCTTCCTCTTTCTCGGCTGTCTGTCTACTACTCGACCACTACCACTGGCATTTTCGCCAGTATTCGCGCCATGCTGTCGCGCATCCATAGTGCAAACGTATCTTGATCCGTAAGCGCGTATATGTCTCACTCGTGAAGATATATTGATTTACTCCTGACGCATTTATACAGTGCCGCATTTATGGGTCGTGTCGCGAAAAGAAAAAAGAAACGAGATCTCTCTACCCACTCGCAACACGGTTATCTCGAACAGCCGAATCTTATGAAACGTTCGTTGACGTATCGCGCAGCGATCAATTTAGCATCGAACATCCCTGCCTTATTCTCGCTTTTCCACCTTACACCCTCGTCTCTTCCCCATCCCCCCATACTTCATATAATCGTCTTATACGCTTTTCGATGCCCTCCGGTGACACGCAAGAGTGGATTATACAATATTCGATATCGTGTCCTCCCGGGTATACCCCGCCACTTTATCAGAAGCTCGCGATCCGCGGCACGTCGGTCGTTTCATTCTAGTCCGCCTGAGATTCCTTCTTTAACCAGCTGCCGTGATCGATACCTTGAATATATCGCGATAGCACTGAGAGACCGTGATTTAATCCCAATTAGTTTCTCGCGAAGAATATACAGTGCTCAGAATCCTGTCGTATCGCAATTGTTATCGCATTTTGTCAACAATTTGTCAATTACTAATCCCCGCGATCCTGTGATCTTTGTGCCTCAGAACGATGCGGTACTGAACGACGCGACGACGGAGGAGGTGCACTGCGGAAAATTCGCCGGTAACACACCGAGCAATCACACGCAGGAGGGCGGCTCACTCTCCGACAGCGGAATCTCCGACAGCGGCAGCGATCAGGAGCTGAACGAGCGCGAGCGCAGATTGGCCGCGCTTCGCCGGCTCACGCGTAGCCTGGAAACCCAGCTGGCACCGGATAGCGAGGCGCTGACCGACCTCTGGAAGAGAATCGAGTACGCCGAGGCCGAGCTGCGCGATTTGCAGAAGCAGTGCAGGGAGCTCATCGTGCGTACCGCGGCGAGCGTGCGTGCTGCCAAACGAACAGCCAGCCAGGCTCATTATCCCGCAGAGTAAGTACCTATGACCTCTTTCTTGCTTTTCTATAGCGGTTTCAAATCTCCACCTGTAGGATCGAAGCTTTTTTCGATCCTATCCGAAGGCACGGAGAGCTTCGCGTGAAAATACAAATGATTCGGTCTTGAAATCGAATAATCGACTATAATCATATTTCGCTCGACTACGTCATTCAAACGAGGTGGTAATCGAACCGCAAATAAACGAGCGCTCGCTGAATTTACTAAAGCATTTGTGAATGAGGACTTCGCCTCAGAATTTAAGAACTGCCGCCTACGCTCACATTCCATTTGCATAACGTCGAAATGGGAAGTAAAGAATGAAGGCGCGACTATTTAGATGTGGGGACGCGCGAGGTCGTTGGTCCATAGCGCTGGGCATTAGGCGGCTCATTTGAATATAAGACCTTTGCCGAGAACGAGCATAGTGACTGCATTGTCTCTTAAAGTAGTGCATATCTTTGAAAAAAAATTCAAATCACAAAATGGATTATAATCTTCCATAAACCGCGCGATTTTTTCATAAACTTATGTTATTTCGGATCATTAGAGAAATTTATGCCGGAGAAGAGCATTTTGAACGTTAAGCATGACGCGATTTTCTTATTAATTAATTATCTCCACCCAAGTAATTTAAAAATAAACGAGATAATGTGTTATCATATTGATAGCCTGGTAAAACGGTTTTTTTCGTCTCGTCTCATTTGTCAAGGACAATCTTACGTTGTTCACCAACGCGATTACGAATTCCAATTATTACCGCAGTGTACCTCATTTAACTTTGTTTTAAGGATGTTTTTATAGGCACGCTCAATCACCGTTCGGTGGCGGCGGATAATAGGTTTAGTTTTCGCGGGCGTGAAACATCTGCCGCACTCCGAGTCATAAAAGAAGATATAAAAAAAAGACCCAGTGCCATTTTCTTCGATTGACGGTCTTCCGTTTCGCCACGTTTCTCACGTTTTCTTTTTCCTTTCCTTTCTCACGTCCTCTTCCGCGTCCGTAAACAGTCAGGTTTTAACGACAACGGTATGTTTTTAAGCCTTCCCCTACCGTTCGCGGATTAAGGCGGGAGTTAAGCGAGTGTTTGCAGAAAAGTTAAATAACCGTGCACTTACGTAATGCTAATGGAGGAATAGGGCAGCGCCGGCTGTAATTGCAAGCCCAATCTCGCAACTTCCAAGTTACGTGCATGCATCTCCAAATTGATTTTCCGGCGAACTTTGCTATTACCGGTTTGCTCGTATTATCGTAACCCGTGGGACGGCATAAATTAATTTTCCCACTCGCGAACTCCTACAAGTTTCTCCTTCAAACGGTCAGATATACGCCTGACTAGCGCGGTTAACGCATTATTCAGCGAAACAAAATTATGCGACGTAAATAAAATAATGACACAAACGAGGCCGCGCGAAACATAAACCGACCGTTAATACCTAGCGTCTATTATTTTAAACAGCGCCCGTTTCGGCCATCGAAAAAATTTTTTTTTCTTCTGCTATTTTTTTAGAAAGCGCAAGAAAGCTATCTGCGGCGCAGCTACGTCGAAAAGTGACGCAGAAGTGGTGCCGACGACGAGGAGCGACGCTAAGGGCGACAACCCTGACGACAAGCCGATTTCCCATGGCTGGGTGAGAATCCGGCGAATCGCCAAGGTGGCATTGTCCTTTTGCTTAGCAATGACCGCCGTTTTCGCAATCACCGTTTATCTCGACGCCCTGTTCGCGCCGCAATGTTGCGAGACTGCGAACACGCAGAGCCTGTTCACGCGATTAGTACGCTCCCCTAGGGGACCACCGCCAGTGTGAGCGGGTAATACGGCAGGTATACGAAAAAAATATCGACGTCGAGAATCGACTGATTCTTGACGAAAATGGATAAGATGAGTATCCGTTCCGATACGCGTCGGGAATCGCGATTTAACGATCGGGCCCGCGGCGTAAGGCTGTCCGCGAATTTTTTAGCAAGCGCGTGGTATTATTAGACTGTTAATTTTAAATTGCCCGTTGAATTCGACAGTGCGTTCGGGGAGATGATTTGCCGGCACTTGAGTGACTGATTTCTTTCACTGCCCACGTAAATCTTAATTTTTGTTCCTTCATCGCCGTATTCGAAATTTTACCGATAGTCTGTAACTTTTGGCCACAAGTTACCATGACGTACACACTATAAAACATATCCGACATAACTACGGTGATATAAAAAGAATGAAGATATCTCATATATGAGAAATTGAAATTGAGAATTGGAAATTGAATATTTTATATTTGGAATACAAATCAATGTGTGTCTACTATATGTATATTTTTGTGCGTAGAAAGAGTGATAAATTCACGGTTGAGTAATTGATTTAAATTTGTACCGAGAGAGACAGTCTGGCAACGAATCTCGAACGTCGCAATTAAAAATATCCTGCTCTTCTATTTTAGTATTTGTGCAAGAACGAGATGCAGCTATACGTAAGATTGCATTATCGATTACAGTTATTTTCTCATCGTTCTGAATTGCGCGCGCCAGCAGCCTATGTTATTGTTGAAGTGTAAAAATATTTATTTATAGATATATATATATACAGAGATCATATATTATATATTTTACTCATTACATATACTATTTTTCTTGGGGGATAATGTTTAGTTTTCCCCCCCCAAAGGATCTAAAAATCGGAAACTTAAAGTGGACTTTACAGCTTTTTGACGGACGGGAGTCCATTTACACCGAATTTTACTGAGGAATGGTACTTGGATTCCATATTGCTAAGCTTCCTATTTGTTCCAAGTATTCTCCGGCAATGCTGCTTCTAATATCGTCATTTTTGTTTCCGTAACAACGAATATTTATTTCGATATCTTTATCTCTACATATCTTTTTCTCTACATCTTCGCAAATGTATGAAACATACATACACACACATACACACAAGCTATACATCAAATAATTATGCTTTAAAAATATTAAGCATTATAAAGTTTCAGAAAACAGCTTGTGTAAGCAAATTTTTCTACGAACACGTGCATGGTGATTGGTACACTGGCCTTATATAAAAATTTTAATTATAGCAATGAAATTTTTCGGCTATTTATGCACTGTGAATAATAATAATAAATATGACTTTGCACACTAATAATTTAGATGCATGCGCATATACATGTATGATACTTTAGCACCTATATTGCATGCATTTATTCATTCCTGAAATATTCTGCACCTCCAATTTTCTTATCTTGTGTCATAACAATAACATTTAATATCAATAACAATGTGCATGCTTTTGACGATACTTATCTAGCGTCATATAAGATCGGAAGATGTATTCATATACATATATATGTTTTCTTTTAATGGTTGAAGATTTTAGATTGTGATATATTTTGACAGATCTTTGATCTTTCTCGCATAGATCCTTTAAAGAGAGAAAGATACATATGTGTCGTTTGAGACTAGTAACGACTCATTAACATAATTAGTCAGAATTTCTAATTGTAAAAATGTATTTATCTACTTCGGGATGTCTTTGATATTCGAAGGCACTCGTATTTAAAAGTAAAACGGCTAATATAAATAGACTTAAAGAGAAATGGTAAGCAAAGTTTGTGCTAAGAGGCGAAAATTATTTTTCCAAGGAGAAAAATAATTTTTAAGAAATTTTTGAAAGAAACCGAGCTTTTTTGATAGAGTGATATGTGGATGTAATTTGTCGAAATCTATTTTGTAAAGTCTTTTTGAGAAAATGTATGATATCAGGTGAATAGTAGTTTATAACAGAAAGCAGCCATTCTGAATTCTAAATTCACATGTGCGCGATGCGAAATAACGAGAAATGCCTTATGGTCAATCATTGAAAGCTTACAACTTGCACGATGCTTACTGTGTAAGCGCCCCAGCATAACGACTCCGATCCATGCTTGTGCAGATCTTAAGCTTCTCATAAGAGAGGCGATATCGTCGGTAAGTCCATTTGGCATTTAGCGGACTACATAGAGATAGCGGACACAATCTGTGTGTAGATAGAATAACTGTGTAAAGTAACGGTGGTTTGATATTGTTTTGACATAGAAATAATGTAAATAAATACGGTAAAATACTATGCTCGAGAAATAATCACGGGGAAATAGCAATATTAATGAAACATGCCTTTTTCTCTTTTGTTAACTATATTAAATTACCGTCACTTTACACTGTTTATTTTGTGAATTTTTACTTTATATTGCGGAGAATCTAGTACAGTACGTCGACCTGCATGAATGATAGTACGGTCGACAGCTCATTTTTTTTTTACGTAAGTACCATGTGCTACGAGTAGCGAATATTTATTAGACAGAATTTCGTTACGATTGAAAAATCAAAGTATTTACAGTGATGCTTAGACTCGATAGAGAGATGAGCTGCACTAAATAGAGACGTAGTTCTATTTAGTATCGATATTTCTTCGATGAGAAATTCACATAACCCGAGTGTATTTCTCAAATTCGATGCACTAACTGTATCGATGATAAAAAGGGAAGCCCTATATATACTTTATTGTAAAGTATATCATGCTCTCTTGAAGTATTGAAGAAAAAGAGAAAGAGTTGACAAGATAATTAAAGACGGTACTTTCGCGTCTTGTGTTATATCAATAAATCGCAAACGACGGCGACTATCTCAAGTAACAAATGTTGGAAAAATCGAATGTGAGAGAAGAGAAGTTTTATACGACGAATGCGTCGAATGTTCGTGATTTTTTTTACGATCGACGCATGTAAGAAAGTTGCAAGGAAAGTAGCTTTAATTGAAAGTGGAAATACAATTTCAGTCTTTCCACGAACTTGACTATCGTCTTCACTATAACGAACGTTATCAGAAATTTAGCACAGTCTTTCATTATGTCGTAATGAAGCTGTGTTAAGCAAAGCTTTTATTTTGCTATCAATCATAAGAGTGTGATTAGATACCGAGATAGCGATCGGAGAAATGATTCCTACAGGACGGGAACATATCTTTCGCTATTTTTCCTCTACGAAGTTTGATTGATTTAATTGAAATTTTAATTGAATTTAACGACGAGAAAGTGACTGATTTTTTTTTAATTGGCCTAAGATCGTCATTTGATTATCTTTTATTTAGACGTAATTTAAAAGTTTGCTCGTTATTATTTTAACATCAACCAGAGAACGAGTATTGAGTGAGAGTTTATTGGATAAGTTATCCAATAATGAAGTACATACGTACTTACAATCGTATAAGAGAATGGCAATTATTTAATTGCCCATTAGACGGACAAACGTCAATGGCATCGAATATTTTTCGATAAAATATATTAATATGACAATCGCTATATATGTATGAATTGTTCAATGAAATGAAGATCTCTGACTTAACAAGAACGATAATGAAACTAAATAATCAAGCGTGACTTTGCGCTTACTTTAGGCAATCTAACATGGAGACTTATACATATTACAGTCATATGACTATAGTGTTATAAAATAACAGAATAATCACACAAAACTTTTTACAACGTGTTACTTAAAATGCTATTGAAATCTCTTGTCTCGTATCGTTGGAATGAAGAAATTCAATTTCTTCAAATTCCGTCAGGAAATATTTCTTGATATAAAAAAGCGTAAGAAAATTTCGCGGATTGAAAAGGCAACGCCTTTCATTGCAACAATAACTATTTTAAGTAACGCATTTCAAGTATACTTTTACTTTCGTGTCGCGAAGGCGCGCGATACGATTTTTAATCTGCCTTATACGAAATATAATAATAACGTGTATAAAGTACCTGAAAAATCAAAACGCTACTTATAATTCCTATGTTATCCTATACACGCGGTTGAAGGAATACTTGGTAATATTGTAACGATCGTGTCACGCTTGTCATTTTACTGAATATATTCATCTATATCGTATAGATTAGATATGTATGCATGTCTTTTTTTCATTATTATTAAAGGGAATCGTATGGAATTGCGATGCTTTATAAAGAAAAGAATTACAAAAAAAACATTCAGTTCGATAAGTGCGAACAAAGTATTACGATATTCGGTATCTTCGAAGACCATCGTTTGGTTCCTTGCAGTAATGCATTTTGCAGTAATGCATAATGCATTTTTAAATCACATTTATTTCAATAAAAAATTCAAATTTAAATTAAATGATTAAAATGACAGAAAAAGATGGTGAAGTTGATCGTTACATATTAGGAATTGCATCTGTAAGAAACGATGGTTTTGAAAGCCGCTAGCGATAATGTTCTTAGCAGTGTAGATGTGTAGCAACGCTTCTACTTGAGACACGAGTGAGACACTATTCAGTAGAAAATATCAGCCAACTGAGAGAACAGGGTATACGTAAAGATTAAAAGCATTTAGTATTCGTTTGTGTTGCTCGTCTATATCGTGTTTGACGCTCAAATGGAAGCGATGAACGCAATTTATTATATGATAATAATTATGTTTTAATCACGTTTCGTGAGCTATTTCGTAATGTTTATTAATTTCTTCTTTCGAAGATCGATATCTCTGCAATTTCGACTGAAATTTTATTATCAGTGACAACAAGACTGTCGCAGTTTTCAACAAACTGCAATATTTCTTTCTTCTCAAAGGGAAAATTTTTACTTTTATCCTTTTTTATTTTTCACTTTTATTCTTTCGAATATTGCTCACGCAAAAGTGAAGCGCGTAAATGACGTTACTTTACAATTACCAGAGATTCAAATCATTTTCACTGCAGTATAGACATTACTACGTTTATACATCACGATACAATCGCCAAATTGGTTTGCTCAACTCACCGTGTGATTATCTTGCGGTGTACCGACTTTCGGATTTTCATTGCACTTTATTGTATGGAAACGAATCGCTATACGGTTGTAAAGTAACGCCCGAACATTATTGATGATTCTTTTTTCACGAGTTGAAGTATTTTACTACACTGAAGTATTATACTACATTTTAGACATTTCAAATAAATTCTGGATTTTTGTTCAGAAAAACGTTTTTTTTATATATATATACATATATATACTCCACGCCTTTAATCCTGTGTGAAAATTCCTGAAAATAACTCCTATTGTAGTACGTTAAGGAAAGCGCATGTTTTGCAATATTCGATATATCATAATGTATGTCGCCAATGACAACGTTCGCGATCGTCGGCATATTGCCGAAAGTTCAATGATACGGCGCACCGCCAAGTATATCCGCAATAATAATGCGCCTGCAATTGATACAGAGGTACGATGATTGCCGTGTTCCTACGTCCGTTTGCGGCGGCCTTAGTGAAGTCAGCGCGAAGGTAGGGATATTAGGGGTTAAAGGGCACACCCACTATGTTA
Organism: Tetramorium bicarinatum; assembly: GCA_928718305.1. Classification (NCBI taxonomy): domain Eukaryota; kingdom Metazoa; phylum Arthropoda; class Insecta; order Hymenoptera; family Formicidae; genus Tetramorium; species Tetramorium bicarinatum. Next base: position 30,633,130 of record OV788325.1, read on the forward strand.
TTACGACTCACACCTGTACCCACGTGTGGTAGGCCAGCGCGGAACAATTTTTCTGCTTAAGAGAATCTACTTAATGGCACGACGTTGCCTTCCTCTCCCGACAACAATAAGTCGAAGTTGCAAGTAAATTATTATCGTCGCTCTCTACGAACGAATGTCGCGTACGCGAATATTGCTGACTCAATTTTACTAAATCTAATAATAAAATAATGTTACGAAGATAGAAAATTAAGTTAGTTGAAGGAACAGAATCTCAAAGTTGTGCGAATATCATTTTTGAATAATGATTCACATAAAATAAAATAAAAGCAAGCAAAATTGCATTTATATTCGATAAAGGAAATGCAAATATTTTATTTGTTCTTTTTTGTTACGCTTTATATTATTTGTATATATACTGTAATTCGCAGCATTGGTATGAGACTTGTTCAGCAGACGAACTTAAAATTTTCATTGTTGGCCATTTCGAGCCCTAAGCGACAGGCGGCAAAGGACAAACGAGCGAGAACTGAATTATTTTTTACGGAAAAGAGCCTCGAACGAGCAAATGGGCCGCATCTTACTGCCGCTCTATGACTCCTACGGGGTTTATCCGTCCCTTCTTACTTTCGGTTGTTTCTTCTCTATCGTCTTGCATCCCCTACTTCAACTCGACTTACTTAAGCAAGCGAGGTCGCCTCTCCACCCACCGGCCGGAGAGTCACCTTGCCTGGGCAAGGGTTGAGCGCTGGGCGAGCTGTAAATTACCAAGAGGGCATTTTGATTAAATTTTTTATGGTGGTAGACCGGTTACAACTCGAGGGGCTGACGTAACTCCGGCTGATTTAATGTGTACGTTACAGCGTCGCTTTTATTTGCCATTCGCGCGGCGAATCCCTGATTAGAAGTAATAATTCCGAAGCTGTCTAAGCATTGTACGTCCAGTAAAAGAAGTAACAGTCTTCGTGCGATAATTTGTCGAGGAGCCGTGAATTAAACGCGACAGGGAATATATTAAATTTGTTTTCTCCCTGCTTCGTCATATAGTTAATGAAGAAAATATATCTCAATTTGAATAATCATTTCTTGTTCATGATAATTATTAATGTTGAACATCTTTTTAAAAACATTTATATTCAGTGATGTATAGTATGGATATGCTACGAATTGACTGATTTTGTATAAAGACGAGGTAAGTCTTGGTTTACCAAATGGAAATACATGAATGAATAGTAAAGCTCACTCTCGAAATCCGCTGCTTATGAAACGTCCACTAAGAGACGCGTTTAGTCGAAGGCCGCGAGGGCGAAGTGGCTCAACAAGTGTTACGCCAAAACGAGCTTGCGTCTCTACTGAGTTTTCGTCGATCCGCGACGCGCTTGTCCGCCCCGCGCGTGGTCAACGTAGGCGTTTCTCTCCTACCCGTGAAATCGCGTGGAAAAATCGCATATTAATTTCCCGATATCGTTTTTCTTCCTACGAATGTCTAATCTAGCGCTCGGTTTTCTTTATCAAACATATCAAACAGAAATCGAAATTGAACAAATAACATAAATACACATGATTATCTCTGACAAATTCGTTTGTCATCTAATCGTTCTTTACCTCCTGATAGATACCTGCAATGTTAGGCACCTGAATTATAAAGATTAGATTAAAATGAATGTATTCGAGAGATCGCATTATGCGGTAGTAATTCTCGGTGATACCAACGCGGAGCGAGTTCGATAGACCCACGTAGGGATACCCGGGGAGAAAAGCGGGAGAGGATAGCGTACTCGCGTTCGGACGCGCGCGCACGTGGTCGCGAGAGGGTGAAGTCGCGGGCAGGAGGAAGCTCGGGGGGAGAAAAGAGGATCGGAGAGGGAATGGAGGCGGGAGGTATCACGCGGGCGAGAGTAGGCCGAGGCTCCGCCTCCGCGAGGTAACTCGGAATACGGCGCGTCATTCATGGCCGAGCTAAAGGCTGCGCCACTGTTCGGGTCCGTCCGGCTGCAGCGGCTCACCAGAGGATACACTACGGCGCGGACACCTGTCTCCCCCGCAGCATCCGCCGCCGTCGTCGCGCCGCCGCCGCCGCCGCCACCGCCGCGTTCTCCGTCGCGTCGTCGCCGTTCACGGAGTCACCAACTGACACGCCGCGACGGTGCCCATGCGTCCACGGCGTTTACAGGTGTACCGCGTGCCGCGCGAATAAAGTACCGGTCGATGGTGCGGTGCCCGAGGGATTCGCGGATCGTCAAGCCCTCCCGTTCGGCAGGTTTCCGTCGACGGGAAAAGGCCATCGGCGCCCGAGTACCGGCGCGGATCCGAGTACCGGTGCGGGCACGGGTGTGGGTTAAGGGCGCGAGTGACACGCGCAGAATGTGCAAGTGAGCAGTAGCGTTTGAGTGAATTGTCGAAAAGAGAGAGAGAGAGAGAGAGAGAGAGAGAGAGGAGGAGAGAGAAAGAATACAAAGGAGAGAAAAAAGGGAGAGCGAGAGAGAGAGAGAGAAAGAGAGTGCACGACCGATTGAGACGACGGAAGTACCATCGACATTCGTGGTGGAAGGGTGGCGGATGCACCGCGGAGGCGGAAGTGCCGGAGGCGCAGCCGGGGGTGGTATCGTCGGTGGTGCCGGCGGAAGTCACCGTGCCCTCGAACTAGAGCATCCGTCGGCGATGCCGGGCGCACCTGGTTTCCATTGGGGGGCCATGTTCGCGGGTCATCACGCGGCTGCCGCCGCGGGTATGATGCAGCCCCCCATGTCAGCGGGTGGCGAGTACGTGCCAACCGCGGCGCATCACGGTCCCGCTCATCCCGCGATGCCCATGGATCTACACGTCCATCAGGGATTCCCCTATTTCCCTACCAGGTCAGTATGAGACGCACGCTTGTTTTTCCTGTCCCGAGTCTTCGAGATACTTAATTTTTTTATCACAAAATATCGGTGAATTTTATGAATTGGAATATATGCAAGGTGTATGCAAGGTGTATGCAAAGTGTTCTTGCAAACATTTCATCGGATACTTTAATAATTTATAGAATGATTTTGAGTCCGTCTCCTTCATTAAACGCGTATTTTTAAATCTTCAAATTATTTGTAATTAAAAAATTCAATAATCAAAGAAGGGAATTTTTATCTTTTTCAGTCGTACGATATATAACGTTTCATCTATGCAGAAAAGAAAGAGAGAGAGAGAGAGTTGAGAGTAGCCTTCATAAAAACTAGAAAGAACGACATAAACTATATTACCGCAAAGCCTGACGCCGTCGCATCTACCGTTGCCCAAGTCTAGATGCACCGGCAAATGGAGAGGTCGCTTGTCTTAGCCTCAGTTGTTTGCCTAGTCAATATTTCTTCGTTGGGGAAGTACTCCCATATTTACCCATTTCAAGCAAATACTTGGAAAAGTACTAGATATTTTTTAATCTATATGAGTACTCTGTTAATATCCCGATTGACGTTCGCGAGTTCACGTATATTGATTATAATTTGCAGAATCAAATCGAGATATCCTCAAATAATAATCCTACGAAAAGATATTTGAAAAAGTATTTTGTGTAAAAAAAAATTAATTACATATGCATATAAACGTAATATTCACGAAATGAGATGAGCGATATCGAAGCCTTTATTTCAAAACACGGCGGTATCGTTCTTTCTTAATATGAATATACACACACGCTCTCCATCGTCTACCGTAATTATTAACACTCCATGCCCATACGCCGCGATGTATAATCGCTCGGAGAAAAGCAACGCGTAAGAACAGTTCTTGTAATTATACTCTTGGTGTGCTTAATATCCCAGCAAATTGTATTAAGATTTTTTCATTTCGTAACTACTAATCTGCCCGGGGAAAATATGAAACACACGTATGTACGTCTGGCTGAATTCGTGTCTGCATTTTCGATTGCGTTCACACTCGTACGTTTATACAAACATACATTTTTCTTTGGATTATCTCTACGTGAGAAATCTAACACGATGTCAAATCAATCGGACTCGTGAACATTGATAGCGATCGACGATAACTGATTTTGTACGAGAGATGTTTGCTTTAGTCCTTACAGTATTACAAGTTAAAATATTTATTATTATTATTAACCTCATACGTAAAATGCATACGCGTATTAAAAATACAGCTACTCTTTACTGATAAGTGAAGATATTTAACTAGAAATGACAAATAAAAGTTTTTGCAAATCACGATCTATAGCTAGTCGTATCAACGCCGAGACTGAACTAAGCAAATTACGTGCTAATAATACCAGAAAGAACACCCATGGTGCATCATCGAGGGGAGTGAGAGTGCGCTAGACACGAGGCACACGCCCGGCAAAAAACTTATTATAATGCCTGCCTCGTACGAGTTATTAGCATTCCGCTATCAATTATCCTGCCGTCGTGCTTTCGATGTCGGAGCAACTAGTAGGAACGTCTGTCGCTCTGTATTTATAAAACGTATAATCACGCCATCGTCATCGTAACAAGGAAAACCTCTAAAGGGTGTTTCCGAAATCTGTGACATACAGAGAAAACTCAAGCTGAATTAAGTTACTTTTTGCGAGAAAAGAATTGAGAGATATCTTCGTTATTTTAAAAACTGTTTTATCCCGTTGTTTCTTTCTTTAAAATACATGATATTTTTTAAATAATGTTACATATAATGCAGACATGAAATTTCTGTGAAAATATTTTTTAATTTATCCAATTTTATCATTTATAATTTACATAAACAATTTACGGAACCACTCTTGTTTCGGTTTCAGGATCTTTGTTTCTGGACACCTAGTATATAACGCAGTGACAGCGCGAATGACACTGACATATCGTCGTCTCGATACGATACCGCTTGAGAAGTACAGTGTTTTGATTGCTATGATTTTAGCTCTGCTATTTAATTCTCTTCTATCCTTCGCGCAATCGATAGATGATTGCTCTAGTATGATTTATTGACCGTGACACGTGAATTAAATCAATCAATGATAAATCTTTATTTTTGGACGAATAAATGGAAAGAACGCGGGCGTACAAATTTTTAAGTGTCAGTAAAAATGTTTCGTTATGGTGAATATTCCGCTCGATAGCTCGCGCGTCCGTCCATAGAAATCATCTTTTCACTTCGCGCTTGTTCGTTCGAGGAATGCCGGTAAAACGGTTGTCGCACCACAGAGATGATAATTTAACGAAAACTCGTGGAGCATTTGACACCGATTCGCGTCGATATGAATAAGAAGTAGCGTTTGCTTGTCAAGTCGAGCGTTAGCGGCCGTTCCGAATCGTTTGCCACAAAAGACTGCGGTATTTGCATTGATTCTTTAGACGCTACTGTGCTTCGAGCCTTTTTTTGGCAACAAGACGAGCGTCTCTCAGTCAATGGTGCTCATTAATTAGACAGGTCGTCTGCCTGTTTTTGGATCACCGGGTGCAGTACACTCTTGTGTTGACGTCAATTAGAGATCAATACAAAATCAATAAAGTGTAATTATTTGTGAGAAAATTATCAGATGCTTATATACGACAAAGAATCTACTGTTGTAGAATGTATCAATGTACGCACGGTACATGTCCTATGAATGATAATATTAATATCACAACTCGATGTGTATAATTCTGATACTAATTATTCAGTCGTAGTCATAACACTCGGATCAATCCGTCTATTCAGAATGTATATAATGTTTCAAGTTTGGCAGACTACCCAGATATACTAACATTTATCTGCACGCGGTTATCTGCACGAAAGTTTGTATTAAAATTTCGCTCGCGTCATACATAGAGAAGCGAAGATGGCGAAGAGTTCCGTTAAGATCCTATAAAAAAGAATCCTATAAATCGATGTGTTAAAAATACCTAATCGTAACAACACCGTCGAAAGACGGCAGAACAAAGTTGTAAAAGTATACGATATGTTACGCGCGTACGAGATAAATGAAAGAATTTACGTGACACGAGAAATTTTTGCTTTCCGCGTTTGTTCCCGCGCGGAAATTCGGTCTAATTATCACCGTGTCGCGCATACGTGTGTGTCCGAAGACACGGAGACACGGTCGCACAGACATTGAGAGCGTTATTGAATGATGGGTCAGCCAACTACTAATGGGGCCGGACGCGCGCGAACACAAGGGATTATAAGAAGCGCGCGAGTATGGCTTGCGGCGAGTCAAGGTTGTTGCTGGAGTTACTCGTACATTACATATCCGCCACCGATGGACCGCTGCCTTTTTTCGCTCTTTCGCCCGGCAACAATCTTATCGCCCGCATCTTTCCAGAATTTATAATCTGCAAGGCAGAGGTGGACGGCGGCGCCGGCCTTCCAAGTATGCGTGTTTTCGGGCAATGACTTTCGACGAGCGTAATGCTCGATTATGATATGCTCGTTATTTCATCTTTTAGTCTGAAAGAGCCTCCGCCACGGAAGTTAAAATATCTCAAACTTCAACGGGCTACCTCTAATCCTGATTGAATCCGAGGCCAGAGGCGTGCATAGTTTAGCGCGAGGTCTTTGCCCTTACGGAGCCCTTTACGCATGCGAGAATCTTTAGAGCATTCAATTCGAGTACGATATCGTTGTTCTCGCAAATCCTCCATACGTATGAGATAATCTGCGGCTTCTATATGTAGAGCGTTACATCACACGAGGTTTCTGTCGCGTATTAGATAAATCTTGTAGGCCAGAGGAGGCACCGAGACATCGCGAGAATGATAGTCAATAGGACGCATCGGGTCCATCGATCCCAATGTTTGCCTCGGAATCAGGCGCTCGCTGCCACGACGGCGTCGCGAAATAACTCGATTGCGTTTTTATCGCCCAGATTTCGTTTCGCTTTTTCGCCCGACTTATAGACGAACGCTCCCGCGACTGCAACGCAAACTAATTTGCACCCCCGAGCCCGTATCGAAACCCGTTTCTATCTGTATTTTTTATCCTCCAACCACCCACCAATCCCCTCGTTCTCTCTGTCCCTCCTGGTATCGCCGTCCCCCTTTTATTCTTCCCTCTCATCCTGCCCCCTCCCCCCCGACGCCGGCCCGTGTCTCTTTCGCGCACATCTCCGCACTCTCCTCTCCTTATTCTTACTTTATCTCTGTCCCTTCGTTCGCCCTTGCTTCTTCGGCTATACCACCGTGCAGCCCGGTAGTTGGATGCGCTGACTTTTTTCTCGGCTATCGGCCAGTGGATCGCGCTGCGATCCGCTGGACTGCAATCAGAATTGATTATAGCCTGCCGAAACTCCGGCGCGGCGCGTTCATATTATACAACTCGCCTGCGGCTCTCGTTCCTTCCTTGCTCTTTCCTCGCTTCTTCCCTTCCCGCTCGCTATAACCGCGCGTCGTCGTCGTCGTCGTCGTCGTCGTCGTCTCGTGCGCGACGTCAACCGAGCGCGCTCGCTCGTGCGGGTTCCACGCGGGATCCTCTAAAAGTACAACTTTAATAATATTCCTGAAAATCAATCTTGACTTTTGGCGGATATGCGTCGTTAGCAGCGCTACAACCATCGATCGGTTATCGGAGATAAACGCGACGAGTGAAACGCGTAGACGATAATATCCACGAGAAAGATTTTATAATACATCCGCGGTAATAATCGGGTCGCGCGTCGATCGTACGCAACCCGACCGTGCGGTGTAAAAAGCACACGAGGACAGCATTGTTCTTTTGATCCCCTTTTCAATCTTTTTAGCTAGCGAATTCCCTCCCCGACGTTAGACGTTGTTCTTTTCTCCCTTTTCTTTTCTTTCGCCTCATCAACTTTTATTATCTCGGCAATTCTGGAACGATTATTAGTTACGAGAACGTTTACAGATTTAATGTGTACTCTTTGATAATAACACTATGCGTCAAATATATTTCGATGCGAGCGAAATGCAGAGAGATACAACTAACTATATCAATGTTGCGTTTTACAAAGTATTATGCTAATGTTCGTGCGCTTCTTGCAAATTCGTGTAACGATTAGCAATCAGAAAGGTATCTCGGAAATCTTTTAGATGGTATGAAGTCAAGCGATATTCTATACCATCGGAAACGTTAATTAATGGGTCGTACATCAGTGAATCCTGGGGGTGTGTGTGTGCGTGTGTGGCGCAGAAGTGATTTAATATCCACTTTAATTAGTTTGAAAAACGCCCATTGAGAAAAGAGGCCCCCCCCTCCCTCCCCCGACATCTTGCACGCTACTTTGATACGTTTTATTTCAATACACTCGGTGTATCAAGGCCGCTCGCGGCACGGAATTTAGTATGGTGATACCGACGCACGCGCGAAGTTCTTTATGAGAACTTCATTTAACGCGGCCACGGCCCGAAAGCAATTACGGCTTACTCAAAAAATCAATTCTTATTCCTCTCGCCGCCGAATCTTCTCTCTCGCGCGAGAATGCGCCGCGCCGAATGCGCGAGCTGCGTATTTTCATTCGGCGATTTATTACATTCGGTCCGTTCGTCATCGATAAGACGGCGATTTGTTCCGACTTTTTCGTTCGTTAGAACAATGTGCGCGAGAGATCGGATTGCTCGATTTTCTTGCACAACGCTCGGGATTTTATCCGTCCCGCAAACTGACCGTACAGCCCCCGATTGCCGCGCATTCCATTATATTCGATGATATTACCTGAAGCGTAAAACGGTGCTTTTTCAGATTCTCCTCGTTGTTGTGTTTCCCAGGCGTCGACTCGAGACTCTTTTTGCGTCCGCATTACGTGAAACTTATTACATCTTATGCAACTAATGCCGGGGTATAAATATCTAAAGGCGATTCTCGCGCCTGAATGGTATATCGCGCGCACATTAGTTGTTCGTAGAAAATGATAATGATTTGTTTATTGCAGTTAGTACTTAACGCGCCGTTAATTATCAGTTACACCAAACAGTTTTGAATGGAAGCTGCTTATCGAGGCATGTAATAATTTTGTTTGCGAAACCATATCTCGCTGTAATTATAAAGAAAAAAAATACAGTATAATAATCGTTCCGAAACGGCGACGTTCTTCGATTATCGAGCTTTATCTCGAGCTTTTTTCGAATCGTTAAACAGCACTTTCCTATAATGGTCTAACGTCGAAGCACACTACGCCACGCTGCAATAAGTCGTTTTCGCGCGGGAATTGGCCTGGCCTCCAATCAAGTTTAATAATGTAGATGCGGATCAGCGGATAAGAACAGGCTACTGATACCGCCGCCGCCGCCACCACCACTGCCGCCATACCGCGCCGGTTCTGCTCGTCGGACGAGCCACAAACGGTATACGTTCAGCTCACACTCGATCTTATGCAATTTGCAGCATCACGGACCTCGGGGCTTTAAACGTGGCTGCACGGTCATTAAATCACGGAAATATACTAATGCAGAATGTGATCTATCTTTCGGATTTGCGAAATGTGCTCTTGGCGGTAAACAGGACGCGGAAACTAGAATTTTGTTCCTCCTTTTCTCCTCAACAAAGAGATTTCACGCCTTCTTCGCGGATATGAACATTATTAAGTGACATCTGTCTCGAAATGAAAAATCGTCTTGCCGAGGCACACGCGCGGCAATCGAAGCGATCGAATCGCCAAGTTGGGTCTCCTTCCGCGAGCGTCGCACGGCATAACTCTATAAATCGCGAGAAAAGCTCCAGCGACGTCTCATTGTTACAGCCTGTTGGAAGTTAATAGGCGACGAAGAAACGGCGCGAATAGTCGGCGAGCGGGTGTTGACGTCACGTGGGGGAACGGAGTAAAAAAAATGTTTCTACGACCCCTCGACAGTTTCCGAGCTCCCCAAAGTCTTCGAAGCGTAACTTAGCATACTTTATTTGATTTTTTGTATTGGATAATAGTCTCAGGTAATAGGGTGCGGCGCGCGGAATCGGAGGGGAGAGGAAGAGAGGAGAGAAAGAGAGAAAGAGAAGGCTACGGGGAGAGAGCGAACAAATTTTCACGCCCCCATTACTTGCATTAACGAATTTACATTTTTTAAATGGAAGGGTCGAACTCTCAGGGTGATAACTTGCGGGTCATTTGTTCCGCGAAGGAACGAAACCACCGCCGATATTGCGTCTTAATAAAGAATCGCTAACACAGAGAGATGTGCTCGCGATTACTGTGCCGCATACGCATTACGCTTATCTCTGAATAAATGGTCCTCGATAAAATGTTGACAGCTATCATAATTGTACGGTAGCACTTCTTTCTTTTTTTTTTTCTTTTGTCACCGCGAGTAGCATACATAGTGAAACACGAGCCGATTTATCAGTTACCTAATAGTATCTTTACCTAAGCGAGCTACGCGAAATTGCCGTTCCGATACCTGGATAACACGTTAAAACCGACTGTGCGACTAATGTTAGGTTTACAGCTAGCCGCGGGCAGCGCGTGAAAATATCAATGGTTACGCTAGACCACTTCCCGCGATTAACTGGTATTCGAACACCAGTAGCTCCTTGAGAAACTGATGTCGATACGAGCCTATAGTTTAATCCGGGTCACGCAGACCCGAGGGGATGGACTAGGATTAGAGTACATAGATCAGAGTTGTTATCTCCGATGTTGTTTGCACGTGAAGCTGTTGAAACACTTTTGTCGTTGATTCAGGCGTATAATTTAAACGCGCGTATACTGCTTCTAAAAATACGTTTCGACAGTTTCCTATTATCTATCTTTATGAAAGTGTGTGTGCCAAAACCTAGTTTTATCTCACTTTAAAATCAGTCTAATGTCAATTTCTATCAATGCAGATTAACTTACTTTCCGTCTTTTTTTAGTCCTAAGAATTAGAAAAAGACGAAAAGTAAGTTAAACCGAGATTAAAGTTAATCTGCATTGGTGGAAATGGATATAAATCGTTTACAGGCGTATCTAGTGAAGTAACGCCGCACTGTAGCGGCGCGACGTCTTCGGTTACTCGTGATCTTTAAAACATATGTTTCTGATAATCGCTGATGCGGTTATATCATCGGGGGCGGGGTAGGCAGAGGGGGGAGGGGGATGAGGAATTGGGGGAACGCGCACGGGGCGCGAATCTATACATATTTAATGAGACCGCGCAGTTGTAAAAAGTAGCTAGCGAATCAAGCCCCAGCGGAACGACTCGCGGAGCAGAGAGGAGCGAGGCCACGGCACGCCGGATACTTTTATTCAAATCTCATCCGTCGCTCCGCAAAGATGCTCCGGGTGCGAAGGGTATATCAAAAGAAAAATACTCTCAGCGCCTTTCCCGCGCATGCATAACCATAATCCCCACATAATGTATATTTCAAAATCTTCCGACCGGCATCGAGCTCATTACTATTAGATCGATACACCCTCCGACCCCTCTACGCCCGCATCTTCGCGCCCGCGAGGGCGCACGCGGATGATCCCCGCGTTTTACATATCTATGATATATCTAGATATCTATACAATATTATATGTATAATTTTTAAACGAATTCGCTCGATATCTTCATACTGTTCCATAAAAAGATTAATAAATAATAAATTATAATGAGATAATTTCTTTTCTTTCTTTAAATTGTTAATTTCAGTGCTGAAAATACAATGTATTTAAAGAGATTCAAACTTATGTCTGTGTGCGTAAGTAAGCCTCATTAATAATAATACGAGTTTGCTCTAAGGAACCGCTGAATATCGAATTAATAATTGCCCATTACGGCATCTAATGTATTCGTATTTAATGATATTATGGGAGAATAAGAAGAAAAAAAAGGCAGATGTACGGTCGTATATCGCCTATACGCCGGTTACGCACTAGCAAACTGTGAGTCGGCACCGGTTAGGTCGAGTTGAATCGAGTTGATAAGGTTAACTAAGAGATACGGAGGCGTAGGGAGGTCAAGTGACCACGTGGGCGGCACTACACGTCGCCGGGACATACCATCTATTACCATCGGTACGTACGTGTAATTGTATGGGTGCAAACGCAAAGTCGATTTAATTTTGTAATAGAAAAACATGTTTGACATATATACAGAAATATTTAAAAAATCAAGAACTTCGAAGATGAACTCTGACGATTAAAAGATGTTTAAGTATATATCTAATAGTCTCGACAACTTTATTAATTTACATCTTTAATTTGCATGATATTTCACTAATATAGCTTCCTCTTCTAAAAAGATATTCCAGTGATTAGAATAACAAAATATCATTGCGAGCACGGATGGCGAATTCCATGAATAATACAGACGGGGCGCAATTAGCCTCGTCGCGTTTTCAATTTAATCGACGAATTACCAATCCTTCGAGGAACGAAGACTCGTTCTTGTAAGAAAGACTCCCATACGGCGCACCACTGCGTAACGGGACGAGCTGTACGGCCCAGCGGGTAGCCGTTTGCGCGCTTTAGGATCGATGCCGACATTCAGTAATTCGCGAAGGAGTCCATCGTTTCGCGATGCAACGGAAGAGGCAATTAATTGCCAGATATGGACTCGCGATCAACCATTGCGTTCCGATCCGATGTAAAGCTTGCGGAGCGTACTCTCCGCCGAATTAAAAATAGATGATAGTCCGTAATAGGCATAACGAGTTAATAATACGACGTAAATACTCGGGAGTTCGGCGAGATCGCGTTTCAATTTGCTCGTGCTCCGCGTCCGGGCGCGGCTGGAAAGCCGCGTGGAAGCCAGTGATTTTCGCGAAATGGTCATCGTTGCGCGCGGCAATCGATAAGCTCGCGGGATAAATGATGATAAGTTTTATGCATAATTCCCGCGATATGGGCACTGTGAGATCATATTCGAGATTCGATAAAAATTACATGATATAATGTGGGACGAGACAGAATGAGAGAGAGAGAGAGAGAGAGAGAGAGAGAGAGAGAGAAAGAGAGAGGGAGAGGGAAAGATTCGTAGCCTGAAGCTAATCGCCGGTGAACCACCGCGCCGATTCGTATCGTGGCGTTTTTATCGGGCCCGGGCTCGAAAGACGATTACTCCAGGATCGTGTCTTTAAGACGCGTTTGCCGACGATGCGCCGCTTCCCCTCTTGTCCTACCTTCGTCTTCTACCACTGACAGCGATACTCGGGCCATAACTTTTGCCATAAAAATCCTTAAACGAGATAAGAGGCTTGTTAATCGATGCACTGTGAAGGAATAAATGGGGAAACTCCACGTAAAAGACGACGGTAACGACGACGACGTATAATTTGCCCGATTATGTGGTACGAATTGTTTTATGTACGAAAATCTATCACGAATTATACTTATGAGACAACATCATGACCGATTAATCGCGCGCCACGACCAGTTGCTCCTTTGTAAGACATACTTTTCTACCACAGTTAAATGTCACATATCGATATCGTGATCCTTTCTTCTCTTTATTACATGTCATATCAAATTATGTATATTTATCGCTTCTGTACACTAAGAGAAAAATATAGTTACTTTTGGACTCAATCATAATTTTATAATATTTCTAATGATAATTATTTAACATAATGATGCATATAGTTGAGTTAATCATATTTCGTGTTAGAAATATTATAAAATTATGGTTGAGTCCAAAAGTAGCTATATTTTTCTCTCACAAAGTGTAGAATATTATAAAACACATATACTCCAATTTTCGAGATTTGATTTCATCATCGTTTCGAAATATGAAAGTTCTCATTCAATGAAAGCATGTACGAGGTAACGTAATACCTTTGCAAGAACGATCTAATTCAAGTCCAACTCAAATACGTTCGAATCTGGGGAAGTTGGCAAAAACGGATCGGAATGCGATCGGAACTGAAGCGGCAGGCAGCGATTCGCAAACGAGACGGTATGATTATCTCGCGAAAGAGTAACGAATTTCGATCCGATGCAAATGAGGCGGTTCTGCGGGCATATCGTAGGTCCAACGGGGGCCCCCTAAGCCTCGGCCACGCGCACGTGCACGCACGCACGCACGCACACGCTTAGTACGCGCGTGCTGTAAGCTAGTCGAACGAGCAGACACACGCAGACATTTAGGCGCCACGGTTTTCGAGCCAATAAATCCAGAGTGCCTCATTACTAAGCTTGTCTCTTTAATTGAAATCTCGTGTTTTTCCAGACACCTTTTTTTGCCAGTCGCGCGACCTGGAGCTTTTATTTAAAAATCAGCGACACCTCTGGTCGATATCTCGGCGTTACGGTTGAAATGCTTCAATATGTTCTACGCTTTCTTTTCTTCTTCTTTCGGGGCAATTGCCGGTCTGCATCTCAGTGCCCTGGATCGAACTTTGCGTTGAAAAAATTTGCAGACTTATCGCCACGGACGACTTTTCGGTAGCTTTATTTATATTACGCGTAATGCTCCGTTCCACAGAGGATTTGTCAAAAGTGTTTTCTACGAATGCATAAACTTATCGACTTTTGTGTTTCGCCTTGTTCGGCAAAGCCTTAACAAAAGGGAGTAAAATAAAATGCGGCAAAGCGCAGCTCCGATGGGGATAAATGAAACCTATTACATGTGACGTTCGGAATTTGATATTAAAGCGTATAATATATGGTCGTGGCTGGGAGAATCGATCAGAAGTTAACAAGTTGAATTTTACGACTTGACGCGAGAACATAACGCTTCGCATTACGGCACCACCACAACGAATTAGCTTTCGTTACATCGTCGAAATAATCCGCGCAAGAAGTGGCACGAGGCACGAGGTACGTAACACTATCACCTTATATCCCCCACCTTCTTTATTACCCGAGTCCTTCTATGTCAACGTGGCCTTTGAGGTAACGCTACCTTTAATTTTTGTTATCCTCTTCCTTTGTCCGAACACCCTCCTCGACAATAAACGCCCGAGTTGTTAACAAGATATAAATCTTATCACGTTACGATGTAAAGTCGCTCATTTTCCTATCGCGCGGTATGTGCGAAACAGCATGCACAAAGAACATTAGCATTACGTCGTAAAACATTAAGCACGCATATAGAGTGTTATATCATATCATTTTATGCTTTTTAATTCGATACGCATCGAGATACGGTAAACATTGACGACGTTCTTCTCATGCCAGCGGAACCTGATAACGATCTAGAGGTAAGTCGGCTCGTGCACGCGAGGGAAATACAGGGAAAAACGACTCTAAATCAAATTAATGAAATTGTTTCGATGGAAATACTTTCATAACTGTCGCAAGGTGAAAAAGGATCGCGAGAAAGAGAGAGAGAGAGAGAAGCGGATATCCCAAATTAGGCGTTGCACACGCGACGTAACGTAACGCGTGCGCGCATTACAAGCCGGTACCGCGGCTTTTTTTGCCGCGTATACAAGCGCGTATACGCTATTGCGCCGCGTTAATTGTAAGTTCGGAACATATCTCGGCCGCTAAGAAACGCATTCCGGTTTTCGTCGAAGACGAAAGAGATCGGTAGAACTCCCCGCGATGGTACTGACAGGAACTTTTTCTCTCGTTCCGCTCCGTCCGCCGTCTCCCGTCTTGTCCGCGCCCGCGGACGCAGATGCGCGAATGCAGGGTGTGGTGGGCACGGGGCAGGCTGCCGCCGTCGCTACTACTGGTTCTCCCGTTTCTCTCTCTCTCTCTCTCTCCCTCCCTCCCTCCCTCCCTCCCTCACTCTCTCTCTTTTTCTCTCTATATCCCGGAGCAAGAATGTTCCCGTGTTGGTTCGATTAATCAGTCGTTTTTCGTGTCCCCGCTCTGGGCCAATAGAGGGAGAAAAACTTAACGTATGTGATAATGCGCCAGCTATGCTCCCGCTCTCCCGTTCCGCTGGAACGTAGGTCGTGCCTGCATATAGGTATACCGAAACGAGTCGAGACGACGGTGCACTGACCGACAGCACTCCGCTCCGCTCTGCTCCGCTCCGCTCCGCGCCGCGCCGCACCGGGGTGCTGTCCCGCGAGGGACTCAAACTTTTTTCCCGGCAACAGCTCCGAGGATACGTAACCATCGGATCACTCGATTTGTTCATCGACGAAGCGTACGACGTACTCTTTGCGACCGAAATTTTCAATCTGCCTTAATGTGCTAACGTCCCATCCGGAGAGAAATTGTCTTTGCAACGATAAAATTGAAGATGATAGAAACTATGATGCGTTATGAATTTTTATTGACGCGAAAATGATGTGGATTACATTAAAATTATTGATATTTTCTTATTTTAATATAATATTTCTCACGTGATTTTCACATCAATGAAAGAATACATATCATTATAATATTTATAATTATATGTATAGTTGTATAAAATAGAAAAAGTTATATAATTTTAATAGTTTTACAATGCATTAAGCACCGATTTAATGTAATATTTCACGATTTGCTAAATTCGAAAGCTTTTCACTCGCGACCCGAATTAAAGTTTCATCGAGTATGAGTTACGACGTCCGCGAAACGAAAGTAGCACCGTCAGCTGTAACAAAGTTTCGCTATATTCAAATTCTCCTGCGTGTGCTAACGCGAAAATGGTACCTGTTATAGCATCGTGTTACTCATCGACGATTCACGGCATTCACCTGACTCGCTGCAAATAGTATTTCTCAGACTTTGCGAAATTTAATGTTCTATATAAAGCATTAAATCATTTACATAACTATACAAAGTAAATCAATTACAGCGATTAAACATATCGAATGATAATATCTAATTGATTTAACCTTTTATACAAAAAATATTACGGATGAAAATATTTAATTACTGCAGCGAAATCATTTCACACTACTGTATGTTTCATGTAAGAGTAAATAAATTTTGATATAATTGTTTGAGATTATATAACAAGATCTATTTTGCTAGTAAAATGGAAAAATTTTATTGTTAAAATTCATAAAAAGATTATATTAATTTGTTGTCAAGACAAATAATTTATCCATAGCGAATGCATTTTATTATTTTAATAAAATTATCATCGGTAGAATATCGACATAAGAATAAAATATTAAAAAAAGAATAAAATATATTTTTTAAGTACTCTATATCCATATAATGTGAAACTTGCATCGCATCTTTCACGGCATCATTTCATAAAATCAAAGAACGTTCTTGGCCACTCGTCGCCGAGAACTGGCGTGTTCTTCCGAACGTGCGTGCGCGCACGATCAGAAAGCGTCGCATTGCCCGGGATAGACATTTCGCGCAGCCGGCGTATCCAAAGTTTAACTTTACACCGGGGGGCGAGGCGGCGGAGGGAAGCTGAGCGCCGTTCGACGTGATCGCACCACGTGCGAGTCTGCCCCCGGTCCACGTATTATGACTACTTGTAGAGCACGTTTGCGGTCCCTCGCTCGTTTCGTTGCGAGTGCCGGATCGCGCTCGGAGGCATCCCCGCTTCTCTTCTCGGCGACCTTAGCGACACATGGTGCGGGCGAGGAGGGCGGGCTCCGGTCGCTTCGGAAGTCTTTCGTACTCGTTTCGTCCCGCATCCTGTTTCGCGAAATGCGGAAAACACCCGCGAGAATTCCTTCTCTAATATTACACGGGGAAGATTTGTAGCGCAAAGTCCCTCGACGTATATTCCCAGCCGACTGAAACGCGTGTTTCGTGTCGTATCCTCTCTCTCTCTCTCTCTCTCTCTCTCTCTCTCTCTCTCTCGTGGAAATATAATAGAAAATACTCGAATCGGCAATTCCGCCGTGCCGTTGCGATATCGGCATCATTTTGCATTCTGCATGCGGCGTTTCACAAGCATATTTGAGCTAATAAAATCTCAACACCTGGAACGTTTCATTGGCTACATTACACGCAAATCTCGAGACGCACCCTTTAATTTCCTGCACGCGATGACGAGGATAAACGGGATTGCCTATAATGACCGTTAACTTACTCTTAGGTGGCTATAAGTATACACATTCCACTGTTATATGTGTGCTTAAGCAACATGATTAATTGTAACAAGTCGAGCTGACACTCGAAAATAACACGACATAGTTCTAACCCACTTTTTCCAATATGTAATTAAAATGATCAAGTGAATATGATCAAGAAATGTTAAACGATTTAATTATTTCCTTCCTCAACGATTTTATATACATATATAAATATATGTATTAAGAAAGAAAATTTGTGAGAAAACTATTTATTGCTCTCCATAAGCGCAAGGGGCGTGTTTGATTTATTGATTCCATTGACGGATATATCGCAATAAATTTGAATTCTAATAAAATTATTATATTCTGTCAAAGGCGCCCGCTCCTCCGGTATCCACTTTCACGTACGCCCGCGTGCCACAGAGACACTGGCGTGGAGAAGCCAGACGAGAGAGTGAAAGAGCGATTTGGTGACATCAAAGTTTAATAAGCGCCATAAGCCGATCCAACCTGCGATACGCGCGGCTAAAACTCGCCGAGCAATAAAAGCAGTAATAAAGCGTTCGCCTTTCTCACGTCCCGCCCGCGGATGGAAGAAGGAGCGAGGGTTGCAGAAGAGAGGAAGGCCAGACCTAGCGAGCTCGTTGGCTCGCTCGCTCACACGGTGGTTAGCCAAAAGGTTAGAAGGGCGGGAACGCATTAGCGGTGGAAGGTGGCGTGCTCATAGAGACGTCCGGCCGCCCAATTACTCCCGCATTAAATCAATGTTCCTCCACCCCGCCGACCATTCCGCCGTCCCGGTAATAAACCGTGGCCAACATATCTGCACGACTTACGGCTCATCCCCCGGTGTCGCTCACCCTCGTCTCGCTTAACCGGGGACGTCGCAGGAATGTGCGTTCTGTCGTAATATTTGGCTTTAAATCATGTCGCGCTGACAGGCCCCAGTTTCTCGCGTTTCTTCTGATTCATCCGTGGCGTATCGTCGCAGTCCCGGCGAATCGCGAATTGCGCCCCCCCCCCCCCCTCATCCGACACCCGTCGATGCCCGCCGGGGTTTCGTGACTTTCTGACGCACACTACGTTTTGTCTCAAGATAATACTGAAGATTCTAAAATACCCGGTTTTTTTTTCAAGATATGGTTGACTGCGAAGAGAAATTTGCAACTTATCTGCTTACAATTATCGTATGCTGAATGAAGTTTATAAATTTCGTTCTTGTTGAGAGAGAGGGAGAGAGCAGATTTATGATTTGACGAGGAAGAATAGGAGAAGGGGCTCGAAACGAACATATCCGTAACACCATTCAACCGCAAGATTAGGTTCGCGCGCAATTTACGACAGCGATCTTATTCCTATCCGAGATTTCATATAAAAGCTTTTTCCTGTAAGCTGCGACACGGGATTTGGACTTTGGGGTTGAACATAAGAGGGGCACTACGCTGATCGAGCGCACCGCGACGAATTAGTAATATCTATACAAGCATCGACTTCGGCCGGGTTGCTTAAAGAATAATGCCACAATATACTAAAAGAAATGATAGACATTTACCCTTAAAATCTTCATTATAAAAAGATCATTCTTAAGCTTGAAAAATTGTCTTCACTTCGATTAATTAGATGATAATGGAAATAAACTGTAGATAAATTAATTATCTATATCTCAAATTGAAATATATTAAAATAATTAAAATTAACTTTTTTCTAATTCTTTTCAGGTATCGAGATGACGCTCTCTGCTGGACAGACAGGTAAGAAATTCATTATACTCTCGTACTGGCTCGCTTACGTTTTCGTTTACACTCATCGACGCGAATTACAAGCGACCAAAAAAGGCTTACGATCCTCGCAAATGTTATTCGTTGATGAACGGGCGGCATCCGCAACGCGTCAGAGCGAGGAGGAAAC
Organism: Tetramorium bicarinatum; assembly: GCA_928718305.1. Classification (NCBI taxonomy): domain Eukaryota; kingdom Metazoa; phylum Arthropoda; class Insecta; order Hymenoptera; family Formicidae; genus Tetramorium; species Tetramorium bicarinatum. Next base: position 30,652,726 of record OV788325.1, read on the forward strand.
CGATCTAGCTAATAATACAGAGGAAAGCTATGAGAAGGAGCGGTCTCGATGGACAGCCGAAGAGATATAAAAGATCTCGTTGGCGAGGTGATTGATACAGAGAGATCGACGTCGCGACGCAATTCCATTGTTCAAAGTGAACGCAGCGGCGCGCACGCAGAAGCAACGAGTGAAGCATCGAGGTCTGGCACGAGGTTCTTACCCACAGATATAAATCAACTCTCTTGAGTGACGAACGAAGCCACATTTCACGGACCACCGTATGTATACGCGGGACACATGAAAACGGCGAACATCCGAACGACGCGTCTCGCCATTTGCTACATTTACGCGTCGGTCGAACATCAGATCTTGCGCATCCTCCTCACCGATAAGGAGAGAACGGCCTCTTCGAAACCGCATCCGCGAGATTTTGTAAAAGATACGCGGGTATAAAATCGCAATGACGAACACAAAAAGATCGACGTAAGCTTTACGACGTTGTTTACGGCGCGGTCCGTGTGGTTTATTCGAAAAACGCACATCCGCGAACGGATCCATTATGCATAATCACGTGACGCGTATAATTAACGATGGCGACGCGGACCAAACGCGTGATACTCCGCTGTAATTAACCGCGAGCGATTTCACGCTAATTGCAAACAACGGAACGCGATTAATCGTTTGGATCGTTATCGGTTTATTTCCGTCGCGCCTATGCATACCTCTCTGTCGCTCGCGAATCTTCGAGCTGTCACCCATTAGCCGTCCCGCATGAAAAATCTCGTGTCGCGGTATTTGAACACGCTGAAATTAATGAGACATTTCCAACACCTTGTGCGTCATTATGATACCGCGGGAAATATATCTTGACGGTAAATATTGGCGATAGTGAGGCCCCTTCGGGGGAAAAAAAAATTATCTCAAATAGCACACGACGATTGAGAAAGCGTATCGTTTTCGCGTTTTATATGGCATAAATTATATTCAAAGTGATTATTAAGCAGGGGCGATTGATCAATAAGAAAAGGAGCACTATGATAAAAAAGATGCATAAAGGGGGGTATCTGCGAAACTCGTCCGGAGCAGGTTGATAATTATTGAAGTATCGATTAAATGCTCCGTTCGCCTTGATTGATCAGCATTTATATCGTGGGTACATCTACCTTGTCGGTTCCCTACAATTTTAAACCGGGTGCCCCATCCTCCAGAGAGTCCATCGCGGGCTTTTAAGCTGTAATGCGCCTGTTTTCGTTCCTGCTAATAGCGCCGTTAAGAGAGCGAAATGTTAATTATATTACTCATAATCGCCAACGCAAGATTACCTGGCGATCTCTTCTTTTAATTTTGGTCGTATCTACACGCGGTCGAAGAATTCGTGATTTACGATTAGTTGTACAATCGTTATTCGTACGAGCAATCGGCTAAGATTTCTAATTATAAATTCGTAAGTACGATGAGAGAAAGATCATATCGCGCAGCGGCGACACGATCTCGTCGATGGAAATCGCGCGCGTGTCGTCCGGTTTCTCAAACGTTCGCTCAAATTCGCGCTCGCGTTTTCCACGACGATGGTAAACGTCGGCGGAGATACGCGCGGTTGCGAGGTTCACCGAGCCCCTAAAGAATCGCGGCCGCGCGCGTATTTTTTTGCCGGCCACCGCGATTTAACTGGATGTCGTTACTACGTTGTCGGGCATTGTTGTCGCGCGGTCCCCGGGCGGCCCCGTTCATCGGTTTATCCTCGCTCTCTCAGCCGCGAGTAGCGGAGAGTCGCCTCTCCTCTTCTCTTCTCCACTCGCTTCTCTTCTCTCTTTCTCCGTCTCTCTCTCTCTCTCTCTCTCTCTCTCTCTCTCTCTCTCTCTCTCTCTCTCTCTCTTTCTTTCTTTCTTTCTCTCTCTCACGCCGCACATCCCGCGTTCGCTCACCCGCCGATCTCCGATCCTATATTTATTGTATCGAAGAGACCAGAGCCGCCGCATTCCTCGCGCATGCGCCGCCCGTAATGAGCGGTCTCCAGTCTCCTGTCTGTCTTTCCGTCCGTCTGTCCAGAGGACCGGTCGACCGGTCGCCTTCCATACCCCCTACTCGTCCCTTCTCGAGAGGTCCCCCTTCGCGTGCCCTTCTTCCTTCTCCGCCACCACCGCTTCTGCCCGCTATTCTTCGCTCGCTTGGCTCCCTCGCTATTCCATCTCGTCACTGTCGACCGGGACGTTGGTCCATATCCAGATATACCCGCGGACCAAGTTGCACTTTTATCGCGAAATTTATTTCGCATTGGCATGAATCATTTTTTTTCTCCTTCCTTTTTCTCAACTCGCCCGATTGAGGTAACGTTAACGAAGATATGAAAGAAAGACGATATTGTTGCGCTTATCCGGATAGTCGTAATAGCTTGGCACTATTAAACCAAAGCGCAAAAAGTGAAACCGCCTTAACCGGTAACTCGATCAGCCAGAAGACGTCGACACATTTAGTTCTCTCGCAGTTATACGGATATCTTACGCAAAAACGTTTCTTACCGAATCCTCGGTCGACTTCCCGTTTAGAGAAATCAGTGCCTATCGATCGCGAAAATTTTTCTCCACTTCTTTTCAGTGCCTTGGATAAACCTTGAAAATATATAATTTCCCGTTCGCGGGAGAAACGAGAAGGATCGAGACTCTGAAACGTTGAAATGGTGTAAGCGTAAAGTAACGTTCGCGGAACCTATCGCGAAACAACGACGACGATGACGAGAAAGAAGCTGCGGGAAGAAGGATCGAAGTAGCGAACGAGACAGACGCGCTCGAAGTAGACGAGACGCTGATGTTTTATGCCAAATTAAACGATACTATCCCGTACGCCACCTCGTAGAGACCAGTCTTCGTTCCACTGCCATTTTCGGAAAACCGCATTTTACACCGGCTTAGCCGACAAAAAGCGTGTATAATTGCGTACAATGCGGCGGACAGCTCGACAAAAATCCGAGCATCGTTTAATAGCGCGCGATACGCGCGCGCGAACTTTGGAATCACGGCGCGACAGTGACCGAAAAACACAAGCGATGCGCGATGGTCCGTGATTCTAATGCCGCGGTCTAAAACCAACGCGTGAAAAACAGGGCGGACTTATCTACTGGCTATCGGGTGGACTACGATCCAGGGTTACCTAGTCGTACACGGCGGAATGCTTTGAGCGGATCCGATACCTATTAAGATCGTAGAAAACGGATCTGCCTCGAAGTTGCCTAGTCAGGACGATCCTTCCCGTCGATTCGCCACGCATTTTTAGCGCCAGCGATACAAAACGCTCCGAGTTAGTCGCGCCGCATACCTAGCTACGCGTCCGATACAACGAATTACATCACTGACGCGGCTAATCCGCTCGCGAGAAGAAGACTCCGCTCCGATGACGGAAATAGTCGATGACACTTTAGGAATACACATCGTGAATAACGTCATGAAAAATGGGTCATATCGAGAGGATACATCCGATTCGATGTCCAACAGTCCATTCGTGATCCATCCCAGTCGAAACTCGAGCGAATCCGCGGAGCCAAACAATAGGAATAGTGAAAAGACGTGCGAAGAGCAGAGCGCGCAGAGAACATGATCGTCGACACGCACGCGTGTACTTTGTGGTCACCCGTGGGGCTCTCCCCATTCAACCGGTGGCTCGACTCGCCCACTCGTTCGTTCATTCATACGCGGGGAACGCGATTTGAATCGATAAGCAAAACTCGGAAGCGTGTCTTCCCGCTGCCTCCGCTGCTTAAATCCGCACTCGACCGCTCTTCGCTCATCTCCATTGCGCCGCCAGTCGCGCGATGTAAACGCTCTCGACTAACACAATATTAATGACGATACTACAATAATGAATAACAACTAATGAGACGCTAATGAGAGAACATCATTTAGTATGCTTCTGCCGTGTCATTGCAGCCTCGAAGCGGGATGCGATACGAGAAGTGTTCACTTTACCGCGTGGAATTTGAATTTGTTTACAATTGAATGTCTAAATCTAAATTCGTGCAAGATGGAGAAAGCGACGATACGTCGTAAGGGTATAATCCCATTAGGCTTTAATCGATGATCCCCTCCACGGTTCAGCGCAGCGTTAGGGTCGGCGTGAGGGATAAGGTTGCGGCGTGAAAATAGATACACAAGCTACCGCGGAGATACGGCGTTTTATTGGCGTCGCGGGGTTCCAGATCTCACAATCGGTCAAATGAAGACAGAGCACGCTGGCGCGCTCCGCTCCGGCCTGACAGAGTTAAAATCTCGACTGTCAGAGATCGGAGTCTTGTTTATAGGAACATATTTATTTTACAGCTTCCACATTTAGATCTCTTTTATTTTATATCTGATCTATTCCATTTTATATCTATTTTATTCTATATTCATATCTATAGATTTTTATACCTGCTGATAACTCTAAAAAATTTGTAATGACTAATCGATAACGTATGATCTGTTTGAAATATGATTTCCGCTAGCGCTGCCTTCTCTCTATCAGTTACACTATTTTTCTTCCTCGCAATTCATGCAAATAATATTATAAATGATAATATTGCTCTCTTCGATAAATGGTCAAAAAGTCTGCTAATCCGCTTGCCTTCCTGGAAAACGCATTGCGTTACATTGGCGAGAAGGCACGCGCAGCAAAGATCACCGGCTGGTGGGGATGACATTTCGGGGATGTTGGGGATGGAACCCTCCAAGAGCACGAGGGCCAACACGCGCCGATGACACTTACGCACACGTTCTCAAGACCGGCCGTCGCGCGGACGTCCCTCTGCCACTTGCGCTCGTTTTCATCGAAGTTGTTTTGCAAATTACGTCACGACTACATTATATTTGCTCGCGCACATTATAATCGCGCCGAATATCGAAAGATTTGTAACGATTATCGTAATTTGTGACCGATAACGTGTTGTGTTACGTACGTAGAACGTTTCACCGCGCTGTGTTCAGAAATAGTTCGATTTATCAACGATTATAGACTTTAATAAGATACACGAATGCGGACGAAAGCGTGTATAGAGATTTAAGAACTGTGCGCGATAATCGTCCGTCGCGAAAAATGCAGAAATGATTTATGGCAGCGCGAAAGCGAATGCAGATATAATCAATTTCCGCGTCGTAAAAATCTCAAAGATCTACGCCTGCCCCGTTAGAGACGCCTGTCGTGGAGAAGCCTCAGGAATCCGCTCAGTACACGCGAAATGTGGCAATCGGCGAACCATATATGCGCGACCACGTATAACCATCCCGCGTTTATGCAGCTGCGGATGAACAGTAACGAATTTCACTCGTGGTTTCATTCTAGGAAACCGTCCATGGACGACGTCGGAAGTCCTACCTCCGTCAACGCACGGTGAGTACTCTCTCAGTCCCGATTCGCGTTCTACGAATTTCGCGCGAATTCGCTACGCACGCCTCTTTCTTATCTTGGGTAGTGTCCGGAGAACGAGGAGCAGGTCTGATTTGCGCTCCGCATACGTGCAAAACTATGATTTTAATAGATCTGCTAATTATTACAATAATTAATATATTTTGCAATGAAGATTTCTTATTTATATCAAACTGATTTACGTAGCGCTCTTTAAAGGTGCCACGCGCGTCTCCCATAAAAGGCAAATTACGAACGCGACGAAGACCTTCGCATCACATTTTGACGATGTTACAAGCGCTCGTAACGTTCGTTAATACTGACATCCTCCTCCCTAGCGAAATGTCCGAAGTGGCGGAGCGATTTTCGTAGGTAAAAACCTTCCTGGGTAAATCTTATCGACTACGATCTACCCTTCGTCCTCCATCGAGAGCGGCCTATCTGCCGCCGTAACAATTGAACCCGTAATAGAATCACATTTATTCTTATTACCCGACGAGGTCAACCGACCAGCGAAACTTCGAGACCTTCTCCTCGCTCCCATCCGACTTCGGATCGGCTTTCCTAAGCCATTCCACGACCTACGTTATTTTTCCCCCGAGCTCCCTGTCGTTTTCTCGCCATCCTACGCCGCGTTTTCATGGTCCACTTTTGTTTATCCCTGTGGTTTCGGCGCGGTTCCTAAAGCGAAACAATCGACTCTCGGCCATCGCAAATGAAAAGAACGGATCGGTTCCGATATATTGTAGAATAAATACGAAAAAAGTGCCATTAATCCAAAACGGGAGAGAAAAGCTGTATGACATGTATCATCGAGATAAGCGGCGGCGAGATATAATCAACGCCGCGGTGTTTCGTTAGCCAACGATCTGACGTATTTAATATGTATAACCGTGACTCACACACACCACCCACCTACGTCGCGCGAAGAATCTGCCACTTTGTATCTTGCTCCCCATCTCGTGATGTACCTTGCAAGTTAAACTGCAAGGCCATCAAAGTCTTTAACCGGGTTATGGAGATGCCGCTTTCGAGATAAATCGCAGAGTTTTTGCATAAAAATTCTTCCAACTGAATTTTGCGACTTCTTTTTCTCTCTCTCTCTCTCTCTCTCTCTCTCTCTCTTTCTCTTGCTTTTATTATTTTTGTCAGATAAATTAAAAATATTAACGTAATCTACTAACGTACAGCGACTTGTAAGTTACGCAACACGGAATAAATCTCGTGTATGTAAAATGTAAAATGTAATATTAAAACGAAACAACGAATCATCGTTGAGGCAGCGATGATAAAGGATGGTGGGCGTTACGAGGTGCATCGTCATTGGTATAACTGACGCTCGAGGCGACAACCTTACGGGATGCGTTTTCTCCAGCCACCGTGCCGCGTTGCACGCCGAGTACGCAAATACAGAAATTTCGCAAAGAACGGAGGAGATAATACTTCGTACAAATAGCGCGACATAGCGTTTCTTCATCGCGGCTCGTTTACACGATTGTTCTCCTCTTAAACCGTTCTCGTGTAGATTTACAGGAAAATCTCGCGAAACAGCAATCGCGATTTCGTCTTTCGGGAAGAGTTCGATGAGCGGTCGAGCCTGTCGCGAGCGCGCGCGAGCGTTAGCAACGACGAGGCTCTCTTTCTGTACCACCATTAATATTAATGCATTCCGCCGTATTCTCGGTTGTATTGTACTCGCGTCGACGACGAGCCGCAGCCGCCGCGTCCAACAATATCGCCCTCGCATTTCTGTAAGTGACACTACACTAGAGAACCCGTCTTTCTCTCTTTCTCTCTCTCTTTACCGCACCAACCGGAGCGCGGCCGGAACGGAACGGAGTTTTGTCCGCCGGAGCTGAATATTCACGCCGGCCAATAAATAAAACTCAAAGGAGGAAAGCGAAACAACGGACGGCGAGCCGCATTTTTCCCCGCTCGCGCTCGCTTTTCTTACCTCGTTGCCCCGTTGGTCTCCTTCCTCTGGAGAGACCTCCGCGGAGGGAGAGACCGCATTGTCGCACGGTTTCCTCCCGTCTTACGAAACGCGCCGGACAATGCACGTTTCTACTCGCTTTTGCCTCCGCCTCGTTATAGGTAGTCGCCGATGCAGCATTACCGGAATCTGTCGCTCTTGTTTCGCCATCAACGCCGCGGAGAAGGCGCTATTAACTCGATCTCGATGAGTGAAAGTTATGCCGCGCTATTTATATTTTCTAACGCGTGCTCTAATTTCACTTGCGTCAAAGCACGAATGCTTTCGTGCTCGTTGCATTTGATTGTACGATTGTTGAATTCGTTGGAAATGTATCGGATTTGAGTCGTACGTGAATTTCTCGCGCGGGGAAAAGCAAATTCGTTAGATTACGGTTATTTATTTGAAGAATATGAAAAACGTGCACGGTATTCCTTACGAATGCGTAGGAAGAGAGATTTAGAGAAGAGATACACTCGGGAGTCATAAGTATAGCCACAGGGTGCCTGCTTCTTGCAAAATCCTTCTCTCCCGATTGGTCGATACAAAGAAAGGATTACGCGAATATTTGGGATATGATATCTATCATCGTGAATTATCACGTCGTACATTAGAAAGTTGCTGAAGACCTATTATGTTCCGCGATTTAACGGTCAAAAAATTCTCCCTTTCCCACCCAGAAAATTGCACGCACACGATGTGTACGACTCGAAAGATGCATCTTTATCCGTCGAGAAATGTTATACGCGCACACACACGCGCGCGCGCGCGCACGCGACGTTATAGTTAGGAACGAAAAGATGCACGCTGTCTCCTTCTCTCTCTTTCTTGACTCTTCCGGTTTAGCGGAAGCGAGGATACGATCGACCGGCATCGGAACGGAAACAGGTTGGTCGAGTTTTAAGCAGTCCGAAGACGTATCGCAAATTAGAAGAACGTGCGTCCGGCGAGTACACGTGGCGCCTGTGCCGCGACGTCGAATTTCTGCACACGGCCCGCGTGCAGAATCCCTAATAAGTCAGCGCAGCTAGACAGAAGTCTCGCGCACACCCGCGTATTCGCATGCGGCCTGCTCGCGGTGGAGACGTAGCGACGTCACGGATACGTGGGATTCCTCTCGAGCAGCTGGATCACGTGCACCGGCGGAACGTGAGGCTAACTTAAATGCGAATCAGGAACTGCAACGCGCGCCGCGTCCCTGCCGTCGCGGATTTTGAGCGCCGCTCGTTCCGATCCCGATTGTTTTTCACGTCTTCGTCCTCGCCACTTATCACTCGCTCGTCCGATTCGCTCGAGGCGGAAACTTGAGTCATCGAAATCAAACGATCGGCGTTTGACTCAACGCCGTCCGACAAAGAAGCTCGCACTGTGTAATTCTGCCTATACAAATCTCGAATTGATATTGAAATTTTCACGCAATTACGGTCATTTATATGAATGTAATTTATAATTTTATGTTTTTATATAGTTATTTTGAAGATTACCCGCAACGTCGAATTCAAATAACGCCTTTTCTTCGAACGAAATCCCGCGCGGAATCTAAATGTCGCGACGAAAAGTTTCTCGATACAAAACCAAGGGAGTAACAATAGGTATTTTCATTAGTCGAGTGGTTCGGTCCAACGGTAGATATTTGATTCGCTTTTTATCGCACGGCTTCGCATTCCGGTCCGCGTAGTCGCTTCGTCGAACAGGATCGGAAAAACGGCCGCAACGCTGACTTCTCGATCGTAATGTCGGAAGAAACTTTGGACTTAGGAGTAAATAGCATTGCGAATACGCTCCGAAAGATGCTTTATTTATTCCGGAATTTCGTTTCGCGCGCAAGAAAGCGTCTGCCCCGTTGCTCCGACGTCGAAATAATATCAGATACTTTCTCGAGAAAAGAGTAAAACGTTCGAGTTTACCTTCCCAGCTCTCGTACGCTCTTCGAATTCGCCCGTAAACTGAGAGAGCGGCCGATGTCTTATCTAATCTCAATATAATTGCGAGAACGCGCGTCATATAAAATAGCTTATTATACTATAGAAAAGTTGATTCGGGGACTATAATACGGGGGTCTGGAAATTAGCCTCGCCCGTCTGCCTATCTACAATGGTGATGATTATGTCTACTTATAGGTATAACTACCTACGTGCGCCAAACTACCCGTCTACCGTCTGAAATAATCTTCGCGGTCCTGCCTTCGTCGACCCCCTTCTCGCCCGATGAGCTTGTCGAAACTAGTTTATGAAACGAGTTCGGATACCAATGACCTCTCCTTCGCGTTTATTCTACGATACCACGGTATAGTGACGAAGCTTGTTTATGTGTTACAGATTTGAGGAGAGACACTACGCTTTCGAAAGGTACGCTCAACTTCACTCAAAATGCATGCCGCTTTTTTTCTCTCGCTACGTTCACGGTACTTTTCTTTTATCCCTGCGTAAGAGTCTGCTAGCTCCGTTCGGATCTGTGTCGAAGAAGGCGCGGTATACTGCGACGAATGGTCTAACGCTTATTAGCAATGATGCATTCTTCCGCGCACACACACACACACACACACTCACACACACGTATGCACGAAGTTCTCAAGACCGAACGGTTATTTAAAAGCGAACGTTACCGCAAAATATATAATCGTAGTCGCGATGATTCTCTCACAGTTATACATAATACATACGTGTTATTATCGCGTATGCGCCCTATAATAACGACTTTTCGCGCGGCGGGCAAACTATCGAATGAACGTCGTGTTTTCGGTGACGAAACGCGATTATGTAAAAAGTATATGAGTGGAGCGCGCGCCGAATTGCAAAGCAGCAGTTTTCGGGGCTGTCGAATGCGCTTTGGCCCGCTCGTTGTATTATAATGCACGCGGCCCCGGCTATGCTTTTGTTTTCCGTATGATTGCCGAGCCGCTCGTTCTCGCTCCTTATGCGGATCGCGAGAGGCTTTAAAACTCGAGACATTTATCGCGGCTAGAAGGCGGGCCGACCATCGTTCGCGCCCTTCGAGACTCGAAGGGACTTGGTCGCGTTCCCGAACTTTGTACAATTTTTTTTTTCCTACATCGTCGCCATCGATACGCTTGCATATTGCTCTTTTAATCATCGTGAATCGCGATTATGGTCGATCGCGTTTTATTGGCGCGGGCGAGCGTCCTTATTACGACAGAAAATAGGAATGCAACTTATGGACCGTCAGGAGGGTACGGGAGCGATATAGAGTTCAATGCTCGATTCAGCTCAGCACAATTCCGCCCGAGCCCTACGACCGTCTTAAAAGGCGTTTTAAATCGGCGTGTCGTGAAAGAATCCCATAGAGATGCGGCGTATAAAGGCATTCCACCAACCCTCCTACCCTTTTTTTTTCCTCTCTCATCAACGTTCGAGCTATCCCGTTCGAACATTTCCCTCGTCCGGCTCATTGCGTATTTCCCGTGGCGCGTATTACTCGTCTCTGAATAATGTATGTATTATTTTCCCGTCATCAGCGATCTCTAAGGCGATACATAATTTACGTTTCGCGTTCTGATTCATTTCGCGAGAGCGCCGCGACGTTCGCCCGGGCTGCTCAGAAATTTGCGATTCCATCAGACGTGCCCGAATGTATTGCGCGTGAAATGTTAATAATAAAAACGAAAAGGCATATATTTGAGGATTGCCGCGACAAGTGTGCGGGCTCGCTCCTACTCATTTATTCCATAAATCTGACGATAAATAACCGACATATTGGGGCGGTTCGCGTGGCTCCGGATCCCGCGGCTGCTTATCGTATCCCACAAATGCGCCGGAACGCATTTAAAATGTATTGAACTGTCACGGAGCAGTGGTTTTCCGGATTTTTACATTTTTCATCGGCGCCCGGGTGCAGGGCCCGCTTGGATTAGTGAGTTATTGTTGTTCTAAGTGCGTCGGTCAAAGGGAGTGAACCCCAAGTTCTGACGCGGGGGGTCTAATCCTGACCATAACGGCTCGCACCCCACAAAAATCCCTCCCGCCCTTTCTTCTTTCGCTCCCTCCTCTCACCGCCAACTCGACTCTCATGCCAAATAGCCGCTATTTGCCGATGCGTTTGTTGAATTTTGCAGCCGAATATAATTTTCGCGATTTTCGTAGCAAATAAATCGATTGATATCACAAGCGTGAAATACGACAACACCGATGCTTCGCAACAATCTTCTTTGAAAGTACTTAGGAAAGAATTGCCAAAACAATCGACAAAGGAAAAACGCACATACACGATCGCTATTATAGGGCATATAGGGACGTAGGGATCAATTTGATCTTAGAGACGGGGCAGTATGTTGCAGTGAACTCGACAGATATCGACCTTCGAGGTTTGTACCTCATTTTCATAGATATACATTTGCACGGCATTTATAGCGACATTTTCGCGCACGCAGGAAAACTTTTTCTATACGCACGCACACGGTTTCCTATTATTTTCAAAAGATTGAAAGAGGCTTATGTGATGCGAACATATCTAATTTGTGAATTTTAATTCGTTTCTTTTCAGAGATAGGATATCAATGATTTTTAATTGGGATCCTATTATTGAAATTATGAAATTATACACGATCGAATAATAATTTTTGTGTAAAGTTTACGGATTCGGATAACTATGCTTACACTCGCAACGATTCGTTATTTGATATCGATTTTTATAGTTGAGACGATAACCACCATAATAAATAAAATTATCATTAAATGGATAGGCTATGAAAGATTAAGCTAGAATTATCGCATTATAAGAATTAATACAATTATTATTAGCGTATAAATATAATTATTATTAGCGTATAAATGTATGTAATAATTATCAGCATGTTTTTAAATAACTTACTTGGATTGTGATTTGCATTAATTTTTGCATTAATTTACACAAATTTGCATTACTCTATCTTAGCCTTTTCATTTCAAGGCAATGAATCTATGAAATATTACATTTATCTGTACTATTCATAGATCTTTTACCTCAATTCAAATAATTTCAGACTCACCGATACGATGTGCTGCGACGGATCGTATTGTCGTCAACTACGTCGATCTGTAAAATACAAAATTATCGAAATTATAGCAGCGCTCAAAATAATATCAACTAATATTAACCCTACGGAAGTCGCGATGTCAAAACATTGCATGTATCCGAGAAAAGTATGAATTCGTAAATTTATCACACTCTAGGTTTCCGATAAAAAAACGTATAAAACGAAATAAAAACGATTCGATTTTGATTTATTCGCAAAACTTGTTCGGAATATTCTCGAAACAGCAACAGTAGAGCAGTTTAGACAATTGGCATTTACTTTTTTTTTATGTTTTAAGAAAAAGTGTTTAATACATCTGTCCGATCAATGTCGTGACTTTCCGAGGGTTAGACGAAATTATTGCGCACGTCAAATTCATTTTTCTCCATTCAAGTAATTACAAAACAATTATGTAATTTTCAAAAAAGTCTTCTCTTTTTAATTTTTATAAAATCTCACAAGTAGAGATCTTTTTGTCTAATTGTTAAATTCTCCAATTCAAATAGATGGAAACAAGCAGGACTGATTTACGCAGTTAACAAATAATTTATAAATAATGAATTAAACTTACCCCTGGGTTGCTCCGTCGTTGCCCGATGCCCCCCGGGCCGCCTCCTCCTCTCAGGTTCCGATCTTGCACATGCACAGCACAACACTCGCGAATACGCAGCTAATTATAAATCGCGTACTATTCACCGCAAAAATCGCGCGGCACTTTGGTCGGCACTCCCGATCTTAGTCATACACGGCCCGCAATCCCGCGAGATATGCGAGACACTGCTAAATAACGATCGACGCATTATGGCTTCCCTTTACGCGAATTACTCGGCGACGTGCGTCGTCACGCCTTCAATTCGCGAATGATATATCAATCGATGGAAATTTCAGAGCCCGACGCGAAGTACGTAATTTTATTTGCATATCGTATCTAAGCATCGTTGACGAACGTCAAGCAACGATTACCTTGCGTAAATGTCACGACGGAACGGCAAGTTTTAACTTTCATCACCTGTCGCTATGATTTCTTTAAGCGAGCTACCGCGAGAAGTCTGCTTTGAGAGATAATCTCTCCGACCCGAGACGCTCGCGAGCAATTGGTCGAGTAACGGCCATTTCCACTAATGTAAGCCCAGTGAGAAATAATGATCGAGAAGACATCGAATCGATATCGAATCATTTCTCATAGGGAATTAACTTTAATCTTGGTTTAATTTATCTTGTATCTCTAATTCTGAAAAGTAGAAAAAAATAAAAAGGAAGTCGAAGTTAACTCTCGTCTCTCTCGCGCGGGATTTTTAATAAATATTATTTCCAAAATAAAATATTATTTTAATTATAATTTAATAAATATTACTTCCCTTCTCATATTTTTCATAAACTCGAGAATTTAATTTAAAAGATACAAATCGACTTTTATATTGAAATAAATTGATAAAAAAATGTTATACAGATATAAATCGATTTTTTACATTGAGATCTCAGAATTCCGCGCATCGACTCGTGCAACGCGACTAAAGAATGAAAATTAACCTACACTGGTAGAAACGGACGTAAATGGAAGTAATTAAATGAAACGAATCGGGAGGATATGCTCGGCAGTCTCTAATCGTCGATCACATTTCATGTATCGTCTCCCGCGACTTGTCGCTATCACCTCCGAAAGGACAATGGCGCCGCAATTCGGCGGCACGAGCAGCGAGCGATAACATACGGCGACCTTGTGTGTACAGCAGTCACGCCGGGCGTTCTCGAGGCCGCGCGTGACGTACCATACACAAACTTGAAAAATAACGCTTACGCCGCTACTCCGATACCTGTGTCGCCCGAGTTTCGACGCGACGACAATCTCCGCACGCTCCGCACGGCTTGGCGTCCATTCCCGCGAATTCGTTAGGCTCCAGCCAAGTGCAATCGAGGAGTCTAATGTAGATATCGATACGTGGCCCGCTCGATTATCGAAATACTTATAGCGAATCCGATTGGTCGCACCAGTGCGCACTCAGGGCACATTAAAGCCGTTGTGCAAATTAAATATGAAATTGAAATATCTTGAATAATAAAATGCCCAATAAATATTTTAAAAAATAGCACGATAACATGAATTAAAGACCCAGTAAACACAAAGTAACATTAATGTAACATCCAATGTTATGATTTCCCACTCAACAATATAACTACAATATAACATATTTTGTATATAATAATTAAATTGTTGAGTAGGAAATTTCAATATTGACGTTACATTATTGTTACTTTGTGTTGGGAATTTCGGTTTTAACATGTTTCTATATTTATATTAGACATTCATCCTTACGTCGATTTATGTACAACGGCTTTAATGTGCACTGAGTGCTCACTAGAGTGACCAATCAAATTCGCTGATTTTATTAATCGCGTAGCACAAGTAACGACATCTCAGGTTTCTCGGTCGAGCGAGAGCGCCCGCGGCCAACTTCAACACTAACAAATCCGCGGAATTAGGCGCCAAGAGTGATGATGGCTTGCTCGTCGGAATTGTTCGGAAAAGGAAGTATCGGAATATCGGCGTACGTTTATTTTCAAAGTTACTGTCGCGTATATTACGTCACGCTTCTCCTCGGGCGCTCAGTTCGACGTATTGTAGCTAGAATATTGTACACAAAGCCGCGCTATCGTTCGTTGACTCGGGGAAGAGCAAGTGGGAAGGGGGGGGGAGGGGAAGTAGTCGCGTTATTGTCCTTCCGGACGCGATAGCGACGAGCGCTGGCGGACGATACGCGATCATTCTCTTGCGATCCTCTACGATTTGAGATTATCGATTCGTTCTATTTCATTTCTATTTCGCCCGATACACGATTTACTGCTCGCGAGCGTCCCGGGATGAAGGTTACCTCTCGGAGCATACTTCGCGCGGCTCACTCGTCCGTGGCAATAAACGACGGAAATTGAAACCCGCCGGCTCGCTGCGAGATTTACGCTGAAATAATCATTTCTCGCGACTATCGTCGACGATGCTATCGATACGAGTGCGGACTTCATATTTTTCGTACTTCGATCTAGATATCGGAGTTGTAATCCATCCATCTCGTCGCGATCAAGAGCGCGCATGCAGTGATCGAATAATTCGCGAAACGGGAAGCTATGATGTGTCGTTCGTTATTAGCAGTGTGAAAATGCCGCACGATTCTTCCGCGGCATGAATGACGCGGGACGCGCGCGATCGTAATTAACCGTGAATTTTCGCGAGCGTTACTGTGCAAGTGTTGTACGTGGGCGCGACTGGAAGATGGAAGCTGAGAGGAGGAGGCCTGAGAGGCATCGGGCGACGGCGGAGCAACCGTGAGGTGAGTAATGTGTCATTCTATTCGTTATTTGCGGACTCAATCGTTCGTTTATCTGTTCGATGCGCCAAGAATTATTTCTTGAAAAATTGATTACTTTGGATGCTGCTTCAGTTTCGATGAATATATGTATTTTGCAGATCAACGTAGTTTGCAACTCTCTCCGCTGTTGCACGTCGCGTGCCGGTGAGTGACAAGCTATACTTTATTTTAACTCCAAGTAGTGAATCTATGAGAGTTTTAGATAGACGTGTATATGTTTGTAAAATTATTAGCGTGAGATTGGTAAGATAAATTTAATATCTCATAGATTTATTGCGCCTAAAATGGATGGGCTAGAATCGATTAGATTATAATTGGTTTGAATGAATTAATTAATATTTAATCCTGAAATTCGTCGTCGATTTATGTTGTACGTATAAAAACATGCAGAAATATATGAGAAAGAAAATAATGAAACTATAAAGCAATTAATGAAACAAATAAATTAATGACATATTTTTTAAATTTAAAGCGTTTGTACAATTTTCTTTATAACATTGATATTCTGTGGATGATAAAGATTGGAGAACAACTTAAATATTGTAAGTTTATATACATATATGTATACATAAAATAAAAATAAAAATCTATTCATGATAGCGAAAATTCATTAATATATAAATTAGATGTGTAACTTTATTTTTTACTTTGCCAAATTTTTAAAAATAAAATTCGAGGTTTGCATTTAGCTTTCTTATATCTTTTCAGTTTTATATTATAGTTAATATTAGTTAAATATTCTAAAATCTTTAATATTAAATATACAAAATAGATGCGGAGAAACAATCAGACCAAATCAAAGAATCAGATTTTTTTCGTGTGTGTTATATACAAAAACAAAAGGAAATATTTCACGATCATTTAGTGTATTCTAAATAATTTATTTTATAAAAAATAGTAATTATTAATTATATTTATTTTATTTACTTTATAATGCATCAGTTTTAATCTAATCCTTCATAGCCTATTCATTCATATTTATCGATACCTTTAATGAATTAAATTTGCGAACTTGTAGTATTAATTGATTGTGCGTAATAATTAAGAAACTAAAGTAGCAAATTCACGAGCAGTAAAAATCGATATCATTTTAGCTGACCGATAATAAATAACAGATAAATGTGTAATATAATTATAGCGAAAATGCAAACCTTATGTGATTCTGATTTAATAACTTGAAAGCTATAGAAACTCCGACATTTTCTTATTACGATTTTGCATCCTAATTAATCTCCGAAATACGTTGTTTAAAGTACTGTAGTCGTGAGGCACTCTGTAAAAGCTTATTATGAAATTGTTTCGAATGATTGGGTGAGGAAAATAAAGATTGCGGGAAACCGAGATAGGTATCAGCCCGTCGCAAGGTTTTTACTTCTGGATTAAACTCGTAACATTAATGGGCGCGGCAGGACAATTCACCCCAATTAATCCCGACGTGCGAGGGAGGAAGCGGATCTTATACGGGATCAAACTAAGACCGGGAGCATCCTAATCTGCATCGGCAGATTGCTCTGAGAATTGACACCGAGAATTTTCCCTCCACCCTTCGAAGCAGTAACATTTGACGTCTCATCTTGAATCAAACCCTCGGCCATCGTCTCCTTACAGCTTCTCCCGCGCCTTTTGCCACAAGACACAAACTCGATGCATATATTACGTTGTTTTAATTGGAAAGCATTCCCTGAGCAGCTCGAGATTGTGTAAAATACACCACGACCACGTTGTATCTTTTCTTAATATATTTAATTTATATTTTGTTGTTATATATTTGCGAGCATTTAAGCTCTGCATTTGTCATCAAGTTTATACATATCAAAGTAATTATGTTTATCTTAAATCTTCGCTTAAATTCTTTTTTTTTTTGCGTTGTTAACTCAAACAGTGTCTAAAGAAAATACCGAGGAAAAATGATTTTTCGAGATACTATTCTTTTAGTCCGTAATATATACAAACGTATCGAGAAATATAATTGTCACTACCTGATGATAGAGCCCCAACCGCGTAAAATGTATAATTATAGTCAGTACGATAACAAGGATGCTCTCAGATCCGTATAAAAATGCGCGTATAGAATTGCAAATATATGGAAATACTTTCTCAAACTTTTGAATGGTGCAACAAGAAAGAGAGAAAGAGACAGGCTCTCACGCGCTGCTTAAATTACGTATTTAAAACGCGGAAAAAGACGTGTTGTGGACGTTTCTGTTGCAGTCTCACACATTTCTGCTCTACGTGTATTTGTATTCAAAAGGTATACATAGAATATCTTGTTCCGTCTTTTTGAATACGGTTTTCCCGGATAAAAGAATGCGATTTTGATAAAAGAATGGAAAGATACTCGAACGAAAACATCCCCTTTTATCCGATCCAATGCGCCCAGGCATTCCAAACGTTTCGTTTAATTAGCACCCTGCGTTTTCTCGCAGCTCGTAAAGGGAACGAATCGGCCGACGGTTGCACGTGGGACGACCGATAGTCTTGTAGGGAGGAAAAAAATTTCCGGCCGTTTCACGGTAATTAAAAATGCTGCAATAAAAAGGAGAAGGTTCTTTAATTCGCAATAGACCGCCCCGACTAAGACTAACATTCACGTTTCTTGTTTGTGCCGTTCGATCGATTATGTATCTCCATAATACGATGTTGTCGGATTACACGTTTAATTAATTATAATTGATATATAGGACACTTTGATTCAAGATATCTATTAATTATACGTGTAATTAATTATAACTAGGTGATGTAGGACACTTTGATTCAAGATATCTAACGGACGAACGTATATTTTTGAGAATTGAAATAAAATTTGCGATAGTGCGTTATATAAAGTTATCGGTCTTCGTTTTTTCTTCGCGAAAAAAGGAGAGATGCTGGCGGCGCACAAGCGACAGTGATATAAATCTTACTTAGGGCTGTGGGATACATATGCGCTACGGGTGGAACAGTTATTCATAAGCAATGGACCATAAATTATATAATACAGTGTTATGTCACTGAATTATTGAAAGTATCAGTAAATATCGTATCAGACTTAAACGCAAATTTGTGTATCTCTTATATTGCCGCGATGCTGTCGGTCTTCTTGTCGACTTAAGAAGCCTGATTTATATGTTTGGTTGAATACAAGATTCGGAAAATTTTGAAGAAATAATTGTGACTGTTACACATGTGTTTCAGCGTATAGTGTGTTTAACTGTACAATGCCTATTTCGACATTGAATACAAGAGAATCGAATGACACATTGATGACCAGGTCGGGCGAGTATTAATCAGGTAGAGAAATGTCATTATGAGAAACGTTGTTCACGGGGCAATCTTGTAAAGCATTATTCTAACTAAACTGTCATAAACGGGAGGAAATGAAAAGAGCTGCTTAATAGCTTATGTATGCAAATTCCGCGCAGCAGATTGCGCCGAGTGCTCTCGAGTGAGAGAAATGGGCGGTAGTCGAGAGAGCGTAGTTGAAAGGGTGACTGTCGCTTGTACCCTCGAGAAGCTCTTCTTCGCGATATAAACGGAGTTCCGGCGAACGAGAACGTAAATGATCGACAGCGATTCTCCTTATGTTATTTATCGATATATTCGATACGATAAATTTTATATTTTTAGAACTTCAAGGTTTTAAAATCGTTTAAAATTGTTCTCTAAAACTTTGAATTTCACATTTGACAAAATGTATAAGGGGCTCCCGATATTTTAATTATACTTCTTTTTTTAAACAAACCGCAGAAAAAATTAAATAATTACAAGAAAGTATGTTACTTATCGCGCTTGTGAATCGCGCCATTATCGAGGGCTCGCGATCTAAATTCGAGGAGCATAATTAAAACGGAGTCGGTGTCCCCCGCGGAATACCGAAGGAGGATCGCTCCTCGATCCGACTTCTTGATCCAATTATCGCGTCCGAATTATCCCGGCTTCCTTCCCGTTAAACCCCGATCCCACCGCATCGGTTTAAGTCAGTTTCATCTTAAACAATTCCATTTGCATAGCAAATAATCAAACAATTTTCTTTGACATTTAAATTAGGGAAAGAATAACAGGTCGCGCAAAGTTGCCGCGCTGTCTATAATTTCCGGGAGCGTCAACTAACCGAGTATAATTCATCATTTACATTTTGGATATCCGAGAAAAATCAACGAGAAGTCGATACAGGCGTACTATTTCAGGTTTAGGTTTAAATTTCTTTTGCTTTTATTGCTTTACGATTTTATCGTACCTGACGCATCATGTTGGTAAAATTTTGCGCGGACTAAAGTTCCAAGCTCGCTAAAGATATTTCGAAGTGCGCATCAAATTCAGTCTGGATTTAGCGCGCGGCGAGGAAAGTAAAACTCACCTAAATTTCGATACAATTGAATGTTGATCCGGCGGTTGAGCGGGCATTCTTATGTATGAAATTCACGTGCAACGCCGACGGAAAATATCGATGCGAGCTTCTGGCCGGCCATCATATATAGATATTATTGTTATTGCACTTCTTGAAATGTCAGTGGTCGTAGATAGTGGCGTGTGCGTGTGACCGGGGACGCGCGTTTTCGGGCGAAGGGTGAGCGGACGAACGTGGCCCCGGCAGAGCCGAGGGGGCAGGGTCGAGGCGTCATTATGCAAAGGAGATGGTCAGCTCGGTAATCCCGGGATCCCGATGGCCGGAGGTTGTCGCATTCGGTACATCTTGCGGAATTGTTTCTGCAAGATTGTCCGCGAGCAATGGACGGGCCCCGAGCCAGTCGCGCATCAAAGTCTGATGGATGTTCGGCTTTATTGAAAAGAATATCGTACATCTCTCAGGCGAGGTCACCGTCTGGAGGACCGCTTCCAACCGTCCTGCGATACATATAGCATAATAGCTCGTAGCTTGGTTCAATTTAGGAAGCACGATTTTGGAATAAAAATTGACAAATATATTAGGAGATTTATTATGCACGGACTGCACGCGCAATGCGTCACGCCATCGTGTTACAAGCGTTCATACTCGCGTATTATTTTCGGCCGGAGCTCTCCGACTTAACTTAAGACATATACGGTCGTAAAGGAGCCGCTACGGTGTCGCTTACGAGGGGTCGCTTTTCTCTCCCATCTTCTTCGCCGGCGCGTTATTCGACGGACGAGCGTACTTCGAGGAGATCGGTGCATCTCTCCGTGTATACGTATCGCGAGTCGTATCCAAGATGCGGATGAATCATTTATCGAGTCCATAACCCGACGTACCGGCCAGCCGGCCGGTCAGTTTTATGCCGGCGCAGTAGAATTTGATCAAACTTCGTTTTGCGGCCACTCGGGGAGCAATAAGCGACCGGCTCGCCCCTAAAACTACGGCCCCGGAGGTCTCGTACCGCGCATCGGGGTACCGCGTACGAGCCCTTCCCTCGTGCCAACCTCTTCGGATCCCATTTCGGAACCCAAATGATCCCCGCCGCGTTAGAATCGTCATAATTACCAAAGTACAGAACGTGTGACGTTCACGGGACGTCGATCGAGCGTCGTGAATCGATTTTAGCCAGGAAAAACATTCGGCGATATAATTCTGTAATGCTTGCAATATACATTTATAAAGGTTGTCATATCAAAGATTCACGACGATTTCTTTTGTACACGGGGATGAATCGTAAAGTAACGTGGCGCACGACGCTTTAATTTGTTTAAGTTGCAGAATATAGGACGAAGGCAGGGGAGCATGCGTTCTTTTTTTATGCGGACCGAGATGCCCCATGACTTCGTGTATACGACATAAAAATACTATAAAAACTTTCTTCCTCATAATTCGAGCCTTCGCTCCCGCTTTACGGATCTTAGCGCGCGCGCGCGCGCGTGCGCGATATATCTGAATTACCAACTTGTGCTTTTTGGTCGCTCGATTCGGTTCTTTTTTTTTTATTAGATTTTTCTTTGAAACTACGAAACTAACGTATAATTTTAACCAACAGAACGCGAGATGCTCGTGCTCGTTTTCCCGCTATAAATACTTCACTTTCCTCAATCGCAAAGAGCCGTAAGGAAACCGTGTCATGAATCAAGACGATCCTTCCACCGTGGGCAGGTAAGAGGTCAGGAGGGTAACGTGGCTGACACTCGGTATAGGTAATTACGTACGTGAGTTATTGAGAAATTGTGCGGGAACCTGCAATTAATAACGCGAAAAGTGATTCTTGGACGCGCGTTACAGCGCGCGTTCGAGATAAATGAACTCGACGCAGACGCGCGGCCTGCGATCGGGAGGGAGGAAAGTCAAGCCGATCTCCCATACGCCGTCCGTACGAAGAAGCCCGCGCTGTCGGCCTCGCGCAAACTCATAAATCTCGGAGCAAATAATTGACCGGCCTACGCTCCGGCAAGTCGGATCGGCCGGTGTTGATTTAGCGGCGTTCACTCGGCGCAGATCGATCTGTTTATCCGATACGGATTTACTCACGATCTATTACCTATCTGCGATTTGCCATCGCAGGCTAGAAATTAGATTGCCTTTATTGTTCGCCACTCACATGCGTCAACACTCGTGCGCGATGACGCCCGAGAGACGCAAGCAGAACTAAAAGTAACTAAAACTATTCTCGGAAAACGGTAGCACACAAAGACAACGGGTTCCGCCGCCGCCGCCGCCGCCGCCGCCGCTGTCGTCGTTCTCGTGCAGATTTTTCAAGGTACGAACAGACACTTCTCCCATGTTTCCGAGAAACGATGACGGACAGCCGGAGCGGAGACTGCACCGGTCTCGCGGTTCGCGCCTCGCCACCGGACTGGACGCTCATAAGAGACGAGAGCGCTTTCTCTTTCTTTTTTTTTTTCAAAATCGCTAGTCCGAAGCTCTCGGTACTCGTGTGTGCGAATATCGCCAACGAAACACCGGTAGACTCACCTTTTTATCGCTTCTTTTCTTCGTACCTCTGTCGCACTCGTATTTTGCACGTTTTATATTTCCCCGAGGAGAACCGTATGTAAGACACGCGGCCACCTTCCTACCTCGTCAAGTCGAATTTGTAAAACACAATTGTTTTTTCTTACAAGATGTAATCACTTCTTCGTAATGCAATAGTTAAATAAGCTATTGCGAAATTATCATCTAGTACCTAGCTAGGAATTAACGTGATGAACCTTAACGGTATTAAAACAATGAACGTAACGCTAAGATAAAAATGATATTGCGTATTCACTAGCCTCGGTGGTGTGAGTGGGTGAGAGGCCACGTTACACCATACAAACTTGCGCGCGTAAGCCAGCGGCAACTTTACGATCCTATATACCAACGAGTTTATTCTTTTATTACGTATAACATGTACCAACTTCCCATATCTCCGTACGCGTCATATTACTTTAATATGTCTTCCTTGGTTCCGCTCTCACACCGAAAATTTCAATATATTTGCTTACGTCGTAGCGTATCTAATAGTATCTAGCAATCAATCTTCTGCGAATGCAATTGCAAACGTGGATCATTAATATACAGTTATGTTAAAATCGAAATGGCGTTTCGCGAGGTTGTTGAAAAATTATCAAGTTTGAAGATCGAACACGTGTTTTCGGATCGAATCGCGGGCATCTACAACGACGATTGCGATATTTCGCAATCAACCGTAACGTGCGATCTTGTTTCGTCACCCGGTACACGCAAGGATCTCGAACGAGCAGTTGTTCTTGACTCGCTGACATAGATGTCAGAGACGATATCGTCGTCTGCCGCGGTCTCGAGTTACCTCCGTATGTTACCGGGTCGTTAGATCTACGTTTCGTCACAAACACAAACCGGATCCTCCCTCCGTTCTTATCCGCGTCCTATCTGCCGAATTTTCTTCTAGTCTAGGAGGAGAGAATTAATATCGCCTGGGCTTGCAACGGCTCGCCGACGACTCGCTGGCGGTTTCGCCGCGATCCGAGCTGAATGTGGTCGTAGTTTAGAACATTTTTAGAACATTATCAGCCTAACGTATCATCTCTCGTAAAATGTTCAATGCATCATTTTTAAACGGTCGCGGTCAACAACAAGCGGTGCTTCGTCAGGCTCCCCGCGGATTCGCGGGAAAGCGCGGCAAGTGCACGTGCATCAACGAGCATCGCGCATCATTATCAAGATTATCGGAGAGCTAATGATCGGCCGGTCATCCCACTTGTTTATGATCGCGTTTTGCTCGCGTTCTTGCCTTTGCGATTAATTGAGCCTGTGCATGTTTCCGTCCGTTTCCTTTCACCCGGCCGTGTGAAGAGCCTGATCAGCGAAGGTGTGCGAGCGAAACACAAACCGCTGATCAGGCTCTTCTTGACGTACGACGACGTCATGCCAACCCGCTCTTAGTTTCGACCTTCGTCTTGCATTCGCTATTTTTTTTTAGAAATCGTCCTCGACGAGCTCTCTCTCCCTCTTCCTCTCTTTACGCGAATCATTTAATAAATGCAAAAATACAAGAATTTCTTGACAAAGAGGAATTCGCTCAAAGTAATGTATAAGGACGCGCACGCCAGACACTTGAGCGAGAGTCTTAAAGGATATTTTTACACCGCGAAGTTACATTAGCCAGCTTACTAGGAAGTCTCTGGCGCAAATCCGAGCGCCAAGCATTAACCCAAAGTCTCTCGTCGCGGCTTAAACGACGCATTAGGCCCGCGAGAACAAGAGGCATTAGAGAAAACTTAATTCCGCGCGAAAGTCCACTTCCTCACCTCTGCGAATTCCCGAGCGTCTTGCGATTTCACCATTACACATCGCCACGTACAACTGCTCGCGCAGCGTTACGTTCAATTGTGTGTGTTGCGCGCGAATCGCGAGATTAACCGACCTTGCACTCGTCGTACACATATCGCAGTACGTATCTCACGCGTAATTTCGCGTGTTACCGGATCCTCGCCGTTTGCCCGACCGGTCTGTACGTTTACCTTACGGAGAAGTCGCCTTTGTTTATTATATAAGACGCACTTTCGAAAGTATCGCTGGGATTAAGGGAATAGTGCACTTACTAAGGGTCTCCGTCTAATCTAGTAATGCGGTACGCCTGGGGAGCAGAAGGAAGCGACGGGTCCAGGCATGCCGCGGAAGGAGCTTCATTACGGTATCACTCCGATGGGAGTCATTGTGTCACATCCTCCTTACCTTCTTGCTTAGTCATACTTGTAACTTTCTTAGCCGCGTTACTCCGCACCTTTTTCCTGCCCGCGCCCGTCGACGTTTCGCGTTTTCGAAAAAGGCATATGTGATATTACATTACATTCTTTGTTATGTAAAATTTCGACAAATTACCGTGACTCGCGCGAAAAATTGGCAATTGTCCATTTCCTATTTTCTTTTTCTCGACGAAGGGAAATCGAGCCCCTCACCAGAGAGCTCCCTTAAGATAAGATTCGCGGGAGAAAAGCGCGCGGCGGACGGTGTATATCGAGCGATATTACTTAAATCGCGGTACCTTCCCACACGCGGATGCGTGCAACGTAACTCTCTGCCGAGGTACGAACGAAAGAACGGACGGACGGATTCAGTCAGTGAGCGAAGCCAAGGCGAACCCGAGCCGCCCCTGTAATCACAATTGAAGGCTATTTTCTCACCGCTCTGATGATGCGCTCTGATGATGCCTACCTCGCATATAACCTCATAGGATCATCTCCATGGCGAAACATAGAGCCGGGCTTAGTCTTTGCCGCGGCGGTGGTCGTAGTGGTCGTGAGCAGAAAATAAGTATAGAAGATGATGGACGCTCGTAGTAATTCCCTCTAATAATTGAAATGTACCCGCGCCGGGCCGCTTGGCCGGGCCAGTTTGCGGTGCATGCGTACGCCGTACCCGGGGTTGATGCATAATTGCGTATCGCCATCAAGTCGAAAACTAATCTCGATTTCGTCCGCGCGCGCGGGACGCGATTCCTCCTTTACGAGTGACGAGCACCGGCCGCAAATTGGCGCGCCTCGGACGACTCGTTTACGCGCGACCTAACCGCGCGTAAGATCGGCTCGTTAATCGCGCGCTTTCAACGAGGCCAAAAAGAGACGACGGAACGAGGCACGAGGTGACGTAGGACAATAGACGATAGGCGATACGATAGCATAAGAGTCCGAGCCGATAGGGGTGACGTGTAGAGCGGGGTGGGTCGGTCCCGCCAATATGCCGTCGTCCATACATCACGTCGGAGCGACCCGACAAACTGGGGAAACCTGACCAGAAATATGATGTCATTTATATGGTAATACATCGGAATCCCGTCATTTAGATACTTCGATGATTAATGCCTCCGACAAGACAGAGCCAGCTGGTCCCTCTCCTCCCCGCTCTCCTCCCCTTTCCCCATATCGCGCCCGCTATTTCCTCGACTTCTGTTTTCGCTCAAATTCGGACACGCCAATCCCCGAAGTCACCGGCGTTAGTGAATTTATATCACTCGCCGCTGCGCCGCGATTCGCCAAGATGACAGTTTCCTCGAGAGATATCGGTATCGAAAAGTAAAAGTCTCTTTTTCTCTCGCACTGTGCAATTTCTCTTAACTTATATGAAACTCACGCGCACGTCAATGTCAAAAACGGAACCGGAGGGTATCGAGGATTCATTTAGTCCGAAGACTAAATAGCAGAATCGACGAAAGTGACGAAATGGGAGAGTCGGTGATCAATCACGCCGCGGGAGCTCGCGTGCCTCGCGTCGCGGCCGCTACATCCCCGCCCGCTTGTAGCGTTCAAAGGCATGAATCGACTCTTAAGTCCCCGACAACACCCTCCTTATGGATCGAACGAGCCCTTACGTCCTACACCTTCCCCCTCTTCGTCTGCCATCCCGTGGACTGACATCCCGGATACCGGTAACTCATTGGTATTCCCGAGAGGTGTTTCGCCCCTGCGAAACCTTGCAAAAAGTGTGAACTTAATAAGGAAAGCCTCCCTGAATCTGACCATTTTTCTAATAAATAAGGGTCTTATGTGGAATGCGAGTCACATCATGTGCGCGATATTAGCGGATAGAAACACGTGAAATATTTATAGCTTTGCTGCAACAAAGAGACGTAACGTCGGAAACGTTCTCGAGACAATACTAGAGTGTAAAATTTAAAAATTTTTAAATAGCCGACGAAATAGCCAAGCCATATGTTGTAGAGGTACAATATTCTCTGTTTTCCGAAAAATTCACGTCGGAGTGAAACAGACCTCGTGTTCTCGCTCTCGATATCCGCGGCTTGTCGCCGATATCGGAAACGCTGCATCGCCTCGCGCCGCGGCACAGAAAGATGACAAGCGTTGAACTTAGTGGGTAATTGTGCGGTCAGGACCCTTCTTGCGGCGTAATGAAGGAGTCGTCAACGAGGCCTATCTACACTCAATTAGCGTGATTACACGTTCCCCCCTTTCATCGCCCGGAATACCCCGCTGCGACACCGCCGTGCTAAGAAGGCTTGGGGTGTAATTGCGTGACACGCAGTACCAAAGCACGAACCGCGTTTCCGAGATTGAGCGTTGTAAAAGCGCCTCCATTACGATCACTTCACGCCCTCGCCTAACGAGGCTTTTTTGATAGCTTCATTAAGAAATTTGGATATTTCAGATGAAATTGTAGGTGCCGTTTTGTCTCGTAAAGTGATAATAAGAAATATATATCATGGAAGTATGCATTTCGCTTATCTCTTTCTATTATGCAATAAAACCAGCAATTACAAGTAATTAAATTATAGAAAATAAAATTTAAAAACTCGTATTTTAAGATTGTTGCACGAGATATATCTTGTTGGAAAGTTGTAAATCCGGTAATTTCCTGCTTTAAAAAAAAACGAAAATTCGAGCTCGTATAAAGATCATTAAATTAATTAAAATTTCGTAAGTTTTAATTTAAAAAATAATTCGAATTTAATATTCGAATCATATCTTCTCGTAGCATTTTTATTTCATAAAAGGAGAGGTTGAAGCCTTTCTCCAGCCTTGCCTGCCACCGCACGGCTTCAAGTTGTACCGGTAATCTTGATTGTTCTCTTGTTCGTCGGTACAGCAGATTTCATTTGGGGACCAAGGGACTGACAGACAGACAGACAAATGATGTAACAAATCACAATATTCAAATAGTCGATCCATCTACAAAAGTCTTGTACTAATCGACAACAATAAATAGGAATCTTCATTATTATCATTGATCGTACATCTTAAAAATTTCATGAAAAACATTGCGTTATTTGCACTCATAAAAACAGATAAATAGAATTTTGTTTATTATAATTGTTTTATAATTAAGCATATCATAACATTCAACATATTACAATTGTTTTATTGGACTATCGCTAATGTAATTAAAAAATGAGCAAAATTTTAGTCATCGTTTAAAAGTGCTTTAATTAAATACGTACATTCGCAATTACATATATTTTATATACATTGATAATTGAACAAATGTATTCTTTCGTCATTTTTTCATCATATAGCCGTGTCCCTTTCAAACATCATGATCGCGCGAAACGACTGATTAAGATTCGCGTAAATCCCATTAGGGTCTAATGCCTAAAGTATAATATGTGCTATATTTATTTGGGGTCCTCGGTATTGGAGCCCGGTCTTGATGATATAGCGGGACACATGGTAGAGACAGTTTGTAGAGAGAGAGAGAGAGAGAGATGACATATCCTATCACATACATACAATATGCTCTACATGACACATGACGTAATCATCTTTATTATCTTATGCGAGTCATCAATATTATAGATATATAGATAAATAAATGAATTAATTTTCTTGTACAAATTATATATCTTTTCAAATATAATAAAAAATTCTTTTTTAGCAAAGTAAAGAAATGAAAAACATTTAACAATAGTAATAATAACAATAACTTTATAGTAAGAAAATAAAATAAAATGGACAAGTAAAATAATGAAATTGCAATAGCAACTGTAAAATATATTTCTAATAATTCCGGCAATAATTGACTTCTCTAATAGTACAAAATATAAATATATGTATATTTCGCGATATATGAACAGTTGCGAATGAATATTGCGCTCGATACCGATATATATAGGTATCTGTGTCATTTATAGAAGCTTCTCATAAATATTCGCCACTTTACAGCGAGGAGAGAAGCGCGGTAGAGGAGCATCGAGCAGGATATCTCTCCTCAGAAAATATAAAATGGCTCTTTAAGACTGTTACTGCCAGGATCTGAACATTCAGGAGCAGATGGGGAGTTGTTCGCTTGCTCCTTATAACGCGTAACATCGGTCGAGGAGTTTAAAAAGCTATTTCACGGCGGCAGGGTGCATCTGTTTTGAAAATCTCGCGATTTTAAGAGACACGGGGGAAGACTCGAAGGGTGAGGGGAAGAGAGACTCAACTTGTCAACCGTTTTGAGGGTTCGCGCATCTCTCCCCGAATCTCTCTCTCTCTCTCTCTCTCTCTGTGTCGCACCCTAAAAATTATTGGACATGCCAGAGTCCTTGTTACCGTGTCAGAGTATACTGGAATCGGCTGTCAACACCAACTGTCAAGATCGGTCGCAAAAAGTTTGTCAATTTACGGTCATACATACATCTCGTCTGGTCGCAATAGATGAGTTATTAATTTACGAAAACTTTCTCGTACACTTTTTATAAGATTATTTTTAAAAAATTAATCTGACGACACGAGATTAATCTCTCTCTAAAATTAATCTGTTAGACATCGCATTCAAATTAAAAAAAAAATGGAATTACAGCTTATCAACTAATTAACTTAATTTTTATATTTTTTTTTTAAAAATGTTATATTTAATAAACACAACTATTTTTTAAAAGAAGTTAATGTTCGTAAAATTTTCGATATCTTGTGTGTGACACAGGAAGTATCTGGAACATTGAATATTCTGAATGACCCAGTAGGAAATAGGAATATATTAAATTAAATACGGACGTAGACGCGCTTATGAAGTCCATAAGGGAGGCCTAATGCTTACACGCGGATTCAGATTAGGTTGAAGAATTATGAAGCGAGTTAAATCAGCGGCGAGATTAGATCAGTAGGCACTGTTATCTACCGTACTCTCCGTCGCTCCCTCCAGTTATTTGCTACATTAAGATAAGAATTCTCTGGCTAG
This sequence comes from Tetramorium bicarinatum, assembly GCA_928718305.1. Lineage (NCBI taxonomy): Eukaryota > Metazoa > Arthropoda > Insecta > Hymenoptera > Formicidae > Tetramorium > Tetramorium bicarinatum. The sequence continues at coordinate 30,682,437 of OV788325.1, forward strand.
CATCGAATTTGCGCTAACTTATAAGCGCGGTCGAAGGATAGAAGTGTGCGCGCGCGCGAGTCCTACACATTATTACAGATAATTCTAAACAAGAGTATATTTCACTACGAAAAATTGATATTCCCTGATATAACAAATACTGCTTCACGCGATATGCGCGATCTTCTGACATGTTTCTCGACGAATGCACGTAATCGCGCTTGAAAATACAAAAGACATATCCGGAAAGAACGTAGGTCCATCGATCGATGAAAAGTAGACAGCGTTACGGTGCGTTTTATCGAAGGAAGGGTCAACTGACCATCCGACCGTCCGAGCGTAAAGGTATTCGAAGCTCAACAGCCAGCTCCGAAACGTTACCGGGGGGGGAAAATCCTCCAAGGGGTGCTCCGGCACGGCACACCGGGCGCGGAAGAAAAGACCCTTCCGGCCTTTCCAAGATCGCGCAGGGTGCGACACCTCATTTCCTTATCTTTAACAGGCCGTTACTTCTCCGTGCTTCGTTTCTTGACGTTCTTTTATCTGTATACCCGCGGGAAAACGCTCCAACCCTCGCGCGCAATTGACATATACACTGCGTTTGGTAAGAGGAGCCAATTAGTGGAGTCATTCTGAATTATAGAGCTGAACATGTAAACGTAACATGTGTTTATTTTTTTGTATTATGATTCTTCAAGATAAAGTATTTCAATATAAAATAGTAAATTTTACGATTCTCTTGAAAATGTAATTAGAATCACATACATCACGCGATCGCGACGCAGTCATACAAAAAGAATGGATGATCGGACGGCAGACTCGCAAATGGCGTATCTATAAGATACGATACTGGAAAGCAAAAATCATCAGTCAGGCCGAAGATCTCCGGAGGGTGATGTCCGTCTGGTGTTCGCCCGCCGGCCAATAATACCCCATTCACCCTTACCGAGTCACACACCCTGGAATCCAAAGTCGTCGCACCCTGTGAAAAATGATCTTCCCTAAATTGCTCGCTTACATGATAAATATACTACTCTCGGCGTACATATTGCCTTATACGTAAGAAGCGTGTCGCGCCGTTGTGTTATTTGTACTACATTTAAAAATGTTGCTTTAACCTTATGTTATTTTTATAACACACGGGCTATAAGATAAACTAAAATTAATAAGATCGTCTTTTTAAGAACTAAAATCACTTATTCGCTACCCATTTACATACATTTATATTTGCAACTGTATTTAGATATATTAGCTTTCGTATTTGACCAAAAAATGGGCACACTGAGAGAAAAATATAGTTATTTTTGGACTCAATACGATTAACTTTACTACATGCATTATTATGTTAATCATAATTATCGTTAGAAATATTATGAAATTATGGTTGAGTCCAAAAGTAACTATATATTTTTTTTCTCAGTGCGGTCAGATAATTTCTGAATTTCATTTGCATAATTAATATGCAAGTGTATATTATGTCTGGCACGCTTGTTGTTATCCCGATATCGCGGGAGAAAGATGTCGAGCTGCAGGATACCGTTACGCCACCCTCGATACTGTTACCCCGAGAAAGATCTGATCACTGTTCCGATCTCGGACGCCTTAACAGAGACGTAAGGAACTGCAGCAGGTATAATATAATATATTACCGGACGCGCACACTGCACGCCGTTACCCTGCGCCCTGAAACGGGTAGTCGTGCGCTCGTGCTCGTAAAAATGGAGATCGCAGCGCAGATGAACGAGGCGGTAACGGATTCTTCTATCACCGTATCGCCTCGCGCCCGTTCCGACGAAACTATTTTACGACACTCTCGTAGATCTACCTTTTTTTCCCTTCCCCGTGTCCTCGCGCGCGGATCAGATGAAACACATGCAACGGAAGCGGTATAACGAAGAGACGCGTCCCGGGTAATATTTTTACGAGAGTAACATTTCGTTTCGTAAGATTCCAGATTTTCTCTGAATTATGATACGACTCCTCCGGCGGATCCCGCCGGATATTTCCCGATACGGGGCACGAATGCGAGTGCCCAATAAGTGGCGAGTGGTACTACAGAACGCGGTAGCAATAATTTTAATATATAGCAATTGGATCCGCGTGGTACAAAGCACCACCACCGTGCGGTTTTGCGGCTGGACGGTCCGATGCGCGGCGTAACGAGGAAATGGCGCAATTTTCAACTACACACCAACAAGCCTAATGTGTATTATGTGCGTATATAAGCAAGCGCCGTGAACGGATCGCGATGCGAGAGCCGTGTATATGCCATTGTGCCCGGGTAATTCTCGATATCCTGCCGTGGAAACGGCGAAGCGCGGGGACCACGGGGATCGGCGGCGGGACGCGCGCGCGGGGGGATCGTAGATCGATTGCCGGGCATACCAATCATTGCCGTAATACCCGCGGCATCGATGACACCTCCGCTATCCTCCTCTCGCTCGTTCCTTCCCCCCGTCGATTCGCGCGAGGCGCGCATGCCTCGGCTCGGCGCGGCGATTCCCTTCCCTTATCTCGTAACGAAACTTGTACTCGAGACGACTCGAGCTCGACGACGGGGTCAGCGGAGCATTCACGAAAAAAATCGTCGCCCGGGATCGCCGCAAGAATAACGAGATCACGGCCAGCAATCGTCTTTTAAGCGGAAGCTCGTCTTGCGGAACGTCCCGTACGCGCCGCGTAATGTCCTTGGCATTTGAGAACTTTTTTTCGATTTATACGCACGATTGAAAATCGTGTCAAGTCGGGCTCACGCTGGTGGGTTAGAGATTCCACGAATATATGCCTCGCTCGGATCGGTTCTCTATCTTTTCTCCCCTTCTTCCCCATCGCCGCTTTCTTCCGACGCTGCGTTAGTTACGAGCTTCGGGCTTCCGTACCCCCGCAGAAATAATAATTTAGCAATTATCTCCGTGATCTCCGCGTGGCCGACTGTCGAGCTTGTTCGTTCATTTTCCGCGTGAAAGATATACAAAAAGAAAATGTTGGCGACACAGCGTTTGATAAATCGCCTACGTGTCGACGATTAAATTGCAGTGATACGTAGAGTACACATTTCGGAAAGAAGTATGTATCTCGAACGTAAAATACCGAAGTGTAAAATTAATAAAGTCGGGGAGAGAGAATTTAGCAAACGTTGGCGAAGGAATACGAGTCCCTTTCACGCGGCGTATTCAACATCTTGCCGCGACGCGAGGCTGAGAGGGTGGAACGACGTTCGTTAACACGTTTCCAGCGGTCTGGCAGCGATCGGTGTGGGTGCGGTCGTATATTCCCTGCCTCTTCGTTCCCATTTCAATCTCCAATACCATTCATGCGTTTTGATGTAACCACCTCGGTGACGACGGTGGCGACGTGGACGTGCGGTCGCGTACGCGCGCACACGCACGCACGCACGCTCACGCATCGCGTACAAGCTCATAAACAAAACGAGCGCGTTTTATTGGAATGTCAAAGCGGAATATTGGTATTCTTCGCGAGGACTCCCCAAAATATGTACGTCCGCGAGTTGCATGCTAATGACTGATGCGGGAACTCGCCGTGGCGAGTATCGGGCCTCTCCTCTCCTCGCATCCGGTTGTCAGCGCGAGTCGTTAGATCGCCGGCGCCATGGCGGCTTGATAGCCGCCGGGAAACTCACCTTTCCATTCTAACTTTAGCTCTTTCTTGACCCGAACGTCTCTTCCCCTCTTTGTCCCGCATAGAAATCGCGAACGATCGAAGAAGCTGCTCCTACGAATCGAGTCGACCTAAATATAAATATCGCGTCACGTCCAGTTTGACAAATCAAATTCTGATTCGGTGTATCTTATTAGTTCTTAATAATTGCGATGTATATAAATGACTCGTCGGTTTTGGCTATCATTCTTTACGGATGAAGCGTGCCGTGCGATCGAAGCCATCTCTGACGCAACTTATATAACGAGCGAGGCATTCCTTTTGCAACTTTCGTTGATGCGCGTGGCTGATGACGGCATTGCGATCCGACGTATCGTATACCGTATTAAAATCACCGAAAATCGAACCGATAATAAAAATATTGCAATACGAATTGATCGTCGATCTAATAGATTGACGTAGCCCGTCAGATGCTACATTCATCCAGCGTGCATAAATCGCCGCGTGCAGTTTCCCCAGTCTCGAGGGAACTTTCGAAAGGAACCGTTTTATCATAAATATCAGCACCCTCGACAAAATTCACCGTATTGCTGTGCGTTACGATCGTGCGATATAGTAGATTCGCGTGACAGATATAAGGCTGAGAATTTATCAATTAACAGAAATACAAATTTACTCCTAGGGCGACAAATTTTTTTTAACTGTGGTTGCATCGTCGAAACAACGTGGTCGCCTCGAAAAGCATAAAAAAGACTCAGTAAGATCGATATATTACGACGCGATAAGCATCGTGCAACGCGGCGATAACGATCTCAGGTCACGGTCTTGCCGCCGTTTACGTTATGTCAATCCTGTGAAGCGACCACTCGCGATAACGATCTCTGTGTTTCTCTCGCACAGGTGGTGAATCTCCAGAGACCTGTTTCGCCAGATCTTTTCTAAATATAACTGTTTACAATCGACGGATCGTTAATCGCAAAATGAGAGTTATTAGAACAGTTACGCAAGTACGTCGGGATTGACTGTTATACGATGTAAAATCACGGGTGCGCGAAAAACAAACTGCCTTCCAGGTTTGATTAAGATATTAGGGGGTCAACGGAGGAACGACCGCTCTTTTCCCTCCCCGCGGCTCGAATCGGTATGTATTAGCGACGGCGATACTTAACGTAATTGTCGTAACCCGATCCTGTATGGTAATGAGCGTAGGCGAGAGCGGGTTAGGCGCCGCGCGAGAGAATGTTTAACCTGCTCGCCGGGGACGCGTATTGTTATTTTAATGGGCATTATTTGATTTTAAAGTTCAGTGAATGCCAGTGTGTTCTTGAAGGGGGATGTGATTGCCTCGCCGATAGGGTCCCGGACCCTGTTATTTCCTTTCCCCGAACCCCATTTTCCACCGCTGGTACGGCTGCTGCCCTTGCCCGCTTGTCAATCCACGCCACGGCACGCCTGAAAGTCCAAAAATTGCCATGCTCTCTCGGACGTGCGCAAGAATGCAGGGCTATCGCGTGGAAGGAGATGCGCGCTGCGAAAGAATTCTTTCTCCCCGATCAAAATTCTTACACCGTTATGGAGAGGCTCTATTGCAAGAGGACAGAGCTTATCTCGCAATAAAGCCGCAGTAGAGAGTATTTTCGCGCAATAGAGAGCAAGTAGATCTTCTCCATTCTCCAAAAAAACGCTTCTCTCTCCGCTCATTCTTTGTAATAAATCTTGACGAATATATTTTAACAGACCTTCCGATGTAAAGAAATATTTGGATATTTGTTGAGAGAAAAATATAGTTACTTTTGGCCTCAACCACAATTTTATAATATTTTTATAATATTCCCAATTTTCCAACGATAATTATGGTTAATACAATGATGCATGTAGTTAAGTTAATCATATTTATTATTAGAAATATTATAAAATTATGGTTGAGACCAAACCATATTTTTCTCTTAGTGTACTGTATATTTTCTTACGATTTGCAACATTTCTGCAAGAAAAGACTAGCTGGAACGCGGCTGCTTTCTTCCTCTAAATTAGCGACGGAAAGGACTAGGAAAGGTCTGCGGGATCGTAACCCCGTATACCGGTTGATTTGCTACAAAAGGGATGAAATAGAGGGAAGCGAAGGGGGATCGAACCACTAAACTCGCGTCCAGTAAATAGAATCTAATCAACTCCAGTTGCGGCCGATCGGTCAGATTTCCAGTCAAAGTAGCCTTCGTCGATGTCGTGGAACATCTTTCTCAAAGACAACGCGCGAGATCATTCCGGATGGCGTTAGGAACGTCACGTTGGTCGATGAGATACGCGTGTAACCGACGGTGACGGAACGTCGTGGCGTTAAAAAGGGAAAAAAAAGGTAATATCTCGACAAGAATGTGCACGCAGGCTGCGTCGTGGAAGAAGCAACGCCGAGGACGAAGAGATTACTCCGGCCTGAACGAAGATGGCAAGGCATAATTAAGTAGCGCGACAGGGAGGGTGCCAGGACGATGTAACTACGAACGCTCTTTTTTTTCCGGAGGCACTAGGGCGAGCCGTTTTTTCCTTTAATGTTAAAAAAGTTACGCTGATATGTGTGCGTGCGCTGAACGGTAGGAGAAAGCAATTTGTTTCGCTAATCTTTCTCGACGACAGACGTAATTGAAACCCCGACGCAATTATGAATCGCGGGACAAGGGGACGATCCTTACGCGCGCCCGAAGCCCCGCTTCTTTTATTTTTAATACATTCGACGTGTAACGTAATTGATAAACGATCAGTCTAATTTCGCCCGTCAGTAATCCTGTCAGTATCATAAAATTATATAGTTCGTAGTTAGCGTTCGGTGAATAGAACGCAAAGTTTCTGTTTCTATTGAGAAATTATGACTCATAAAATATTGCAATTCATATTTACTTAACTGAAAAGAATTCTGATTGAAAACGAACAAATTAGAAAAACTTGTAGGATTGATCAAATATTCTGATTATTATAATAGAATTCCATACTTTATAACTTATAATAACCAAAATATTTGATCAATCCTACAAGATTTTCTGATTCGTCCGTTTTCAACCAGAATTTTTTTTCAGCGTTGCATCAATAATTACATTATTATTGATTGTAATGAAATACGTTTCGAAAATATATAAATAGCGAAGGTCGTAAATTTTAAAGAAAGTAGATTTATAGAAAAGGACAAGATTCATTAAGTGGAAACCGATGGCGAAATGAGCTTAGCCATTACGAGGCGCGACGGAAGCGTGGACGGGCGGGCGGAGAAAGTCGCCTCGAAATATTTCACAGGGACTTATCTCGCGGGAGTTCTCGCTATCGGCGAACTTTTTAACTCTATTTATTTCGCGCCGCGGTGCGAAGATTCATTCGGTTGTTATTATTTATTACCACCATGCCGCGGCAGCGCGGGAGCGGCGCGCGAGCCAACCGAGAGGGTGGCGAGCAATAATCGCCAACAATAAACGCGAATCGCACTTGATTATTATGATTGTCCGACTCCTTTCTGTAGCACCCTCAAATAACTTCGTTTCTCGTTAGTAGCCAGGCTCCCCTTATGCCGTGGCGAGCGGAGGGAGAATTTGGCACGAGATGCGAAGACGGGAGTAGGCGAAACGAAAGGGAGGGTCGTCGGGGAAAGACGGAAGGAGGATAGACAGGGACGCGGGGGAAAGGAGAGCAACGCGTTTCCGTTTGCGAGACGGTACAAGGTCGGGAGGGTGAATGACAGCGGTACAATTTGAAAAATTACGGGAGCCGCATACGCTTGGATATCTCCCGTGTGCCCTGTGGGTAAATATCCCATACGGGTAAGCCCGCGCTTGCCCTTTTGATCCGCGACAGTATCGGGATATCTCCGTATTTTCAACTTGTAAGCGCCTATGCAAATCTTTCATGCCTTTGTTAAGCGAAAAAAATTTTTTTCGCTCAAATAACATTTCGATAATTAAAAATTCCTTGGATGTTATTTTTTTATTATCCTATTTCTTTCCTTTATCTCAGGTTTGTGTGAATCGCACATCATAGAGGGATTCTTATGTACTTTGAGGTAATTTAACAAAATTACGCTCTACTCTTAAATGACAATTCACAAACGACGCATTCTAGTTTTCGACGGGAACGATGCTCGGTCGCTCGCTTGCTCGTTTTATACGTCGCGATATTATCTCTCCCCGTCTACTGGTAATCAGTAACCGCTACTAACTGGCGCAACACGCGTAACCGCTTAGAGGACACGTGCATCCTCGCGCGCAAGTCGGGCGCTCGATCCTCGCTCCTCGAAGGCTCCCCGATCGTAATCTTTCTGTCTCAGGTACGCGCATTCCCTACGTGTTGGTCGGAAATTCTCGATTACACGGAGGCGGCGGCGGGCCAGTTTATTACGAACACGTGGGAGGACTTGGCGCGCACGTAACACCGTAGGTAATACGTGTACACCCGAAGCGGAGGCGGTCGGCGGTAACACCATAAGATAGGGTCTCATTATTGTCGGTACAGCGTTCCTAAATTGCCGCCCCGAGCCGTGGTAGACGACCCGGGAGCGAAGCGCCGGGTCTCGCACGACTAACTAACGGTGGACCAATTAACTTTCAATTAGAGAATGGAGATAACTCTTATCGCGTCCGCGGGCTCGCGGGGGAAGCGGCGGCTTTTAATGGGGTCCTTCTTTACCCGACGGCCGACGTTTATGCGTCCGCGCTGATACATTGTCCCGGAAAGGGTTAGATATGAATCGTTATGTACGTAAAAGCGATATTATCCGATTGAAGGAACGGGCGATTAACCGGCGAGTTAATGCGACTCCGAGCAGTACCACACCGTACTTCGTGCGAGTGCGAGTGGAGTTTGCGCGAATCATCCCCGCGAACGCGGTCGTACCGATAACGCTTATCGTCTATATCCGCGCAATTATCGCCAATTCGACAGAATGGATACACGGACGGCGGACGGCGCGAAATCGGCGCCAGTTTTCTCAATTTAACGCAACGTTTCGCGGTAGATAGGTACGTCGCGTCTTTTCTCACAGAGAAAGCGATTAATCAAGAGGATTAGCGCGTGACGTAGCTTAGACAATCGCGACGAGCGTTACGTTCGTTCGGATAAACGTAACGTACGAGCCATCGGAGGAGGCAACGGGCGCGGGACATCCATATGTATGATTATGAGAACGGAGTTATCACCGAGGCTCCCGGGTAGGAACACAGCCCGCAGCCAAGTTCATATTTGTGCATTACGCTCACGTGCAACGATACAATAAGGAATCCTTCGTATCGGGGATGCATGCTAAGTACACGCAGCAAGCTCATCGTATCTAGCGATGCCGATGCGTCGTCGTTCTCCCCAGTGCCTAGGCTTCGATCCGTCTCTCGCTACTCGCTGGATCCTCACAATCTAGGAAACGGCGAACGACCGCCTATCGTTTTTGTCGAGCAAACGATTTCTAAATACAAATATCCTAAATAGACGATTCAAAGTTTCTAAATGCGATTCACGATAGGAATTGACTATGGGGAACTATCTTCGTGCACCTATTTTTTTTACGTGAAAATAGTAGTACCAGTAGTAACTAGAAAGTTGAGAAGAAGTAGTTTTTCAATTGTATTATGAAGTTGCGGCAAGAAAAATACATAAGTATGAATTAAGAAATCATAGCAATTAACTATTTATAATAAATATGATAGGAGATAGATAGAGAACGAGAACATATATCTCTCGGTCTATATTTAAATATTAAAAGTTTTGTTATTGCGAAAAATATTTTCCATTAAGTTAGAATATTTCTATACTTATCAATGAGTTTTTTTACATGACAACAGTAGTACCAGTAACTAGAAAATTGAGGAGTAGCTTTTCAATTGTATTATGAAGTTGCGGTAAGAAAAATATATAAGTGTGAAAATTAAGAAAACCTTTAATAATAGTTAATTATTTATAGAAAATATGGTAGGATAGAGAACAAGAATGTATATTTCTCGGTTTATATTTAAATATTAGAAGTTTTGTTATTTTTTTATTGCAAAAAATACTTTCTAATAAGTCAGAATATTTCTATACTTATATATCAATGAGTTTTATTGATTTACTGTCTTCAAAGTCTCCAAAATCTATTTGTAGCGATGATGACTAATTCCTAGGCATGGAATAATTTACATAGTTTAAACTGACGACTTTAATTTGCATTGTGATTACATGTGCAATACAATTTAGAGTGATGACTTTGATTCCCATTGAGATTACATGTATATAAGATAGTCGTATTTACAATTAACGTCCAATTATAATTCTCAGTTCAGTTTGTTCGCATAATTAATTATTTTTGTTATTAATATTTCGATGTTTGTTTGTGAGTCTAATTTTTTAAAAATTGCATTCGATCGAATTGCTTCAAATTTTTTTCATTGTGAGGATCAAACGACTAACGGATTATGGAAGAGGAACGAAAAGCGTGAATTTAATCAATGATACCTTTTCTGCGTTTTAATTAGAAGATGTGTAATTATTAAAAATCTTCCTGTGTATCGCGAAACATTATAAAGTTGCATATGCGCATATGATGAATTTGTAGACATCGCGGACATCCGTTAGAAGATGTGAAAGTCCCGGCTTCCACATGCACGAGACGAATATTGAAAGGTCTGCTCAACACCTCATGACGCCGACATCATGGCGAATAATACTCGCCGCACAAACGCTGTCTCTCAGTGTATGCAAATTTGTCTACTTTTATACTCGATAACGCATCCAAATGATAATTTAACGCTTAAAATTCACCGAATGACGTAGAGTCATGCTATATTAATGATCTAAATGTCGTACGACATTAAAGATAGTTTCAATAGGAAAAATACAGAAATGAAAATCGCGCAAAAAAAGGAGAATCTTGCCGGAACGGTACGCGGCATTCTCGATGAAGAGGAACGAGGTTGCATCGTATCGCGTCGCATCGCGTAACGCGGAAGAGAGACAGAGAGAAAGAGAGAGAGAGAGAGAGAGAGAGAGACGTGGAAAAACAGAGGGGGGAGGGGAAAGAAGGGAAGAGAAAGAGATAGAGCAATGTCAGCTCGAAGAGTGGAACATCACGGCGAGAGCGGGCGTCGAAGCCGAAGACGAAGACGACGAAGACGAAGACGACGACGACGACGAGGACGAGGACGAGGACGACGTCGACGAAATAAGGCAGGGTGAGTGGGCGGACGCGCGTCGCGCCGGAAAGCAGCATCGTTCGTCGAGCAGGGCGTTTCGTGGGCGGGATAACTCCGCCCGTTATTCGGCGCACGCTCCCGTTATTCACGTACTCTCCCGACTCCTTCGTCCTCCGCGCTCTCTCTCTCGATGCTCTCGGCCCGCGACGTCTCGCTCGTCGTGGACGGTACAGTCCCGTCTAGCCGCTCGCTCGGTCACAAACCCGAACAACGGCGGTACACGGGCCGTACGCGTAGAGCTTGGTAGAGCTCCAGCTCCACCGCGCCGCTCTCGTCCACCCTTCACCGTGCGCGATCCCCGAGATTCGATCGGGGCACGCACCGCGACTACCGTGAATGACGACCGCCCTGCGGACGGTACCGAGTGACAGTTTGTGCACCGTGAACGGCAGCACGGGGGTGGTGAACAGTGGCGGTCGCGAGGGACCATCGGACAAATCGTCAGATAAGTGAAGATAAGTGAACGAAGCTGAACACTGAAGACATGTTGCCGTATCAGGTGGCCATGGATTACGGGGGCTTTCAGCGACAAAGCCCGGTCGGGGTCGGTGTCGGTGTCGGTGTCGGCGGACCCCATCAGGGGGCCGCTGGGGCGATCAACATCAACCCCGCGTTCACGCACTCCTGGTTCGTACCGGCGGACCTCTGTGTCCCGTACAAACAGAGTCAGGGTCCTCTCCTCGAGCCAGGGCATGTTGTTTCTCTTATACTTATTTCTCTAATTACATATTACGCTTAATAGTTATCTTAAACGTCATTAATCTTGGACGGCGATCGACCCGCGGGTCTCGCTCGAATCCGACTCGCGAGCATCCTTACAAATTGAATCTGACTATCGGAGTCAATTTGTCTATCTACTTTGATCGGTTTAATTCATCAATAATTGCTATAAAAATCATCTTTATTTTCACAATCGTGAAGTGATGCCTGTTTACGTATTGCAGCGTAACTCGAGACTTTACGCAACGGGCATTTAACTTTACACCCTTGAAAAGACACGAGCAATCTAGAAACACGCCGCCGCTTAATCCCGATATATCATGTATTATTTATGTCACTTCGACATAACCACGTCCCGCGTGTTCGACAAATTACGCAGGTACATCTGACGAGGAGCGGTTGACACCGAGAATTTCCGCGGCCCTTCGGAAATCGGATGAAAGGGCCGCCCGTAGTACAGGGTACGGTCCCAAGAGAGCTCTGTCACAGTGAGTGGATAATGGGAATGGTGATGGGTGGCGGTAGGTATAAGGCGCAAGGGTGGTAAACCAATGGGGCAGACGAGTACGTCACGCCGCGGCCGTAAACCCGATGTGATATCGGAGGAACGCTGATGCTGACGGGGCAACCGGGGGAGCCGTCAATGTTACCTTTCGCCCTTATCTTCCATCCAATATATACCTCTATTTTGATTTTCCGACGTCGCCGGTAACGAACTGATCGCGCTGTTGCAATTCGGCTAGTCTTAATCGCCGCTGAACATCCCATGGGGGCTAGAGAAAATCTGTGTAATTTATTTTTTTACATTCAGCAGGACGATTCGTTATTACGCGTTCGTATCCCACGATTTTTATTGCTGTAGTTTAGCCAACAAAATTAGCATAGTGAAATTCATGAAATAATTTTATTTGATGAAAGTAAAACTATGCAACCCTTAAAAGCGTATGAACGAAACTTCGTTTTAATCGACCGTCTAGTTTGATCGTCAAATATGAATCTATTCTAGAAATTGTAATATAGCTGGACGGTCACGAAATAATTAGCTTTGACTTCAGAGATCAGTGACCGCATCATTATATCTGACTTTGGCGACCGTATCGTGTCACAAATGCGTCCCGCCGCGCGGCCACGGGCTCACGTTCCCGGAAGTTAAGACACCGGCGCATCCGGATGCAAGCCACGGACGTGAGGCCTTTCGAAACCCCTTGCTTTCTCTACTAGCCGACCAAACGTCGGCTACTTAACTTTTCAATGGGTGTCCAGGTATCAGCCAATCCGACAGAGTCCTCCGTAGAGTCGCATTATTTTCAAATTTTAGTTAATCAGTATTTTTCAAGTGCGATTACTTTATAATTTTTTTTACAATTTTTTAATAATTTTTTTAAAGCGATTTATAACAAATGATTGAATTTTTGAAAAAATATATATTATTGAAATATTTTGTTCACATACATATAATTTTTATTGTCTTTTTTCATCGCGACTTTTTCTTTAAAGCGATATTGAGTAGTATTGAGAGTATTATATTTTTTCGTGAATCAGTCAGCGTCACTCGAACATTAAGAAGCTGTGTCCGCGACGGAAAGACAAAAGGTACGACAAAACGCTTCGCGCCGTAAACTACATTTGATACCGAGTTTGGGGTCGCGTCCAAAATGTAAAGGAAAGAAGAAACAGCTCTTACAAGTGCATTTACCGAAAGTTCTCAGGCTCGACCTCCGCTCCTCCGCATCGGGAAGCTCATCACGTAGACTTTAAGCCCTCCCTTATCTGCGCGTCATCAGGAGCCAACTTCCCTCCGACTCTCTATCTACCCGCTCTCTCGCCCTCTCGCTGTCGCGCACACGTCGCCTCTTCACTCTCTTTCTTTCTCTTTCTCTTTTTCTACTCTTCCCATTTTTTTCTCTCTCTCTTTTTTCCGTTTTATTGTAGATGTGTAGCGCATGCATGCATGCGTACGGCGTGATTTACGTCCGCGGATGCAGCAAGATGCTTTAGTGCTCCCGGCGTTATTCTTTCCCCGCTTTCTTTTTTTCTTGTTTTATTCGCTTCCATTCAGATTCCGCTCTATTCCATGAAAAGCGTTTCTTTGCTCGTGTCGTTATCTACCGTGTCAGAATGAATATTGGAACGTACAGAGCGTACTCAGTAGCTTTGACTCGTAGCAACAGATCGCTTTCGTCACCGAAAAAGAATCACGTCGATAAATAGACATAAAAATTCCACGACAATTAGGAAAATTGTTTCTGAGCGCAGCTTTCCCTTTTCACAATGGATCCGGCGACAAGAGACGTCCCAAGCTCATTCTACGCGTAATTACGTAACGCCGCGAATTTACACGCGTCGCATTATCTCCTTCGCGCTCGCTTATAAAACCCGACATGATTCGAGCGTTGCATCATGAATGAAATCGCAGACCGTACTTTGGTCCACTAGAAGCGAGGGATGTACCGTGAATTATTCATGACATCGAATAAGAACGTAAACGACAAAAGACAAGCGCTCGCGATACTTTTTTTTTTATAGCGACTTTGCGAAAGGGTTTGCCAACTCACCGACGTCTCTCGTCGTCTCCCCGTCGACTAACAGCGAATTTAAAAATTCGCAGATTAACGTCGCTCGAGAAACTTACCGTAGAAATTCCTCCGTTCAAATCATCGCAGACCGAAACGATTTACGATTCCCCGTACGAATCTAATCGCGGCGCGATGCCGTAAAACTTATTCTTCGCTCCTTGTTATCGGACGGTCGGCGGAAATGACATTTTTCGCCGTAACGCTACCGAGAGCCCGGGCATTCGATAGCCGCGTTCGATAGCCCGGGTTCCCGTCCCCGGTTCCCGGGACCGCGAAAGAAAATTATGTCGAAACTGGAGCCGTAACATTAGGAGCATTGTATTGTTGCGCGAGGCTACGACTCTCCGGGGAGTAGGTTGGAAGGTCCGTTCGTCCTTTTCCGACTTACGTTCCTCTCCGACGACGAACGTGCGCGCGCGCACACAGACACGCTCGTACCCACGGACGCGGAAATACAGATGAAACCGGGACATACCCTCAGGTGGTGCTTCGGACCGGCAAATGAATCGTTTAATTGAATTAGTCGATGAGTCCGTGCTACGACGCGCATTATAATTTCTACTGTTGCCGATACCGTTCCCACTTCCTGCCCTTGTCGCCAAGAGGAATCATATCGAAGAGCTCGGGGACGATCATCATTGGAAGTCGTGCGAAGGGGTTGCGAAGATTCTCGTTACGATTACATACCGCGTAATTTTCTCGCAGCTCGTTCGGGCAAAGCAATAATCCTTTGGTTTATAACAAATATATACAATCTTTAAAAAAATATTTTTCAAAGAAAGAAAATATTCTATTCTAATTATAAGATCGTGAAATAATCATGATTGAGGAATATTCAAAAGAAATCATGCAAACAGTATAGACTTTGAAAGTATCTTGTTAGCTACGAAACGACAAATAAATATCGTAATAAACTCTCGCATTTTTTAAATTAACTTTCTCTAGAGAAATCACTGTTATTCCTTGAAATATTAGGAATCACTGTTGACATTTGAAAAAGATTGTATTTAAATCAAACTAACATGTATAAAATTGTCACATTTCCTTTAAGATCGGTTTTTCCAGTTTCTTGTGGTAAGCTGACTAATAGTTAAATCATACATCTAAAGTTGCTAATTTGAAGATAACATAAAGATAGACGTATGATTCAACTATTAGTTAGCTTACTAAGGTCCAGTTGCACCAACGTTATTTTAGCTTTAAGCGAGACTTAAACATGTGTCTATCTTCATCTTTCTTTCTAAATAAATAAAGACACACATCTCACTTAAAGCCGAAATAACGTTGGTGCAATCGAGCCTAAGAAGTTGGAAAAACTTCTTAGACATGAAAGGTATTTTCGGGGGGATAAAAATCTCGATAAGCTTTCACATTGGATTCCGGTGTAGAGAAACGACGTTGTCCGCACGGTAATTCGCCCGATTACCACGCAACTGCCATTTTTCGGCGCGCGGTGACGATTCGACGATTCGGAGTCGCGCTCGAATTCGAGAAACGAGGAAACAGAGGGTGGCGAGTATTCGAGGGCGAGAGCTCGTCATAGCTCGCTGCTGAATTATTGATAGGCAGCACTTAGAGAGGATGTCGAGCACGGTGGTGGAAGGCGCCTCCACGGTAGTAGCCTTCTCGAGAATCGCCAAGGATATACCGGCATGCGATGGTTGCGCAAGGGACCGCTATCTCCGGTCCCACGGGACTCTCGGGTCTCGCGAGCCCTCGTCCTGCCGCCCTCGCCGCCCAATTCCGACCAATTTGACCGAAAGTTGGACGTAATTTTATTTTCACACGTCTGCAGACGCGTTTCGCCGCGGCGCGGCGGCGACCCGAACGAGGGCGGCGGATGCTCGGTGTGCTTAGGCTTCAGCTTCTCTCCGGCTAAGTTCCGTTCCTCTTGGGGAATGGACTCGACACGGTCAAAGGAAACGAAGGAAGCTGCGTCCCTCGTTTTCTTTATCCTCGCCAATCGTCGGCGGAACCGTCGGCTTTTAATCGTCTCAATTTGCTCCGTGTTCACGTGATGGGAAACAACGTTTGCTCCACAAGTAAAAACGACGTGTGGAAAAACGCACGAAATCACATTTATATTATTTTAACATTGAAAGAAGCGCATTATTGTATTCGTTTGAATAGCCGATCAAGAATCGCCATATCAGGCGTCGGCGGGAAAAGTTTATCGTACGCTCCACTGCAAAATACTCTATCATTTGGCGAACAGCCGCGGAAGGGAGGAATCTGTCATTATCCCTTTGGGACGAAAACGAAAGCCTGCCCGTGAACGAAACTTCACCGGGGGTGGAAAGGATCGAGTGTCGCGGAATGCCTGTAAAATGCCAAAACAAGATTCTGGCATAGTGATGGCCTATATACACCGGAGAGACGTTCTCTCTCTTTTTCTCTCCCCCTTTCTTTCATTTTTACGACTTCCGATCCCTGCTCGGGTGGCAGCGAGAATGGTCATAATGGGTTACCATCGTGTTGGCGCATTTCTCGTGCGAGGGAGAGACAAAACTCCGGGGGTAGATGGGAGAAAAGCACCGTCGTTTTACAGTCGTTAAGCGCAATAGCGAACGAATAAAAATCCCATCGCGTTTCGTATCATTTCGACTTCGAACCGCCGGCGCTTCCGCCCGAGCCGGTCCCCGGCTTCCGAAACGACGAGAGTTAGTTAATGGGCGAAACTCTTAACTATTCAATGCCTTCCTGGGGACAAATCTCACGGAGTCACGCGGGGGTTTCTCCGATTTACGCGTGCCTCTCGATACATCGGCATTACCCGAGGAAGAAGAGTCACACTCGCGTCCTACCGTTCCAGATGGAAAACAGCTGACGGTTAACGCATTAAAAATTGGCATTTGATGGATACGCAACGGCGTTCTCTGAATCTCAAGCGATTCGCGTCCCGCCGGAACGAATTGGTCGCGATTTAACAAAATCTTCGCGTACGCTCGCGACATCCTGGAAAGTAGCGCTCGACCGTGGTCCACCCGCGCCAATTCTCCGATTCGCCGTCGAAGGTTAACGACCAAGCGGTACCAAGAAACGGCGCGTAGATTACGCCGTCGCCGTCGCCATTTCCAATTGGCCGGCGCGTTTACAGTTTAAATGTAAAACCGAGCATCCGAGGGGCCGTCCGCTGGGCGTGGTTACGTTACGCCGATGTTCACTCGCGGATACGTTCGCCGGCTTGTCAGTAAACATGGGCTTCATAGCGCTTGAATAATGTATGTCGCTTAAGCGGTGGCCGCACCGCGACACAGCATCGCCACGCCTCTTCGCCTTTATACCTATTTGCGCGACCGCATAATTTCAGCCTCTGCCGCGTGTATTTGCGCGAAATAACGACCGCCCGCCTCTGTGTCGTACGTCGCGAATACCATTAGAAGATGCGCCGCGGCGAACGACGGGCTTCCACTACGGTGGAAGGAACGCGGCCGGAAGTATAGAACGAATCCACGAGTTGATCGCCGTCTTTCTTTATGGCTACTTATGAACCAACTTACGAACGAATTCATAGATTTTCACGATCGTTTCGCTGGAACGTTCATCGAACTGCTGCATGGTCTTAAATTGGTCTTTCGACCAATTTAAGAAAATCGAGTTTGCCCCTACGCAAAAGACAGTTGGGGTGCACTCCCGCGCTCGCAATTCCAGTTGGTTAACCCTTAACTGCGGATGTTACACGTTAGTAGATGTGAACATTTATTTTTAGGCGTGAAAAGAAAAAGGAAATAGTACTTGCTGCATCTTCTGTATTTTTCAGCATCATGCACGAAATAAAATTTTACTAATCTTTCTGAAATAATTAGTCGAAATTACAAAGCGAGTCGTGGAAGTCCCGAAAACTTTACATCTACAGTTGAGAGTTAACTCAAAGGATAAACTTTGGCAGATAGAATTGTTTGAGATCTTTTTTCTCTGGGGACTGTTCTCTGTACGTGCGAACCGCGATCCACGATAGCGTCTATTACGATCCGAAGAGACGCGCTGCTTCGCCGCTGTAACCGTGCGCGTGTTTGCATTACAGCATCTTGGAGTTGCGCAAGGAGAAGAGCCGGGACGCGGCGAGATCGCGGCGGGGCAAAGAGAACTTCGAGTTCTACGAGCTCGCAAAAATGCTACCACTCCCGGCGGCCATCACCTCCCAGCTGGACAAGGCATCTATAATAAGGCTAACGATCTCGTACCTCAAACTACGCGACTTCTCCAGTCACGGTGACCCTCCGTGGTCCCGCGACGGTCCACCGCCCAGCAAATCCGTCAAAGGTAAGACAATACGTCACGTTTCATCGGTAATTCGTGTGAGAAAAAAAGATTCGCTGGTAAAAGATTTCGCGCTCTTGCAGCGATTGTCATTGGCTGTTGCACAGACAGTGGAAAGATTTCTTAAAGGTATTGATTTATTCGCTGAGAATAATTTCGTTGGATCTGCAAATTATTTGAATCAAATCGTTTTGTTGCAAAAATAAGATACACTTACTAAAAATATATTCTTTTTATTTTAACAGTAAATTAAATTTGCTTGATGGCTAATTCGTAAAGTAATTTACTTAACAGAATTTTTTGACAAAATAATTTTTACCATAATGTCGAATAACTGCTTAAGATTGCCAAAATTGCTCTTACATTAAAAATGCAACAGTAAACAGTAATGATTCTATTGTAGCGGCAAGATTATTTTTTCTCATGCATTTATCAAGCAATAGATTCTGATCTCACATTGAATTTAATTATTGAAATTTGTACTATATTTTATCATGTGTATCGTGTAAAGAGATTCCATTTATTTTTATTTCCGTCAGATACAAAGATGATAGGCGGTATCGCAAATCGAGCGAACATTTTGTTTTAATTTATCATGATAAATGTAATCTCTCGCTCTCCGAGCAGCTCGACGAAGATATATCTGCCGATGATGTCTGTTGATGGATCAGTATTTAACCTCGGAAAGGGGGAGTCATCCAGACTGTTAATAGGGATCGGGACCCGTATATTCCGTACGCCTAACTTCCTCTCTGGGGATAAGAATAGGAGAGGAAGTCAGCCGCGTTATAATTCCTTTACGCTTGCGTCGTCTGCAGTAGAGTAAACTGGTGTTGCGGCGGACACGTGCAGAATGTATCGCAGTATTTCATCGTATATGTGATATGTATTTCATACTTTTCAATATGTATGCTTCATACTAAAAACAATTCAATACATGTATAAATCGATTTTAGATTAATTTTAGACAAAATAAGAAAAGGAAGTAAAAGTAAAAAAAAGCATCGCAAATGTAATATGTATTTTATATTTTTTATTAATGTGCTTCATAGAGAACTAGATATTTAGTAGATACGTATATAAATGTAGTCCATTAAATGATCGAAATTTGATTGAAGCGAAATAAAAAAATAGAGATGTGAATAAGAGAACCGTCACGTGTAATTGCGTTAAGGCCAGTCGATATTCGGCCTGTCTCCGATTACGAATGATGTCTTCTTGCCAGACACGTGTCTTCTATTATCAGACGAAACCGACATCATGTCGCGACGTGACGCCGTAATTCGATTTACAATACAAAAATATACTGTAGGATACTTTTCGTAGGACGCCTTTTATACATCACAATTACGTAGCTTGATGAAATATCTTTTATCTACATAGTATAACGCGAAACACAAAAACCACCAGGACACCCTGGGGTGTATCTGACAAAGATTGTGGACAGTAGCCTCCTTAAGGAAACACGTAAACTTCGCAATAGATCGAGCTTCCTGATACCCTTTATAATTCCGGTGACCATGCAGCCTGCGAAAGAGAGAGATTTCTAGATACATAGTAATAGAGAATTGTCGGCAATCATCGAGCGATAAGATCGCCGCGGGCCTCCTTCATTTTCGTGCTTCATTTAGCGAAAAGGGAGCAGCTACCAGCTTATTTTAGTATATTTTTGCTCTCACGTTTTTTTCATTCGGGTTAGTTGAAGCGTACTGTTATTCTCATTGTCGAAGCTTTATATCTCTCGTTGTATCGAATAAGCAAGTTGACTTTTTCAAAGAATAGCCCGCTGTCGTTGTCTATCGATGAGAGGAAAATCCTTCTCCACAAAGGAGAGATCGTAAAGACATCGCTGTTAAACTTGTCGGGAAGCTTCACTTACCCGCGGAGCCGCCGCATATTTTCGGAATACGAGGGGCTGGTTGAGTTAATATTTACAGTGCGGGAGGGTCGCGAAAAGATAGAGAGTGAAAGGGAGGGGGGTTTTTGCCACGTACGCGGGTACGTATAAAGGCTTAGGTACCTCTACCACTATCCACATGGAAATCTAATCACGACAGCCCCCTACGAGCGCACGCCTCGCGTTACGAACCGCCAATGTAACTAAACTAACGAAATTGAGTTAGATGCCGCGCATCGCTGTGCCGCAACTCCTCGTCAAACTAAATCCAGTGCGCCCCTCTTCTGTTCGCGCCGCATGTCAGGGCCACTGTCAGAACGAACGAGAGAACCTCTCTCGACTTAACCGGGTAAAATGATTTCACGATTCCGAGACTCGACAGCAGCTCGATCCGCCGAGGAATAATCGATCGACAGCTTCCATTCGTACGATAATTACGTGATATTCTCCCGCGGAGATACTGGCGCGGATATTTTTCTAGCTGCCTAAGACAAACACGCACGGCTAAGTTATATTTATCAAAATATTGTGATAAGTGGCGAAGATGTGGTACCGGACTCGTGTGGACAAGGGTTGACCCCGCGCGGTGAATTATAATATAATATCCGCGTTTTATGGAAATAATTCACCTTTCGTCTTAAACCATAACAATTCACCTTAAACCATCACTGAAAAAAAAATTCTGATTAAAAATGGACGAATCAGAAAATCTTGTAAGATTAATTAAATATTCTGGTTATTATAATAGAAATTCAATACTTTATAACTTATAATAACTAGAATTTCTGAATAAAACCAAAATAGAATATTTAATCAATCCTACAAGATTTTTCTGATTCGTTTTTAACTAAAATTTTTTTTTTTTTCCAATGTAATTAACGTCAGAAATTTCAAGTCATTTCTAGTGATAGTGTCTTTCTAAAGATGAAATCAAAGATCAAATACATGTTTAGAGATTGAGACGAACGAGGGCGATCCATTCGTATGAACGAAAGGGTCATTATAATTGGGAGAACAAAGGCGTTCGTCAAGAAACGAAATCCCGTTAGATTATCCCAGAGTCCGGCTACGTACGGTAGGAAATATCGGCATTACCTTGTTGACCGAAAACCCGAAACTTAGGGTCAGTCCGGCAAGTCGGGCCATTCCGCCTCATCCCGATGGACTTACGAGATTAAGCGGTTCTCGCGCGCGAGTTTGATCGAGTCTTCTAAGTCCTTTCATTAAGTCCTTTCATTACGGAGTTGCTGGGGAGCGTAGGATTATTATTACGGTAAGAAGTAGCCCGCGTCTTGTTTGTTAAACGAGGGGAGAAAAGAAGGCGCAAAAGGGGTTGGCGGGGCCGATGGCTCAACGCCGATGTGTATACCGCGTGAGTCACGTATCGCTGATCAATCGAGGATACCTTTCTCAATAAGTACATGCCGGTCCGTCGTAACTATTCGACATTGCATTACCAATACCTGTCCAAAGAGATTGTAAATCTTTAAATAATCGCAAAGAGAGCAAATAATAGATCGATACGAAAGATTCATCAGTTCTCCACCGTGTCAATTGAAGTTGGAAGACTTCAGGAGGTTCCTTAAAAATTCCTTAAAAAGAGAATTGAAAGATTTTTTTCTAGGTAAAAAAAAGAATATATGAAATATGGCAGCAATTTTGCTTCGATTGCACTTTTGAAATTTTGCTTTTAACTTAACAAACACGCAAACCATTTGCATTTAATAATAAAGTTGAGCATTGCAATTACAAAGTTGTTGGTTAAAATCTCGAAAATACAGTTTCTGCGAGAATTTAATAATTTGAATAATAATAGATGTTTATGTGCATTCTTGTTTTCAGGCGTTATTATGTTAGATAATATTATTTTTCATGATATTGTTAATGTTATCTCTGTATACAGGTGCTAACCGAGTCAGATCAGCAACGTCCGCAGCGGTAGATCATTTCGAAATTCATCAAGGTACCCACATATTACAGGTAAGTTTACTTTGTCATCTCGCTATTATAAACGATACTGCGTTCACCCAACTACAGCGCCTTTAATTTTTATACTTTCTTTTCATATCACACTAAATATTGCATCGCAAATTCTTTAAAGTCTTCAATCAAAATCTTCATACGAATCTATCGAGCCAATTGAAATATATTTGAAAGATATAAATACGCAATAATTCGGAGAAATTATCAATATTTATCCCATCTCTTTCTTTGAAGAGAGATGAATCTGTATAAACGTTCGAAAGGCGTTTCGTGTTTATCGTCTGGGAATATTCGATCCGGAGTTTCTGAAGTATCTCGTATTTTCTGTCGCCAGTCCCTGGACGGCTTCGCGATGGCTGTCGCGGCTGATGGTAGATTCCTGTACATATCCGAGACCGTTTCGATATATCTCGGCCTCTCACAGGTAAGCGCGGCTCGTCGTTATGGTGGCCACGTCGATGAAGTCGGAAACGACGAGCGCGGGTAAAGGGGGTGCGTAGGGGAAAAGTGATAACGATAACGAGAAAGCGAAAGCAAGTAAAAAGCAACGTGGGCGCGCCAAACGCGCGAATGCAACGTGTACCGTCAGCCGGAAGGCCAGAGATAGTAGAAAGATATAAAGACATGGCTGGGGGAGGAGGCGGAAGGGAAGAGAAGGGAAAAGTTGACGGAAGAGAGAAGGAGGTTGAAACGTTGAAGTGGTAGCAGCGGCGGCGGCGGCGGCGGCGGCGGTGGTGACGGTGGTGGTGGCGGCGGCGATGGTTGCAGAGGTAGCGAAAGAGGAAGGAGAAGGAAAAGTTGATAGCGTTGTAGAAGAATAAGGAGGAGAGGTCAAGGGAGGAAAAGAGGAGAAGGTTGTACGAGTTGGCGGCCATACTGGCTGGCACGACGGCGAGCATGACATAGAACGGAGGGGGAGAGCGAGGGGGAGGAAAGGGAGCATGGGATGGGTGGATGGCGGCGGGCGGAGGTGGTCGCATGCGGCTCACGTAGCCTCTGCACGGCGGCGTGTTCGCCATTCCTAATGCCGCGAGCGAGAAGGTGGACGGGGGAAAGAGAGTAGAGAAGAGCGGAGCCAGGGGGGTAAAGCGGGATGGAAACGGGGTACGGGAGGTGACCGGTGTAGCTCTAGCCTCTCGGTTCTCTCTGCGAAGCTCGTGGGGCAATCAATAGGGTGTTTCGGGGATTCGGAAAACCGACGGGAAAGCCGACGTTGGCACAAACATGGCCGCGGCGCCCGTGTTTGCCTCCCCCGGCTTCCTCGAGCTCTGCGTACCCCTGCGTACCCCTGCGTCGGAACCGACTCGTGGCGACGCGGGCACGATTCCGTTCCCCGGCAGGCAGTGCCGGGGCGAGATGAAGAAGGGAAGACCATTATTTTTAATTCCAGGTAGAGATGACGGGGTCGAGCGTTTTCGACTACGTCCATCAGCAAGATCACGCCGAGGTCGCCGAGCAGCTCGGCCTGGGACTCGCGTCGACGACGAGCACCTCGGCCCCGCACTCGTCGAATTCCGGTCTAGCCTCGCCAAGCAGCGGTGCCTCGGAGGAGCACGGTTCGTCCTCTACCGCGAATCCCGACGGTATGCCTTCATGTCATACGCGTTGCCTATTGATCCTTGGACTGCGAAAATTGAATGCGGTTCAATAGATTTTTATTTTATTATTGTTTTTTTTTAGCAAAAGATAATTGTTTAACATGTTGATTTTTTATAGTTCTATATACAGTACCTAACTTTTATTATTTAAAAAATCTAATGGCAAAAAATTCGACAAAATTAAAATAATCGCGATGGTTGTTATCTTGCAGCAAAAGGGTTAAAGATTATAATATATATTCGAGCATGTTTCGAGGACTCACAATCAGTTTCTTCATGTACGTATTTATTCTCAGTGTCCTCGGTAATGTCGCTGTCGGCCACCGGACTCTACAAGGGGTACGACCGGGCGTTTTGTGTTAGGATGAAATCCACCCTGACGAAGAGGGGGTGTCATTTTAAGTCGTCGGGCTATCGGGTAAGCGAACTCGCGCTTGAAAATCTTATAATAATGTTGATTTATTCATCTTTTCGTACTTTTAATTGGCGCAACAGCCCTAAAATCGTGCAAGATAATTTTATAATTTTTCTACACGCGCGTATACACAGGTCGTGCTGTTGCTGTGTCGTTTGAGGCCACAATTTGTATTCAGCCACGCAAGAAAGTCCGCGCCGCCTTTGATGGGCATGGTCGGGCTGGCCATCGCGCTTCCACCGCCTAGCGTACACGAAATTCGTCTCGAAACCGATATGTTTGTCACACGGATCAGTTTCGACTTTCGGATAGCGCATTGCGAACCAAAGTGAGTACTGCTTGCACCGTATCGAGTCTATGTAGCGCCCTTGAAGAAGAATAGCACAAGAATATATTTAACAGTCTTTCAAATCACATGGAAATATTTTATTTTAAAACAATAAAACAATATTATGCGAGTAATCATCTGACTGTAAATTCTGTTCTGTATTTCTTCGCGTGGCTTCCTCTTTGAAACAGACGAATCTATAAACAATCGCTTTGTAAACGTTGCATTTCGTGTTGTTCAGGGTGTCGGAATTGCTGGACTACACCGCCGACGAATTGACGGGGAAGAATCTCTACACGCTGTGCCACGGCGAAGACGCACATCGTCTCCGGAAGTCTCACATAGATCGTGAGTATGACTGGTCATGAATTACGTTCGCCACGTTCGATCGTAGTCAAGTCGAGTGAGTACCGTTTGCACGATCGCGCACAGAGTCACGCGCGAGAGGGGTCCTCGCTCGCTCTCCCCAATGTTTTCTGTGTAATGTTCGAAGGAATGTACGCGTGTGAATCCCCGAGTAATTTGTCAGAAACAATAGTTGCGCCACGCAGATTTTTTGTGAGCCTCGAATACGTCGCCGTGACCGCAATCCCCGATCCGTTGCCGTATCGATGTCATTACAATCGTGGGAGGTAACTTTTCGCCGGTACTCCCAACACGTACGACGATGTGCTTCTCTACGCAGTATTTCGTTTGTCGATTAGAATCTAAAAGGAAAGGAGATATGCTCGAAAGAGAACGGGGTTAAGAAATAAATAGAGGACACTCTAAAAGACGAACGAGAGAAAGAAATGATAGCTGCAAGGAAGAAAATGAATTGCCAAATTTGCAAGAAATAGCCATTCGAGAAAGGGATAAGCAAAAGTGATTAAGGAAACATAAAGTTATATTCGGAACTCTCTCTCTTTCTCTCTCTTTAAATTTCTATCGAACAAAAATTAACGATGAAGGAGTTCTTTGAAAGATTTCTTATCGTGATAATGTCGGGCCGCTAAAAAAATCGGCACAAATAAGAATTAAATTAATATTTTAGTGATATTATTTTAATAAAAAAGTAAATATGTTTTATCAATGCAAAGTAAATTTGCTTCTGTTTCCTTTTTTTCGCTGCAGTCTGTACTCGAGAAACAATTAACGAAAATAGAGCCGTCACGTTATTCATATACATACGTTCCCAACAAACAAAGCCGATAGATCTGCCACGCAGAATTTCTTGCTCCTACTGTTCTAGGAAAATACTTTGGTGAAAGAGCGCGATGGGTGTCAAAGCTGTCCGGGAAGAGAGAAAAGCACGAAAGTATTAATACGTTGGTCTTTTCGACTGCGCGCGACCGCTTGCAGATTTAGTAAGTACGTATTTGTATTTGAACGTTTCACATGAGATTACTAGCCGTTGCGTTGGGGATAACATTTCTCATTGATGATCAATTCGATCGCGCAGATTACTATCCGCAATTTTAGTATCTATAAATGTGACTGTCGCGCGACTCTCCTGTCAAATGAACATTGCTCTTTCGTTAATTGAGTGTTTTCGAGATACGATAATGCACAAATTTCTAAGATCAATCAACATATATGTATGAAGATTTGATTTTTTATAAAAGTATACGACATCGTCGCGATATACTTTAACGTGTCTTCGGTTTAATGTCTCGGACAGCAACAAGCTATTCTCCGACACAAATAAGCACATTGTCAAAGATAGTTATAGAAAATTGTTGATAATCCTTGTCCTGAACAACAACTTGTCCTAACAAAGCTAACAAAAGATTTAAAAAAACAAATAAATTATCTTTTGCGAGACGAACGCCACTTCTAAGAGCATTATACAGAGATGAAATCGAACATTTACACCCCGAAAAGAAACAAACGATTGATCAAGATTCGCATTCCCGATACATGTGGAATGCTTATTTTCTCCTTCATCATCGTACAAACGGTAGCTTCGACGCTAATTGTATAGTTCTGAGAAAGTGCTTAGAAAAAATAAGAAATTTTAATAAATTAATTTTTTCGCGAATATGTTTCTCACGGCTAAAAATCGAGGCCCTCAAAAAATGCTTAGCTGTGATTGTGATTTTAGTGATCCATAAAGGGCAAGTGCTGACGCATTACTATCGTCTGATGAACAAGAGTGGCGGATACACGTGGCTACAGACGTGCGCTACCGTCGTGTGCAATTCGAAAAATGCCGAGGAGCAGAATATTATTTGCGTCAATTACATCATAAGGTGAGTCATCAAATAAATGAGTGACGAACAACGGACTCATTTTTCTGTCGAGTTATTGTGTTTAATACATCTTTTTTATAGTGGTCGAGAGTACGAAAATTTAATTCTGGACTGCTGTCAGTTAGAGGACGGTGTTGCCGGGGTCAAGAGAGAAGATACAGCCGGGAATGATCCGGAGAACGGATCGCCGGACGCTGACAGAGGAGGTACAAAACGTTCTTTGATTTAGCGAAAAGTACAATCTTCCTGACTCCTCGATTCCGGAAGGTTCTCATCTTCCTCCGTCTTGAGGCAATATTCGTTGTGACTTTTGATTTCAGAGGGTCGTAGTCGAGGTGGCCCGACGAATCAGCATCAGGAGCAATCGCATCGATCGCCACCGGAGGAACGGGAGGAGAGCCATGCGTCGGAGAGCGAGAAGCGAGGTAGCCGGCATCACGACAATATTGCCCAGTTGCAACAGGAGTCGCAAACAGCGGTTGGGAATCTCGGCACGCTCGTAGTGAGACTGCGAGGGCAGAAACGGAAAATCCATGACGATGACAGCAGCTCCAACGAGGAGGAGGACGAGGACGAAGCTGCGGTCGCGGTGAAGGAATCGAACGGCGAGAGAATCCGTGCGCTCAGTCCTAGTGCGACGTCCACGCACTCGATCTCGGCTACCGAACAGGCGCTCTGTTCAACCAGTCCAAAGTCGCGTCGCGTCGAGAGCGGCAGGATGGATAGTGCCGAGAACACGGGAACTTCTGTAAAAGACCTGGAGCAAGCTATGTCGAAGCACCTGCCGGGGAACTCGCTGACCAAATCGAATTCCCCGGCGGCGCTTCATCAGCCAACAGACTTCAGCACGGACGCGTTGCTAAAGCAGCAGCAGCAGCGGAGCACGATACAGTGGATCGGCGCGCACCATCACCTGGGTCATCTGAGTCCGCAGCAATCCGCCACCGCCCCTTTACCCGCCTCGGCACTCCTCAGGCAACTTTACGCTGCCAATCGGGAGAGCGTGATACGCGCCAATGTGCATGGGATCACGTCAAGCAGCGGTACGCGCGCTCCCACGTCAGCCGGTATCTATTACCCAGGCGAAACCGCCCCTAACGGACCTCTGCCCACGCCGCCGGGCTCGGAGGGCTCTAGCACATACGGTGAGCACCAATTTGTGCTCGCTGCTCACAATCAAAAGACATCGAACGGCACCAGTTGCGCCGATGCTTTCACCAGTCTAGTTTCATCGTACACGTCCGCTACTGCGGCCGGCTACTCGGTAGACTATCATTCGGCGATGACACCGCCATCGTCGGTCTCACCACGGGACAAGCAGCAACAACAACAGCAGCAGCAGCAACAGCAGCAGCAGCAACAGCAACAGCAATTGCATCCTGTAATAAGCAGCTACGAAGGCTCGTCAGCATACGCGGACCCCGTTCTTCGTCACCAGTACGAACCAGCCCAGCCGTTACCCTTGAAACCCCAGGTATACTCGGCCACTGTCCATCCGAGTGCCTTAGACGCCGCAGCGGCATACGCCTCGGCGGGTCTGACGGAACAACCGCAGTTCTACCATCATCCGGCTAGTAGCGCCGGCTTCCACATCTACCACCCGAGCAACAAATCGACGGCGAACGGCTGGTATACCTCGGCCTCCTAGTGGCCCCACCCGTAAGAGTTCCACCCCGTACGCGGAACACGTGTACTTAAGCGACTGTAATTAAACCCAAAGCCCTCTTTCTCGTGCATATCAGTGATACGCTATCTTGTCGCTATCTTTGGCGATCGTTGGCGAGCGATCTTCGTTGTCGTCGGGACTGGCGGGGAGGCTTCACCTTCTTGTCGCTCCTTCCTTTCGAGTCATCGAGACTCGGCGCTGTAACAATCGCTCTCTTCTCCATTATGTAGAACGATTTATTGTAATATAATGAATAAATTATTATATATATGTTGACTTTCCGGAGGTATCTGCGTATGGAGCCAATTGAAAAACTCATGCGTGTTCACCGTGCGTGTTCCAAGTGATTTAACGCGACGCTCAAAGAGATCGTAATATATCTAAGAATTCGCGATTTATTATATATGTGTGATATATACAGGACAATTCTTAAAAATATAATCCATACTTCAGATAATGAACACAGAAACAAAAGTATCATATGAATTATTTTAATTTTATTTTTCTATTTATAATTCGTTAATTTATAAATTAACGAAAATATATTTCATTATTTCATTTTTTTAACTTTATTATAATTCTTAAAAGCTTAAACAACTTTACATTCATTTATTCTCATTTTAAGCTCTATATTCACGAAGTGTTCACGTATAATTAAGAATTATTCTGTATATATATGTATTATAATTATATTATTTTGAATTGCATTTTAAGACCTCTGTATTTAAGTAAATTTATCTATCTAAAAAGATTGGATAAGTGATTAGGCGATAGTTGAAGTATATTTTTTGATATCCTCGAAAAATCATCAGGATTATTAAAAGAAATTTAAAACTTGAATTGAAATTAAATCACGTTATAATTTTGTTAAAACATTTTCTTCTAATAACTTTGATGGTTTTTCGCGATTGAAAGATGCGCGTTCCCAACTCTCGCCAAATCTCTTATCCAATCATTTTGGAAAGAGAGAATTTACAGAAGAACAGATATCTTAAAATGAGTGAGGAAATGACTTCTGAGAAACTATCTTCGCATTGTGTTAAATATTACTAATCAAATATGATTACCGTGTTAGCGGTAATTTATTCAAGTATGGTACTTGGAATATTTTGTACCATATTTCGTTGTGCGATGATTTTCATAAAGCGGATGATACAATCCCGTCTCTCTCTCTTTCTGATACGCTGTAACGTTCATTTCATTTAATGAGAGGGAAAAAATGCTGATAGAATTGATTTTGATATCATACGAAGGATGTTTGAAAAATAGCACGGCATACTTAAGAGAAATCGCTATCTCTATTAATTTGCGCTGTTGTCTCTGTTTTAGTCAATTAAACATTTGTTACTCGGAATGTGCTATGTATGTACAATCGGTCTGTTCCAAAGAGTTCGTTGTTGCAAGCTTCTTGTTTTAGATTTCAATTTGCGATTGAGGAAGTAGCGAGACTTCTCGGTAGAAAGTAAAGGACAATTGATCTACATTCAATATCAATTGTTATCCAGCCACGTTTCGCGTCCAACGGGTTCAACAATCGTGACCGAAAAATGATAAATGAGTTACGAGACTGGCGATAGAACGTGACATGCAAACGCATGGAAACGGAGAGTAATCCGGAGAAAAAAAAAGACACGAGTGATATTAAAAAGACACTTTTATTAAATACGCACTGAGATTCTTTACTTATTAAGGCTAAGAGACATTTGTATGTATATTTATAGACTGCTCCAGCGATTTTACCTTCTAAATGTAGGATAGATAAAAATGTAGATATCAAGGGGACACGTATCGCGCACGCGAAAAGAAGTCAACATTGCTCTGGAGGTAGCGAATTCTTTTACGAAAGTTATTGTATTTTAATGTTTAAACATTTCGACCAGTTGTTTTTGACAAGTACACGTGTAAATACAGCTTACGTGCCTAAAAAGTTCACTCGCACAGCATTCATCGATTTCTTTCGTGCTTAATTTAAGAAGAAATACGTTCGCAAGCTTACAAGTTTCTCCCGCTTAATAACGTTGATTTGCAAAAACTTGTAATTATGTTTCGCCTGCTGTTTGGATGCAACATCACCTGACGTGGCGAGTTTGCCAAGTAAACCGTAAGTAAACGTTTCATAAAAAATATAGGTAAGTAATTAAATATTTATGGAGAAGACATTTAGGACAGGATCTAAATTATTGATTGTCCGTTTCTTGAAGAACTTAATAATTTCTTTGAAGTTTAAAACGCGCATTAAAAAAAAAAGTCTTGATGAAAAATACACAAGAATAAAACGTATAGATGGTTTATTTTTATTTAATTCCGTTCTCTATATAAAAAAGATAGAGTTCAATCAGATCATTATATCATTTTTTTTTTGTCAAAGTTGAGTATTCTTATTCATATTAGCGATTTGTTCATACAGAAACGTAAAAAATGCATATTTTTTTGTTCAACGTGATCGTTGTATTACATATCGATTTAATAGCAAGAAATAACGAATATGCTATTCGTATAAAAATGACTTATGTACAATTTCTTTTTGTATTACATGTTTAGTACAATTATTATCATTATTATCATCATTATCGTTATTATCGTTTCTGCTATTGTTATCATTACAATATTATTCTTAATGCTATATTAATATTAAATTACTACAGTGAGTTTGCGGATTATGTAAAAAAAATATCTGTAAAATAATCACATAAACAAGTGAAAATAAAAAATAAATCTAAAAAAAATATTAAATGTACTTTGGACGGTAGACATTTCGATTAATACTGCGAACTATCATAAAAAAAAAAGAGAACGAAATCTATAAGTTTATCTGTAATAAAGACAGCTTTGTACATGGAAAATCTAGTTATATTACATAAAATGCTCTTTTATGCTCCATCATGAAAACGCATTTAAATTAGAGCGTATAATGACACACATTAAATGATAATTATATACCACATCCTAATCAGAAAATTATATAATATAACCAATTCTTTTTCTTATTCACACAATAAATGCAAAACGCAAAAATGAAAATCATTTTGCTATCGTAATTGCACATTAAGAAATTTTTGGTACACCGGCAGTCATAGTATGGAGAGTTGAGAGAAATGAGTTAAGAAATAATATAGAATGACAATCTCGTGAATATATAATGAAACAAGATCCGAAAAAGCTAACTAAAACTCAGATTTAATTTTACAAAATGTAACCGCGAGTGCTGATTATCTTTTTAGTTCTCATTTATATCATGTAAACTTTGGTCAAAAACTTAAAGATAACAAAACATTTTTTAATATTAAAGTTTATTAGGCCTCTTCAATATAGCTATCAAACCCTCTAGAGAAACATTACATATATTAAAATAATCTCTAAATAGAATTAATTGAATTTATAATAAAAAATGTAAGCATTTAATGAAACCATTGCAGATCTCATACCCGAAATTTCAAGGTTTGGCTTTTTGAGTTTTAATCAGCTTTTAGATTCTATTTCTGTGATGTCATGTGTCCCTGGCACAAAATTATAACAAAAAGATAATAATTGAGTGGAGCAAAAGAGATTTTACCCTTATCAAAAATTTGTATATATATATTATTTTAGATTAAGTTAATGTGTACTCGTTACCTCTCTCTGACGCACATATATCTAACATGATGCATTTCAGTTTTTAGATAAACCACTCTTTCTTCTTTTGGACTTGATGGCCGGTGGCAGAGTTTACAACCGCTGAATCCGGATCCAGGGCAATCTCAGCACCCTTGTCTTCTTGCGTCAAATATTCGCCTTTATGCCTAGACATATATCTGCCTATAAGAATCGCCATGATCACAAGTGCGATCAGAATAACTGCCAATACGCTTCCCAGAATAGCTGTATCAGTCTCGTGGTACGCCGCTCTCACTTTCTCTTCATCTACGTCAGGCGGTGGTCGCGTCTCTACGATATCCGGCGGATGCGTGATCGGTTCGACCCCGCAGAAGTCTTCGGTCAAAGGAGTACCGAGTGAACGCACATTGATAGGTCCGTTCTCTTGGAAGAGCAACTTTAGCGGGTATATATCGTCGAATTCAACCCTCGATATGCAGCCCGCGAATCCCTCCGTCATAGATTCGTTTCTGCCGATGTACATGTACTGGATATTGTTGAATTGCGCATCCGCGGAATTCTTTATGTTGAAATTGAACTCTCGCGGCTCGTAATTATCGATCTGCATTATCAAGGTAGCGCCTGAATTTTTCCTGCCGATCCTGATATCGTGATACTGCCCCAAACCAAAATGTTTGAAAGGGAATATGACTTCCTGCCGTTCGAAACCAAAGTCAAATACCACGCGTAAATGTCCGCTATTTGAAACCATTATAGTCATGTATTCTCCGGAAATATTGGAGAACAGGCCCAATAGAAATCCTTTCGGATTCGTTGTCGTAAAGCCAACACGTATTTTCTCAGCGATGGTGGAACGCCAGCTGCCCATGAAGTCATATTTTATCATCGAACTAGGTCGCATGTTCACGCCAATCTCTGAAAATAAAATTAAAATAATAACCAAGATTAATAGGAGCCGATATCATACTTTATATTCGAAATATTTTTCCTACTTACCGTCCGCACAGATTGGTCCCTTAAATGCGGTCCATCGACAGTCACACCAGTATCCATCGTATCTTTCGTGGCATGTACCGTTGTTAAGACAAGGACTACTCTCACACCTGCCGATACAATCTTCCGTAACACCGTACAATCCGCGCCGAGCGTAACTTCTCAGGTCTTGCAATTGACCGTTGAGAAGTAGCGCTCTTATGCAACCGACAAATCCGTCCCTGTAATCGGTCGTAGCACCTACAACAAGTTTCGAAGTAAGATGCAACGCTCGCACCGGACCCGGAGGTTCTCGCACTTCATTCTTCAACGCTCCGTCGATGACAATTCGGGCCTCCTTGCGATTTCTTTCCACTGACACGGAATGCCACCGATTGTCAGCCAAGTTGTAAGAGGTTTGCACGCTGACGGTAAGCGGCCCTCCACCGGCCACATACTGGAAGTGTATCTGATTTCCACTGTTTATAGAAACCTTGATATAATCGGTGGGTCCTCTGCTATGAATCATTACAGCATCCTCGATAGTAGTCTTAAACTCGAAATAAATGTCGCCGCTGTGTCCAATGTCAAAGGTCGGCAAATTGATGGTAGCATCCACTATGCGGAATGTAACTACGTTTTTGAATAAATCTGAAATAAAATAACCACGTGATGTATTTATACCATCGAGAATTAATTAAGTAATGAATATTGATTATTATATATATATTGGAATGAGAAAGACTAACTGTGCGTGAACTTACCATCGCCTTCACAAATAAGCGGACCTAACATATAACGACCTTCTTTTTCGTCAAGCGGCGTACCGGTATCACCGAAACGTAATTGCTTGACGGGAAGATGCTCCTTCTCTGTAATATCCCCACCGTCCTCTAACCATCCCTCCAGATTAGCGTCGCAATTACACCACTTGGTAGGATCCGCGCAATTTCCAAGTATACCGCACTCGCACTTTCGCGACCCGGGCAATGCGCCACCCCAATAATCCATCTTTTGATTATTTCGACTCACCCACCATGAATTTGGTCTAAAGTAATCGCCTTGGGGAACTGGAAATGATTACAAAGATTAAGAAAAAAAAACTTAGAATACAAAATACAAGATACTTAAGATATAATTACCTGGAGAATTAAATAATCTGGAATGTTTGCACGCGTAATTTATCCTTTGTCTACAGCTTAAAGATCGATTTAATAAAGCCTCTATTTGATCGAGGTCAGCGTCGTAATTAACGTCTTGTATAAAACTGCCAGGTTCTTCGAACCCATCCACGGGAGTCGAATGCTCATTACTATGACGTAAAACCGTCATTACGCGGCCGTCGGCGTAGAACTCGCAAGTGACAGGGAAAGGTTTTAAGGGCCCGCTCCCATCCACGTCGATTTTAATATCCGCACGCTGATTTACCGAATTCATGTTCTTATATGCCTCGCACGAAAGGGGATTTAAGGCTGCATAAAATCGTAATATTGTTAATTTTAGCACAAAGATGTTTTATATTTTACTAATAAATGGTGAATACTTACAGGTGTGGCAGACAGCGCCGGTGTACCCAGTATTGGCACAATCGCAGAAGAACTCGTCAGAATTTTGCCGGCAAACCCCGAAGTGCTTGCAAGGATTTGGATTGCAGCGATCCACCATCTGACAAGTGTCGAAGACAACCTCGTTCTTACAGCAGTACTCTTCTTCCTTCCAATCAGTCGGCAGTTTATAATTTCCATCGATACTTATCATTCTCATACAGCCAACAAAACCATAATTGCTTTCTGCTCCGGTTACACCCCCAATCATATAATGCGATCCGGTTATCATATCCAGGAGACGCTCCGTTCTCATCGGGCGCCCGTCAATATTTAAAACAAGCAAATTTTTGGCGATCGTTAAAATTACTTGATGCCACTTCCCATCGTTGAACTTTTCGAAAAAGGAGTCCAAAATCACGGGCGGGTTATCTTTCGTTTTTAAGTTGATTTTCAATTTACCTTCTTCCAGATATAGCTGCACATTAAAAAATAAATTCAATTGCACTAATTTATTAAATACTATGTTCGAGGTATTAAAATAAAAATGCACACAACCTTAACGAAACCCGGAGTCGTGAACTGATGGTAAAGGATTATTCCTCTTTCTTCATATGTTCGAAATGCGAGAGAGACATTCAGAGACGGTACACCCTCGTAGCCTTTCAGCCTGGCAAAAGACCCGGGAGTTAAAAACGTGACGGGTATTATCGGAGGTTCCGGACAGGTATAGATCGTATTGATCTTGTAATATCGTAAATTCTCATCTATGATTTCCGTCTCCTTTAGCTCGTGAATTATATTCGTTGCGTTTAAATAGAAATTCTCAATGCAACCGGTGAAATTTTGGCTCACCACCAAACCATTCTGTTTGTTCGGCACACCGCCGATGTAGAGCTAGAAAGAGCATTCATTCAAGTTAAACTAAATTTATATAATTGATTATATAATTGATCGATTGACAAAACGCTTTATGTTTATTTAAAAAAAATCACCTCTCGGTTTAAATCCAGTCGATGAAACTCTCCTTTTATTCTACCTTTAATCAACACTCTGTCGACAGAGAACGAAATATTTTTCCGATTGCGTGAAATTAAAACATCGTGCCACATATTGTCGTCCAAAAGACTGCCGACGGATAAACTTGTCATAATACCGGATCCGAGATCAATATTGAGCAACATCCTGTTGTCGCGCAATTGCAAGGCTATATAATCACCCTGCGTGCCACGAGAGTACATTAACACGCCATCGGCATTATTTGTCTTAAATCGGAAACGTATAAAGTGTCTGTCGGTCTCGATAGGCTCTCTGAGTAAATCTAGCCGTACGAGGGAAGATCCGTTAAAGGAAACAACATCGGACACTGAAATGTAAAGCGATAGATTTGTTATTTCACAAATTGATATACCATCTCACGCAAAACAGACGCGTATAATTATTATTTTGTACCGTAGTCGCATCCGTAAAGTTCAACTCTCAGCGATATCCTATCTCGCCATCGTGTTGGATTTATTCTAATCCATTGCGCTATTATCGGTACCTCAAACTTGTTAAGTTTTATTCTGTCTCCGTCTACATTACCTTTAAACATCTGTAGAAAGAAAAGAAAAATAAGTATGTTTAGGGTGCTGCTGTTATTAAATCGATATTCCCTGTTTCCTCAGTGTCAGTTAATAGTTAATGCCGCGACAATCGTGCAGAATTTAAATAAATTGCGTGCAGGCAAAAGTAAGTCAAAAGTAAATATTCATGAGAAGAATAGCTATCAAAAATAGAGAATTGTTCGCCAAACAGTTAATTTAGATCTATTGAAAATCGTGTACATTAAAAGGATTATAAAAGTTAATTTAATTGCACGACTTATATTACACGCACTCAGGCAAAGATCATTCGCTTATATCATAAGTTTTTAATGAATGCAACGAATGTTATCCAACCACCGTTAATTGCACAAATATGTACATTAGTGTAGGCAATTGTTAGTGACAAAAGACACGCAATATTAAGAGCGGACATATGATGACTATTAAGAGCTATATAGTGTCATTATAGTAGACAAAATTCTAGAGAAATATTATAATATTAATATTAGCTTTATAATGAATTATATATGAATTCCTCTTCTAATAATTTTTGTACGTGTATAAATTCTATAAGTAAATAATCTCTTTTTGAAATAAACGAATAGTTTATATTAAATATCAAATAGCTGAACCATTAAAACCATTTATCAATCCTGGCATCAAATCTGTCAAATTCAAAACTCCACTTTTAAATTGAAACAGCCAGATAAATTCTGTTCTATTATTAAGAAAAGATGTGTGACGAAACAAAAGATACATTTGATGATATAAATGCAAATGCAATACAGAGATAATATCTAATTTACAATTTAAATATATAAGTCTTGGAGCTCTAAATTTCTCATAAGATCCTCTAGATTGTTATAATGACACCATAATAATTTATTTTAAATTTTTAAACCCCAATAACAATTATTAGAACAGAAGATTCCAAATAGTATCTTTCAAAATATGTAAGAAGTTTGTAAAGAAACTCATTTCCATTCCGTTAATGGAATTTCTACAATATTTCTACGAAAGAGCAGTAATTAGAAATTTCACATTACCAGTTTATTATCCAGTTTATTATCATAACAGAAGAAAAAGAAATTATTGAAATTAAATCAATATGCATTCATTTTTATCACAATATTCAATATATCATCTTAAAAAATGTTTAAATATATAAACAAACAACTTTACATTGTAATTTAATATTACAACAAAGTAGAAATTTTTAATGTATGTGTTTTTTGTGTGGAAGAATCACCCTGTATATACGTGAAAGTAGAAAAATTGTAGACTCTATCCTTGAAATTTAATACCTCATCTACACCATCCTGGCTTTCATAACTGGCCCAAGCTTGACCATCATCAGAATATTGGATAATATATTCTGTCACGTATTCATTAGTGTGTGCCCGCCCTCGCGTAGCAATGCTGCGAATCTCATATCTGTCCCCCAGCTCCATAGTAAGATGTTGATTGTAACTGCTAAGTTCTGGTGACCACGCGGAATCTCCTGTAAAGCCCAGCTCCATGTCCATGTGTAAGAGGAGAAAAGTAGAAGCAAAGCATGCAAATGGATTTAGGAAATAATGAAAGGTGAAATTTAATTTCTTTCGTGATAACTCTTGCCAATCAATCTGTTTTAGTTATAAATCGATATTTCCAAGTAAGATTAATTTAAATCTTACATTTAGTTATCGTATGAATTTTTATTTAATATATGTTATCTCTCTTGCATCCCAATGCAATATATGTTTATGTTAAAGAAAAATAATGTAACATTTAGCAAAATAAATATTCAAATAATGAGAACAAAAATCATTGATGCAAAGCATTGTCCAAGTGAAAGTCTATGTGAAAGCACATTAAAATACTTACCAGTAACAAACCTGATCATATTGCTCGTAATATAAAATATTTAATTAACTATTCTATACACATATTTACGTAGATTTTATTATGCTATTTTCTACAAGCATGCACAAGCAAGTTTTACATTAGTTCAGTTTTAAGCACATTTATTAATTACACCAAGCCTCATTAAAATTATTATTATTAAAAGCAAAAGTATTAAAAGCCAGATTAGAAAATCAACGGCACCGAGAAAGAACGAGCTTACCTTCGAATTACCATCTTCTTCCTTAAAATCCACATAATCGAGTCCGTTGGTACCATAGCTAACACGATATTCCATAACATATTCGTTCTGCAACGATCGTCCCTGGGTCGCCACGGCTGTGATGTTCATCACTTGGCCCAAGTCCATTATTAAATACTGACCGAAATCGGAGCTGCTAGCTGTCCATGCGTTTCCGCCTACACCACAACATTTATGCATGCATGCAACTCAAAGTAAACATAGGAAAGTGCTTACGAATATATGGGACAGAACATAGCCAAATAATCAAAATTAATCCTGACAATACTTTGCTTTTACATTCAGAGTCTAATTCATGTACCAAACTTGTATACTGCAAACTCAAACGTTTTAATCTGCAATAGGATGCAAAAATACTTCTAAAGCCACCTCAAATATTATATAATCTCTCTGGAAAAGATGAAGTCATTTTTTTTTAAATAGCATTCATTAATACGAATGTACTACATTACATATGGAAACACTCTGAATTATTTTCTTTTTACATTTCAATGATGGAAAATTTTTATCGCGTTTCTTAAGATTTTTTATGCTTACTCTTAAGAAACAATAAATTTTTTGCAATTTAACGTAATATTTTGTATATAGGAAATTATTCCGTAAGGTAATTAAAGGAATATAAATTATTATTTAATGTTTTATTTCGTTATTAAAATAATATACAATATATATATATCCATCTTTTTCTGCTAACATGTTAAGAAACGATAATCTTTACGTATGGCAATATCTTATGAATCTTATAAAATAAAATTATGGCTGTTCATGTTTTGCAAAATATTGGATTGTATATTGCGAGTCTATCGGAAAGAGTGGAACTGCATGCGCTACAAGTTCTTCATAATTCATTATCTCAAACGGGGTATTACGTAATCGTAATGAATTATCATTTAAATTATCTTGCAATGCTATAGCAACACAATGTCGTAAATCAAGTAAGGTCTCCTCGAATAACCAATCTTGCTTGATTCCGTTAATATGCAAAACTGTATCGGTTGTGATCGAATTTTCACTTAATTTCGAATTTGTCCGAAAATCTATACTTCCTAGATCAGCGAAAACCCCTACGCCGAGCGCTTTAACGTAACTTTCTTTTAATGCCCAATGTCTATAAAACATGGACATTTGCTCCACTTCCGATTTGCCTGCGCCTCTGATCTCCTCCCATTCAGCCGCAGAGAACTGTTTGTTCATTAAACGAAAGAAATCAGGAATACTTTTTTTCTCGTTATAATCTAATGTCATAACATCTACACCTAATTTCACGTTCCTAATTTCGCCCGCTAATACCGTGTAAGAACCCTGGTGAGAAACATTAAAGCTCACAACGGAGGAATTATCTTTTAATACGGGCCTGTTGTGTTCGTCTCTGACTAAAGTAATTTTATCATACGGAAGACCGGCATACTCGTTCACGAATTTTCTCATTAATAATCTGCCTACGAGGGAAGCCCGGACATCCTTACGAAATACAAATCTCTTTAGCCTTTCCTTCTCATCGATCTGTATACAAGAAATTGCGTGTTCAAATTGTCGCTCGCTCGGGTTCCACTCTTTCCAGTTAAATGCCCAGCGAATGGCTGATGACATTCTAATAATATTGACGTTAAGCATAAATCGTTCAAGTCGCTTAAGTATAGTTTGCACATCCCATGCACTTGGCTGGTCTGGGATCACAGTTGGTATATTCTTAAATTATATGTCTCTGATTATAAAAGCAATGCTTTTCGAAATATCGTTTGATATACTCTCCAGGCTACTTGCTAGGATCCACCTGAAGCAAATATAAATTTATTATACCATGTTCGTTTTGCTTTTAATCCAAGAGATTTTTATTATAAGTATTTCCACTTAACGTGCTAGGCAATAAAGACTAAAATAAACGAGACGAGTGTAAAGTGATTGAGCGATGAGTCATGTAGTGAGCACGTATAGGCTCACCTAATTCTCATAATTGAGCCCAACGGCGGGCAGTATTCGCTGGTACTAATTAAATTTCTTAACTCTTACCGGAATTTTCATTGGATTGAAATATCGCATAGTATTAGCAGAATCATTTGTAACTATTATTAATGCAAACAAAAAGCAAATATAGTGCACAATATAGATAATGATAGACTTCATAGGAATAGAGAGCAAGCAACAGACTACTGCTAGAGTATCATAACTATATATTATGTATAAAGTATACAATTGTACAATAATTCATATCTAATAAGTGAAACTTGGACGTAAAGATACGTTAAGTAGTCAAACGTTTCATTCTCACCATTTAGCCTAGCGTTGTTCGGTCCTCTTTCCGACAAGGAAGTTGTTGCTGTTAGTTGAGCTCTATCCAAAAGAGGAAAGATGCATTCGTCGTCATCTAAGACACAATTATAAACTTGTTAAAATATTTGCTAAGTTATACTTTTTTGTGTATAGAAATGTAAAATATAAGTATTATAAAATATTTTCCTGGAAAAGTACATATTGTATGCAAAATTTACTAAGCGAGCACAGAATAATATAATCCTTGTAAAAATTATTGTGATAATTGTTAAATTTGTTAAAACTGAAATTGTTAAATTTGAATAATTAAAATAAAAGATATATTGATATTGTTGACTCAAAGTATATAATCATCTTGTATGTAATATATATATTAATATTAATATTAAATTACATATATAAATGATAAGTTGATAATAAAATAATTCAATAAGCAAAATGTACATTTGCCAGGAGATTCAAACAGAATATTGCAGCAGATTGGCATCAAATGCATTCACATTGAGCTTGTACTTATCCAATAGAGTCTACTGACATAATTTAGCAACAAATTGGCAGGAAAAGTCGAGCAAACTCTGTAATTTCAATAAAGCAGACTGTTTAAGTGAAACGTGTCAAATCCTGCTTAGTTTCCACAGTCAATCTGCCATCATATTCTGCTGTATTTGTACTGGTAAAAAATCTGTAGCACACACTTCATGAAATTTTAATTTATTACGCCTATAATAGGTGTATTTTATAACTCTTAGAAGGATTCTACAATAAGTTGCAAATGCCTTATTATGATGTAATGCTGTGATTCGTTAATTATGTCGTTTACGACTGGTGACAAGGCATTTGCAACTCATTGTAGAACTCCCCTCAAGAATAGTTCTGTATTGTTATAGTGTTTTTACGCAGCTTTTTTACTATGTATAATATCTATGCAATAATACTGTAACAATATAAAATTGTCCAGAGTTACAAAGTACGCCTATTAAATTCAACAGATTCGACTATCCAGAATCAAAATGCATTGCAGAGAGAAGTTATAGATAACAATTATACAATATAAAATACGCAAAATAGTAAAAGGACTGCCAGATACGAAATGTAAAGCCCATTCTGAACGATCTGTAATTTGTAATCAGATTTCAAGTAGAGATTCGACGGGTTTCCAACTTTTTCACGCCGTACATTCTCATGTAAGTGATTACAGTGCGCTCAGCATACATATATATCTCATGCATATATGTGTGTGTGTGTGTTTCGATTCGGACGTTTCACATTACACGGTACTTTCGATCTGCAAATAGAACACACCGCCGAATAGCAAATAAAACGAATTGCAGATAAGGTCCAGAGTGGAGCGGACGCGTGCATGACGCATGCAGTTATACGCGCGACGCGAGTACCCGCCGCGCGCCATGTTATCCCGACGAGATGGGCTGGGTCGCGCCAGGAAGTTACGGTGCCGCGTGCCACCATAGCGATAATAACCAAGCATCAAGATTGCTACTTACAGGCGTACGCGAGCGAGCCCGCCGCTACGGCGACGGCATACACGAGACACCCAAGAGTGGTCATCGTATCATCGCCCTGCGCTTATGGGAAAACCGTCTCTATCCCACCGCGAGACTCCTCGAGCCCTCGTACGGCAGATGCGTCCGAGAAGAAACGAGATGTGCCACTTGCACCGATCTCCCCCGTGACTGACTCCGGTCCCAACTTTCGACGATGCACTCCCTGTGGCACGGATCGCGGTGACGCGCCTATGCGCGCCGATGACGCGAATCGCAACAACGACGGCGATGATGAGGAATGTGACGCGAGGATGAGTGCCGCGCCTCGTGCAGCGGCCGTTCCCGATGTGTTTGCACCGAATTAGTCATTCGACGCGCCAGACGTCGCGCCACATTCACGGCTCATCTGTTACCTCTTGTAGATAAGTATAATTTGTTACCTACTGCAGATATAACCTCGAGCGAGCAATTATAGCGGACTTATCGATCACGTTTTATGAACGACGTGCGATTCGAAGTTATCGACTCGCGCGAATAATTATAAATTTACGGATCAATGATCTATGGACGACGAGTGCTTAGTGAAGTGGAATTCCGCATTAGATAATACTTGTTAAATTTGAATTAATTATACTTATTGAAGTTAAAATTGACGAGTGATTGGGAATGAGAGTTAATATACATACATACATATATCAGCTACTTTCCATTTACACCAAAACTCAGATAATTCTCACTTATGACTTGTTCAAAGTGACAAAGCTATCATTAACAGTACAGATTTAACCTCTCTTTTAAAGTGGGTTAACAAGACTCACTAAAACACAGTCTCGAGCTTGTGCAGATTATATAAGTAAAAATTCAGTTAAATCTCATTTGTCAGAATAAAAAGGAATACTCAACAGATGCATTTAACTGAGACGTTACAAGTGAGAATTATCTCAGTATCGGTGTAAATGGAAAGCAACTATTATATTCCGTTAGGATGTTTATTTTACATATATTTATATATATGTATATGTACACAATAATATATGATACAAGTTTTTAAAGAAACAGTTTTTATTATTATATAAATATATATGTATGTATAATAGAAACTGTTTCTTTAGAAACTTGTATCATATATTTTTTATATTATATATATTAATAATATTTCACGAATCTTGCAGGAATACGCATCACATTCGAAGGATCTACATAAGCGCGATTGTAAGGGCAATTATAAGTGGAACTAACGACATGTGTGTCAAAAAAGAAAAAAGCTTGAGAAACATCGAACATTACAACTCGATATAGCTAT
The DNA here is from genome assembly GCA_928718305.1 of Tetramorium bicarinatum. Lineage (NCBI taxonomy): Eukaryota > Metazoa > Arthropoda > Insecta > Hymenoptera > Formicidae > Tetramorium > Tetramorium bicarinatum. The sequence continues at coordinate 30,725,822 of OV788325.1, forward strand.
TATTCAGTTGCTGCGCATCGTATCTGTAAGTTGTTAGATTATATTTTTATTATATTTTATGACAAAGTAAAATATCTTCATATGAGCACAATCTTGACACGATGGAAAAGCTCTAATACTCAAATAGAATGTTATTCGAGCAAAACTTTTGTTTTGGTTGGATAATAATTCGGGAAAGTTAACATACCTTCGTTACCGATTTAATTGAATAAACGAATCACAATTGATAGACTGTCAAGACTGTCTTAAAATACTAATACAGCTCTGTGATTGGTTTAACATCTCAAGACTGTGTTTAGAAGATGGTTTTAACCAAGAAGTATTATAAAGATGGGTGTAAAAATGGTAATCGAATTTTCTAAAAAATGAAATATCTTTTTTACATCTTTCCCCACTTTGGTGATATTATTTTTACGACATTTAGACAATTATTTGGTCATTTATCAATTTTTGCTTTTGGTGTAATGTGGAAAATTGAAACAATCTTCGACAGACTATTAATTTGTGAAGGATTTATATCAAAGTGAAAATCCAAATATAGAGATTTGTGTTAACTCTGAACTATAAACAAATTTGTTATTTGAAAATTATTGAAGATATATAACAATAAAGTTCTATAGTTACATAAATATTAAATCAAAGACCAAGGTATTATTACAGACGATTAGTATTATAATATTGAACTGTAAAAAAAATTGTAAATAATTAGCAGAAAATAAATAATAAAAAACTAAAAAATATATTATGAAAAGAAGAATCGGCGGGAGTAGTGAAAGATTTTTTTGAGTTGATCCACTTGTATTGGATAAAAATTTATTTAGCGACATAATAAAAAAATACAATAGATCGCGATTAACACACATTCCCAGTAACACTAATTGTAAGTAATATAACACCAACGTTATAATTTTCCGCTCAACAGTATAACTATACTGTATCACGTCTCGTACATATATACAACAATTACATTCAATAAGATATGATATCATTGATATGATGATGTTATATTATTATTGCTTAATATTTATCGAATTGTGTGATAAAATTTTGATAATTATTGCATAATCATCATGCATAATCATGGTCTCGTGCTATAAATCTTTTGCCGGAATAAAGTATAATTTTATTATCTATTTATTATTTCCGTACCATGCGGAATTAATTGTATTCTTGCGACGTACAGTCGCACAGTCAATTCCGTCCACTATTTTGTATCGTTCTGTGGAAGAATACAAGAATACAAAAAGGAGAGCAACAGATTGCATTGTAACGCTTGCCTTGCACATAAAAGTAAGGTATGCGTTGTCATAAATTCTACATAACATCTATAGGATCTGAGTTGTCAGAAAGTCTTGAAGATATCTTTTGGTAAAGACGTCTTTTAAACGTCTTTTACAAAGATATGGAAATGTTTCTTACACTCGCGTGTTGTTTGATTTCTTCGAATATTACAAGCAATACTGAAAAAGGATCAGATGTTGTTACAACTTGGTCTCAGTCTTTCCTGCAATTGTAGCAATTGCTATTAAAATTACAAGTGTATATAACGCTGTAGAAAGTCAAGTTGCTAAGAATAAACGTACCGGGAATACAAATTAAAGACTTTGCGTGTCGTTAAAGGGGCGCGAAGATATCGCGATAACGAGAATCTGTTAAAACGTTTTTCAACAAGACAAATGTCGCGATCCTTTTGTTTACAATAAACGCACTTTTAGTCGATCATACGATCGGTCGCTTTTCATCGAAGCTCTTCTATCTTGATGATATCTTTAAGATAATAATCGCTTTTGCGACGAACGATTCCGAGCGATAGTGAGCGATCGTATCAGAGATCCATTTGTCCACAACATTTTTTGCGTAATTCGACATTTTTCAGTGCCAATTTTATTTACGTCTTTTCTGTATTTAATTAAATCATCTCGGATTCGGGCACGTATGTGAGGCGGAGGCAAGGCTGGAAGTACCGGAAGCGACGACGTCGTCCTTTTTCGTGGAGACGGCGGGCAGCACGCGCCGTTCACCCGAGACTTCCGCGTTTCGCTCTTGTATATTTATAGTAGAGATTACGACGGAATATGGCGGAGGATCCTCGTATTTATCTTCACCGGATGGATTGATGGTCCCTGATGTCCAAGCAGGTGTCGATGTTCCCTGAACGGTCATTACGGACGCGTAAGACGGCGGTAAATCTGGAGTCGAACGCACCGCGAAGGGCAACGATCCCGTCTGCAAAGAACAAATAAAGGGAGACGCGAATTTAGCCCCTTGTTCTTTGGAATGTTGCATGACTGGTAAAATGTAAGACTCAAAGAAAGTATCACGGTAAAAATTAAAGTTTGATTAATTGTTATTACACTGAAAAAAAATTTTGGTTAAAACGAACGAATCAGAAAATCTTGTAGGATTGATAAAATATTCTGGTTATGTTATATATTATAATAGAACTCAATACTTTATGATTTATAATAACCAAAATTCCTATTATAATCAAAATATTTGATCAATCCTACAAGATTTTTCTGATTCGTTTTTAAGCAGAATTTTTTTTCAGTGTAAGGATATCTATATTGCAAGCTGTTATATTTCCAGAGCGATTTAAAGCTCTTACATGAAAATTATAAAAATATAATGTACATTTAAAAATAAAAATACATATATAATTGGAGGTCAGTTTTTATAAAACTCCAATAATAAGTACAATTCTAATTTCAAAATTTTACAACGATACGTCGCAAAACTTTTTATTTATGCCATATATTTTCTCTGTGTACGATTTGTGATAGGGATCTGCAAGATATCGTCCGAAAGTAATAGCCCAAGTTGAACAGAAAGTCATGATAACATCAAAATGACGAGAATATGATTAAAAAATTCCTTTCAATCATAATCTTTTTTTTTTTGTCATTTTGACATTATTTGAGGCCACTTTGACATTATCATGACTTTCTGTTCTACCCGGAAAGTCGAAGGAAAGTACCTGTCTGCGATTAGCAGTAATGTCTGAGATAGTTCGAATCGCCGCTCTTTGCTGCTCGATCAAAATTCTCGCGTGAGTTCTCTTCACGGTGTAGACGGTGTATCCGCAAACCAGGAAGAAGAGTAGCGTCAATATCACCAAAACGATCCACATATGCTCCCACTGCAGTAATATCGAGGCTATCATCGCCGTCGTCACCCACGCGACCAGGACAGTTGCCAGCATGCGACCGGAGCAATCCGTATCCTGAATAATTCGCATTATAGGATATACACTGTTCGAGTCGTGCGAATTTTCACCCCCGTCTAAGACGTAACGCGTGCGTTCAAAGTGTCTAATTTTATTCCCTGTCACGCCTTTTCTGCGGCTTTTTGTAGCGACGATCGAAACGCGCGATTCAAACGGCGTCCGAGTCCTCGATCGGCGAACGAACGCTGATAATCGACGATTCGATTAAAAGCGCAAAATTATCGTATCGATTTACGTTATTGATAATCGCCGGGCGAATATTAATTATCAGCAAGGCGGTATACATACCAACGGGATCAGTAAAAACATCCTGGTCACAAGACAGTTGGAGAGGCAAATTTCCTCCTCGCAGTTATTAATCTATGGCTTATCGCAAGTGTATACTACTTATTTGCGATGATAAATGATCCTCGAGCTGATATACATATACATATACATAACGAAATGACGCTTTTCACACATTCCATTCGCGTCTCCTTGACGTGGATGTATTTTTAGAAAACGACTCGATCATATCAGAGCAATACATCGGTAGGCGACAATGCGATCGAAGTTTTCTCTACCGAACCTATCGATTCGATGAAGCATCGTACGAAACAAGGTATTCACATTGTTTTACGTCGCACTAACGTTGCGTAACGGATCGAGGTCACTTGAGCGCAAACTCTAAGTGTCTAAACTCGTGTCAACCCATCGTTTATTCAGACGCTTTTGTTCCGAACGACGTATAGCTCGAATATCGTCAGAACAAAATACGAATGTGAGTACGACGAGAAATCCAAGTCAGTCCTTGATGCGTCAAGTTCCCTGCTGGGTGCAAATCGATCGAGCTAGCCGCTCGCGATAGGAAATACTGGAAAATGATTTTAACGGATTAAGATATAGAGGCGAATGAGAATCAGAATAGCGACGCGAGATCGCAAACGTAATATTTGCCACTCGGTCGCGTACCTCATTAGTCGATCAATACTTTGAAAAACACGCGATTGTCACTTTCGATACGATTCGACGATCGCTCGGAGCGTTGCATCGAGATTCTTCGTAGTGAAACTACAATTCCAAGTGGAATTATCCAGACACTGCAATTTCGGTTTTAGTCTAGTTGGTTGTGTTGCAATATTAAAACTACAAATAATAAGCTTCTACCTGTATGACGACTTTACGATAACTGCGCGATAAGCGAATGAAGACCTTCCCCTCGCTGCCGCTCGGTGCAGTTATCACCCAGCTGTGACGTACAGCACTTTGACATAGATAACAATGATGATATGCATAATTAGACTAAAATAAAAAAAAGTTTCCCCTTTTGCAATGGAATTAATTAAATAGCTCATGCTACGGAATTTGTATTTTTTTTATAGAAAGAAGGCATTTTCAGATGCGTTATTATTCAGAGAGGCGTATAGTTGGCCAAGACAATGAATTATATTAACAACGATGTGATATATAGATATATTATCGTTGTTAATATTATTATATATGTATGTATAATAATCGTGATCGTGATCGTCTGCGGGTCACTGTTTCGTCAAAGATCGTGTTGATTTAAATTTATAGCAGCAGGTACAATGTAATTTTCGCTATTTTTATATATTCTACATTGCGATATATTTTACAATGCTGATATAAATTCCGGTCGCCGTATTTCAGAATTGTCCGTATTGGGAAAGAAGTTCGCATACTATTATTTATGGTAGGTTGCGCGATATCAGCGTAACGCAATTTTCTTATCTTGTGTTCACAAGTACGGTAATGCCCAAAGAGCCAGCTTGGAATTTGCCTTCAAAAACGACAGAAACGAACGAGAGATGTTGCTTTTATTCAACGCGTCATCCGTTCGACATTAACATCTTTGTTGAGAGAATACATTGAAAATTTTTTTTTTCATATACAATGTACGTGCATGTGGACTGAACGCGTAATCCTAACAGATTAATTCTACAAAATGTACAAAAAGAAAATTCAACGCTCAGTTACATATCACAATTGTTGATTGTATCAAAAAGAATGCGTATAATGTCAATCAGGGTCCAAATAGATTGTTGACATTCGGTAAAAGTTTGCGTTTAATATTCGCTGGCGATCGCGTTAATCGTCATATTTTGCTCGTACATAAAAAAAATAGTAATAATAATAATAATGATGATGATGATGATGATCATTTGGACCGCGATTAAGATCTTCCTCTTTCGTCCTTCTTTTTTTTTTTCTTTTCTTCAGTCTGTTATTTTTATGCATTTAACCACTCCCTAAATATACCATAAAGTGATAAGATCCATGTCAATGCCGTGGGTCCGTTTGACACATATATTAACGTGCCGCGAACGATATCGCGAGATACCGCGCCAACTTTTTATCTCTAAGTGAAGACGATGAAGAAACTAATAATAATATGTAAATAACTCTAAGAAAAATTGTTTACAAATTTTCTAGAACATGCCAAATACACGTCCTACCTTCGTTGTTGAAAAAGTTTGAGCCGCGACATCGTGTCGCGCTGGATCTCCCGACTAATAGAGAACGAGTCGTTTGAGCAATTGTATCGAGAGTCGGTTGTTTTTCTCGATTGTGCAAGAATTCGTGAATGTCGAATAGAAGGAACAGGATCGAATTAATGGCATACGGTGGAAGGTAGGCAGGTCTCTGTTTAGGGCAGCAATCGCGGATTGAAACGTCCCATGTGAAGTATTATACCGGAAGGATTATGCCGGACGAAATATAAGAAGGGCCTGTCGAGCTTCAATCTTGGTCTCTCCGACGATCCGGAGAGTTGCCGCTCCTCTCTGTAGAATCCGTACAGATTTGTGCCCGATTGGTCCGCGTAAGAATCTCCATTGTCCTCCTGCGACAACAGGCGGTATTTCAATGTGTCCTCCTCGGCGGTGCCATCGTCCTCCATTCGTCGTTCAACGTTTCTCCTTAATGGACTCGCGGGATACGTTTCTACGTGGTGTCGACCGCTAAGAATATTCTCATCGCCGCAGGTGCTGAATAAATTCATCTGCAAAGACAATTCATGATTATAAGTATATACATTGAAAAAAATTCTGGTTAAAAACGGATGAATTAGAAAAATCTTGTAGGATTAATTAAATATTCTGGTTATTATAAGTTATAAAGTATATTGAGTTTTATTATAGTAATCAGAATTTCTATTATAATAACCAGAATATTTGATTAATCCTACAAGATTTTCTGACTCGTCCGTTTTTAACCAGAATTTTTTTTAGTGTATTATACTATGATTATAAATATATATAACACTATAGTGTTATCGTGTATATCGAGTAAATGAATATATCTACCTGCAACACATCGGCCAAATGAAGACGGTGACCTACGCCATTGATGCCCTTAAAGTCGGCATTGCCGGAGAAGAGCTCATCGAGGCCCATCCTCTTCAAGGCGGCGGTCGCATTAACAACGGACCTGTGACTGAACTTGGGCACCTGCAGCTCCAAACCGTGTCGCGGTATCAGAACTTTGAGAAGCTTATTCCAGGCGCCGTCGCGGAACGCGCTTCTGACGAGGCGCTGCTCAAGACGGTCCAGGGTATCGCCGGGAGCCGTGTGACCCTGCTGACCCGGCAACACGAAGATGGTCGAGACCAATTTGTCGCTGCCTCCGAGAGCGACCGCCGTAGCGTCGATGCTGGGCTCGTAGCCAGCCAGGACACCCGATCGCCAAGTTGTAGCCGGGACCGGGACGAGTTTCCTTTGCCTGACGGCTGGCGAAACGGCAAAGTACAACTCGCCGTCCCTGCCGACGGAACTGGTCAGACTGCTGTTGCAATCGGTCTGGAAGACGTTGGCGGAGAGCGCTGCCAGGGGCGACCGGAGCGGTACCGTGTTCGTCTTGACGAAGTCCTTGATCCTGCCGCCGGTCTGCTTCCTGACCAGCAGATTCGTTCTCCTGCGCACGAGATCGCTGATGGTGGCGAAATTCACTTCGGTCACGAGGCCCTCATAGAACTGCTGAGCCTGCTCCTTGTAGAACGGCATGAGTTTCCGGACCTTCATCTTATCGGCGAACAGCTCGCGAACGAAGGCGGCGTTCGCGATGCCCTGACCACGAGCTAGACCCACCGCGTCGGTTATATTCTGGAAGACCAGGTGCGGGTTGAACGTGGCCACGTCGTCCAGGCCGAGCACCTCGTTCATCTGATCGGACGTCGGGCCGCGAGCGCCCAGGAAGATCATCGCCAGCAAACTGGTCATGCCGAACGGCGACAGCGCCAGCGACCTCGCGGTGCTCAGACCCTTATTGGTAGCCACCCAGAAATTGAAGGCCAACTCATTGCACAGCTTGGCGAAGTTTATGATGTCGGCGCTCGTGTGTCTTGTGGTGATGTCCAAGCCGATCGCGCTCTGCGACGCGTCCAGAGAAAGGAGAGAGTGCGTCGGGAACTGCTGCTGCTCTTGCTGATGCGCCGTCGCCTCGAGTCCTGGAGAACGAATGTGGGTGTTCTCATTCGAGTTGGAAGATGTCGACGACGACGACGACGACGATGTCTGACCGTGATTGATCGGTTTCCTCAGCGGCTTCGGCGGCTTCGGCGGCTTCGGAAGCTTCGACATGGTTGGCGGGACCTGCGGCGATATAAGCGTCCACTTTTCCTCCACGTTCACATCCGCGTCAGTCTTCGTCACGTCGGATTTTTCTGAAGGTTTGTAACCAACCGTAGGCCTCGACGTCTGACGAACCGGAACACTCGACGGCGTCGACGCTTGCAAGCGGATCACGTCCGGCTTCGGTGAATTCTCGGAATGTTTCAACGACGCGATCTTGCTCTCCGTGTTGTTGTTCGAATGTCCATCACTCTTTATTGACGGATTGACCGTTGACGCGATCTGCGCTGCATTCTGATTTAATGTACTATTGATAGAATTGTCAGGTCGGGAAATATCCCCCTTGTTCCCGCTTGCGTTATCCGTTGATTCTTGCGTTACAATCTTGATCGAGCTATCGGTATGTTCTTGGATCGATGGAGGAGAAGAACCATTATTATCATTATTTTTATTCTGCGTATTATCTTTGTCTTTGTAGGCAACTGTGCTAGTAACGCGATTTGGATTCTGTGAAAATGCAGAATCAGTAGAATTTCTGTTTGACACGATAGCACTAGACGTAACGCTCGAAACGGAAGAATCCGTTGTAAGATTGCTATATGCGTGTAAGTTGTACAATGCAGTAGTAAAATTATTAATGAAGTGAATCGCTACGGGCTTCTTCGTTGCTGGTAAAATATCCGCGAACGAACCATTCTTTTCGCCTAACGTCTCTATTTTCGAGCTGCTCTCCGCGTGACCCGAGTTTCCGGTGTCGGTCACGACTTTCACGGATAATTGAGACGATCCTGGACTTAGGTCCGTCCTCACAATGGGCGCTTCTGTCGTTTTTACCTTCTCCTTGATCTCCGATTTCTTCTGGCTGTTGCTTGTACCAAGCGCTGTTTTATTGATGCTTGGCGATCGGATACCGGCGATCGTTGCTGTTGTCTGCTCAGGATTTACGGTAACGATTCCCAGAGTCGCGCTCTGCCCAATACTGTCGTCCTTTGAGTCATCATTGACATTTGTGAGCTTATTCGCCGGAGATGATAAAGGCGCTTTCGTAGAATCGTCGATTCTCTCGTTATTACCCGATAATTTAGCCGGTTCTAAAGTATCATTCGACTCTTTCGTCTGCGTTAATGCGCCGTGAATCAATGTACCGTTTCGAGCTGGGTCCGTTAATGATTCTTGCGTCGGTTGCGTAACGTTTCTTTCCTTCGGATCGTTTAGTTTAAGTCCCTCGTACATTTTTGTGACATTTTCGATAGATTCTTGGGTGAGCTTCGTGTGCTCGTCTAATGTGTTCTTAACCGTCTGACCGCTGTTAACTTTTTCGGTTGACGTGCTCGTTGCAAATCCCGCGATCAGGCCACTCGCTAAGCCGCTCGCTACGAAATTCGACGCGTTGTTGGGTAAATCGATCGGCTCGATCGCGGGGATGCTGGACGGCAGCGGCGCGATGCTCAATACTTGAGCGATCGCGGACATCGGATCGCTCAAATTCAAGCTCGCGAGAGTGTTGTCGAAGTACTCATTGGTTGTCATAGGCTTATTCGAAGGTAGGCTCGTGACTGTCGCTTGCGTTTTGGTTGCATCAGGTGTTGTCGAAGTAGAAGTCTTTTCGGACGGTGCGATCCTCTCGACGGTGCTCTCAGGAGTCGCGGGACTCTCGGTCCGATCCGCCGGCGAAGCTGCGACCGTAACGTGAGTCTTTTCGAGTTGCAGCTGCATAGTTGAAGGTGCTATTAATCCCGAAATCGTGGCACCGGTCGTTTTGAGTCCAGCTGGCGTCGTGGCTAAATTATTGGTCGCCACTCTATTACTCGTCGCGCCGAGCTTAGTCGAAGCTGTCGTCGCGGTAATCCGGGAGTTCGCGGAAACGCCGGTCGTGCTAGATTCTCCATCCACCGCGTTGAGGGGCCGATAGCTGACGGAATAGTCAATGAGCTCGGGAGTTGTGTCTCGCGACGGAATTTCTGTAGTAACAGTTATGTAGGTTTGCGTACTAACGACGGGTCGGGCATCCGCCTCATTCGCGCCGTGGGTCATCGCGGTATTTACGATTGCGGTCTGGCTCGCCTCGGATACGTTACGCCTCTGATCGTAATTAATATTCACGATTGGTATCTCCGGCCGTCCGTTCGACGGGGACGACAGCGGCAAGACAGGCGGTTTCACTTCCGAAACTTGATTTATTACACTCGAGAAGGAATCGATTAATTGCGTAGGTAACGGTTCCATCGGCAGCTTGGAGGATAGAACGCCGCTCGGCCGGGGATTAAGATAATTCCCGCCGTGTGTCGGCATAACCGAGCTCGATGGCTCTTTCGTAACTGTTGAGAAACCATCGTCGAGATAATGATCCGAGATGAACGCGTGCGTCGACGTTGGGACGGTCGGGGCCTTGATTCTCGTAACAGATGCGAGCGTAGACGGCGAGCGCGGCGTGGTTTCGTTAGACGCCTCCTCGGGTCTCGGAGATGCCTGAGAAATTGGCACCGCGGTGGCGAGGGTATCGGTTTGTGGGATTATTTTGTCATTGTGCGTCCCGCTCGCCTGGGATCCTTTCGTAACGCCAGACTCGCCAGATATCTTCGTATTGTTCTTGCTCTGCACGAGAACGTAACTCGTGCTCGAGAGAGAGATCTTGTCGGTTGCGCTCATCGATTCGCTGGACCCACCGGGTCTTGCGGTCCCCTTCGTAATGGAGGAATAGGTCGACAAGCCGGGCGTGGTCATCGAATAGGTCGCCGAGATTCCCATCCCTTGGCCTATCTTGTTACTTGCGGTCGTTTGCTTCGTGATACTTATAGGGTACATGTCTAGGCTCGTCAGCTGCGGGAACGTCGTAACCTCGGGTACTTCCGACAGGGTCAATTCGACATATTGTTCCGTCTGGCTCTCCTCGGTCCGAGCAGGCAGCTGAGTGATCGCCGAACTCGCGGCGCTGGTACCGGCTGTAGACGGCTCGGTCTCGCCTCCCTTGATCCCGACGACGCTTTCGACCGGAATCACGCTGACTATCTGGTAGACGGGGCTCTCGGTAACATCGGATTGCAACGTGGACAGCTTCTGCTCCGTCAGGGTGATGACCGGGACCGGGATCATCGGTTTCTCCGTCGCCGCTGTTTGTTGCGAGTGATGGCCGTGCTGAGGTTTTCCCTGCACGTTGTTGGTGAAGCCGGCGTACGCGTTCGTCTGAACGTCCGACGTTGCCGGTCTCTTTGTCGGATGTTTCGACGTCGACTCGACCTCCGTCTTTTCCGCCGTGATCTTGTGCGACAATTGGCCGGACTCGCTGATCGGCGGGATCGCGTCCGTCTCGCCGGATAGAATCGAAGGTAGGATGTTGCTCCATTCGACGTTGGCGTGTTCCGGTATCTTCGGTATCATACCCGTTAAAGTGGTCGGTGGCTTATCGAGTGCGCTCTTCAGCACGTTCTGTACCTTTTGTACCACATCCATGACCTAAAATGCGACGGATGGAATGTGTTAAATCCGTAAACGGAGAGGCGTGACAGCTCCGTTAGCTCCTACCTCGTTCTTGTTCACTTCATTCCTATCTAAATATAATAATCTAATATTTTTAGAGAAAACTGTACAAGCGATACTAGATACAGAATAGTTGATGAAATAATACGCTTGCAATACGTAATTTGTTATATTCTGCCTTAGAATTAATTAATTATAAAAAAGCTATTATTTATTTATATAAAGCTATTTGTTTTGTTAATTATGTAAATGTTTTGAATTTGATGGCTTTAATTCGATTTATTCGTCAAAAGTAGATATAGCATAACAATTTCATCATTTACTATCATTTATTTTTAATAATAATCAAAGTTTCCAATTTTGAACATAATAAGTAACATCCTTTATTTTTATTAGTCGCGTTATTAGCCATCTATGGTTACGAGACGAGAGACAAAAGACGCGAGAGAAGTGACGGTGAACCGACCTTTTTGCCGCCTGTCAGGACATCGTCCGCTTTTTGAGGCTCCTGCCTGTCCATCGTGACGTGATCCTCCCCACCTGCTGCGATGAGACCTTGAATTTCCTGAGCGGTCATCTGCCGCGTAATCATATCGCCCTTGTCGTCGTAAGTATAAAACTGAAACTTGTCGGGCCGCAAAAGTCCGGCCGGGGAAGCGACCAGTTTGTGGCTGGACTGCGTCTCGTTTTTGCCGTTTGGAGGATGATGCGCGCGTCCATCGTGGTCCTGACGGATAATCGTTGAAGTGGCCACGCTGTAAAACGCACGAAGCCACGTCCAGAATATACATCGCAGCCACTGTTAAATCCTAATCTAGGAATATAGGAATTGAACGCGTCACGTAACGTAATTAATCGCGATGTTACGTGCGAAGGCAGACAAAGTGTATTCGTTCGTTTCTCACGTGGAGATCCTCCGCATTCGCAGCCTCCGGCTTGTTTTGCGGAATTCAATTTTTTTCGACCCGATAAAGAGTTACGACATCGAGACGGTGGTATCAGCGAGGAATCTACATCGAACCGATAAGAACGGAGTTCAATGCGGGCACGCGATTTCCTTAATTAGCCCGCTCGTTAAGATCGGAGGACCGGCTGGCAGTTTGAGAACTAAGCCGCGATATCTCTAATAATAATAGGAGACAACAGTGCTTTTCAATCTTCAATCTTTCTCGTCTTCCGCATTCTCCGTCCTGTCTTTCCCACACGAGGCGCGATTTCTATCTGAACCCACTGTTCGTATTATCTCATGTCTTCAAGCTCGTAACGCGTTAATGGAATCTTGTTGATTACATTGACGCATTGTTGTTACGCGCGCGCTGCTCTAAATCTACATTTACCGTACATTTACATACATTTAACGCACGCGCGATGCGCAATTTACACAAAAGTTAATTGGGACCTCGGGGATTCCCGCGTGATACTGACCTAGGATCGAACGTGTTCGCAGACACGTGCGAATGTTCGCTGTGAGCGGGTAGGGCCGCGCCTAACTGCAGGCTCGTCCAAGATAAGATTAGTGCCGGCAATAGCCAGCACAATTGCCGCGACAACATGATAATTCTCGATTCTCTGAAAACGGAAAGACATTCCAAGATTGATGAGATCGTAATTGCATTTATTTCGTTCTTGTTTTTTGTACTTGATTTTGTCTACTCAAAACCTTTAAAGCAGAATAAAACTTATCGAAAGATAATCTTTGATAAAGAAACTTCGTCGAGAAAGAAAAAGAAAAGTAATTCTAAAGGAAATAAAATATTTGCTGCGATAACATGATAATCTTAATTCTCTAAAAACGGGAAGACATTCCAAAGTTGAGGATTATAGTTGCATTTTCACATACTGCTCTCATTTTCTGACTTTTTCTTGTATTCAGAAACGCTCTTTTAATATCAGAGTCCTTAAAATAAAATACTTAATGAAAGATGATCTCTGATAAATCGTAGAAAGAGAAAAAGAAGAATGAATATAAAAAAAATACTTAAAATGTTTGGTGCGACAACATGATAATTTTCGATTATCTAAAAACGAAAAAACGTACTGAGGTAGAGAATTGTAATTACATTTTCACATATTGCTCTCCTTTTCTGACTTTTTCTTGTATTTAAAAACAATATTTTAATATCAAAACCATTAAAATGGAACACTTAATGAAAGATAATCTTTGGTAGATCGCGGAGAGAGAAAAAGAAGAGTGAATTTAAAGGAAATAAAATGTTTGCGACAACATGATAATCTCGATTCTCTGAAAACGAAAAAACATTTCGAGATTGAGGATCTTAGTTGTATTATCACTTTCGTTTTCTGACTTTCTCTAAAAACTTTTAATATCAAAACTCTTAAAATAAAACACCTATCGAAAGAGATGATCTTTGATAAATCGCGGAGAGAGAAAAAGAAGAGTGAATCTAAAGGCAATAAAATGTTTGCTTACCACGAGAGACTCGTACACGTAGACGAGGTAGCCGAATAACGCGACACGATAGCGTGAGAAGAAAAAGAAACGTGGAGGGAAGGAAAGAGAGATAGGTCACCGAACCTTGCAATTTCTTGCTGGTTGTTGTTACACATCGGCAACCGGTTTTTCGTCGCCCAATTAGCCTTCAGCGCCTCGCGTTGAAACCTAAATCTAAAAGGGGATGACCGCGTCGCGCGCGATTAGAGATCACCATGTTTACGAGATGAGATAATCACCGGGGGAAAAAACCCGGGCGCGTGTCTAATCGTTCTCTCTTTCCTTCCCTTCCCGCGAACCTTCGGTTCAAAATACGCGTAACGAAAGGAAATCGCATCGAGCGATTCCGTAGGTTGTTGCACACTCACACTTTGCAGGCGAGGATGGACTCCCTGGAAATGTCATTTAATCCCTTCGACAGGCGAATCCCACGTTCAATAACTCTCTAGGTGATTAAAGCTGCTCGGTGCACCACCGACGCGACAGCCAGCGAACTCGCGATAAGAAAGGGAAAAAAAGGACGTCGGGGGGCCGAGTATCCTCGGCGGTGCCCTCGGTGCCCGATTCCCTGGCGCGCGCGAGACGCGCTGGTCTATCCCTTTTTTTCCCCCTTTTCCACTCCTCCGCGCGTCGGTCTTCTTCTCTGTCTCCGTCTCTCTCTCTCGCCCCCTGCTTCCCTTCCTCCCTTCTTCGTTAAGGGATCAAGGACGTTTAGCAGTTGAGACTATTTTGCGGTCGACCTTGCTGTCAGACTCGCCGGTGTAGCGACCTCGGCGATGATTACGGAGCACGTTCCGCGAAACTCCTCCCTTTTCTTTTCCGCAGGGGCCCTTTCTCGCGTACTACTACTCCGGCTCCCCCTTTCGTATATCCGCTCCGCGCTCGCGCTCGCGCTTGACACGACTCCGGGCGGCCCTCTTCCTCTACGCCGCTTCGGTCCGCTCCGCTCTTCTTCTTCTGCCGTCTTGTACCCTGGATAAACACGTACTGCAAGGTAGGATCCTTGGCTGGTACGAGCGCAGCGGGACAAGAGACAGAGGAGATACGGAGAAGGGGGAGACCGTTCCTGGAGGGTAAGACAGAGAAAGGACTCGGCCTCTCTCAGGCTCTCTCGCGAGAGAGACGTCGTCGTCGGAGCGGACGGAGCGGATTACGCGGAAACAGGTGACCGCGCGTGTGCACGTACATACGCGCGCGTTCTTTCCGCCGTGTGCGGATCGCCTGCGACTACGAGGGTACAATGGAGCCAATTAGAGCTAGACTTGGCCATTAAAATTTTCATCGCGAGATTGGATCGCAGCGATTTTACCCTCGAGTGTCCTCTCCCCCCACCTTGAATTTCGCCATTCAAAATTCGTTATCGCGACAAATCGCGCTCGGGAATCGCAGGAGGGGCGGGAGAGGGGCCGCAAGTAATTTTTCTCAAACGACAAACGTACACGTGTAAGCCAGGCCGGTAGATTCACGCCGATTAACGGTACATCGACCGAATGAGTCGCGAGTACGTGACGTATGAAATTGTGAAAGAACTGGCGACGCGGGGGTCAAGGAGCGTCGCGAAAACGTCGGATTTCGGAGACGAGAAGGGAGGGAAAAAGGTCTTTCTCGCAGATGAGATTCGCGCCGACGTTGAATTGCACATCTCGGCACGCTCGATCGTACCTTTCGCAATCGACTCGCGCGCGACTCATTCTTTACGCGGCTCATTCATGAGCGAATCAATCGGCGTCCGGCGTGCCGGAATAAATTTCGGCGTGTCTCATCAGGACGGGTGGTCCCCCAAATAGAAATCATAAAGATGTCAAAACGATTCCAGAACGTCGTTATTATGTCATTTTATCGCTGCTTCATCGTTATTTTGGTATCAATATAACATTATTTTTATTCTATTTGAGCAATTCCCGTTTGTCGTTTCCCTGAGGGGGAGAAAGAAAGCTCGTCATGGGGCAACGATGAAATTTCTTTTCCTCAGACTTCTCAAGTAAAATAGGAAATCACAATAAATAATTTCGATCAACATCAAAGTGGCGTCAAAATGACGAGAGAATATGATTACAAAATTCATCTTTCAATTATAATTTCATCATTTTTTTGTTATTTTGACATCTTTTGAGACCACTTTGACATTATCTTTCTGTTCTACCCGGCTCCCGGAGACTTCAGAGTCGAGCGAGGCGAAACCGCGAGAGGAACGTCGGATTTAGGCGCCGACGGCGCGATCGCGACGAGACGGACGGGCTCGCGAGAGAAACCCGTTTTCTCGCTCGTTCGCACGCCAGAGCCTACGTCTGCCCGGTGTTTTCTGTGAACGTCGAACACGCGCGGGTTAATAAACAGCCGTCCCACTTGCACGACTGTCCATCCGTAACCCACTGTTTACCAAGACAACGGTACCGCGCCAGGCCGCGCCGGATTAAGGTTTATCCAACGGTTTACCTATCGACAAATTTGACGTCGCGGACCGTCGCGGCGAGGAGGGCAAGAGCCCCCCTCTGAGGAGGAGCGGCACGGGAAAGGGGAACGCGAGAACGAATCCGCGGCTCTTCGCAACCCGACCTATTTCCCCGACCCCGACGATCTCGCGTCACCCCGCTCCCCAGCGATCATAATTCACGAGTGAATCGACATTGAGCTCGTCCCAAAATTTCATTTCTCCAGATCACCAAGGGATTTTTTTTTCATGCGACGTTCGGTTCTCGTTGCAATCTCGACGTCGGGGAACGTATCTCCCTTCGGCGCGTCCGCGAACACGATAACGATCGGGACGTAGAGAGGGAAAAAACAGAGAGAGAAAGAGAAAGAGGGAGAGGGGAAGAAAAAAAAAAGAAACGCAAGTTCGCCAGTGCACCTACGAGAAATTCTCAGGTGCGTGAGAGATTCCCCGGCAGAGGTGTCACGCTCGGCTGAGCTAACACGACATTCCAGATTACGTAGCCTGGAATCGTTCCTGCGAAGGGAGCATCGTCCTGAGACCAACGGTTGGCGTAACGCCGTTTTCTCCGAACGATTTGGCGAATAATCGGCCGTCACAATGGGGAGCCTTAATCGATGCGTAAAGGCGACGCGGGAGGTCGGAGATTCTTAAAATCGCCGACGTGCGATCGTACTCCGTTTTACATTCGATCGGTGCGACTTCGGAGAATCAGAGGGCTCCTGGCGGTACTTTGCGGCTGGTATCTTCCCGGGTAGAGCAGAAAGTCACGATAACGTCAAAGTAACATCAAATGATGTCAAAAAAAAAAAAGATCAAATTATAATTAAAATATGAATTTTTGTAGTCATATTCTCGTCATTTTTACACTTTGGACCGGTTTTTCCAACTTCTTGGTAAGTTAACTAATAATTAAATTATACGTCTGAACTTGTCTAATTTGAAGATAAAATAAAGACAGACTTATAATTTAATTATTAGTTACCAAGAAGTTAGAAAAACCAGCCTTTAGACATATATATATATATATATATATACACACTGTTAAACTCGTAGTGTCAAATTATACTCAATTTAAGTCATTTTTTATTATTCCATAGGTCGCCACCGCTCCTACTCAATATTTCATTAATTTTGACTAAAAGGAAGGTAAAATTTTGACAACATGAAAGTTAAATTAGATAAATTATAGATCCCGTTCTTTTTTACTCAGTATGTCGCTAATTGTATCTCATTGTTTCAGTCAAATTAATGGAATATTGAGTAGGAGAAGTGGCAACCCATAGGAATTTACATGGGTATTATCATAACTTCTTGTTCTACTTGGGTCATCTTCTACGGCCGTCAATGCCGCTGATCTCGCGATGTCGCGTGGTATCTTCTTTCGAGCGGGAGGCTGCGAATAATCGAGAAGAGACGGGTCCGAGACGGGACAGACGGCTTCGCGCGCGTCTCACGCGATACCCCGCCGGCCGGCGCGGCGGCGTCGAGTCGGCGCGTGAAAACCTGAGAAATATGCTCCTCGATGTGTGTATACCGGAATGTACCACTTTTCGACACATAACAGTAGTATATGCGCGGCACGGTATAGAGACACCGTGGTCTCTCTCTCTCTCTTTCGCTCTCTCTCTCTCTCTTTCTCTCGCAGAAATATACGCGAGAGACATAACGGTCCTCTCCTCGCCTCCTTTATACCCGATCGTGTTACGAATACATACACGCTGTACGCGCCTCCGAAATCTGATTTAGTTACGCGCCCGGGATACAAAGGGGGCAAGGCTGAGGAGGAGAAAGGACGAAAAAAACGGGAAGGAGAGAACGGCGCTTTCGACGGGTCTATTCGCCGCTCGCGAATTCGACACACGTGTGCCCCCGGCCGTTTGCGCGCCGTTTGCACGCCGTTCGCGTGCATGTCCCCGTGAGCGAGGCGACTACGAGCCGACCGAGATCATCCGGAATACCAGGCAACGAGGTCATCCTGTAAGGATAAACCGAGTCCCGGTTCGGTTCGCGCTCACGGGGAGGAGAAGCGCCGAGACGTTCGGTCTCGCGTTCCCCACACTCGTCTCGGCCGTGTGAATCCTCGTCCGACGACGAAGGAGACGGAGATCGCGGCTCCTCGCCTAGAGCGAACGCCGATTAACGTAATCGGCGATTAATTCGGCCGATAAAATTAATTGCCGATTAAGATGAGGAAAATTTCCGACTCGGCGAATCGCTGCCTCTAATTTGTCGATCCTTCATCCCGTGCGTCAAGTAACAAAAAATTGATAATTTTATTCTGCATTATTTAACGAAATAATAGGTATTACTTAGTCGAGTTAATCACCGATCAAGTTGGTCGGAGCTTGGTCCGATCAGAGTTACTCTAGAGGCGACTCCGATCGAGCCCCAATTACCTCGATCGGCGATCAAACCGAATCGAAGGCGACCTTAACTGCGGATACAGGAGCGTGACGCATCACATCGCGGCATGACGATGGAGAACGATGACAGAAAGGCAGACGAAATAGAAATGTTGCGGGAGACCCGATTTGTCACCGGAAGTAGATACGAGGGAACGTGGGACGCGCTCGACATGACGGGCATCGGCAGATATATCACGCCTTACAGTTAGTTAATTTCGGCTAGTTTCAAGATCTAACGTTTCTCAAGCGCACGAATTGGGATCTCTACACACAGAAAAATATCATTCTATAGACGAGGAAAGCGATTGCTTACTTTATTTTATTTTAAGTATAGTTTTCTTTAGCAAAGAATATTTTCTTAATAATGGTTTAAGATCACAAGTCCAGAATATGTTTTAAATAAATGTGCTGTTTATGATGACTTTATGGCAGATTTACAAATTTATAAGCTTATTAAATATTTAGAACAAGTATATTTACTCGTAAATAGTACATATTTTTCTGTGTGTAGAATCATGTAAGGTCACCCCGACATTAATTAGCGCTTATTCTGTTCTGGTCCGTCAGAAGTTGTATTAGAGGGAGAATTCCGGGATGGTATGCTTCATGGTCGCGGAAGTATGTATTGGCCACGTGGACAAAGAATGGATGGTACCTGGGTTCGTGGAAAAATGGTGCAAAGACGTTACACGTTTGCAGACGGTTTAACATATAAAGAAAATGGATGGGGTTATTGCAAATTTCCCGATAGGCGGTTAGCCAGTTTTTAGTGCCTAAACGAGACTTTATTCTCGCATATTCGTGAATCGTAAAAATATTTCAGATTTTATAAGTGCATAGTGAACGGACTGAGACCAGCCGGAGAGGTATTGAAAACTAACGATCAACCCACTAAGATTATTCCTCCGTTCTGCTACGATACCGGTGCTGGGATATTTGACCCAGATAGCAATTGCGTAACGTCGTACCGTAATTGGCAAAAAGTAAAAATGCATCTTGAGATAAAGATTTAAATGATATATGTATACCTATATATTTATTTTTGTGAGATAAGTAATGAGAGAGGATAATGTATTTAAACTTGATAAATTATAAAACAAAGATAGTCAAAATTCCAACGGAGATAGAAAGTGCATGGATAACGAAAAATTGCCGAAAAGGCTGGTCAGAGCCGACTGGTCATCAGGAATGGTTACGCGAATATTGGCAATCGGGAGCGGCGGATTTTGCAACGTTATCGCATGTCTCGCAAGACGACGAAGCGGAAAATTGGTGGCAAAGGTATATCGGCATAAAATTCTAGCTAGTAGTTACACACACACACACACACACACACACATTTAAAACAAGAGTAAAATTTCACATAAACATAGACTTTATTTTTCTTCTTTATATGCATTACAATGAATTAAATAAAATGTTCAAAAAGTGCTTACCAAAAGTGCTCTATATATATATACATATATATATATATATATATATATATATATAAGATAAAATTACATAAATACAAATATTTTAAAAACTACAATTTAATATAAAATAATATAATAATGATATATTTAATGAATTTAATGAAATATCATAATCTCAATTTTTATTCTAATTACATTGTTTAAGATTGACAAAATTTGCCAGATACTCGTCTATTGACATGGATGAAGCACAATTAAAAGCACGCTTAAAAGAACGATTAAAAAATTATAGAAGAATTGTCGATATTCAAGATTCAGCAATAAAATTGCTACAATAAGTAAAAGTAACGTATATATAAAATTTCATAGAATATATATAAAATGATGTAACCATTACTTGTGTGTTAAAAAGATACTTATATTAAATACATATTTGCAAAATTTAATACCTTAAAAATATATATTATATAATGTACTCGTTTACACTTTTCGATACATGTTGAAAGCATGGAACGCATTTTCTAACTAATAACGAGTTCTTTCTCTTCGGTCACAACTGTCGGCGCATCTGTTCTTCGTTGTATATTGAACAATACAGAAAGCTTTAGTGGTACACACGTGTCCACTGTGCAAGCCATTATGTTTAATGTGACACGCAATTGACTGCGTGTCTCTTCCTTGGGAAGTTTCACCGATATAGGAGTCGAAAGTCTACCCGTCAAAGATTTCGCCGTCCACGTATTTGCAGGTAAAGACACCTGCCATTCTTGCGGTGCGTCTGCATTTAATTTCAAATCGTTCGTAAATACGATATTAAATGAAACATTTAGGTCACCACCGCATGTATTCACTGCTGTATCGAAAGCAAACACATTATCGGAATTTCTATTCGAATCGCGTCTATATGTGACAGTCATCTGAAAAATAAAATTAAAGAAATTTATGCTACTATTTTATACGGTTTCCCGTGGAAAGTATTTTAAAATAATAATTTTGATGAAAATAAAATTTATAAATTTATATAATTTATAATTTGTAAAGTTATATTTTTATACCTAATAAAACAAAGTCCTTATTTTTTGAAAGATTTAAAAATTAGAGATATACTTACAGTTGAAATCTTTTCGTTTTTCAGATCAATAATCTTAATAGCATGATTATTTGTATCTGCTACGTAAAGAATATTACCGTCTGGACTGACAGCAAGGCCACTTGGTTCATTGAACTAAAAAGTTATTTTAACAAAGTTAGTTTATGCAAAGCATTGTTTAAATTGTTATCTCTTTAAAAATACAATATAAAACTTACGGTAAATGCACGATCGGGTTTTCCGTTGCCAAATAATGTCTTGCAATGCCCCGTCGCAGTATCTATGCTTTTAATTTTATGATTGTAAGTATCAGCGACATAAATTTGTTTATCTAAATGATTCCATGTTACTCCCAATGGATGTTGAAGTTTAGCAGAATATCCTTTTCCGTCTACATCTCCAAAAGCATGCAAGTTCTGCAATGCAAGTTAAATTTAAAAATTCTACTGAGATAAATATTATCGTTTTGGTTCTTCGAATTTAAACGGAAGCTGAGGCTTGTGTTCACATACTGAACGAACTGACTAATATTATTTTATTTACAATATACAAACGTAAACTGATAAAAGACAAACCGCTGGATTTTTATCTCCTCCACAAACGGCAGATACTTGACCGCTATCCAAATGCAACTGTCTGATAGCACTGCTTTCGCTGTCCGCAAAAAACGCAACTTTACGTTCCTGAACGATCACGATACCAGAGGGTTGTGCTAGTCCCGCCGAATGAGGATAACTGTTGTTGCGATTTTCCTCTCGGCCACTCCCGACGATAGCAGCGCATGTGCCTGCCGGATATTTTCTAAAATATGGAGAGATTTCAAAATATTGAGAACGCCAGTTTCCTTAATAAATCTTAATTAATTTCTAAACAGAAGTAAAGCTCCATTTACTTGATCTACATTTTCTTTATCTGAACTACAAAAAATCGAAATTAATTATTAAATGTTCAAAAATCATATTTAAAAATATAACATGAATAAGACGTATTAAATACGTAAATAATGTCTCACTTTTCCTTCCACCAAATTGTATCTTCTAAAAACAGTGCCCAGATCTGATGAGTGCCCGCTATGGCGATTAACAAGACGGGCACCATGGTACCTTTATACTCGTGATGATAAATTGCCACGTCCCAAGGGGATGATAAAGCTTGATCGGTGCCGTGTTCTCCACCGTTTCGATCGTGACCTTGTGAACCAGTACCGGCTATGGTGGATACAGTTTTTTCAGTTAGGTCTATCTAAAACAAGATTAACATCGGAAATAGATATAGCAAATCAACTTTGTTTGTAGATTAAAATAATAATTAAAAATGTTTTCTTACTTTCCTAATAGCGTGATTATTATTATCCGCAACGTAGATTATATTATTAAGCATACAGACTCCCTGAGGTGAATTAAATCTAGCATTTTTGAAATTGCCATCTTTAAAACCCTGGCTGGATCCTCCTATAACGTGTTCCACTCTTCCGTGTTCATTTGTAATCACAATTCTATTGTTACCACTATCAGATATGATTAGGTTGGTCCCTTCCAACTGAAAAACTGCTAGTTTGCCGGGGAACAACAGACCATCCTTAGAAGATGGTAAAAGATGATGCGCTGGCTTCAGCGGAAGATCATGATTCGATATTTGATTTAAAGATTTGAAATATGCTATCGCCACTTTTGTATATAATAATATTTCATCCTTGTGATCTTCACCCACAAAAACAGCCAGCGGTTGTCCACTAGGCCCTGAAATAAATTTAGACACAGCTGTGACAACAGCAGATTTCTGCAAATAGCATAATTATAAATTACGTGACTATTAGAAAAAAAGGCAAAAGTTTGTAGATTGTTTCATACCTAACATGATCAAACTAGGCCAACACGTTATTCCCATATCAGCCCACATTCTTAACGTTACGTCATTTACTACAGGATGCATGATATTATATCTCTGTACAGCGGATAAAACATTCTTCGAACTGCGCTCGTTTGTAAATTTTGCGCTGTGAACTCCGATCTAAACGGAAAAGTTATTAGTCATTATATACAATCTTATCTATCTTTTGTAACAGAATGTTATACTCACTACCACGAGACCATCCTTTACAGAAACTTTCTTCTCAACCTCTTCCAGCTCAGCCAAAACATGCATGCAATTGATGCAGCAATAAGTAAAAAAGTCCAAAAGCACGATTTTACCCTTTAAATGCTGCGCTAATGACAATCCCTCCGACACGTTAAACCATTCCAAGCCTGTGTGTAACATATAAATTAATTGAAAATTACAACAATAATGATTATTAGACATTTTTCTGCAGATAATTTATTTCTAATTTTTGAAATATTAAAAATTCACAAGGCAATAGTTACTAGATTTTTTTGTAATAGATAATGATCTATTTGTTTCTAATCAGCTGTTTGCAAAGTGAAATTTAAAGAAAAATGCAGGGAACGCTCTTTGTGCAATCCGAGCAGCCAGTAAACACCAACCAATAGTAACACTGCATCAATATTATAATTTCCTTAACAATTTCATAATTTTTACATATATTTTATAATTTACTCAACAAGGTAATTACTGTGTGCACAATATGTTTAGATTTATATTATTGAGTGGGAAATTATTCTAGTAATATTGCAGTATTATAATATTCCATGCTGTAAGAATTTTGATGGAATGTTCTGAGTTGACTGGCTAAGATATTGATGCAATGTTATCATCAGTTGGGGTTTACTGAGATATCTTTCGGGTACCTTTCGGGAAATCGTGAGCCTCTCCACTGTTTTCAAAACGCTTAATATGCTTCAGGACCAGCGTTTCTTTTTCCCTCCGTTCTGTCAAATCGTCCAAGTGGCAGCGCATCTGAATGCAGACCTGCGTCAGCTCCTCCACTGTCTCCTGGGTGTTCATTTTCTCGTTTACGAGTCCGCACATCAGCCTGTAAAATCTAATCGTCTAAAATCAAAGAAAACTCCTCGAGCGATCACAAATTACAGAAGAGCTTGCAACGTCAATTTAGAGAGTCACTTTCTCTCTATCTCTTTCTGAAAGCAACTGACGTGTTCCGTATAAATTAAGGCTGCGTCTCAATATTCGCTGCAGCACTGCAAAACTATAGTTTATGTCACGTAGATGAATCATTCACTGCCAGTATTGAAAAACTATAATTTACGTGACATAAACTATAATTTTGCAGTGGTGCACGTGAATCACGCTGAATCTCGAAACGCAGCCTTAGATTGACACTGAATGACGCTAGCGATCTTGAAGGAAAAGAATCGACGAGGGTGGGAGGGAATGCGATTAGCTCACTTACGTTTCCTCGTGTCATCCAAGTCCGATTAAAGCATCATTATCTGTTGTCACTTTAATGTAATCATTATCGATCGCAATGCGAGAAGCGATCTACGTAGGCTTGGAGTCAAGGTGAATGAAGCTCTATCCACGTTGCTTCCCGCACGTGGTCACCGACTGACTGACTGACAGACACGAGCTCCGTGCCGCGAACACCGACTCTGACGTGAGACCTTGTATTTGCTTTTTGCGAAACGACGGTTATGGCAAGCGTAAAACCGAATGACCAATTGGACTGGGTGAAGGTACGGGAAGAACTCAACAGCAATTACATCACCGAGACGATATGGCAGAAGGCGAAACGGAAAACGAAGGAGAATCCGCTCGTGCCGATAGGTAAACCTAACCTATGTCCCGCGAGCCGAGGTAGAATTTCCCCGCAGGGGTGACTGATCCGTACAGTCATTTGGATTTAGCGAACCCACGGACCCGAGCTCTCAGTGCATTGTTGACATTCACGTACATTTGTTCATCATATACACGCTTGTTTCTGAGAAAAAAATGACCATAAATGCAAGATAATTGAAGAATAAAAGGGTTTGAAAATGAGATGAGAAATAAGTTAGGAAAAGGAGTGTTTAAAATAATCAAAAGATAGAAATATTGATTGACGGCATGTTAAACATTTCAAAAAATCCTGCCCAGATAGAATTTGTCATCGAAATCCTGTAATGGAAAACTACAAAAATGCAATTTGGGAAAGAAGACAAGGAATAAGAAAAATTAAACCCCTACAAAAATTCTGTATAAAAAGTCGCATTTATCACGTTTGTTTTTCATCGAAAACTGCTCAAAATACTATTTCTACATATTGAACAGATCTTTGATTACATGTCAGATTTAACAAATATTTGTCAATCGAAAGTTTAACTTAATTAATAAATTAACTTAATAGTTAATTGCTCGATGAAATTGTACAATGTCCATTTTTATTAATGCAGAGTAACATAATCTTAATTTAACTTTTTATCTTTTTAAGAATCAATTTTAAGAATTAGAAAAAAAATGAAAAGTTGAAAAATTAAACCAAAATTAATTAATCTACATTTGTAGAAATGGATATAAGTCATCGTTCTTAATCTAATATTTCTTTTCACATGTCGTATTACAAAATGATTCCTTGTAACGAAATATTGTAGATATTCCTTGACAAGTTAACTCTCAATTAAATTGTTTAGAGTTTGATTGAAATTATCTTTAATCCGACACTATTTTTCGCATGTTTGCATTTTTCAGGAGCGTTAGCGACCACAGCAGCCCTGACTGTTGGACTTATTAATTTTTACAAGGGCAAGGGGAAAATGCAACAGTATATGATGCGTGCTCGTGTTGGTGCTCAAGCGTTTACTATTGTTTGCATGGTTGTAGGATTTATCATGCTGCCCAAGTCGAATTGAAATTAATGGTATACTGATTTAAGTGCCATTAAATATCTGCTGTAGTATACGAGCTACTTCCGCTCAATATGTCTGATATGATGTAATATGAATAAATCTCTTTTTCTATGTAAGATAAATTATCTCAGTGTACATTAAAAAAATATATGTAATTAATATTTTTAATTATAAAAATATATTTAATTACAATTGTTAATACAAATCGTAAACAGATATTTTCATTAAAAATATTCTTAATTTCATCAAATCCATATAACGCATAAGAAAAATTTTAATAAATTCTGTTGTGAAATTACAGAAATTACAAGATTTGTTCAGATAAATATAAGTATATGATCATATATTATTATTACATTAAATATATATCGCATATATATATTTATATATAAATCTATATTAATATCTTCTTAAAGTCGTATTAAATATTGCAATGCTCCTATATATTTTCTAACAACTCATAAACGCATTATATGATAGAGCTGTCCTTGTACTTTTAGCGATATATAAAATTTCGCGTTATAAAAGTAGAAAAGGAAAAATGAAAAATCAATATCCTTTGTACTGTATAACTCTATCCAAAAAAAACTGTCTATACATATCGATCATCTCAATCGATACATATTACACTTTCAACTGAATTAAAATCTTCCCTGCAATAAGTCTCGTCGGTTAATATAGAATATATTAACTTTCTTAAAGCGAAAGAAATTATATTCAATCAAAATCCATCCATCTTTCAATTACCAATTGAACTGTTTAACATATATCAATCTCCAAGTTAAAAAATTCTAATATATTTATCTTCGCGCATCAATAATTCGGCATTTGTTGATTCTTCGGAAAGAATTATAAAATCGTTACGCCTTTTTATTACCAGAAGCTAAGTGTGGTTTTAAAGAAATGGCACCTTGTTTAAATACACCGCTGATACTCAACGAACGTGAACGTAAGCTTGTCAGGCTATTTGTAGAACTACAACTGCTTAGACTAGTACTAGGTGTGAGATCAAAGATCGTTTGTACAGTAGGTCTTGCGGATGTGTAATCCGATGGGATTGATTCTGCAATGAAAAAAAATATTAATTACCAAGTGTTCTACTTTTCGGAAGTGTCGTTTACCAAGTTTTATAACTTGGAGCTACATAATTTGTGCATTTACCTATTAAAGGTGTCTCATCGTACAAGGAGCCTTGTCTTTTATTACTGATAAAAGAATTTCTCGTACTTTCAATGCTAGATACCCTTTGAACAACTTCGACAGCATGTTTCCACCTCGAATGATCGCTAATGTGCGCGGATAAGAACCTCGACCATTTCTGAGCTTCTTCCTTTGATTCAAATTTAATCGACAACAATTTGTCCATACCATTGCCAGAATTATTTATTAAAAATTCTTTGCTGGAAGTTTTGGACGGGTGAATGAGTGTTCTCTACAAACAGATGGAAAAGTTATTTGAATAAAATAAAACAATTGTGTTAGAGCAGTTGCGTTTTAGGTATATGAAGATGCTAACTTTGTTAATAGGTATCATGTGTTCCGGATTTTGACCTTCTTCCACATGTTTCTTCGATTCCCACATTTTTATACAAAATCCTTGCAGACGTGCCCAATGATCCTGACCATTTGCTTTTACATTGCCCATGCACATTTCCTTGTTAATGCATTCTGGCTGTATCGCTAATCGACAGCAAAAGTGACCGAAAAGCGGTAAGGAGTGATATTTATTTTCTGAAGAAAAAAAATCATAACATAAGTACATATATTTCTCGAAATACATCAAATTTCTCGCTCAACTTACCAATGCTATTAATAACAAGGTCATGTGTATGAGTGTTATCGTCCGTATCGTCTAAGGTCAATTTTGCACGAGCTACCAAATCGAAGTGTGGTCCACTGAAAAAAAAAAGATATATTGAAACAAACAGTTGTGGGTGGAGACTCTATGTTAATTTACATGTTTATTAAGAAGAAACTCACGATTTAGCAGAGCCGAATTCATCACGAAGCGAAGCAGCGAGCTTCTTGCCGACAGTTTTCGAAATTGACGAGTGAATCGTTTTTTTAATTCTTCTCGGTGTACTGGCGATACTTAAGTCTTCCTGCAAAACGTGGCTATAGATTTCTAAGACTAACTCAAATTCGGCTGGCACATTATTACTGAAAACAAATACGAAAATTACAAGATCATTATCATATTCTTCGTAGGTGATTACGAACACTTTAACTTGTTTTTTTGCCTTAAAGTTTAGCATGAAAACAATATTAATCATTGGAACTTACAATATCAAGACATCGGGAAAACTGAGATCCGTTTGAGCTCTGTCAATGGGACACAGTAAGGAGGTATCGTGTATTTCTGTGCCCAATCGTGCCAAGCAGAATACGGCGAAACGACGGTGATCACCGCGATTCTTAAAGTGGTCGGAGTCTCTCCACATTAATGGTATCCTAAGATCCGAAATCGACAATTTGCCTGTACTTCCGGAAATGCTGAAAACATGCAATTATTGTTAGAACAAATGATACACGTTTAAATTTCTCTTCTCGTTATTTCTATAAGCACGTAAACGAACCATGATTGTTTAGCAGATTCGCGGCGGCGAGTTTGTAATTCCGCCATGTAAACCGACATCCTTTCGTTGGACGTAAGCAACGCTTTGGCGGCTTCCAAGCTCTGGGCGCGATGCTTCGCGGCTGCCAGAAGTCTTGCCGAACCTTCTCTCATTTTGATTTCCACCTCGATTTTTTGCTCGAGGTCATGTTCCTGCAACATGCATAATTCAAGCTTTTTAGCAATCGATTCGCGCATCGTTGACCGCAGAAATCTCGTCAGACTAATCATCGAATTTTAAACAGGGCTATTCGAAAATCTGCATACAATTGTAGGAAGCGTAATCTCACACCGGGTGCTGAATGTACAAGCGTAAACAGAAAAAGGAAAGAGCGGCCGATAGTTATGACCGAAGAAAAATCGAAGTGTCAGCGATAAAACGACTGGCTGGACAGCACGTGGCCCCATCACGCGTTCGTGGCATCGGGTTACATACCTAACGAAACGTCTTACACATTTTGCGGACGAATCGTTTTACTCATTTTACGAGTCTTTCTGAGATATCCATAGACCGACTTAAGTAAAACGTATAATTTTTAAACTCTGTAATTCCGAGCATATTCCGAACATATTTCAGAATCGTAAAGCTTTCAAATTGTACGATTTGTAAATAATAAATATATTATATACACACACATATATATTTATAAAATATATAAACAGCAACCTGGGAGAACGTGCTCTTCTCACTCCGTTTTTGAGATTTCGACATGTAAAAAGCGCAGTTTCGTCGTTTACGTAGCCGGTCGCGCACGATACGTGGGCCAGGTGAATGGAAATTCCACTTCCAAGGCAAGAAACAAACTTCGCGAAAGCGTAAATAAATCGGCGCGGCTCTCGCGACGCTGGTAGCAGAACGCAGAAACGGACTGAAATAACGACTCTTCGGGGAAGTGGGCGAATGCACGAGGGGGTGACGTTCACCTCGACAAATTGGCTCGCTTGTGCTCCTCCTTCCTACCCTCGGGAAACCACGCTACTAACATCACGGAATATCGATCCGTGCTCGCCGTTTTATAGCCGGCTTGCACGAGATCACGTTTGCCCCTACGAAACGCGCTCGAAAGAATCGTGCATCCATCCAAATTAATTTCTTCAATTTTTCCTTTCTCTTACATATTTAAATATAAATATTCTCTTAAGCATTAATATACATCTCTTACATAAAATACAGCTTCTTATATATTATGTAAGATAAATTAAATATCAGTTTCCTCTTTTGATCTCTCTAAATATCTCTCTCTCTCTTTTCTCTCTCTCTTTCTCTCTCTCTCTCTCTCTCTCTCTCTCTCTTCTCGCTTTTAGCACACGTCCGTTAATTTTCCGCGATGCCCGAATGCAGCGTATGATCCGAAAATAACGCACACATCAGTAAAATCAATAATGGAGAGATGATTCATTGCGCGCATCGAGCGATTTCGTATTCCGTTAACGTTACCGTGACACATCATTACGCCCGGCACGGTCCGCGCGACGCGGTCTACCAGGAATACACTCCACCGTATATTCCGCCGTCGGTTTCCAACCGGAATTTTGCAACGGCGCAAGAGTAACCGCGGCTACATTTAATCCCTGACCTCTGTCGCCAGTGCTGTAACGAGTCTTGATGAAACTCGTTGAAGCGCGCCGTGCGACAGATGAGTTCACGTAAATACATTGTAACACAATTCGCGCGACTTATTCCTACGTGTATGCGTGCGTATTATCCTCTCTCGACTTTTTCTCTCGCAAGATTTTTCCCTCGGATACGCGCCAGACACCTTATGCGTCGTCGATGTTAACAAAGCTTCATCAGCGCGAGACATTTCTCTCCTCTCGTCCTGCTTTGTAATCTCATCTCGGCTTCCTTCGATCCCCTTCGCTTCATTGTCCCTCATGTCCCTACGTGTTTCCCTCTCAATATCGCTTTCTCCCGCATCGCCGGCACTTTCCCGCCGGCTTGTCTGCCGAAAATAGTCGCCAGAAATCCAATACCCCGTGTGTGCAGTTGTGCCTGTAATGGTCACCGCACGCGACGCGCGTTCATCTTCCTTTCACGCGTGAATCTCCCGAAGGCGCAACAACTTCATAGCCTGACGTGCCCGCGACGAGTCGTAAAACCCACCGGGTATTAAGTCGCTGTGTCGAAATGAAATGGTATGAGAGAGAGAGAGAGAGACATATAGATAATAAACGTGAGTAATAAATATTTGATATATCACAGAGTTCTCGCCGAGAGACTTCATCGATTCGCCGTGAATCGCTGGCAAATACTCGGGATGCTATTCTCGAGTGAGATTTCAAATCCGTTTTAACATTTTGGTCATACGTACGTCCGACGTGACATCCACATGCGACATCTAAAAATACGAACAACCAACGCGGGGAAACGTTGGCAACCACTCACGTACAATAACACAACTCCCCTTCGCACGACGTTGACGTGAATTAAATCTTCAAGAGTGACTTCGACCAAGCACCGATCATCAACTTAATCGGCGACCGATTCAACCGGAAGAATTACTGTATAATTCGCTGTACCTAATCTAATCTTTTTTCTTGTGTATCAAGCAACAAAAAAATTAATATCCACCTTATCTATCCTTATGAGATACTTAGCTCTAGTTCTTGATAACTTGGCTGTTTAATTATAGTTCTAGTTCTTGATAACTTGACTGCTTAATTACATTAATTAATAATTGTAATAGTCGAAGTTATCCTTAGCGCTCACCTAAATTAATTAACATAATTCAAAAACAAAAGATGCATTATGTCGCATTTTCAGAAACACTTTCGAGTGAAATGATGAACAATTATTCAGAATTACAGAACGCAGTCGCGGTCCTACCTTCGAATTACGTGCGATCTGTCGAACATAATACAAATCCAAGTCTTGGAAGACGTCATTCTTCCCCGGTAAAGTCGGAGTCCTCGATCGCACTTGGATGTCCTCGGTGTTTACGACGTTGTACTCGACGTTGAGCCGGTCTCTCGATTTGTTCGCATTCCGCGGATTCAATATCGCCAAATGCGGGAAACAAGAGTTCATTTTTTCCCCTTCTTTTTTTTTTTTTCAGTACGTTGCTACTCGTCGTTCGAGCTGCGTGTCGACCTTCTGATCAAGTACTTCGAGACTATTCGAATCCCGATAACTTGCGAGCGAGACCGATGTCGAAGGCGCATTGTCGCACATCCAGTATCATGCTTTCGCCTCTACCAGAGACAACTTCATGCTCTCAGGTAACGAATTGTTGTACACGAATCAGTCTTGCGATTGGCTGGTTTGTACCTTGTTGGCTGATTGCTGGTTTCCACCTTGACCTGAGGTCTTAAACAAACACAAAAGGACAAAGAAGGTCGTCTTCCGCTTTTTCCTTCAAAAGATTCGAGTCAAGGTAGAGGAAGGGGACTCGCCTCTCCTTCGAAACTCTCCGCTTCTGCCGCTTCAGTAAGTACTCAAGCGTTCCTTAAACCTTAACTCTTAAATTTTGAGTAAAACGATGAAAAATTTTTCGTTGTCACGTTGTCCAAGGGCCTTCTGCCAGCTCGAGCTTTTCTCTCCTCACGAATGCGGAACGTGTACACGACGATCGCGTACGCTTAGATCCGATGCTTCGCCGTTAGCTACAAAATAAGCCGTGACGGCACTGTGCCTCCGCGCGGTACGACAAACAAGAGACAACGTTCTTGCCTCTCAACTCGCTCGCCTTCACCGCCAAATTTGCTCTTTCGCGGTTCCGGTGATGATCTACGCCCAATCACACGTCGTGATTCACCATTATCAAGTGAAACAAAAAATTGCGACGTCTTCCTCTTCCTGTCTCTCCTGTGGTTTCGCGGGTCGTCGTTGATCTTCCGAACAATAAGGATTACTTCGTGCCACGTGGGATCCAGAATTAAAGTGCGAAAAAGACGACAATCATCGGGACGTTGAAGATTTAGACGAAACCAGTTGCCGCACGACTAGATCGGACTAGAAACAGAGAGCGAGCGAGCGCGCACACGTAATTAGTCGAACGAAAATAATCTGCGAGAAACGTCGCGGAGGGAAAGAGAGCCCGGAGGGCGAGAAAGAGGCGGGAGGCACCGTCTCCGAGAACAGCCGACTAATACTGAATGACGCTCGACCATTCGACACTGGGTAAGCATCAACAGAACGCACCAGCGCTACGCACCAACGCACCACACGCGGCAAATCTCGCAGGGCGGCGAAGGGACGGGGGGGTGGGGGGAGGAGAGAAGGGAGGTGGGGGACCGCCGGCGTTACTGACAATAGATTGAATGAGCGAGCGGGGCGAGTACCGAAGAGGGAGGCTCGCCCACGCCGCCGGAGAGCATCCGCTAACTTTTACATTTTGTCGCGCGCGTTCAGGCTATTATCGCGTAATTATCTACACGAATTAGCAGCCGCCGCTCGCAGAAGCCTCGCAGATGCATCAAACGGCGCCCTCGTGCCCTCGTCTCGTCTCCGCCGCTCGCCGAAATCGCCGTCTTACTGCCGTCCGTTGCCTCGCCGTATCAATAATTGGCGGGCTATTATTTTTGCAATGTAATTACGCGTTTATCGAGTATCCTGAGGCCGTGATATCTCGAAGCACTGGAAACCAGAATGATTTAATTCTAAGCTGACATTTAAATTACACAGATATTTAAAATCTACGCGACAAGTATAGCAAGTATGTTATATAATTATTTGCAATTTACATACAATATAACACGAAGATCTCGTAATTATTAATATAATAATTATGGAGATCTCATAATTACTATATAAAATAAAATTATATACATATAGTTCTGTAAAAACTTCCAGTTCCAGTTCATGGCGTTGGATACAAACCTTCACTGGTATTAGAGATAAATTCAAGATAATAAAATTAGATAAAATTCAAGATGATATGTCCAAATGAAAGGAAATGCAGCTTCCTTGCTGTTCTCATAAACAATTCAACTTCCATATTATTTCCATGTAAAGAACATTTTTCAGCAAACAGGTAATAGGCACCACAATTACTCTCCTTTTTGTTCAAGTAAGAACTTTATAGACGAAATTAACATTATGCAATTATAATTTTTAATGTTTTTTTTTTTCAAATACAGGATATTTCATAAATCCGCCGAGCATAACCTGTTTATGTAAATATATCATGCTACGTGCCGACGAGCTAGCGAGCCTCACGAGATCCAAGTTGTTCGTCAGTGAACCTGCGACTCCACCGAGTTAGAAAAACCTCCACGAAGCATGGGGGTAGAGTGGTCTTTAAATGCGAGTCAACGGACGCTCCGATCGCGGGGATCGCGGGCGAGCCGCCGATTCAAACTCACCGCGTGACTTCTGGCATATCTGAGGCTCTCCCGCCTGCGGACCCTCGTCTGGTAGTCATTGAGGCAGCACAAATAATTGTTCTCCTTGTAGCAAATATCGTTCAACGATCTGCGCGACGTTTGAACGCTCTTCCTCCGCGGCGCCATTTTGTCATTCGAATTTCTTCGCGGCGGTGAGAACGTGTTGCGGAGACACCGCGGCCGTGGCGCCATCTGCGAGTCGGCGGATATTTCATGGAAATTCGCGAATAGCCGGAATTTTTCTAGAGATTTGTATTTAATATTCTTCTCCAGAGTATTGTAGAAACCGGGAGAATTTTCCGTTGCGCAAACGCGACTCGTGCCTTCGCGTCGCGCCCTTTCACAGAACGTTAAGAAATATTAGAGTTATTAAGGTTCGGGTCACGTAACGTTGGAAATCAGCTCGAAGGGAATGACAAGAAGCAACAGGTACTGCACACAAATGCAAACGTGCGTATACATGTGCACACATGCCTTTTTATACATGAAACATGAAATGAACATTAGAGATGACCTCAATCGTTCCGACTTTTGAAATTACCAACTGAAATCCGATTAACTTAGCTGACCAAACAATGCCTGTATTAGTTTGTTAACATTTAGATTGAATTTTATTTGAATTAATTTTTTCATGAAAAACAACAATGGGAAGAAAAATTGAGTAAAGGATCACAAAAATTATAGATAGAAATTTTGCTTTAAATAATTCCGATGAATTAATCACCAGCTAAGTCAATCGGAGTTTAGTCACTTCGTCTTGCAGCTCAAAGTAAATTCGCCCAAAAGAATAGAATTCTTAAAAACGTGTATTTAAATAATACAATGTATCGTAATATATTAATTACTTGATTATTTCAATTTTCCAGATTATGATGCTGTTAAAGATCAAGATAATTCGGAGTACCCATACGCGACATCGCTAAAACTAGGACAGTTTCGATAAATTGATAGTATATTTCATAAGCAAGATAGAATAGCTACAATATCATACACAATAATGGAAAATATTAAATTTAGCCAGAAATACGAATGCACTAACGAGCCCTTCATTTCTTCTCCTTGTCTTTCTCCTTCTCTTTGTCTTTGTTTTGTTGTAACGATCCGACCGCTTGGCGTACGGCTTCAGAATGCGGATCCACACCCGGCAGATTCTCCAGGACCGACTGCAGAAAAGCAGGATCAGACATGACGGCTGCGTAATCCTCCTCCACGTCCATCGCTTCTTCCTTTTGGGATTCCAGTTCCTCTACATAACGGTAAGACAGATAAGCCATTAGGCAAAACAATTATTATGGACTCGTATTCATGTACCAACAGTTATCCAGAAATATGATGTATTAAAGAGAATAATTCAGTGTTAAAGTAATCGCGACTGTCGAGCAAGAAATCTGAGTTTGAGTCCTGAATTTGGGTTAACAATAAATTAATTTTAGAAAACGAAACTATTCTTTAAAGTAAAGATTGGATAAGAGGCTGTAAACCCCTGTCTATAGAAATTGCAAATAATGCAAATATAATAAATAAAAATAAAAAAAGTAATGGAATTAATTTTGAAAATGTATGCTGTAATTCATGATACAATGAAATAATTGTGTGTATATATATATATATATATATATATATATATATATATATACACACATATAATTGTTAAGTCATCTGAAAACTTACGCTGATCCTGCATAGACATCTGCATAGCGAAAGCGATTTGTTCCTCTTCTGTCATATTAGTAAAGTCCGGCACATTGCCTCTGCTTGGAGCAGTGGTATCACTAGCGGCAGTTGAGTCGTCCGCACCCTCAAGGGACATGGCGAGGGCTCGTTTCAGCATAGCTTCCTCGTTGGGAGCTTCCTTTATAGTCTCCGGCTGCTTATTCGCGGCAGTCTCGTTCGCCTGCGCGCGACGGGCCTCGTCCTCCTGACGTTGTCGTTGCTCCTCCATAGAGACACGCAGAGCCTGACAAAAGTCACAGCGTTACAAAATTATCAAAATTAATTCTGAGAGTAGAGAGACAATCTCAACAAAACGTCTCGGATACTGACCAGCGCGAGCTCGGGATCTTCATTTGGATCGACGCCGAACTCAAATGCAGCGCCACTCATACCAGCCGCTCCCATGCCATCCTCGCCCTGAATTATAGGAGAGGAGATCAGGGCGTCTGACAAATGCGGACCCGGCGGAACGGTGACGAGATGGCTTCCAGTGCCGTCCTTGCCGTTCAGCGCGTTAACGAAGGCAGTCAGTACTTCGTTGTTGATGCTCTCCTCACCAAAGCTTATAACGTCGACGTTCACCTTTTCCTTCTTCAAGCGCTTCGCCAGCTTGACCAATTCCTTCTCATCAATGTCAATTGGACTTCCGATAAATGCAACGATGCGCATCTTGTGATTTTTCCCTTGGCGATGTTTCAACGCTAACTGCAAGTTTAGCAATCCTTAGTACACCTTGATAAAATTTAGATAAACCAGATGACTTACGTGAGCGATTCTAATGCCTGTGATGAGAGCCAACTTTCCGTTTGGCTGAACCTGATGGAGCTTGGACAGTATTCTGCCGACATCGCTGGTGAGCGTCGCCAACACTTCCACGCTGGAAGAACAGAGATTTCTGATTAAATTTACTTTGCTGTAAAAATACATTTATATTCATGATGATAGCTGACGTTTGAGCCGTTACTCAGCTTACTTAGCGAGAGTTATCAGCCCAACGTTATTCTCGGGATTCGAGCGAGTTTTGGAGTGGCACACCAAGTTGACGGCATCCTGCTGCGCCTGTAGCCGGGTTGGCACGAAATCGCCATTTCTCATGTAGTCGCTGTTATCGACGCTGCAAAACATTGAGATCGCTTTGATTTGAGCACACGATGATTACAAACGGGAGCGAACGTCTCGAGGGGCTAGCGTCCGAGATTGTGTCAACGTCATTGTCACTACGCTAACCTCAAAATTTCAAACTATTAAACATCTATAAAATTGAGCCACCGCGGAAATCTCTCGTCCGCGGAACGAACAAATTTCGCGAGCGTAGAGATATCGCGAGGGACAATGTTAAAAATCGCAAATTTTCGTAAAATACAAAACTCACCATATCATTGTACTTTCCAGCACCATGTTGGATGGATTGACTGGCTCACTGGCTCGCTTGACGCGAGGCGGCGCGGCGCGGCGTGATTTTTATCAATCCAATTTCCATCAACGCATTGCGCACGTGCGTTCATTTAAAGACCGACCACGAGCTTCTCTTCAATCTAATTCCGATTAATTGAATCGATTAGCACGGAAAGGAGACATACGACAGATTTATTTAAGAAAAACAAGAAATTGCTTTATTATAGGCGATATGAATTTTTCAGTAAGTTTCATGCTACTTTGCTCTGAAAAGGGCCCCTTGAAGTTTGTTTTCCTAGTCAACTTAAAATAATTCTAGAAATTAACATTTCACTTATATTGCAAGAATTTTGTTGGAATATTCTGTCTAGATTCATTTAAGAAGATTTGACAGAAACTGTTCATTAGAGCAAATATCGACTATTAATTCAATTGCGACCAAAATATTACATTTTTCTGTTCTCGTCATTGGTTCAGTTTGATTG
Organism: Tetramorium bicarinatum; assembly: GCA_928718305.1. Taxonomy (NCBI): domain Eukaryota; kingdom Metazoa; phylum Arthropoda; class Insecta; order Hymenoptera; family Formicidae; genus Tetramorium; species Tetramorium bicarinatum. Next base: position 30,763,163 of record OV788325.1, read on the forward strand.
ACAATTGATCCCAGCCAACAAAATATTCTAATATTGCAATATTACGACATTCCAATTATATTGAAAGAATCTGGCTGAAATGTTTTGGGTTGGCTGGATACCAATCGACATAAAATTGCCTAAAAAAATTGCTAAAACTTTGTTTGAAATTTCATTATAATTTATAAATATTGAATTTTTATTTGAACATTTACATGGTCACCAAGTTGTCAATGTGTACTTTAAAAAAAACTTCTCTCCCATCTTTTAACTTTTACATTGCACTTTTTCTCCCTTCCAATCTGACTAAGGTTAATAATTAATTAATTAAAAAACCAGCTTCTTAATAATAAATTGTTTTTATTCAGTTCTGTCCAGGGACGCCTACAGGAAGGACGGATACCATTCGAGTAACGGCCTGATTTTTTTGAGCGAGAAAAAGTCACAAAAAATTCAAAAACTTTTTCTTCTAGATATATGAGAATTATTTTGTTAAATTCCATATTACTGAAATAATTATTTTCAAGGTTTCAAGATGTAGGCTAAATAATAATGAAGGAATATTCCCTTCTTCGTCATTTGACCTTCTTTTTCTGGCTCTAAGACTGATTATTAAACAATCAGTTTATAAACTGACGACTCTTTATTTCTCTAACCCAAGTAAGATTTCAATTTCAGTAACAAACATAGTTGCTAAGCATCGCAATAAAACTACCTTAAATTACTTAATATTACTTATACATTAAAATTGTAGGACTTTAAAACTCATTAAAATATTGGTGGACATGGAAGAAGAGATTGAAAATGTACGTCTATCAGACATGAGAAAGGCCCACAATTCATACGGACTCTCCATCTAGAACCCGACTACGTCGCGACGTTTGAGAAGGCATAGGTGGACGAATGAGTCGGCGAGGGCGGCGGCGTGTGATCGTAATTCAAGGCGAGCGTCGAGTACCTCGGCGCCTCGTCCATGAGGACAGCTTGCTCGTACGTCGGTGGCGGGTCTTCTCGCGCGCTCGCCGACAACGCGATCAGCTTCCTCGTTCGCCTCCTTTCGTCCAGGATCCGCAGTATGATCACGACTGGTCCCACCAGCAGCATGATCGCGCCGATCGCTACCAGGGCGACGGCCGTCGTCGCACCGTCCTCGTTCACGCGGGAGAATCTCACGTTGCTCTTGCCGGTCCACACCAATTGACCGCGACTGTTCTCCTCGCCGCTGGTGCTTTCCAGCACCGTGGCATGCGTCGCGTTCTCCGCCAAATCCTTCCTCGTCGAGATCACAGTGGTATTCTCCTCTTCGTGGACGCTCCGGGAGATTCCTTTGCCGAGAATGTGCTCCTTATCCCGAGTTATCCTCGAGATCTTGCTCGTTACGACTTCATCTTCGAAGGGATCGTCGATATGCCGATCCGTTGCTATCAAATGGTTCCCCAATCGCGAGCTTGGAGTTCCTCGAACAGTCGTCGAGGCTTCGAGAGAATCCGCGCGAGAAAGCGGATCCGTAAGCGCGTCTCTTAATCGCTCGCTCGTAATCGCGCCTAGTCCAGAGAGATTCCTGTCGTCATACGGAGACAATCTCTCCGGATCTACCTGAATTATTATCTCCACATTCTTGTCGATTGATTGTCGCTGGGTAGATAAATCATATTCACTTCCGTCCGGTCCTGTGGGCAACAGGACGGATTCCAGATCGGTTGGCGGATCTGTCTGCGGATAGAAGAGTATGTTTATGCGTGTGTACAATTTTATACATATAAGTAAAGATAACTGCGATTACACAATCCAAACTATATGTACATATGCACATATATGAACCGCTGAGAATCAAAGTGATGTAACTCAATTTTTTTTTATTTAAAAAGTTTTGGTTGAATTCAGGCTTTACAACAATTAACGGCTCAATCGGTGAAATCTGTAAAAGAAATATTTAAATTTTATGTGGTAAGGAATTTACGATTTTTTCCTGTCTTTTGTAGGCCTTGAAATTGCGATTACACAACCCGATTGCGATTACAAACTATATGTATATGTATACATATATGAACTGCTGAGAACTAAAGTGGTATAACTCAATTTTTTTCATTTAAAAAGTTTTGATTGAATTCAGACTTTACAACAATTTACGAACAATTAACAATCAATCAGTGAAATTTGTTTAAAAAATATTTAAATTTCATGTGATAAGGAATTTTAATGATTTATGATTTTTTTCCTGTCTTTTATAGTCCTTGAAATTGTGATTACACAATCCAAATTATATGTATATATGAACCGCTGAAAACGAATGTAGAATAACTCAATTATTCTCATTTCGAATAAAGAAACAAGTTTCGATTGAATATAAATTCCAGCTTTACAGCCGGTTTAATCAGCGAAATCTGTAAAAGAAATGTTCAAATTTTATGTAAAAGGAATTTTAATGATTTATGATTTTCTTCCTGTCTTACAGTCCTTGAAAGTGAGTTATATCACGTACTATTTTGAGCTATACCACTTTGATTCTCAGCGGCGCATATAAAATCTATACTTGCAATTAATATAATGGACCTTGATACATGAGAATAAAAAATAAATAATAGATTAATAATAAAGATAAGTAGCAAGCAACGAAAGAAATATTCTTACATACATAATTATTATTTACGTAATCACAAGATCGGTATCTCCGCAGCTCGAGATTACCTCAACAACATAGCTGGTCTCCAGGATTCTCCTACGCAATGTGCTGACGCCCCGGTGAAGAAGAACGATGCCGACGGCGTTCCAGGTCGCCAGCTGTAATATTATGATCACTCTCGAGGCCCATCTGTTTGTTCTCGAGGTGAGGGACATTGCGACAACATCACACCGGCGGAGTCAGTTGGTCGAGAGTCAAAAGGCGCGTCACCTCTCGCACACCTGCTGCGCCTGGTCCCCCGCTGGCTAACAAGCTAAGCGACATTTTTGTCGTTATATATGTATTTCGCGAGTACGGTGGCACAGTGCCACCGCATATAGGCGGCGGGACACGCGAGATATCTATGATGCGGATACCGCGGCGGAATTCAACAATTTCATTTCGTCATTTCATCGCGCAAAGATTGAACACGTTTTGTTATATCGCCCCGTGGACGCGACGCGCCGTCCCGACCGCGCGAAAATATTTGCCGAGTGTTTATTATCTGACGTTTTGTAAAAAAAAAATTCGTATTATATATGCGATGTTATTGAAGCCGCAAAGCACAAGCTCTGGCATTTTTTAATTGAATGTTGTATTAACAGTAAACATTAAGTGCTGCCGCAATGGAATTTAAAAGGGAAAGCAGCATAGATTTTCTTTTGTCGAATTAGAAAGTCTAGTCAGTGATAGAGCGCAGGCAAAAATTTAATAGTTTATATCGTACTGGCAATAAACTAATTATTGCCAGGAAAAATATTATTATCTTCTTCGGATATTACGAGAAACACAATACTAAATATCAGTAATGTAACATCAATAATATAATTTCGCGCTTAACAGTGTCACTATTATACACAAAACATGAAACATTGCAATTACACTGTTGAATAAAAAATTACAATTTATTAATATTGTATTGCAATACAATATTAATAAATTGTAATTTCTTATTTATTAAATACAACATCAACGTTATAATTTCCCACTGTTATGTTACAAGACGTGAAACATTGTAATTACACTGTTAAGTAGAAAATTACAACATTATAATATTATATTACAATACAACAATTTCCCACTGTTATACACAAGACGTGAACTATTGTAGTTACACTTTTGAGTAAAAAATTACAACGTTGACGTTATATTGCAATACAACGTTATAATACAAAATAATACAAAAACAACGTTATAATTTCCCACTCAACAATGTAACTGTTATATGCAAAACGTGAAAGAGTTGTAGTTGCACTGTTGAGCAGAAAATCACAACGTTGACATTAATAACATTAACGTTATAACTTTCTGTTCAACAATGTACTTATTATTCACAGAATACGAAACGTTGAAGTTACACTGTTGAGTAGATAATTATAACGATGCCATCTCACTGTTTACTCAGTGTTTACTGAGTAATTACTCGATTTTACTTTACTCGTCGAGGAGCATTTCATTCAGCTGCACGTCGCACATCAATTTCATTACGGAGGCGAAATTTCGAAAGTGGTCGGCCATGCACGCGCGGAGGATTGCTCACTTTAATTCGAGGCGCGTTTAAAGCGCGTCGAGGAAACTCCGCATCATGTTTGCGATCCGGGCGAGTCCGGTGCCGAAGGAAAGAGAGAGGAAAGAGAAAGATCTCTCTTTGTACGACGTTTTGCTAGATCGATTCACGGCAGCGAGACAGTCGTCGTCCTCGTCGCGGCACGATTGCGACTTATTTGTTCAGTTATGCGCGATGGGTCGTGGCGGGCAGTAACGAATGACTCATTTCCACTACCTCGGCGACCGTCCCGTTAGCCCGTGCGTTTTCATACGAGGCACAAGGCATACGGCCCAGCCTACTAGCTGAGCCTAACGACCCTGAACGGTAAAAAAAAACCGATGTCTTCGCACTTAAGGCGTCATTAAGCGATAGAATCAAGCGCTATTTTTGTTGTTGAGGACTATCGAAATGCATTGTTCGCTCGTGCAAGAATAAAAAACTATTTTATCTGACATTGTGTTAAACGATAACAACACTCTTGCTGCTGTCTTTGCGGAACACGTGGCATAACATTAATGCGAAGCAGTGCAATTATCATTTTTTAAATGAATCGCATTACAAATAATTATCATTTTATGTCCATTTTATGTAGATTGATTTTAATCTCGTAATTTGACGAAAATAAAAAATTAGTTAAACCGAAATTAAAGTTCATTTACATCGATAAAGTTGACATTAAAAAATTATAAATAACGTTAGATTCTAAAAAAAAAAACTTGAGTCACGAGGAGAATGTGAAACTCTCTAAAGAGTTCAAACGCAATCAACCCAGATAGTACAAATTTTCCAAAGATACTTAAGAACTTTCTGAGAACGTCTTTATGTTCTAGGAACATAGGACATGTTTTGGAGATCTTTTGCCATCTGTCCGGATAGCACAAATTTTCAAAAGACATCTTATATCAAAAAACATTCTAAGAACGTTTCTATGTTTCTATGAATAGGACATGTCTTGGAGGTCTAGTGCTAGGTGGGAAACGCAATTATGATGCCAACGATGTACAACGTCCGGTGAGGATTTTTTTCTAAATGAGGGGGGGTTCTACAATAAGACGCAAATGCTTTGTTGCCACTCACAAACACCGTGATATGGCGATATAATTCGTCAATTATGTCGTTTGCGACTGGCGATAAGGCATTTGGAACTTCCCAGTAAACACAAAGTAACAGTAATATGTAACGTCAATGTTACAATTTTGTACTCAACAATATGACATGTCTTGTATATAACAATTATATTGAGTAGAAAATTGCAACATTGACGTTACACTGCTATTACTTTGTGTTTACTGGGTTATTATTGTAGAACCCTTTTAAAAATTGGGACGATTTGCCGCCAATTATATACGAGAATTAACGTCGAGCCCGTTATATTTCAATAGAACTCGATCCATTGAACGCCTAATCATACGAACGAGATATTTTTTTTTACAATTAATATACCTAAGTAAAAAAAAGATAATAATTAATAGGAAAAAAATAGAGATGCGAGCGCGATTAGAAGCGTCGCTCAGCGTGAGGAGACGCAAATACCAACAAGCGGCGCCACGTGCCGCCACGTTCAGTCATGTCAAAAGCGGACGACTTCGTGCTGGTGACTCGCAGCGGACGACGTCGTAAAGGGAGGAGGAATTTAACTGGAAGCGCGACTTCGCCGAGCGCGATCGCGGAGCAGGATCGCGAAGTCGATCACGAGACTCTTCTCCGGTAAGCCGTGCCGCGGTTTCACATGTCGTTATCCCGATCGATCCTAACCTGACGCGTCCTAACCTAACCACGCGCGGGCAGCCCTCGTTGATGATTTCCAATGATTTCCCGCAAGACTGACTGATCTGCACAATCATCTTGGGTTTAGCAAACCCAGGGTGCTTTCCAGCAACGACACTGTAACACAGTAAATCATTTTATCTCTCTTTAGTAAACAACAAGGACGAAATTGTACACTGTGTTACATGGTGTACGTGACTGGAAAGCACGCCCACAGATCTGAGCTCATTATACTGCAGACATACACAGATATTCAACACACACCCATAAAAAATGTAATTTACAAATAGTAAGGATCAAGAAATATATATCCATTTTTATCAGTTTAGATTAACTTTATTCTTGAAGTGCGTTTCACTTAAGGCTCGCAACGCTTGTGAAGCCATTTCCTCCTTGTTGTTCATCAAATATTAAACAAAAATCAACGATGCTCGCGAACGTTGCGAGCGCTAAGTGAAACGTACCCTTGGTTTAACTTACTTTTTATCTCTTTCTAGTTCCAAGAATTAGAAAAGGATGAAACGTAAGTTAAGCTGAGATTAAAGTTAATCTGCGTTGTTAAAAATGGACAATAGTGAGGATAAAAAAATATAGTAAAAAGTGTCTGATAGCCACAAAGCCCCTGGCTAGGCTAATGGTACGTTAAATACCCTTCCCCTCCAAAAAAAAAAGCTCTCATTGATCCTAATCGCAATCACGTGTGTTTTACGGCGATTTTCAGCACGTTAGACAGGACAGTAATCGAGGTCAGGGACGCGCCGTTTACCAGACTCATTTTTAGCCAGCTGACGGAGTCCCTGGTCGCTCTAAGTTCCGACGGTGTGTCGGAGATAGTCTGCTATGGGTTAGGACAGTTCTCGCAGTCTAGGTCGTCGAGATACCAGCTGGCGTTCCTTCTGTGTCTGAAAGTGCGACACGAGCCGGCTCATGTGCACGTATACGACCCGGCGTTCCGCCTTGAGGAGGTGCGAGCCTTGCGCACTCTAGGTCTGGAGGTCATAGAGATGAACGAAGAGGGCAAGCGCATTATCCAGCGGGATAGAACGACCCTCGTGTACATGCCGCACTGCTCGCGGCAGCTGACCAATAATTTCCTCTACGCCAATTGGGGTGACGGATTGAGCGGTTGCATCCTGCTCGCCAACAGTCTCTCAGCGACCGTCGACGATTGCTTGCGTAGAGACGTGTTGAATACAGCCGGCTACATGCTACGCATTCGACCTTATGTTACAGAGATTCGATTGGAAAATTCCTTCGTGTACGAGGAAGTTTTCAACGACCTTAGCATTCATATCTTTGCCAGGCAGGACCTGCTTAAGGTTCCAGAGGGCTTCTGGAGCTCCAGAGAGGAACCGCGGTATTTAACGAAGGACGTCGAATTTGTTACAGCCGCGCAGTGAAGCGTAACATTCAGCACAGTAATTATCCCTCTTTGTTTCTTACAGAACTATTTGAATGGAACATATTCTTCTCTTTGCTGATTACTGATGAATTGAATTTACTTTCAGAATACGGCGACAATGAATAGTCATAATATTAAAGTTGTTCGTTCTCTCGTGCAAGAGCTGCGCCGAGTCTCGCAAAATAAAAAAGTAACGGAGAACGCAATGTTACAATATATTATGGAACAGGCGCACGCTCATAAAGAAACGTCCGAAGTTTTATGTAAAGCGCGAGAGGAATTGAAGAACTTAGGAGAGATGTATCTTTGCTATTTGAAGTCTCAACAGGCGTGCAAGGAGATTCATAAGCAATACGCTGGTAAAGGTGAACGTAGTATACAGGAAACTGCGGATCTGGTGGGTTTTAAACTACCTCATGATCCAAAATAAAAGAGAAATGTTGTAACTGTTGTTAGTATATTGTAATTATTGTTGCTCTGTACTTTGTACATACTCTATCTGTATTTTTAGAAAGATGATCTAAATATAAGATGATTTTCATTAATTAAAGATTATAACAAACAGTTTAATTTTATTTTATGTAGCACATTTATGTACATCTCTCTTACTTCTACATATTACTGTAGTAATATTATTTCGCTGAATTTTAGTATTGAAAGGCTTATTAGTATTGTGGTGGGGTCTTTTTTTATACTTAATGGTAATCGAGTTATAAAAGTATAAAAATATATTTCTAAAAGTATAAAAATACTTCTTAAATGAAGAAAACAGTACATGCGCGCTTTATCTTAAAAATGATCTCTTATGCTGCAATTTATAAGCTAAACATACATTACAATTTTAGAGCTTATAACAATTTATGAATATTCCTTTCGTATACATTTTGCGATCGTTGACAACTGCATGTTGCTTGTTCCTTCATAAATAGTGCCGATCTTCGAGTCTCTAAAATATTTCTCTTGAGGAAAGTCCGTCGTAAATCCGACGCCTCCCATAAAATCTATACATTTTGCAGTAACACGTAGTGCAGTTTCTATAAATAGATATAACACATATTATCATTTCATTTTGTCTAGCCTTAAGTTTTCGAAACATTCCGATTAACAAATTACATACCGGACGCAACTAATTTGGCCATAGCCGCCTCCTTCATAACGTCTTTTTTGGCGTCTACCAGTCTAGCCGCATTGTAAACCAACAACCTGGCGCATTCCAACTCAGTTACTACTTGAGCTATTTGATGTTGCATCGACTGAAAATAGAGATTATCTCTTAGATCTTAAATATTTACGGGAATTTTTTTTTTGTAAAATAATAAGCGTACTTGGAATGAAAAAATGTCCTTTCCAAATTGCTTTCTTTCCAGCGTATACGGTATAGTCGCGTCCAAACATCCCTGCGCTACGCCGATCATTTGAGCTCCTATCCCTACTCTACCTTCATTCAAAAATCCAGCAGCGTACTTGTATCCATGTCCAAATTCGCCCAAAATGTTGCTTTCAGGCACCTAGAGAAAAAGACGAATTATAAATACGCATTTATATCTTGTAAAAATGATTTTGTGCATGCGCTTGCGAGATTTATTTTTTTATTTGTGATACATACCCTGACGTTGTCAAAATGTATCATGCAAGTTCCGGATGCCTTGATGCCTAGCTTGTCTTCAGGTTTAGCTACTGTCAAACCGGGCGTATCGCGCTCCACGAAGAAAGTCGTAATGCCGCGGTATCCCTGTATAATTTAAAAAAACGTTAACGTGATGACTCCGTACATTTCTCTTTTGCATACGTAAGAATTTACTCACCGCAGAAGGATTTGCGTTAGCGAAAACTAAGAAAACGCCTGCGATATCGGAATTCGAGATCCACATCTTTGTTCCGTTTATCACATATTCGCTGCCATCCTTTTTCGCTTCGGTCTTGAGGGAAAACGCGTCGGATCCAGAACCAGGTTCCGTCAGACAAAAACTACCGGCCTGGAAGAATATTGTTGTCAAATACATTTCTTTTTGTTTCCTTATCTATGCATCAATCTCGCAATAAAAACGTGTAACAACTTACATAATTTTGTGCTAATTTAGGCAGATATTTCTCTTTCTGTTCCTTAGAGGCAACTTTGATAATTAATGAATTTACTAAAGTGTTATGGATATCAACAAGAGCGGCTACGGCTCCGTCGACTTTCGCAACTTCCTCGACGGTTAAAATTGTGCTCATAAAATTGCAGCCTGCACCGCCGTACTCTGTTGGGATTTCGAGGCCCATCAGCTGAAATCGATAGTTTCAGATGTTAAAATAACATTTCGTTATTATATTAGTTTGTATTTAAAGAGAGCATTATGAATGTCTTTAGCAGCGCAATATGTTTTCTTTTATCGTCCGTTCTAACATGTTATGCGAACAACCGTGTCGGTCACACGCGAGAAGACTTTGTTTTTCGCAGAATAACGGAAAAGATCGGTACTGCATTGCACAAAAGACTGATATTATGATCTTATTGTTATACATTTCATAAAATTCTATAGAATTGACTTTTTTTTCTCCTAACACAAGAACTTGGCAGAAAATCTTTCAAGGTTGTGGAAATACTTCGCAGGAATCGCAAAGAATTAAAACAGATGGCTTATATGTTTTGTAAAATGAAAAAAATATAAGTATATCATAAAGAAATCTTACTATCGATCTACATAAAAATAAGATATTGATAAAATATATTTCCGCGCTGAGTTGCATAATCTTTACACGTACGTGATAACGTGATATAAGAATATCTTCAACGTACGCACATAAATGATAAAAAAACATCTTCGCGTGTGGGCGATAAAGAATATTTTGTCTTCGAGCAGCTCGTACTAATGAAGAAACTTATCTGCTTTTCCGACTTTCTAATTTAATATACGTCATGTCATTTTTATGCGATTAATAGGCCAAACATGTTGTCGACATTATCGTATTTATGTAACAATCGCGGTCAGATAAACATAATTTTTATTAGAATCAATAGAAATATATTTTATTTAGAGAAACTTACTATTAAAGGAGATTTATAAATTCAGTCTATCACCAAAATTGGTCGATGCATACACGGAATATTTCAGATTTTATCAATCTACGTACGTATGTAAAATACAGAAAAAATATTATGTATCAGTTTATTCAAGGCGGCGATACGAGCACGGGCGATAAATTGACAGTTTTCTCTCCAAATTCTTATCATTGAAAAATTGACATCATCAAGAAAATACTTTTAACTTGTTTATTTTTTTGTTAATCTTATCAATGCTTGAAATATCGACTCTTTCTAGTCAGTTGTCATATGTATCTCGAGGCTAAGTATTTTTCATGTACAAGTGGAGAGACCGGCTGTGTATACAAGTTACGATCGCTTTCAACGACTTTAACACATTCACTATCCGTCCATTTAAACCTTTTATAGCCCCACGTCTGCCATTTTCTCTGCTTAATGTTGCCTGAGATATTTAAGATGCATTTTTATATTTTTAAATTTAATTTAGAATTTTTTTATTGGTATTATGATTACATATCAATGTATATATGAGCGGAAAATATGCGCTTATTTTCATGAACAGCGAATAATATAAGTAATAAAGTAGCTAAAATAAATACATTAATATATTTAATGATAAATGTTGACTTTACCTATTTTATATTAATACTATAACGTTTTAACAAAATACTTGAACCTCGATGTTTTTCTTACATAGTTTTACTCGGAACATATGCTGGCACAAATCAATAAAATCTATGATACCTTGTATACTCATTCGATCTGAAAGCTTAAATTATTTCGGAAGGATTCATCAAACTTACGCCGTTCTCGAACAATTTTTTCAAAACGCCATCGTCTATCTTGTTCTCTTTTTCCATCTTTCGTACGAGTGGAGTGATCTCCTCCTTAGCCAACTTAGCGACTGAGAATATATATAAGTAAAAAAAAACACAATTTTATGAATTGAGATATACAGATGCATGAGATATATAGCAAAATAGTAAACAAGTTTTTATGAACAAATTACACATAATGAATTCGTTTATATTTAACTCTGATGGATGATGGGAGAGATAGGCACTTACCGGTTTCTTTCATCATAATCTCATCGTCTGTAAATTGCGTCAAGGGTCCAGGATTGTGATTAAGACTTGATGTGCATAAATGCAATTTTCGCGCTCGCGTCAACCTTTGCGGTATCTATAAAATGTGTATACACTTTGTTTCAAATCGTTTTGTTTATACATTGTATAGGAAAAATTATTTATTAGCCACGTTAAAGTAGCGTGAAAGAATAGATGTTTTTGTCCTTTATAAAGACTATGAAGACTGAAGACTCTAAAGACAAACATGTTTGTCTGCGTGCAGAAAATTGGTCTGCCAATCGTTATGACAAGTTATTTGACCTTAGTAGAACGTATCGCTCAATTATATAAACTGAACGCGTTCTTTATAACGGAACAAACGCGGTTGATCCCATAGAATAGCGTAAACTTGTATAAGATAACAATATAAAACAGCAAATGAAAAATATGAATACTCGAAATAAGACGAAATCTTACATGGATAAATTTCTTTCTCATTGCTATTTTTATTTTTCACTCATCAGCGGAAAGTGCAGCGTAATCGAACATCTGATTTGATAAAATTTTAAACGCTAAAAGGTATTAAAAGCTCAAGCCGATAAAAAAAAATAATTTGCAACAATAGCCAGAGATAAGCTAAATGTGAGCATATTTCTGCTTATCTCTTCCTTTTAAGTTTGGAATACACTTTAGTAATACATTTTGCAAATAATATATGATTATTTGCAAACTCTGATAAATTATTTAACAGAAATATCACAAATGTTTCGTAGTTCAATACAATTGCATTTTTACATGGCCACTGATATCTCAGGCATGTAAATTATATAAATTACACAAATACAGTACAATAAATAAAATACATAAAATACAATACTGTAAATACATGCAGGCGATGGTTTCTCCGATTGGTATCTCGAATTTGGTCATTTAAAAAATAAAAAAAAAACTTTGTTCACTTACAGGCAAGTCGCTGGGCAATTGGCTAGTTCTACATGAATTTAATGATAGAAAAGGGAAGGAATGCTTGCTCACGTACGTCGCGGAGAGCGGATTTGAGTATAGACGCGTTCATCTTCCTCGGGAAAGTCGTCGAAGGTACGAAGAACGTGTGCTGACGGTCCGCAGGCTGAATTAATACTGAACGTCGAGTAGGATGATTTGGTGCGCGTCGGACCGACCGCCTTGTCTCTCGACGTACCGGTCCGACGTCGATCCAGATTGATTCCTTTCATGTGGTTGAAACAGGTTGTTGCGTAATGAAGAAATAAGGAGTTAATCGCCTCTAGCTGCCCGTCCGCTTGGGGTATCTGCTTCCCCGATTCGTTCCCCTCCTTCGCGCTCGTTCGACGTGCTCTCGCGCTGCTGAATTGATTCTTATCAGTTAAACGAATATTTACGTCAAATTGTTATCATTAGGCATTACTTTTTTTTTAAGTCATGAATCCTGCATATATGTATATTCAGTGTGCTCTGACTTCGTAGTTGTCGGTGATCCCGATAATATTTTTGCATTTTCGAAGAAGCATTGTGAAATGACGCACAATGACGTTGAGTATCTTATTAACGATGATCTAAAGTTGTTTTTCTATATACATATTTTTTTTATTCTTAGAGCATCATGTGAAAAATGGCATCTTATCTGTTTTTTCCCATTCTCTTTTTTCCACATTTTTTTTATTTATTTAGTGGAATCTCCAACAATTCATTAAAATACTTTTAAATTTCTAGAAGGAATGTTCATATTTTAGAAAAAATAAGGGAAACAAGCAGATTCTTAGAGACGTTTCTATGAATAGAAATCACTTGGCTACGGAATACCCATGATGATACCGTACAGATAAACGGATTTGATATGTGCAATTTACATGTGTATGTATTTATTTTACGTAATATCACTATGTAAATTATCGATTCTAAATGAATTGAAGAATTCGATTTCGATTAGCAATACGATCGGCAAACACTTTATAATGTATACCTATATGAGAACGAGAATTATATCCCACAGCAAACATAGAATATTTTAACAAGATAACTGAAATGCTATAATACATTATTATTATTATTAGAATATTCTGTGTTGGATGGAATGTTGAGTTATTTAATCTTTTAGTCGTAAGAACATCTTTAAAAGATCTCGATGTTTAGTATGAAACGCGTTTTTCATAATGAAACAAAGAAAATATTTTAGTTTTTGATGTAAAAAATATTAATTGATTTTTTTATATGGAGATCTCTCAAGATCTTACAAGCGGGTTCTCTTAAAGAAAAAATAGCGCGATGATTGAAAAATAATCCGTTTCTGATCTAATTGGAATATAATCTAATCGAAATCGCTGTCAACAAACGTAACAGATTTGTTGACGTCAAGATCTCATTAATGAATACACAAGTTGGTTCTCCTCAAAATGGAATTTATTATCGCAGGAGCTTGATCGAGCGAGATCTATCTCCTTTAAATTTGCATCGACGAAACTTGAATCAACAGGCGATTAATTTATCTGGCGAGATTGTTTACAGATTGAAATCACTGAGGATTATTCCGATCAAACCAATTAATCAAAGAAATTAATTTATCTAATAATACCTATATTATTTTATTAATATAGACAGAGTACTTTTTTTCTTATTTAACATGAAAAGAAATTAATTGTATAGCTGGAAAATTTACTTTAAGCGATTCTAGCGATAGTTGTCGATTGGCTGAAGTTACTCTGATTACATATAATATTTTTTCCGGAAGCGAAGAAATAAATGAAAACCAAAATCAATCTCACGATTTCAAAGATTATAAGATTATAAAAAAAATTATGATAGAATTTTTTTAATGTAAGAAGATCAACGGTCAAAATACGAGTAGCTTAAGGATATTGGTTTAAAATAAAATCTAATTATGATAATTTTCAATAGTACAGTAAAAGAATTTTTTCATTCAAATATTTCAAAGATACATCGAAAAAAGGTCAAAATTATAAAATCCGTCGATGTTTCTGTGGAGTTTCGATTATCGATCGTTAGTTGACGTATCGATGTATCGATCGCGATGTATCGACTTGTACGTCACAATGGAAAAAGGCGCCAAAACGGTAGGGAGTCGGATCAGTCGGGTGGCACCGGATGATCGCGTAAATGTGAGTGAATGTGGACAACAAATATATGTATGATCATTTTGTGCAATCTGGAAGTATATATATATATACAGGGTGTCCCAGAATTGTGGAACAAATTTTCGTGAGCAGGTAGAGCGGACGAAACTGAATCGAAAAGTCCTTTACCATTTTGCAATTTTCGCAATAGTTAACAAGATATTAATGATTAAAAATTACCGTATTAGCCCGGCCCTCCGCCGAATATAAGCGCGCGCGGAGACGACCACAGCGTTGCTAGATGGTTTACTACACGCGTAAATGCCTACGAGCGGCGGTTTTGAGCTGCGTCCCCCTGTCCCCTTGTTTTTTGCCATTGTAGAAAACAACTCCTCCTTGGAAACAATGACGCTGGGCGGTCGTATCTCGCCGCGAACTTATATTCGGCGGAAGGCTGGGCTAGTACGGTGATTTTTAATCATAAATATTTCGTTAACTATTGGGAAAATTGCAAAATGGTAAAGGACTTTTTGACTCAGTTTCGTCCGCTCTATCTGCTCAAAAAAATGTGTTCCACAATTCTGGGACACCCTGTATATATATATATATATATGTGTGTGTGTGTGTGTGTGTGTTGTGTGTGTGTGTGTGTGTGTGTGTGTGTGTGTGTGTGTGTGTGTACGCACACACATACATATCTTATTTTTTACTTTACATTATGTTTTTTATTAATTTTCTAAAAATTTTTTAAAAGGAATAGTCAGAATCCATACATTCGATTTAGATACTTTACTGAAATGTTTTCATGCGCGTGCGCAAGAAAGTGGAGCTCCTTCTACCAACCCCGAGGAAAAGAAAGTTACGGTGGCAGTCCTGCTTTCGAAGGTTGCCGCGAACGACGGCAGGTGGCAGCAGGTATCCCGTGCGGCTCGCCCAGATTTCGTTCTACGGTCATTCGGTATATTTCGCTGTGTCCATCTATATATGGTATTCATGGCCCGTTGGAGGCACGAGCGCGTGGTGTTTACTCGGAAAGTGTCCGCGATCGGCAACAGTAACAGGTAACCCGATCGAAGATCGGCGTTCAATTTCGCGCGTCCGCGAAGGCATACACACGGGATCTGTCTCGCGTGCGCCCTGAGAGAGTGAGAGTCGTGGGCCGCCGTGAGACGTCGCGGCGAGAGTCGTCTGGTCCGGAGGAGAGCCGTCGGGAACCGCCGCGCCGGAACAGCACCGCGCAGCGCAGCGTCGATGCGCGGACGGTAGATTGTCGGCGCGTTCGCAGAACGGAGGGTGGACGTGGTGCGGGAGATCGTCGGTGACGCCGGCGAGCGACGGGACGAGACGGGACGTGCGGGCCCAGTGACGAAGGCGGCGGCGGCGGCGGCGGTGACAGAGGTGGTGGTGGCGGTGGTGGCGGGGGGAAGCTGTTCATCGAACGGAACAGCCGCGCGCGCGGAGGAGCGGCGGTACGGAGGAGCGCGGCCCGAGCTGCGTTCGCTGTACGTTTCGTGAAACGGGCGCGGGCATATCACGGGAATAGGAGGAGGCGGCGGCTGACGCGGGCGATTCCCTGGTGTAGGTAAGTGTGATCGGCCACGCCGATTTGCGTGAGCGGTCGTCGCCGTCGGCACGCCGCCGCCGCCAAGCGGCGGCGGCCATCCCGACGCTGCCGCTAATCGGGGAAGGCGACGGGGCCGCGGAACGGAGAGTTCGCCCGCCGCGGAATGACGTAGGCGCGAGGGGTGTGTCGGCCCTTGTGCTCGCGCGGCGCGACGCGACGCGACGCGACGCGGTGCGGCGTCGCGTAGCGTCGCGACGCGACACGACGTGGCCACGCGACTCCCCGTCGCCGTCGGCGACCGGGCTCTGTTTTCCTCCCGCCGCCCCGAAAATGTCGCCATTTTCGCACGGTCCTCGGACGTAACGCGCGCGGGGTAGCCCGCGCGCGATATCCTCTTATCGGCGCCGCGCCGTAATCTTGGGCGCGCGCGTAACCGATGGGCGGCGATCGGCGCTCGGCGCGGGTTAAACGTCGTCGCGCCTGGCTAATTACGCTGCCGCGGATAACCGTTTCGCGTATCCGAAACCCCGTCCGTCGTCACGGGATTGGCTCGCGAGCGGGTTCCGCTGTGTCATGTCGGGAGTAGCCTCGCGTCGTTACAGCCGAATTCCGCTGGAATTCCGAACCGCGACGCCGTCCGGGTGCCGTAGGCTATAGATAGAAATAATAGAGAGAGAGAGAGAGCGAAAATTTTCGTCGATTTCTCCTTTGACAATTCCTCATATTTTGATGAATCACGCATTCTGATATTCTCGATTGTGTCTGTTAATGGTCGCCGCAACAACAGGTTTTAGGGACCTACATTTCGCAACAGCAGCTCTCGGGACAGCCGCTTCGAAAGCAAGGGCACAGGATGCGAAGCGGACGCGCGATGAACCGTGCACATTCAACGCCGATGGAAATTAATATAATGGAAAGGGAAGAAACGCGACACAAGAAGCTAATATCGAGTCCGAGAGCCCGACAATCGATCGATGTTATGCATGATCAATTGTCTCTTATTGCTTCTCCGTCTTTCTTTCCGCCTTCCCTCTCCCCGGGTCGCGGTTACTTTCGTTTCCCGTAGCGTTTCAGGACGCTCGCTCGCTACGACGGGCGTAATCTGCGATTAACCATGACGTCATTGCGTTAAGTGTCCGTCGTCGTCGGGCCGGTCGGCGGCGGCGGCGGCGGCAGATAATCCGCGTTCGCGCGGCATTCGTTTTGGCGTATGATGTCAGTGGAGCGGACAAATGCTTAATGGCACGATGCCATTTTGTCAAAAGTCGCCCGGCTGATCTCCGGATCCGGCGGTCAACGCTGAATGTCGCTTCCCGATCGGTCTGCCCGAGGATTTATCGCCATCGTAAGCGTTATCGATCCCGCTGCTCCCTGATAATTACGCGGACGCTTCGACGGTGACAGGCAAATTGAAGGAGAAACTTGGAATTATTAGAATTAGGACGATATTCTCATCTTAATCCTTTGAAAGCTTGACTTTTCTTTCTCAAGAAACAATTTTATTTTAATGAATTTTGTTTACAAAATTCAGAAGTTTAGTAAATATCCTGGTTCTTTAAAAAGCCGCCAATCAAAATGTTAAGATTATCTTAAGCATAATATTTATAGTATATAATATTTTCACAATTATTTTGTCAATTGAATAAACTGTCTCGAGACTCTTCTAGATTAGACTCGGGACAATCTTAAACTTGAAATTGAACAAATATCCTTATTGTTAGAGATTTGAAGACCAATTGATTAACTGACTTTAACCTATATAGATTATACATTGGAGATTAGAATTTAATTGAACGAAATGGATTGAAATTAATAAGATCTGATTGATCAAATTCTGCCTTTCAATTTGCAATCGTCAGTCTCAACCGGTTTCTGAATCTCTAATGTTCAGTTCTGTCAATGTAAATTAACTTTAATCTCAGTTTAACCTATCTCAAGTTTAACCTATCTTGTATCTTTTTCCAATTTTTAGAACTAAAAAAAAATAAAAGGTAAATTAAATTGAGATTAAAATTAATTACATTGGTAGAAACAGGCATAAGAACGATACTCATTCTCAAGTTTAAAGTCCTGAGTTTAGTCTAGAAACTCGAGAGTCTATTCAGGTAACAAAACAACTATAGAATATCTCAAAATGTCAGGTGCACAGACTAGTCTGGTACGTCTAACGGACACAATAGGAAGTCGAACGGATCGGCCCGGAAAAGCCGTATCTCTTCGGACCTGCGAACAAGTGCGATCTGCGGTAGAGATAGACACGTGTGCAGGTGCACACGCACGCATGCACGCAGTGTGTACAACGCCACGGCTACGGGTTGCGTAAGGGACTAATCATTGTATCGTACGAGTCGAGTGTCGCCACAATACACGGATCGCTTCGAGCCTTTCCCTCTTTTTTTTTTTTTTTTCCCCGTCGATCACGGTCGCCTCTACAATACGAATCCGACCGTCGAATCGAGGAACGGGTCCGAGATATAGAGACAGCGAAACTGACAATGGACCATTGAATTGGCGCGAGATACCGATTATTCGTGGATTGTTCACAGACCGCTCTTCGTTGTTTCAGTGCCGCGCCTTAAAGGCGAAAAGGTGAGGTACGAAACCCGCTGTACTCTGAATTACACGCGATTTCCTGATACCCTGGAAATGAGAGAAGGAAGCGAGAGAGTAGCCGACGGGAAACTCGCGGATCCACATCCCGATACCCTACTCCGTCCCTGGTCCCTCTCTATTTTAAGACGAGGACTCGCAGACTCGCGCCAGTGAGCATAGCGGACCCGGCCGCGCGATCGCTTTCATTCAGGCCTGCGGAGAGTCCGCCGTTGTCCCGTTATCGCCCAAGATAAGCGTGTTTACGTGGATGGGACGGTCCGCGACTCCGGGAAGATGGAACCCCAGTGATCCGGAATAGAAGTCGCCGTTGTGCTTGGTTTCGCAGTTAGTGAACTTCGCCGAGGTACGGCCGTGGCTGCGAATGTATACGGGGAAACGATTAAGTACTTTAAAAGCGAGCTAGCGCATAATCGAGCCAGTGATTTACCGCGTTATGAAGACCCATTCTTCCGTCTGCTCGGAAAAATCGTTGTGGTCGAGCATTCGTCGTTCATGGGAATACGTGTTTGCGTTCCCGTTGACGTAACGTCCTCTTTTTTTTTTTTTTTTTTCCGTCGATTGCCACTTGGTCAATATCGCGGCCGATATTATGGCACCGTATTGTGCTGTCAACGAAGCCAAACGCGCATATATGCGAGGGACTTAAACGAAGCCACTTACACCGAATACCTCAACCCCTTAACATTAATTATCATCAATTCGCACCGAGCCACCGTTCACGGTCGCCACTGCATTTTTTTTTCTCTGAACATTCCCGAAGTGAATTCGGTCAAAGTGTATTGAAAGTACATATATCTTGGCTGACGAATCGTTGTCGAGCGTTGCTTGTACTTGGCAAAATTTCAAACGGTGATACTCTACAAATACCACGCGTTATTTTCGTTAGATACGATTTGCGTTTACAAGCAATTTATTTTGTATTAACATATACAAGATTAATATTAATATCAGTTTTATTATAGTCAATCTTAATTGATAATATTGATACATATTTATATAAAATTAATAATAGCATCGATTTTATCAAAATCAATGTTGAGAAATATTGACAATATTAATAAAAATATTATATATGTATAAAAGTAAAGAGTGACGAGACGTAATACGCGATGAGATAATCGACGAATATAAATCTCAAACGTAGGTATAACGCAACGCGAGTAAACAGAATAGCAGGCTCCTGGCTGTCTTTTATTCTCACGTCAAGTCCACGGGATTATCGATTGCTATCCCGCTAGAATATCAAGGAACACGAGACACGTACGAAATCATGCGGAGGGAAGAATTTGGTCGCACAATCGGACGGGTATTCGATTGTGTTTCGCGCTTGCGTGCTACGTAATTCTGCGGTCAACCATCGTGGCCTTTTTTTCTCTCTCTTCGTCTCTCTCTTTCTCTTTCATTTTTGTTCGTTGTTGCAGCGGAAGTGCACACGCATGACGTTTTCCGGCGCGGTAACAAATCGGAAGCTCAAGTCACAGGCTGCGAAGCGAATCAGTCTCGGGAAGCGACCTGTCGATTCGCGGCTCTCTCGTGGGTGATCTTGTCGCGTGATATCGATCTTGAGGAGAGAGAGAGAGAGAGAGAGAGAGAGAGAGAAAGAGAGAGAGAGAGAACGACGTTGCCAGGCGAAAGGGAATACATTTCGCGAATTAGAACGCGTTGTTGCGGTCGCGACGTAACGATGCTCATGCTAGCGAAACATTCAGCGTGGGATTTCCGGCCGTTGGATGGCGAGGGAAACGCGGTGTGAAAAGGTGAAAAGCGCGACGCCGTAGGATGAGGAGGACGCGCGTAGCCGGGTGCGAGAGCGTTGCGTGGAGCGGCGATGCACCGGTACTTGGCGTAAGGAAAGCCAAGCGGTGAACGACCGTTGACACAGATCCCGAGCCGAGCGAACGTCGCGCGAGTAAAATAGCCGGCACAGTTGAGCATTCTATTTTACATCGTTAACGGGACGACGCCCGCGAGTAATTAAGGGGGGAAAAAAAATCGAATGACGGACAACCTCACCCTTCCCCCCGAAATCCCCGAAACCCCCGTCGCGATCGAATAAAGGGAACCGCGTTGTTGTAATGCGTACGTTGGCTTTGCACGCACACGATTCCTGGTAGGATCCCGCAACTTTATTGATCGCACACCGGTAAGGTGTCCATACCTCGCAACGGATTCGGGAGAATTGAGTGTAAATGCCGCTTTTGCGTTCACGAAACGGTGGCAAGACTGACGTTTCGGAGAAACACCGAGCTGCAGGTCTTTCGTCATTAACCCGTTCTTGTCGAGTCCGTTTTTTTGTTCACTGTGCTTAGAACGGTCGCGTTAAGAAACCTTTAGTTGTCACGCGAAGTGATAGTTTATTTAATATCAATTTAATATTATTAAGTTGATATTAACATTTTTCTTTTTACTGCGTTTCTTTTGTGCGTTTTTACTTTTAATATGTCTGCTATATGATTTGGAATGATTAATGTCGAAGATTTATTAAGAGCTTTTGCTGGCCAGTGATGATATTAGAACATGACATTTTACAGTTGCCGGTACTTGTACGAGGCTCGAAAATGGCAGACACGAGCCAACAAGCATTAAGTGAGCCACACACGAATGGAGTGATGGACGGTTTGACGGAAGATGAAAAAAGCAAGATGAGACCCGCCGATATCGATGCGGTAAGTTTCATGGAATACGGCGATTTAACGTTTCTCAATAATAGTTTCTCAATAGAAATCGAGGAAAGTTTAACATTGAACGATTACTCATTCGAGTTTCGTCAGCGTGAGAAAGGATGGAAAGCTGGAAAAATAAACTGAATTAATTGAATGTGTGAAAGTGTTAAATAAGAGTATTCTATTCATTTACAGGATATGAGAGAAATGGAGAGGAGAAAGAGGGTCGAGATGATGATGAACTCACGAATCTTCCGGGAAGAGCTGGAACGTATAATTGAGACACAGATGAGGGACGGTGCTGGACCCTCTGGTCTTCTGCAACAGATCTCTGATATGATGGGTGCACAGGGAGCCCGATTCAACGGCAATGTGTTCAAAAGTTAGTTCTGTCCCTGTTTGAAATTGTCATTCCTTGAAATTGCCCTCCCTCTTTTTTTTTACTTTATACTGACTCGGTTCGCTTGGAAATGTTTCAGATTCGAATTGCGTCTTGCCTATCAACGATATACGCGGCGTGGAAAGCATGGGATACGCCAAGGGCGAGAAATTGCTACGGTGCAAGATGGCGGCGGTCTTTAGATTGCTCGATCTCTACGGATGGACGCAGGGCGTAGGCGGGCAAATTACCGCCCGTCTGAATCAGGATCAGGAGCACTTTCTGGTGAATCCTTACGGGCTACTCTATCACGAGGTCACCGCCTCGAGTTTGATCAAGGTGGACATGCAAGGCACAATTGTCGAGCAGGGGACGACGAACTTCGGCGTGCACGTCACTGGTTTCCAATTACATTCGACAATACACGCTGCGAGGCCCGATATCAAGTGTATTATTCATATTACTACTCCGTCCGTTACCGCTGTGAGTAAATGTTTCGTCTCCGATTTCTTCATTCTCCGATGATCCGTTTCTCGTCTGTCTCATATATCTCGTGTATATTTTTTACGAGCATTTGCACATTATGCTCGATTGCGCGATGTCTCTTTAATAGCGATTGATGACGAACATTTATTAGCTCTGCTCCGAAAGGAATTGACTGACGCACGCGTGATATATTGTGTAGGTTTCCTCCTTGAAGTGTGGATTGTTACCAATCGGTCAGGAGAGCATAGTGATAGGCGAAGTGAGCACCCATCAGTACATAGGAGGTTCCGTCGAGCCGGAGGAACGAGAGAAAATCGCTAGAAACCTCGGGCCGATCAATAAGGTTATGCTCCTGACGAATCGCGGTGCCCTTTGCTGTGGAGAAACAGTGGAAGAGGCATTCTTTAACGTTTACAATACCGTAGTCGCCTGTGAGACGCAGCTGAAGCTAATGCCCGCGGGCGTAGACAATCTAAGCCTTATCAGCGAGGAATCGAAGAAAGCTATATTCGAAGCGTCACGAAAACCTCCAATCCCTCAGCAACCGAGCGCGGCAGTGGAGTCGTCCGCTCTCGCAGAGAAACTCGAGAAACGCTGGAGAATCGGCGGCGCTGAATTCGAAGCTCTTATGAGAATGCTCGATAACGCTGTAAGTATGCCGTAACCTTTTCACCGTTGTAATACTTGTGTCGAAATTTATATTTGAATATCGTGTTCTTTTTTCTCAGGGATTCCGTACGGGCTACATATACAGAAATCCACTTGTAAAGGGAGAACCTCCGAAACCGCGAAATGATGTTGAAGTTCCACCGGCCGTATCGTCCTTAGGATATCTGCTCGAAGAGGAGGAATTGTATAAGCAAGGGTAAGTTTCTACTTTCCCACAATTCGAGAAAACTTTATTTCGACGCTAAAAAGTAGTCAATCGCTCAACCAATATCTTTTCTTTTTTTCTCAAATAGGCTATGGAAAGGCGGACGTAAAGGTACAGACAGATCCCGTTGGTTAAATTCACCAAATGTTTACCAGAAGGTGGAGATCCTGGAAACTGGAACACCCGATCCTAAAAAGATCACCAAGGTAGAAGTTATTACTTTTGAGAATAAGACCGACTAATTTATTTACTCATTTCCACGCGATTTCATCCGATGCTAAATCTAATGTAAGCAAGCACTCTTATTTGGCAATTATTATCGCGTATTGTGGCTGCTAATCTGATTACGACTTGCGTAATAACGAAGAAGGAAAGCTTTAAATGTGTCAAGTGCAAAATTAAACAGTTATGACATATTAATATATATTAATAGTTACGACATACATTGATATAAATTGTAGAACCGTTTATCAAATTTATTTTCACTTAGTTAGACTTGAGAAGATAATTCTCTTTCAGACTTTAATATTTTGCTTTGTATCGCAAATTTGTCTTAATTAGAAAAAAATATTTTGTCGATATTAGATTTTCGTCAATTTAATACCACGGTAATGTTATTAAGATTTTTTGGTTTGTTTTCCGTGAATAACTTTATTTTATCGAACAATGTTGAAGATATTTTTAGCGATGATTGAGAAAGACAAATGCGCATATTTACGGCCGTAAATAGATAGTATATTCATATATGCAATGCGACGTGATGCATTGGTTATTCTATTTTGTTAGCAGTCAGTTGTATTTTATGACGTTATGTTGTGTAATTTTGACTTGTTTTTAGCAATTTTTTTTTATTCATTTTAATTTTATTGTACAATCAGAGACCAATATGTGCTAATTGATCATGATTATTCATATAAATTCCATACATTCCAATTTGTGCCATTAATTCTCAACATTAACTGCTGATACATAATGAGGGTACCTTTTTATATTTCAAATATAACAAATGTCTCATGAACAAACAATATATCTTATTGTTGTTGGGTAGAACATACTGACATATATAGCGATATATTGCTCTCTTTAAACTATAGATATAAATCTAACTCTTGTTACAACAGAGCTTGATTGATATTATTTATTAAATGCTTATTAATGTGATATAACGAATTACATGAAAGTTGAAAGTTGGAGCAAAAATCACAGATCTAAACGTCATGACCAATGTGTGTATATGTGCCTGTGTGTATGCACGTGCGTACGTGATTTATGTGTATAAACATTGGTCATTTCATAACATAATCTTAACGAAACGTTATCATCTTTATTATTTAATTCAAAATTAATTTTGACGCACAAATTTCATCAATACGTATGTGCATTGCACGTCGTGCAATGGAAATGTCTTCGCGATACAAAGTATCGAATAACGAACTGTCATCATTATTCCTCAGCTAATATATTAAAATTACATAACAAGTATTTAGTAATTTTTTATATTAATTTGTTGCCAATTGAAAAATATTTTATAGGCAAAATATAATTCTTTTTTTTTTTGTTATGCATTTTATCTGTATTTCGACAGAGATTGATGGCATGATTAGAATAACTCATTTTTCTAAATCGTAAAGCTACGTTCTCTTAGTATATTACTCTTTAATAAAGGATCTTTTATAGCAGTATATGATAAGAATATAATATAAAAACGCGCAAAACGAGAGACAGAATGAACATTTCCGCAGTTACGAATCATTAACGTGTTGAATTCCAGTCAATCGTTAGTATAGTAAGTATCAAGTACATATAAGATATTAACGACTGTTCTTATGTAGCTTCTTGATGTTTAAATAAAGTTATACGTGCTGTTTAAAAAAGATGATTATATCAACTTTAATGAAACTTCAACTTTAATAGCGTTCTAAGCACTATTTATAGCCGGCAGACGCTCCGTTAATAAATTTAGCTTACTTTCTATAATACGAGATGCGAAGTTATATGTATGTTGTCGTCTACAATATATTATTGACAGTAATTATATGATTCTGAGACTATCTGTTTTGCGAAATTACCCTCCATCAAGTGTAGTCTTTATGTGCAATATTGGAGTAAAAATTTTATATATTAATAAAAATATAACAGAGTTTTGTAGCATTTTTATTCCATTATTGTATGAGAATAAAATGAATTAATATGTGTCTTAAGCATTTTTCAAACGCATTTTTGCTACAATGCGTATAAGACATGTATAAAACATATATAAATATGTTTCTTACGACTCTGTATGAATGTGTGCCTGATCTCATCATCAAGATCTCGTTGGCCTGGTTATACTGAGCCCACTGCATTTACAAAACCAGATCAAGTGACCCTTCATATTTCGCAAATTTAAACTATTTCCTTGAAATTAAATGTTAGGTTTAGTGATTAATGTTGTCAAATTACCGAGTTGTAGATTTGTATTGCATGTAATTGTATTAAATTTTGTTTTGAATCAATCAAAAACACTGAGTATATGATTTATGTAAAAAGTGGATTACAACAATATAATATAGCTGCAATACAAAATTATAATGCTGTTAAAAATATGTTGTCAATTTTATCTATTCTGGGATAATCTATTAAAGGGGAGAAAAATATGCAACAGGCACACATAGCATGCAAGAGTCTTACCTTATGTTAACATAATTGCTTTTCACAATGATTTGAAGGGGGTCGACTAATGTTCTGGTTTTGTGTGCAGTGGGTGTCTGACGGATCTCCTACCCATAGCAGTACACCAGTCAAGATAGACAGTGCTCTCCAGTTTGTCCCGAAAAATACCAACCCAAAGGAGTTCAAACAATTACAACAGCAGGTAAGTATTGTCAGTTACATTTGCATTGTCATCCTATTAGTCTTCGTTTCTGCTTGTACCATTTAATTTGCGTAAATGGGAACGTACAAGTTTGATACAACTTTCGTCTCCCTAGATTAAAGATTATCGACGAGCAGAGAAAATATCGGCTGGTCCGCAATCCCATATATTGGAAGGTGTTTCATGGGAGGAAGCTAAGAAAATGCAGGTATACAAGTTCAAGCATCAAATCTTATTGATTTAAACCAGTTACGTCCTGATACGTCCCATTTAATAAATTTAGCAAAAAGAGAAAGAAGGAAAGCTTCCTATTAAGTAGCAGTAATTATGTACTGTTCTGATTTAGATTTGAATAATAGCATCTTTCTGATTGATTAATTCATAAATCCCCATAGAAAGTATATATCTATATATATACATATATATGTTATCTTTAACTTGCATACTCGTTGTTTACAAGGACGCGACAATTAGTGGTACCGGAGAACAAGTAGTTTTAGTAGGAGCCGCTAGCAAGGGTATTATACAGCGTGGTTTCCAACACAATGCGATGGTGTACAAGACACCTTATGCCAAAAATCCTTTCGACGCCGTCACGGATCAAGAATTGGATCAGTATAAGAGAGAAGTCGAACGCAAACAGAAGGGAGATCCTTGTTAGTTCCATTCGTCTCACTTTTTCTCATCCCAATTTGTTCCCATATTTGCATGCGTCTTTGTATTTGTATACATTGTATACTTGTATACATTCCCGTATCTTAGACTCTCCCTGTGTTCACTTAATGTTTACCGGACGTTGAACGCGGAACCATTAATATTACCTATTCTGTAAATAGACGATGAGTCACAATCAGAATCCGAGGCCTTGTCGTCCTTTAACATCAGTCGTGCGACGCATGAATCCAGCACTGCCAAGAGTCCTATTCAGTCACCAGTTTCTGTTACTTCGGAAACGGAGGAGGAGAGTAGAGACGGTAAATTCATGTGTTTAATTTACGAACGGGTTTCCATACGTACCATGGAATGTACCACGTTTTTGACCTTTCAATATCGATTTTGTTTTTCCCTACGTCATTAATGAACACTCGCGTATACTCCTTTGCTACAGAACCCCGAGTATTGCGAATAGAAACTAAACAAGTGCCTGCGCCGAGCCAACCCGAAGTTGTGTTAAGCGATGGTAAGTCTTTCCTAATCTTTTTTTTTATTTATTTTTTTTATTTTATCCCACATAAATTATCAACATAGAATATTTCAACAAGTGATTAGCAAAGTATATATTAAAATGAGACAGTTACTTTAATTCAATTCCGATTCTTGCATGGCCATAGTTTTTGTTTGCGGGTAATCCTTATAGCACTTGCATTTCTGCCTTTATAACAAATTTATCACTAATCAGTAAAATACAGCATGTTATAATCGCGCACGATGATGTACAGTTTTGCATGAGTCGGTGTTTGAAATAATAACTGATTTGCAAGATAATTATACACCTATAATTCATGACTTAGGTACTATGTAGATATAGCATTATCAAGCGTCATGTAATGACATCCGATCACAAAATGCATTTTACAGAGGAATAGATGTGAACCGTGTACATATTTATTTTTAATATACAGTGAATGATGCTACTGCACAGTACCTTAATGAGATGCGCTACAGAATGACTGAGCAACAAAGCGGTTACAAAAGAGGTGAGTTTTATTCTATAAGGGCAAATGGAGATGGACCTAATCCATTATTCCGAATTTCTTTCTGGCACGTATTGCTTACGATGTTCAACTGAAGAAATCTTATCTGGCGTTATATTTGTAAAATAATGAAACTGCATGCGACTTTTCTACAATTATTAACGATGGATAATTCTAAAGGGAAACGATTTTACGAGTTATAATTATTTAATTAAAATGTAAAGCTCGAATTGCAGTATAAAGGAAACATTATCTTCAGTTTAACTTCGCACATAATTTAAATATAGTTTAATTAATCTCGTTTGGCTGAGATTTCATCCGGTATAAGCTACACCTCTTTCAGTACGGAATACGCTCCCCATCCGCAATAACTACATAAAACACTACATGCATTAAAGATTGTGTAAATATATTCAATTTCATTTTATCACTGTGCAAATTCGTCAAATTTGTCATGCTTTTGTCTATACGGTATATGTTTCGAAAGCTTTCTCGTCTTCTTTCGCTCCTCGAAATAACGATCATAAATGCTTGCATCAATAACTGATATTTATGCACTTTCATTAATCTCGGTTCTTCTTTATTTCTGCGTAAAATATCTTAGAAATTTTGAAGACGCGTTACATTTAATCCGAAATTTCTGTCCGAAGCTTTGATGGAAATTACACTTTGGGATTTTTTAAAAAATGGAATTGACAACGAATGATGAATAATACAAATAAATAATACTGACAAATAATTGATAAAGATAATTCTTTTTTTATAACAATCGCGGTAAGTAATAATTTTATTCGGGATAGATGAACAGAATAGCAATAGTTACGCGCAATAATTTCTAGCATAAAAATAAACGCATAGGCAAAGGATGGGGCTGTAGAGTTTCTTCGGCTATCGCTACCTATAGCACCTATTTCGAGCGCAGCGTAAGCGACGAAGGAGACTCGCGAATGGTGGAGAGTAGTGATCGTTGAACGTTCTCTCCGTTTCTCCAAAGCGAGCAAACCGATCGATCGTTCGCCGGTTCCCATGTCCGAGGTATACATTTGGACATAATACTTGCAGATTGCGAAGTAACCAGCAATTGCAGCAGCTTGAGCAGCGAGCGTGCGCGAATGTACCGGCAGTTCTCCCAATGTTCTTACGATGAACCCTGTTTGGAAAACGTTAGAATCTCGACGACTGCCGAGCGAAAGAAACCTCTTCTAATTACGAAAACGCGCATTAATGAGCGAAACCAAGTCAAGCCGAACGCGATTTCTCGGAACAAGGTTTTCGAGCGACAACGGTACGAGGCGAGGCGGAGATTTTTCGAAGATTTCGAACAAAAGAATTTAGCGAAGAAGTCAGTCGTGTTGTCAACAACGGAGGCAACGAGCGCAGATAACGGGCAAAACAGGTCAACGTTTGAACAAAATTCCGCGGAAGATTCGAATAAAAAACAATCTGTTCAGCTTGTAAAACTATTTGATGCGTCAAACGCGAATACAAAAGAACATTTCGAGAATTTGAACGGCGAAGCTCAGTTGAATAACGAAGTCGCGGTGCATTCTGTGGAATGGACAAATATCGCACAACCGAGTTTCGTTAAACGTGTCAACGTAGAGGAGACAAATCCGAGTTCAAGTAATATTGTGTCGGTAGATAGGACACACTATTACATGAACTCGGATTCGTCTATAAAAACGGAGTCTTCAATAACTCGTGGAGATAAATCGGACTCGACGGCCGACACAAATGACAAACAACAACGGCATACATCGACAACAATAGCAGCAACGGCGACGAATACGGAAGTGACACTTACGCGCAGCTGCGCTGAAACATTTCAACGCGATATCAGCGATAACGAGGAAGACTTGCGGTCGCCGAGCGATTTATTTTCCAACAAATATCACGAGTCCATCGATCGTTATGAATGCGGCGATGATAAAGAGGCGTCGGCTCCTCATAAGGAGGCCTATAAAGATAAGGAAATGAACGGCAAGCTGAAATCGACGACGGAACTGAAGAAACAAAGCGTTCGATCTTGGATCGAGAGCTCCATGCACGAGAGCACCTGGTCGAACAACACGGAGGTCGCGGAGGTCGATCCGTATGAGTCATATTGCAATGACATCACAAAGATTGTCGAAAGCATCGATATGAATATAATCTCCTCGTCGAGGACGGAGCTGGACGCGTTGCCCGACACGGACACCTGTGTCAAGTACAATCTCGATTCGACGAATATGAGTCTCATTTACAGCTTGACCCCGCCGGCGGCCGTCGACCAGGACGAGAGCAACGACGACACTTCGCACGATTTGGCGGATCGTTCGTGGCAGTCCGATTCGACGAGAAGCGACAACGACGAGCCATTAAGCGATTACATATGGATAGAGCCGACGACGAAGGCCGAGGTCGTCAAGCCCACGCGAGATCGCAGGTCGAGCGACGGTAGCAGCTACGCGGAGCAGCTCGTGTCCGAGGAGAGGCTCTCGCCGAGCGGCTCCGACATCCTCGAGCTACCGAGCTGCACGATCCGCGAACTCAAGGACATCGACAGTGAGATCTTTCTCAACGGGATCAATGAATCTGCCAACGAGATCATCGCCGACCTCAACGCGTCCGATGAGGCGCCGTCGTACGATGCTGTGGAAGTCGCACGGGAGATCATTACCGAGATTATCGAGTCCATTTACGAGTCCATTTACGTTAGATTATTCTTTAGATTCCTCTATTTGAAGGAAATCGTCGCGCAAAGGAAATCGTGCTATCAGCTTAATCGACAGCTATCGTCGCGAATGCTCGCTCATGGAATCTGCTAATCGAGCGTCCGTCACAACGATCGGCAATGACGGTATTTGTCGGATCAAAGGTTTTCTGGGGAATCTGTCGTCGGATCTTGACGATAATCAGGATTATGAAATGGAGATACACAAGACGGAGGACCACAATTCCTCCGCCGTGATCGAGTTTTGCACCATAGCGAAGAAGTTGCCGATCGTCATCGCCGACCACGGCGCTTTGGAATTAAACTTTCGGGTCGTCTCGACGGATGAATATGCGAAGATGTCGCCGGGTATTCATCTTCACCTATTCGGTAAAAACTCGATCGACGGCGATCGCGATAAAGCCAGTAAAACCGTAGTCATGCACAAATCAGAGATGGAAACGTGGCCAGGCGATCGATACTTCTACTGCCGCGAGGAGGAGGATTCAATCAGGGAGAAACTGAATTGTTTGACGCCTATAATGGAGGAGCCGGAAGATAGTGCGCGCGAAGCTGTCGACTCCAATTCAAAAAATCCTAACGAAGAACCATTGCATCACGCGGAGGTCTGCAACGTTATCGACGAGAGCATGGCGGTAAATTACGCGGGGAAATCCATTTCCCTCGATGACACCTATACGATCTCAGAAGTCAGTTCCGTTTTTATCTCGGATAACGAGGACACGAACGATCTTGAGGAACGATGCGACGTTTGGGACTCCTCCATGGAGTGTATGTCATATTCTTACGACACCAAAGAATTCATACGCCTGGAGAAAGCCCTCGCGGACAACTCGCGATTAAGCACATAACGCTCCGCTCGTCTTTCAGAAAGACAGCATTATGTTCTATCTTGATTTCGATTGAATAATCGAATCACCAAACAATACCGTTTTCTTCGATGAAAAGGAAGGAAAACGTTTTGATTGACGATTGACTCGTCAATACGTGTAATTGCGTTACAACAGCGTTGTAACTTGCGCCGTCGGTTGTTCTAAAATTTGTTGATCGCGTCTGTAAGAAGCGTCGTATCGAATAGTTTGCATGCTGGACTTTATATCATTTTATTCATGTTTGTTTAGTCTGTTCAACGCACTGATTTTCTAAATCTTAAAAAAAGATGACAAGGTTTAACCCTTCATACACGCGCACAGACGTTAGATATTAAGAGATTCGCGTTATTTTAGTCTGTTAAGTTTTGATGGTTCTATTTTTTCTCATAGTTTTTATAATTTTACCATTTTCCTTTATGCATAAACAAGGCGCGAACTTTGCGTTAACTTTAAGCACATCTGGATCGAAAGAAGAATTTGACATGCATATTATCAATGACATTCAAAAAACTGCTAATATAATTTGTTTTCTAGAATTTTATGTTTTGTCCTGCTTTTTCTTTTTTTATTTTTGTTAAGTTGGAACTTAACATACTTAACATAATTTAAGATTAAAGACGAAAAATCTTGTTTAATGCAATGTGTTAATAATAATGTTCTACTTTATTTGCTTGATATGTAATAATAAGTTTAACCGATTATTACATTGTGATATGCATTTACGCTATCTCTTCTAACGAATTGTAACTATGTTAACTTACATTACAAATGCTTATATAATTCATTTATATGATATATTTTCTAATATTTACTGCAATAGTTGAGGTATTTGATGATATAAAAGTTTGCACATAACGCTTCTTATCATTTTTCTCTGCACCCGTCTCTCTATTCGGAACTGCATCAATCCTCACCGTTTATCCCGTTACCTTTTCAATGGTGTATATGCATCCTACAAGCTGTCAATGCTAAATCGTGTTTGCTTGGGAATGATTGATTTTATATAACGAATCCACGAACGAGTATACTTCGACAAGTACCAATCAACGTTGTTTTCTTGAAAGGTAAGATGTCTGTCTAATTTTTTTAAGTTTAAAGTACGATAACACATAATTAACAGCTCGATGGGCTTAATTTCACTCCTTTGGCTTACAGATTGCTTTGCAATTATATCAACTGTCTCATTACCGTTGCTTTACGGATTCGATTATCTTATTATTAAAATAATCTGGAAGATTCATGTCTCGAATAATCAATTATTTATGTTCTAGGAGAGAATACCGTAAACGGCGATCACTCAGACGCTCATCACAGTACTTTTTCGCAAAGTAGCAAGGAGGTTTGTCGTAATACTTTTAATATCAAAACCATCACGAAACACCGTATATTATATGCGGAGAATCGGTTTGTAAAATGTTAATTCTTACGCGTTTTATTATTCATTTTGGGGCAAATCTTGATTATATTGATATATCAGGTGAATCTAGAGAAAAAAAAGAATCACGAATGTAAGTTTGTTAGATTTTGTTTTCCGAGTTATTGATCAACTAAAGCAAATGTTTAAACTACTTACTCTATAACTTTTTCCTTTCAAAATTAATACAAGTGCATAAATTTCAAATATTTTTTAAATCTATTACAACTCGAAAAATAAAGCTTTAAACGACGATTCTATAATAGTGGACAAATTTCCGCATATATATATCGGGTTTTCTTTACATATCATGTTATTTAACACTCTTCATATATATTCGTTAATAGATAAATGGAAACGCTGTTTTTACAATAAGATTTAGAATGAGACATTTTTCTCAATTTAGAATGCTATAAGAGATACAGCGTGTCCGATTCGAGCGGATTGTCGCTTCACTTCTCGCATCAGTTTTTACAATTACATCCGGCATAGTCGTTCATAGATTCGCTTTCTACAAACTATTCTATTACATCAATTTTGCATGCTACCAGATAATTGACTAATAGAACAATTAAGCGTGAAAGTTCGGCACTCTATGCATGTGCATGCAGAAAGGTTTATGGTTACGGTTGGGACCTTCCGTGTTAAGGGTTCCATGTCGCAGGATGTGAGCGTTAGCGAGGAATCGCCGAAGAAGGAAAAGAAGAAGAAGAAGGGCCTTAGGACGCCATCCTTCCTTAAAAAGAAGAAGGAAAAGAAGAAGTCGGTCGAGGCGTAGGTAGTCGTAGCTCAGGTAAGCGATATGCCATCAATCTATTTTATTCTTTGGATTTTGATATTGACTATTTGCGAAATATATTTTTATATTTATCGAACGTCATTATCTCTTCCTTATGAACATTAGTATGCTTATGCTAAAACGTTTCTTATTATCTACAAATCGATTATACGATCGAGCGAGTCGCTATTTCCTCTTTCAGATCTTTCTTCTCTTATAATAGCGACTGTAATTTTGACAAGTATTACTGTCCTGCGATAAATAATGAAAAATTTCAGCAACTCGTTCGCTCGCTCAATCGATCGTCCCAGTCGACGTGGTTAATTTATTGATCCCGGGCGTTACTCATTGAAGGTATGGAAGAAAGTTAAAGCTTTTCCTTTAGAGACTAGACGCGCTCGCGCTAAATTTCATTCATATGGCTGCAGCAAAGATTGAAATCATGTTTTCTGGTAGAAATATATTCGCGTAAATAAATAAATAAATATATAATGTAAAGCATATGCAGCGAGATACCAAGCGTTATTGACGTTGGATTAACATCTATATTTTCAGACACTGCCACAAGCAAAAGCTTCTCGTAAAAAGTAAAACGAACATGCAAGTTTAAAAGCAAGATCGAAAAAAAGCTCGGTTTAAAATAAAGAACGAGATTCGACGAGTAACGAAGCACAGACGAATGGCGGAAGATGAAACGGAGGTGGATCGAGGTGCGCGAGGGAAAAAATCGGAGCGAACGAGCAACAATCACAGCATCTTTCCAGGACTCAAGACTGCCATCGCATTACGTCTACAATAAGGAAACTATATTGTACTGTTAATGTTTTTACGTTTTTAATTTGTTAAGCGTCGCGCTAATGTATTTAATCCGCTATTTAATTTTGCCTCTCCTATCCCGTTTGTGTGTAACGCAATAAAGAGTTACATATGCATACTTTGCGACGAAGAAAAACAGACAGATAGAGAGAAAGTGAGAGGCGTCATCATTATTGTCATCTTGATTACTTTTACTTCGTCAATATCGACGCCGTTGCCGTTACCATCGTCGTCGCCCTCGTAATTCTCGTCGTCCTCTTTCTGCTCGTCATTGTCGTCGATATCGACACCAACGTCGTCATCGTCGTCGTCGTCGTCATCATCGTCGTCTGCCGCCGTCGTCGTCGTCTTCGTTACTATCATCATTATCATTATCATCGTCATCGTTATCGTTATCATCGTTATCGTTGTCGTCATTATAATTGCCGCCATCGCCATTATCATAGTCATCGTCGTCGTTGCCGACGTTGTTGCTATTATGGTCATCGTTGCTATTTGCTTCTACTCTATTTTTTTTCCTCTATCTCCAAGATTAATCTTAATTCTTTGATTGTAAATGATAATTTTTAGACTAAGAGAAAAATTTCGTAGAGTCTCTCTTGAAACGGAGGGACGGAGGTATGCAATAGTTCGCGTAAGCTTTACGCGAATGTTGATCGCATGCAAAACATATTTTATCTCAAAACGATTTCGTGAGTTTTACTGGGCGATACTGCGTCAGCTTTATCGCGAAGAAAAAAAGCAGTAGAAGTGAATGCGAAAGGCTGTGTTCTAGAAATTTGAAGCTGGCGTGCGAAAGAAATGCGTTGCGAGAATACGGATCTCTCACGGCTGTCCTCTGTATCAAAAAGCATCCCGGACAATAGAAATCGCCTCTAATTCCCGGACTGATGTACTCGTCTTCGTGATATGTATAAAGTAATTTGTGCCGTACGATATCCCGTCGATTACGATTGTTACCGAGTTGAAAAACTTTATTACAACTGTCTATCGATTGGCGCTTCGACATGATACTTTATAAGACTATCGACATAATACTTTATAAGTTATATTAACTCAATAAAAAAGAAAGAAATAGTGTAATGCTGACAGTGAGCCTTACGGCGTTTATCAGCTTGTATTGTTACCAAATTTGAACAATCGGTAAGCTTAGGTACGTCTATTAAAAAAAAAGGTATAAAGTAGAACACAGTGTGGGGAACTGTGAAGTGGAACCGAAGTACGACGACGTGTGCTTTCGCGAAATTTTCAATTTTATCTACCTATTTCGACCTAATACTTTAAATATTTTAAATCGACGATTTATTATGACGACTATTCGTTGTACATATAGAAGCGCAGAATCAAGTAATAATTTTCGTTTTCCGTTTCTTTTTACGACGGATTAATTAATTACTCGTTGATGTGTAAAAACGTGCCTTTCGTACCTTCGTCAGTCAATTAGTCTTAGCATTCAGCATCCGTTTCAATCTTTACTGTATCTACTGATTTACAATTGATCGTTCGATTTGCCTTCGGTCGTCGCGTGTCATCTGCAGTTGAATAACAGCTTTTTGCAGTAACTTCAACAAGTCGAACTTGGTTGGACCAAGTAAGTAAAGAACATCTTTCCCCGAGTCGCGTACTGTCATCAGAATGGTCGTGCGTTTTAATTAAGTAAGAAATTACTTAGCAGTCAGAGTCGCAAATGCGGAACGTTGCAATTTTATCGTGATTTTCCTTGGCTTGTTGAAGCTATCGAGGAGTGGTTGTTCAAATTGATAATTCGAGCACTAATGATTACGTACTTTATCTGTAATTGACGATTGATCGCTTATACAACGTGTGTTTTGTACAAATGAAGTCGACGTTATATCTATATATAACATATGTATAACTGTATGTATATCTGCGTATAACACAGAATCGTGTTATACGTAGAACCGAGTATATGTAATATGAGGAGGATATATAGTGCTGTTTGAACAGTTTGAGCATTATGAATCATTTATGCTCGAAAGACTAGACGAATAGATAATGAGAACGAAATAAAGCGCACATGCACGTTGGCTTGCAAAGTTTTTTTTTTCGTTTCTATTAATGCATGCGCGGGGTGAAAATTTTGATATATTTTATTTTGAGCTGTTTTTTTTTTTTTTTTTTATCGAGGTTGACGACCGTGATTATTATTATTCACACTATTATTCTTTAGTTTATTATCAAAATATTGTATTAATATTATCATCGCTATTATAGTTTTATTATTAAGGCAGCGCGATTACCATCGCCGCATTATATCTAAAGTGCAACAAATTGCGAGCTGAGCTCGTGTTGCAATCGAATTTGCGCGTTGTGCTTTCTACTTTGAATAACGATTCATCGCGAGATCCCACGTGCTTCATCGACCTGACTATGACACATCTGTGAAGAAATATCTGCCCATATATACTTTCTTCTCGCCTCTTCTCCCCTCATCCTTCACTCGTATTCATATATCATGTAATGATCGGTAATAATTGTACGATCGAAGACGTATATTAATGCAATCTATTATTGTATAATGGTTGATATAATATATAAATAATATTACAACAAAAAATACACGAGAAGGTATATATATTTTTAGATGTGCTTATATTTCTCAATAGTTATTTCTTCAAGCAACAATACCAAGTGACAATTGTTGTAAGGAAGCGAATATGTTCCTTCTCATCAAAGATTTCATATATTACGAGGATAGGAAGCAATGGGAAAAGTTAACATTGCAATAGGCCGCTTCGGATTGCGTTATAAAATCAGGTAAAGATTCGAAAATTCGTAGCAAGTGGCAAGCGTCGTGGTATAAATATATGAAATACGAAGAGGTACACGGGAGTAGGAAATCTTGATCGTTAATCTTTAATATTCCTCCGCACCGTCTCCTTCGCCGTCGGTGGAGTCCATACCGACTTCCTCGTAGTCCTTCTCCAAGGCGGCGAGATCCTCCCGCGCCTCCGAGAACTCACCCTCCTCCATCCCCTCGCCGACGTACCAGTGCACGAAGGCCCTCTTCGCGTACATCAGATCGAATTTGTGATCGAGCCTCGCCCAGGCCTCGGCGATCGCCGTCGTGTTAGATAACATGCAGACAGCGCGCTGCACCTTTGCGAGGTCACCGCCGGGAACGACGGTGGGCGGCTGATAATTGATGCCGACCTTGAATCCCGTGGGGCACCAATCGACGAATTGGATGCTGCGCTTGGTCTTGATAGTCGCGATCGCCGCGTTAACGTCCTTCGGCACTACGTCGCCTCTATAGAGCATGCAGCAGGCCATGTACTTCCCATGACGAGGATCGCACTTGACCATTTGATTCGCAGGTTCGAAACAGGCGTTTGTTATCTCGGCGACGGAGAGCTGCTCGTGATAGGCTTTTTCCGCGGATATGACGGGGGCATAAGTGACCAGGGGGAAGTGAATCCTAGGATAAGGTACCAAATTTGTTTGGAATTCCGTCAGATCGACGTTGAGCGCGCCGTCGAAGCGCAGCGAGGCCGTGATCGAGGACACGATCTGGCCGATTAGCCGGTTCAAATTGGTGTAAGTCGGCCGTTCGATGTCCAAATTGCGTCTGCAAATGTCGTATATGGCCTCATTGTCCACCATGAACGCGCAGTCGGAGTGCTCAAGGGTGGTATGCGTCGTGAGAATCGAGTTATACGGCTCGACAACGGCCGTCGAGACCTGGGGAGCTGGATAAATTGCAAACTCGAGTTTTGACTTTTTTCCATAGTCCACCGACAGTCGTTCCATCAACAGGGATGTGAAGCCGGAACCGGTGCCGCCGCCGAATGAATGGAAAATCAGGAAACCCTGAAGTCCCGTGCACTGATCCGCCAGCTTGCGAATGCGATCCAGGACGAGATCCACTATCTCCTTGCCGATTGTATAGTGGCCGCGCGCATAATTGTTGGCGGCGTCCTCCTTACCGGTTATCAATTGCTCGGGATGGAAGAGCTGTCGATATGTTCCCGTACGTACTTCATCTGAAAGAATAATGATGAGTGAGATTTAGTCATCTGGTCGCTTGTTTTAGGGAACTTTTACATAACAGAATATCGTTACCCACCCACGACAGTTGGTTCGAGATCGACGAAGACCGCTCTGGGTACGTGCTTCCCGGCGCCGGTTTCGCTGAAGAAGGTATTGAAGCTGTCATCGCCGCCCCCGAGTATCTTGTCTGACGGCATTTGACCGTCGGGTTGGATACCATGCTCCAAGCAGTACAGCTCCCAACAGGCATTTCCAATTTGTACGCCCGCCTGTCCCACGTGGACGGATATACATTCACGCTGCAAAAAATATTATAAGTCTGACAACATGTTCGTTTTTTGCTGAAACTCAATTTAGAATCTTCGTAATTAAATTTAGATCTATAATAGATGACAAAATTTCATTAATAATGATACATGAAAAATATTTAAATATATTCAGGTAGTACATAATAATTCATATATATTTTATATACATTTCTTAAATGTATCTAAAACTAGATACGTTTAGATAAAAAAACTAACATATATGTACGACTAGAATATATACGAATAAAATGCGTATTAGATTACATACATGCATATAAAATTATAAATAATATTCTAACAATAATTACAGATAATTTAAAGCAGAGAAGTTCTATCATATAACGAATGCATATTCGAATACAATGCCGACTATAAAATACATATGCGTAGGATGTTCCAGGGTCAATGGAGTGTAAGTAGAATGTAATTGCTAGTCCTGTAAAAACCCGGATTTCTTCTCCGTCGCCGCCAACGAAAGGCGAACTATTCGCTGTAGCGGAGCTTGTCGCAATACGTCGCGCGAATTTTTGCTTCTAAAAGTAGCGACAACCTAATGCAATCGCGAACGTCGTTCGCGGTGACGTTACTCGCGCCAATCGGGAAGATCCGTTCTTAGATAAAATTTGTTGCTCCGGGCAATTTTAAAAATTGACAGATCACTCAATAATAACTCTCGATATTTTCTTCTAAAGGCAGAACATGTATTTATGACTATATAGTTTCAGATACCGGATCGCGAGAGCAGTCGCCCGTCAATGAAATATCCGGCTTCGATTCGTTCCAATGTCATTACGACGCACTCGTTTACGGCGGGAGATTTGTGATCGGCGAGGTCCGTTTTAAAGGGAGAAAACAGACATTTCGTGATCGTGGGAAGAAGTGGAGTCCCTTACCATCTTGAAGAATAACGGGATAAAGATTCGTGATGAGATTCGCTTGCGTTCCACACGGCCGTTTGAACGGAGTTGGCGATGGAACTCCCTCGAACGATCTTGGCCTAACTGGGCGCTTGCTGAGAACGACCGGTCTCTTATAGCTTCGGTGCGTACCCGATTTACGCCCGTCCCAGGAGCACGCCGCCTATGTCTATGACGCTCGTCACGCTTATCCGACTATGTAGGGTCATGAGATTGCGTAACCGACATACGCGGCCCCGACTCAATCACGCTGGAGCGAACGTTATAAAGTTCACTCCTTTCCCCCCTTTTTTGCCCGATTTTAATCATCGGTTTTGAACCTGCGAAGATCGATAACTGTTTATTATATACGTCCTTGCTTCGATATTATTGACATTTTTTTAAAATTATAGTTTATTTCTTCCTACCGGTTTACCTCGATTTGCGCGGCGAAGAGAGACAAAAACAAACCAAGAGGACATCGCGATGTCTGAGACGGTTCCTGTGTGGACACGAGGACAGTTTTAGAAAGCACTGCAAATACATCGTGGAGAGCGACGAACTCTACACCTATTAAACGTACATATGTATATGTACTTCCGTCCTAGAATAGCCGCCGCGTCCTTACTGTATCCGTTTTACTTGCTGCATCCGTTGAATGAGCAGATCCTTTCGCAAGGCTGAAACGACAAACGTGAATTATATTATAGCATATTTGATTTCTAATCGTCAAATTTTAATTATCAAAGTACACTATAATTATCAACTAAAACCGTTTGTTTGCAATAACAGTAATTATGACAAACTCTTAGAAAAGAAATCCGTTATAATCTTTTGATGTATTGCGCTGTATATAAAAAAGATTAATTCACGATTCTTCATACTTTAAAAATAACTTTGACTAAAGTCCAATTAACTTGATCGATAATTAATTCTAAGCTGGCACAATCGTTGAAATAAAATTTCTTAGCTATGTAATTTGTTGTTTTCAATTTTCCTTTTCAAACAACAAAAAGTTAATAATTCTACATTAATGAAATAATAATGAAATAATAAATATAAATATTAATTAACGTTCCACCAATAGAATTTCTTACAATAAATATAAATAAAAAATAGTAATTAGAATTTTGTTTGACAAGCCATTGCGCGAATAATTTAATATACTTGTAGTTTTAATTTGGTGCCGCGTTTGATTTGTTAATGTGACGTCTATTTTTATTTAAAATTCCAATAATTTTCTAAAAATAATTCCAAGATTTAGGATTTTGAATCGCGGAAATTAAAAGTCTCGAGAATTAACAAAAGACGATTATAATTAGTGAGGAGATTGCATTATCTAAGTTCTAAGAGTCGCGAGTACCGACAACTAGAATCCAAACGTTCGAAAAATCAAAAAAGTATCAGGAGTACATAATCGGCGAGGAGGTAGATTTATTTACGTATACTACTAGCGCCATCTGTGTGAAACTTTCGCAAACTTGTAGCGAAATCCACAGTTACCATCAGTCAGATGTAAAATTGACTACAAGGTTCCCAATAATTTCAATAGATGTCGCTGCAAAAAAATATTCGCTAAGCAGTTCCAATCAGTTTCAACAGATGGTGCTGCGATAGGCGTTGGCAGGCGAAAATCGCAAGAAATTTTGAAACGTTCTCAGAATTTTAAGTAATGCAACTTCCTTGCCCATTATATTCTCCTATTGCTTTTTCGATGTTTTTCAAGAAGCTTTAGATTCACAGGCCGACAGTGTGATACTCCTCGACAGTTCGCCGTATCGTTGACAGCTCGCGCTCGAGTCGTGTTCCCGGATCGGTTTCGTACCGGTCCGGTTTTTCGCCTTAGGATACTCCCTGGATGCTCCTGGCCGGGCTCTCGAGGTATAAATCACTATGGAAACGACAATTGCGAGCTTCACCTCGCTCCCTCCCCTTCGCTTTCCACGACCTAACGTTCCTTCTTGCCTCCTCCTCTCGCGCCGTCCTTCTTCCTCTATTCTCAACCGCCTTTAAAGCGTCTCAACAGTGGTGCTCCGATTTTTCCTGTCAAAATGGAGGCTTCCATAAATCGCGGCCTCGTTCGATCTCACCTGCATGACAAACCGCCCAAATAAAATTACTTTAAAAATGTTTATGATTTAAAAATATTCCAATTTTCAATTTTTATTCGAGAAATTAACGAAGAATCAATTTAAATAATTTTCGATCGACTTTCATCTCTCACAATGTCTTTCATTGTCAT
Source organism: Tetramorium bicarinatum (assembly GCA_928718305.1). Classification (NCBI taxonomy): domain Eukaryota; kingdom Metazoa; phylum Arthropoda; class Insecta; order Hymenoptera; family Formicidae; genus Tetramorium; species Tetramorium bicarinatum. Next base: position 30,804,883 of record OV788325.1, read on the forward strand.
TTAAATCTTTTCATTTTCTCGAATTATTATTACCTAATAGAATGATATTCTCCCGAAAGCATTCTAACGACTCTTTCTCGATCCACATGAGTTATTCCGAAAATTGTTGATTGTGTTGGAACATCAACATACACACACACACACACACACACACATGTATGTATATACACATGCGTATCTGACATTCTCCGTTTACGGCTACCTGTGTTGTTGTTCTTTTCTTTATCACGAGTTTCCTCGGTTTCCAGCGACCCTCTAATATCTCAAGCGGTTCACAACCGGACTTTGGACGCCCGGCATGCTCGCACGGTGTTTACCACGGGGGTACACGGCGAGAAAATAACGTTCGAAATCGGTAGAGTACCGAAGAATGTCGCCTAAAAAGGATACACGCATTCCTCAGTTGTAGACAATAGTAGAAGGACGAAGGAGACAATTCGGAGAAAGGGAAAGTCACGTTTCTTCATTTCTTAATACGTTCGATTGGTCGAGATTAAAATGCATTGTATTTATTATCATCTAGATTCCCCTATTTGGACCCAGAAGGGCCGAGGCTCCGCGTTATTTTCGTGCGAATTCGTCGACGCGTCTCGAAAACGAACCACCGCTGCGCCGGCTTTTCTCTCAGGATGCTGTGGGAGAAAGATAAAGGAAAGATGAAGTTCAAGGTCACATACGCACACGCTCGCTGTTGCGCAACACAATCCCGGCGCCCCGTGCCTATGAATTCGCCATACAATGCGCGTTATCGCGAGAATATTCGAAATATAACGACGCATAAGGCGAGGAAAAAAAACGCCACAATGGACTTTAGAGTGGACAAAAGAGATATTGCCGGACCGTTTTCAGATCGTATTGTGTTTCCGAAGAATCCTGGAAGTTCTGCAATATTCTGAATTCTACGAGCTTTTAAATTCTTTTGACTCTGACATTGAAATTGAAATTCCATGTTTTCTAAATTTAAATTTTAAATTAAAATCTAAAACAAGAATGCCTGTTTCTCGGATTTTTAATTTGCAAGGAGAGAAAAATATTTAAAAGACGAGAGAACGAAATTTTTTTCCAAGCGGGAAATGTGTGATTTTGCTTTTTTATCAGTCACGTGATTTATATTAAATTGGAAAGAAATCTGCGTTTAGTTTTGCAATTTGTTAAACGTCTACGTAATCAGTTTTGCTAAAAAATTAAATCAAGGTACGAAACATGGTACTTCTAATGATTTCCAAAAATCAGCGTACGGCTAAGATTCTTCGAACTTTCAGGTAATTCATTCGTTTATTTCAGGTAAGAGGACATTCTTAACGGCCGTTAGAGCGGCTCTTTGATTCTGGGGCACAGTGGTGCTCAGGTTTTTCGAAATCGAGGCTCAAGTACAGCATAACCGACGAATTTACTTGACAGCGGCCGTAATATAGGGACGCCACTTTCTTTTTGCGAACCGATAAAAGAAGAATCCAGCATTCATCTCGCTGGTTCGCGGAAGCGTAGTGAGCGAACGCGTTTTATTCAAGAATACGGCATCGCCTTCCGGTATATATACATATACACGCATCTCCTCTCTCTAATAGCGAGAGAGAAATAGAAAGAAAGAGAAAGAGAGACGTTTTACCACCGCTCTCAGGCTGCTGTCCAGAAACGTCTCTCCGCGGTTGCTTCGCTCTTCGCTTCTCTTCGCTTCGAAAATCGCATCTTTCTTTGTTGTGATCCCCGGACGCCTTGGGAAAAAGCGTCCCTTCTCTCGCCCCCTCCGTAAGGGCCTCACGGACGGTAACTGCCTGCCTGCGAGCGAGAAACGGAAAGAGAGGGAGGGAGTCGGGACCGCGGGACGAAGAAAGAGAGACCAAACGGGGAGAAGAGAGAGAGAGAGAGAGAGAAAGAGAGAGAACGGCGGTACAGGGCCCCTTCTCCGAGAATGCCCCTACTACGGAGTGAGGCCGCTAATGCCATTCCCGACGGACACATCACTCTGCTTTCCGGCTCCGTCGACGACGTTTGTGTCTCTTTGGACGAGGACGAGGAAATTTCCGTGGGGATTGATCCTGAGAACAAAAAGAGAAAAAGAAGAGACTTCCGCAGGAAGAGGGAAATTCGGAGCAACGTGGGATATACGTCCGATAACGCCCGTCCAGCGGCCCTGGATGGGTTTGAATTCAGTCCACGTTTCACGATTATATGCGTGACTAGATCCACACTCATCCAAGGATACTGGACCTGTGCTGAGGCGAGGAGAGCGCGAACGCGAACGCGCGCGCGCGCGCGCGCTCGCGCTCGTGGACCAACACACCTGTTCTTCTCTTCTCCCGAGGCTTCTGGGAAAAAGTGATATTGCGAGGTAATTGAGGGACAGAGATCGACGAAAGGATAAAAAGAGAGAGAGAAAAAGATAGATAGAGAAAGGCTCGGAGCTACGCAGCGGTATCGCGAGGTAACGGTCGCAGACGCGAGGTCGCGATTTCTCACGGATCTCCTCCATCGCGCAGATTCGAAACCGGTATAATAATCTCCGCGCGCGCTCGCCCGTGTCGCCGCCGCCGCCGCCGCCGCTGCCGCTGCCGCCAAGACACGATGCCTAAATGGCGTCGTGAACGCGTCGAAGGACGTTCCAAGTCTCTTCGGGATACTAGGACGAGCACGGGCACGCATTCACGCATCTCGCAGACGAATCTCCGAGGCGCTCGAGTTCTGGATCTCCCGTGCGATAGACGCACTCTCCCCGTCCGTCCGCGGCCGAGCGGAAACGCGGGGGTAAGGCGTCGGAAATAGGACTCGACGAAAATTATACCGGTCTCAGTCTTCCACTGCTCTTCTCACCCTCGAGCGTGCCGCTCGGAGCCCGCGCGAATTCTGTTACGCCTAGAGACGCGCGACCTTGGGGCCTTCAAGGAACATTGAGAACGCAAACGACTCTAAACTTTCGTTTAAGATTACGTAGATTAGAATCGCAACGGTCGATCGCCTTCGTTCGCTTCGAGTCTCCGTTTAAAGTTCTAGGTACGCCTCGGTTGACGCCGACCTATCCTTTGTCCTCTCCGAGCTCCGCGGCGTGTCCTCTACTCTCTCGTCTCGCAAATTATATTAAGAGGATGCGTACGTACACGTGCATGGTATATTCGATCGCGAAACGCGAACGCTGACGAAACTTGATGCATTCCTGAGTGGCGGAGCCAATGGCCGTGGGATTCCCTTTCAGTTTCTTTGTGTGTGAACACCTGCCGCGCTTTCCCCTCCAACCTTCTCTCCCCCTTTTACCACGGCAGCGGCAACAATCCTGCCCTTAACCCTCCCCTCCCCTCCTTCCCTTCTCTCTCATCCGCCCTCCCGCCATCCTTCCCGAATAACGGTAAAAACTCGTCCGTACCCCCGAACGAGCGAGATTTCCTTCTCTCCATACGCTCGAATGAAAAATTCGCAAGTTACCCTCGCAATTACGCTCTTTAATAATGGTTTTATAATATACAGTTCATTTTCATTTGTTTATATTACTTTACCTTTGGATAAATAAATTATATATGTATATAGTTTTTATATGTATATACATATATATTACATATAAAATTCCTTTTGTATGTAATATATGTATACATGTTGTGTATAATCGTTAATTCTGTTTCATGGTATAATCATACATTTGTCGAGAAATAAAAAATATCACAATTTATCTTGTCTCGTTTAAATCGTTTAAATAGAACTTCATATCCTTTCGATAATGCGAGCTTTACTATACTGGCGAAAATCGCGTGACTTACAACATTGACTAAAATGACGTGAGAGAAATACCTTTTATATAATACGCAATATTCAAATCTATATTGACAACGACAATACGCTCCATGGATTGCAGACCTATGTATTAAACTAATAGACACCGTTTTCTTCATCTCGGCGAGAAATTGAAGGAATTGCATCGAGAATTACATTACGAAGGCTTCAGCATTCGTGGCAGGTTATCATGAAGACCGTTGATCCTTGCGGATTAACGTAGTATAATATAATTATAAAGGCATATTGACATGATCGTTGAATCTGCAGCGCGAATCTCTTCGGTTTTCCTCAACCTCTACAATCTATATCAAGTACTCTGAGACTCTAGGCTCAATTGCGCTATACGGGGATGGTCCTCTTGATTGTCCGCGTCTCCCCGCGATATATCCGGATCCAATCGGATCTCCTCCAACGCTTGCTTGATCTGCGCCTGCAGCTGTCCGGCCACTTTGCGCACCGCCGTATGATTCTGCTTGATCTGCTTCGCGTAGGTGAGCATGCCGTCCCATAGAGCGGCACTCGTATGCGCGAGATACAGTTCTTTCCACAGTTGAATACTGATGGGTGCAACGCTGGGCCAAATCACTCCTGGATTCGGTTCGTACAACGGATTTATCCACTCTTCCAAAACGTCCGGTTGATTCATGTACGACCATAAACTATAGGTTCGCTCGGACAATCGTAATTTTATCCTCTCCGCTTCCGAATCACCTGAACAAACGAGCAATAGGTATATGTAACAATGAGTAAGCCAATAATGCAAAATAGCGGATTTCAATTTATTATAAATTAAATTAAAAATCATATACATATAAATATACAAGTAAATATACATAAGATCAATTTTTATTTTTCACCGATTTATCTAATTTTATACAATAACTTGCGATAGAATTATTTTTATGTATGCGCGTATGCAAATGCAAAACATTTACATGTTTTCTGATGTCATAACTTGTTACGATTACAATGAGAAAACGGGAGTCTCAATAAAAATATAATTTAAATAATACAAAGAAAAATGTAATGAATATTTTACATACCTAAAAATGTACCATAGTTCGACGAATAGGCGTGCTTGTACAATTTGATGAGCAAATCGGCGGTGTACTCGAAGCTGAATTGGAATTGATAGTGTAGCTGGTATAGGCAATCGAGGAAAAGCAGAAAAGTCGGCGCGTGCGTCGGATTTTGCGAGCTTGAAGATTGATATGCTCCGCAACGGGTCCGACTGAAAAACTGATGGCCGGCTTGTAACCACTCGCGCTCTATAAGTGCCTGAAGTCCTCGTACCGTTCGACAATCAGGATTCAGTATTGCTTGAGCCAAACTGGTTACGACCAACGTAGAGTCTCTGCCTGTGCTGCCTACAAACCGAAATTATATAACGTCGTTACACAGTTAATATCTCGAAGAAAAAAAAATAGATAAACTTGATATATTTTTTTAATATGAATTATTAATTAAATATTATGCTACTAATACTTGCTGTATAATATACTTACCGTGCACTAGTACGGCTGCGGCTTCTTGATGCAGGCATTGCGCGGTGACGCAAGCGGCATTTAAAGCACTCTGTACGGCGGTTAGCCACCCGCTGCTATCCAACTTCGACAGCCACTGCGAAGTAGAACTGTTCACATCGTTGCAAGCCTCTATTAATTTGTAGAAATTATCGGCCAAATCGTGCGGCCGAGGAACTGGTTTGTGTACTTTTCGCCACTGCGGATAAGCCGTGTCCATTTCCGTGCCACCGCCTCTGGCTCTGGCACTCTGCGCCTGATTGACCGATCTTGTATCCACTATGTAACTATGCGTAAAATTCAATGAAGATTACGATAAATATAATCTAACTATAATATCTGCGATTTAAAAACAACCATATGTGTTAATCGTACTTACCCGCGTCTTCCAGGACCTAAAACTGCATTTAACAGTTTCTCATCTTCTTTGCATCTCTTAGCAGTAGCACCACACAATGGTTGACTGCTTCTCAATAGTATACTCTGCAACAAGATGAAAAATGTCAAAAATAATTGAAAAGATGTTATTTTTATAATTTTAATATATATTACTTACTCCTCCCTCGTGTCTGTAACATAAAACAGGGAACCTTCCGCCGTCCCTAAAGCCAGCTGAAGCTATTACAACTTTATCGTCTACTTGTCGCGGCACTATGACTGCCGACGGATACGAATTACAAACTTTGTAGTCTCTATTTAGGTAACTGATTCGCCACTCGTCCCCGTGAGCCGCCAACAATCTGGACCATTCGGAGACAGGTGCAAACGCTGTCCATCCATCTTCTATCTGTACAATATTGTTGGTTGTCTGTGGTCGATAAAAAAATGGATATTGTAGAGTTTGGTCTGGAAAAGAAGAAATAATTACATCTCGCCCGTCGAGCAATATTGTGGATTAAATATTAATAAATTACCTAGCGATATTAGCTTCTCTATGGATAATATGGCGTTGATTAGATCATTAGTAGAACCAATATCTAACTGAAGAATTTGAAAGTCCTTGCATTTCAATATTATGCTACCACCCGAGCTCTGAGTATTCAGTTTCTTCTCTACGACATCGATGTTTCTGTTCATCAGCTGGCAAAAGAAAAGAAATACGATAAAGTTGGAAATTGATTCAAAGAAAAGGGTGCACTTGAAAATGCATTATTAATTAAATTAAAATATACATTTTTCTAAAATAGATCGGTCCCTTTTAAAACCAGAAAGCATAAATAAATATTTACACAATACTATTAATATTTATATCCACTGCCTTTCAAAAGTTTAGAAGCAGGACATAAGCAAAGCTCAAAACAAAGAATTTCTGAGAAATGTAGTTAGAAAAAGAAATTTTTCTACAAAGTGATTGAAATATACAATAAACTTTTATTACAGGCAGTTTCTTTGAACAAATTAATAAAAGATTTTTTTATTTAATTAAAAAATATGAAAGCTGCCTCTGTATATATTTCTAATAAAAAAAAAGATTAAAATCCTGTAACAGCAAAAAGGGGCACAGTTTTCTCCTGTAACCTTGCAATTTGACTCTTAATACATTATTTATACGTGTCGAAAAATTAACAATTTAACGAAACCCAGTTGACACAGAGCATCAGTTACATTGGATCTATGTTACATTTTCACACTCAACAATGTAAATGTAATATGTTACAATTTTGCACTCAACAATGTAAGTGCAATATAACACATATATTTATATTACATTTATATTGTTAAGTGTAAAATTATAACATGATGCAATGTAACTGATGCTCTGTGTCGACTGGGAAGCTATCTACCCAGAGCTCTTGCCCGTCGTCCTGCCTGGAGGACAGGATGAGATGGTGGCCGCTGATGCACAGCGTCCCATCCATGCTCTTGTTATTGCCGTCGCTCCTGTCGACCAGCACAACATTGTCGACTTGCGGGATTAGAATGTTATCGCCGATGTGGTCGCCCATTGTGATCCTGACTCCTCTCTAGGTGACGGCCGACGAGTTTCTCGATGAGGCGCGGACACTTTGACGGAATGACATAACCTAAGCGGTCCGCTGCTCCGTCGAGCCGTCGCGGGAGGATCCTCGTGGCATAATTCAGCTCCGCTGACCTCGGTCTCTCTTCTTTCGGCAAGATTCACGCCACGGTGTGCGATCTCGATCCCAGCGGCTCATCCGCGACGTTCCCCATTTATCTCTCTCGCTCGTGACTAGATAAAGTCTCACAGCTGTTGCGCGACTTGTTTACTATCTCTCCGCGACAGATCCTAATAGAAACGTAATCCGCATCATTCACGGTGCATCACTTCGCTCGCGATATCGTATGTCATACATTGGCAACACTGGCTGCGCGTTGCGAGTGTAAATAGAACGCACTCTTCCGCTTCATCTACACCTTTTCCATTTTATTTAATAGTTCAGGGATTTTCGAAAATAAGCTGTAAAGGATGATTTTGTAGGTAAAAATAATGATTTAAAAATAACTTTTCATACTTCTTCAAAAGGTCGGGAACTACGAACTTGAAAGATTCTATGCTATTGTACTCTCGAATCTTCTTAGTATAATAAATTCTTTGTAATTCTGCGTCGGCGATGTTGATACGATGATCATCAAAGAACGTGTCCTCTTTAGAAAATCCTTCGGCTCGAGACAATTCTTCAGATTAATGAAGTGGTCCGGTTCTATATCGATAATAACAAATTATTATTCTGAAAACACGGGATATGGATAATTGTTTTGTAAGATTTTTAAATAACAAATTTTTAAGTTTAGTGCCAAAAATATGTACGCACACAACAGCTTTGAATTTACTAAAAGATTAATTTCGTAATATTATGCTTGTACGTTATAAATAGTATAAGATTGCGCAATCGGTCCATAGGAGTTACTGTTCATGATATAAACGTAACGTTTGATAAAAGATTCGCTAGATTCACTCATTCCACAAATACTTTTGTGCTTCACGTTGCGAATACGTCATTATGTCCACGTGTATTACCATGTACTCTCCGTTATCTAGGAGCCTTTGGCCTTGCAACGAATTCATCGTATCTATCAGTGACATTGGCGTACCCGGGAAGATGTAAACTAAAATAAAAACGTAAATATTTTGTGAAACAAAGAAAATTACGGTAATTATTATATAAGTATTATATAATAAAAATCTGTATACTTATACTCTTTTTTAGTATCTTTATGCATAATAAAAAAAATACACGAAAAAATTTCAATAAAAAATTCTAAAAATAATTAATGTATATTATCATGTATTAATATATATATATGTAAATATAAATGTATTTTATAAATAAAAACTATAGAATATTTCAAGTAAATATTTCAAGTTGAAAATGATGATCTAGTCCGCGTTCTTTTTTTTCACTCGATCAATTAATATACATATACGTTTTTAGACAAGAATCGTTTTTAACTTGAAATCGATAAAACTAGATCTTAAGCTCCGGCGATTGTCGAAGAAGATACGGCGTGCTCTTGGCACCCGAAGCTCCTAGGGTGAGCCCTCTCACCACGACAAGGTGGCACGCCTCGAGGGGGAGGAGCGCGCGGACGGCCCCAGAAATTCGCTCCGTTGAGCTTGCTGTGTCGCCACGGCGTCCCGACTCTCGCGACCATCCGGTGCCTCCCGTTTCCCGCGCGGGAATAACTTTGCGCGCCAAGGGTGCCGACAATGATTGGTCAAATCGATGTCGATTCGATATCGATTTGACCAATCATTTCTCACTGGGGCACGATGCTTGCATGATTCGAATATATTGAAAATCTATTATAATAATTATTCGTAACGTAAGAGAGAGCGGGAGCGAGAGTGAGAAGAGAGAGAGAGAGAGAGAGAGAGAGAAAGAGAAAGAGAGGGGCGAGAAAGAGGTTATAGCGCCGCATCCCACATGATCGCGGAAACATAACCTATTGGACGCTGGGAGACACATGGGAGTGACGGCGCAGCGACTCGAACGAAGAAAATGTCTCGCGATCGCGAGGCTACCTGACGATTCGGTTCTTTGATTCAGGTTCCGCGCGCAAGCGGGAAACGCCGGCCGAGCGGCGAGAATATTACCGCGGGACCAGAGAGAGAAAGAGAGAGATGTCTCGCGTGGCCGACGCGGTGCGGGGTGATAGCTATGTTACACTCGGATTGTCGCCGCTTCCTGGGGGAGGAAGGCGAGCGATACGTGCGATCAGTCGGACGATTTCTCCTGGCTCGTGCAACGACGTTTAACCTCACTTTCCACCGCTGTCAATATGATGGTATATAATGATCTTCTAGCACTCTATCTGTCTCATTTCCGCGGATGCCTTTGTGATCGAGATGGATCTAATTAGAATGTTCATTTTCTAGCTTCATTATGACAAAGGAATTGCCGGTTGCTGCGGGACTCTTTTTTTTTTTAATTGGAGTGTTCTAAAGAGTTACAAGGGCACATTTATTTAGGGCTGGTTTTTTCAATTTCTTGGTAAGATAACTAGTTAATACAAATAATAACTATTAACTAATAGTTAATAGTTGTCTAATTTGAAGATAAAACAAAGACAGATATTATTAGTTAGCTTGTCAAAGAAAAACCAGCCTTTAACCTCATATTTGATATTAAATAATCTCTCTAATGATTATATATAATATATACAGTAGTATTTTTTTAATTGTTCAAGATACAAATAAGATTACAGTGTGATATAACACGCAGTTTGATAAATATAACCTATATAGGAGGAAAAGTATTCTTTTATTGATAGAGGGTGTTAATATAACGCGAAAGAGAAAATTTCAGTTGACAGCATATTAAATATCTACAGAAAATAATTAAATTATAATTTTTAAAATCATGTCAGTCTTCATGGTAAAATTGTAGATGACTAATGATTTTTGATTCCACCTCTGCCGCGTGGAGAATGCTTGACAGTTCTCTCCTCCGTCAGTCCTCCGAGGACCGACGTGGACAGGAACAAAACGGAGGACAATAACAGCGGGGGACGGAGTGTCACGTGACCGCGGAGGCTCCGGGCAAGTGACACCGACGAGGGATGGCGCCACCGGCCGCGAGTAAGGCTGACATTCTGCAAGGAGCGAGGAAGACAAACTTTCTGGTGTGTGCAGTTGGATCGGATGATCGTCACGACGACGGCTCGATTGACGACTGATTGATCGTATTTACTAACATTGGCGGTCTGCCAGGCCGCGCCGGCAGCTCGCGGCGCGATTCCAAGGCTGCTTCGACGCAGGCAATTACAGTGCAGCACAGAAGCGTCGTGTCTGGAATCTCTACAAGGTAAAGGACTTGTTCACGCTCGATAAATCGTGTGCCGTTTCACAGCGCTCTCCACGACGATCGCAGCGAGGTTGTTGATATCTTATTGCAGACCGCCGAGCCTGTCTGGACGCTAGAAGCTGCCGCTTAGGTCCGCCGAATTGTCATTAGTTGTTGCAGCAGTTGTTATCATTGTAGGTGATCTTGCAGCCACAAGGTTTAGATACTGTTACTGTGTATCTTGTATCTGAGTCGTGAGATAAATACATGATACATATCTATGTAATCTGATCATATAGTTTGTGACAGTAGCTGCTGTTAGCTATACAGCACTGAAAAAATATAATGACGATTATATAAAAAGCAGTCTATGGATGGATGGATAGGTAATAGGGAGCTTTCCAGCAAGAGACACGAATCAACACAGAAGTCATTTTGTTATTGTCTTTCACTGAATATCTAATAAAGACAGAATAGCTCTTATGTCGATTTGTATCTCTTGTTGGAAAACTCCCAGTCACCTACGCACCTAGACTTGAAAAGTTCCTCTGTCCTAGTTTACACCGAACATATTTACACATCAAATAGATTTTTTTCCTATGAAATGAATTTAGTTATTGGTTGATTAGCTAGAACTTGACGCGTTACTCATTTGGTGTAAACTAGGCCTCTGTGAAACTCTGAGATGAATGTGGGATGAGGGATAGCTGGAATTTGAATCTAGTTACTAGTTACATTAACACAGAGCGACGTGTCATCCCTTATGTAAATAGATTATGTATATAAATCCATGTGATATATATATATATATATATGTGTATATATTAAGAGTACGTTCTATTTAGTGCTTGCAACGCTCTTGGAATTGTTTCATTCTTGTGACTGAGCAAATGTTAAGGATGAATGAGCGTTGCCAGCGCTAAATAGCACCCATCTCATTGCTGATACCTTTTTTCGACGAATCAGCTAGATGCTTTTTACCAAAGGTGATTTTACCAAAATGGCGTCCCATGAGAGCAGCGAGGATTCGATAAAATCTCCAATCGCAGCTAGAGTAAATAATACGATGGCGCAGTCGAAAACGGATGAGAAAAAATCGCCAGCTGCTTCACCGCCAATTGACCGGCACGATGAGCCGAGTGATTCACCTGTTGACGCAAAAAAGAGGAAGAAATCAACATCGGATGTAACAATTGATGATTGTGCTAGCGTACAGAAAAATAAGTTTAATATAAAAAGCGAAAACAAAGAGGATTTGAAGCCACTACTGATTGATAAGAATAAACAGGACGATAGTAAGACAGATGTAAAACAAACGACACAAGATCTAGCCTCACTCGCTGATCCACAAGATACAAACGAAGAAAAGGAAGTTAAAAGCGAAGGTAGCAAAGTCTCTACTACAAAAGGAGGATCTGCTTTAAAACGAAAACGAAAAACTTTAAGGTTAGTACCGACATATTTCTAAAAGTTGTATTTGAGATATAAAGGAAAACATTGATATTTTCAGCAATCCGATGGCGGAAGCTTCCGTGGAAGAGAGCGGCACCAGGAGCAAGAGGAAGAAATTAAATGCTAGCAACGATCGATTTTGTTGGCGATGCCATAAGGAGAACGTTGATGCTTATTGCACCGCCTGTCCTCGCGCGTGGCATCGTAAATGCATAGGTGGCATGCCGCCGTCGTTGGAGAAGTGGATATGCGGAGAATGTGCGACCATCTTGAAAGCGGAGAACGCCGAAACGCGTTCCGTAGCCATGGCGCAATTGTCCATCGATCAGTTGTGCATGTTGCTCAAATACGTGGTTGAGAGATTGCGTGATTATCCTGGTGTACGTGCATCCTTTTTTATCAAGTTTTATTATAATTTATTGTTATTTATTATTCTCTAATTAATTTTTACTCTTAATGTAGTCTGAACCATTTTGCAAACCAGTGGACCTTATAGAGGTGCCAAATTATTTGGATTACGTTGTCAAGCCCATGGATTTGAGCCTTTTGGAGTCGAATGTGCGAGCTAAGCTTTATGGCAGCACCGATGCGTTTATGGCCGACGCAAAATGGATGCAACATAATTGCATCGTATTCAATACATGTATGTGAACTCGCTGTGCTTTTAAATCTGTCAAAATCATAATTATTAGTATTAAAATTATATATAGACAAATTATAAACAAAGTTCAATTTTTAATGTAATATTGTTCATAATTATAATATAATGTTTAAAATATCATTAGACAAATAAGCTTATTCTCTGTTGAAATCTGTAGGTGGTGGGGTTTACGCAGACACGTCAAAACTGACGAATGCGGCGAAGCAGATCATCAAAGTAGCTCGTCAGGAAGTCTCGGAAATTGAGGCGTGTCCCGACTGCTACGCACATGGCCGAAACTTGCCGAGGCCTCAACCTTCGTGGTTCATCGAGCCCTGCCGTCGACCGCATCCATTAGTATGGGCCAAATTAAAGGGTTTCCCGTTTTGGCCGGCAAAGGCAATGCCTCGCGTGAATTCTCAAGGCTACGTGGACGTGCGTTTTTTCGGTGAACACGACCGCGCCTGGGTATCACCGAAAGATCTCTTCTTGTACTCCGAGGAACCGCCCGCGCCATCGCCTCGTAAACGGAAATCCGACATGGACGAATGTGTGCGAGAGATCACTCGGCATTGTAGAAAGCTTGCACTTCTGTTCGGCCAGTTTAAGTTTGCGCCACCCAAGGTTCAGTACGATCCGAACGATCCGATGCAGATTCAGCTGATGCTACCGAATTACAATCCTCTTGAACCCAACAATCCTTTGCCCAATCCTGAAGTTTCCGTACCTCAGAAAAAAAAGATGCCCCAGAAAAAACGAAGTTTTCTTAAAGGTAAATCACAGAGTGACGAGTTAACTGATGAGGAAGTACATTCAGACTCGAAAGGCGAAATGGAAAATGGAGCTACAACACCAAAAGTACAAAAATTAGATACTGATGTTAAGGATACTTCAAATTCGCAAATTAATTTAAATGATAGTCATAGTAAATTAAAGTCAACTCCTCAAGAAGTTGCTCAACAAAACAAAGTGGGAAAAAATGACAAATCGAAAAATGCGAAATCTCCGTCTCGATTAAATGTCGCGCTTGCGGATAATACCGCTGAAAATAATAGCACAAGTCCTAATACTAGTGTCTCGGATTCACCAAAAGCGAAGAGTGATGCGAAATCATCTACAAGAAATTTGCCCAAGACTGCGATAGCCCGGACAGAACCGGTTACTGAATCGGCCGACACGTCGCGAACGCAGAAAAAAAGCCTTTTGAAAAATATTATCAATCCTCAACTGGCACTCTCTCAAATGAACAATTCGAAAGTAGTTACAAAGTACACGAAGAACAGCAAGGCGTTCAAACCGAAAACGAGGATCGTTGACAAGCTAAACGCGGAGAGAGAGTTGAAGACTGTGTCCGCGAGCAAGGAGAATGAGAAACTGTCGAATTCGAGCAAAGTCATCTCCGCGATTTCGCTATTGAAGAATAACAAGGAATCGTCGAGTGTACAAAAGACCACGCCTGAAATCGATCTAACGGCATCGCCGGCTTCTACAGCATCGAACACGAATGTCACTTATACCATTCCATCGATGAACCCAATCGTTCCCATGGCGGATAAATCCGTGTTGCTCCTTGTGGTGAACGGGAAAGCCGCCGAAGGTACGAAACAGATAACGCCGGCGCTTGACTATCAAGGCAACAAGGATCTATTTTCTGTGACAAAAGAGGGACATTCTCCTAAAAAAGAGAGCAAGGCTAGGAAGACTTTCCCTGGTAGATCACGCAGTTCACAAAATATTCCACGTTTGTCGTCAGACATGGAGGGAATTCAGGTTGCTCCGATTGAGCAGAAAACACCATCCACTTATCAACTGGTACCTCCGGAGGCCGGGCCAATCAGTGCGCGTTTGCATAAAGACGCACATGATCTCGCGAATAGAATGGGCCATTTGATGGAAGAGGCGTACAAGGCGGCAGCTCAGGACAGTATTAACGGCGAGAATGGTACTACTGACAATTATCAGGGGACCATATTTTTCTTGCGGATGCAGATCGAGCATATGAAGTGGCAGCATCAGCAACAACTGGCCGAATTGAAACATAACGCTGGTATGCCCATTTTTTCTTTCTCGCAAATCATTCATAAAATAATAATATTAATGATAATAAGGGGGACGGTCCTGCCTGTGGCATTCAGACTCAAATTTGAACTCAAGACCCTTCCGTTACTAACACTCGCATTAGCATGGAGCCATTAATGTAAAAAGACTTTAAGAAGACTTATAAATTTCAGATCGTACTCTGCGTGAGATGCGCGCGAGTCTGGAAGCGGAGAAATTACGATCGGTCGAGGAAGTTCGGCGAGAGATTGAAGAGGAAAAGATCCGATGTATCGAGGAGACCAAGCGGAAGCAATGGTGTGCCAAGTGCGGGCAGGAAGCGATGTTTTACTGTTGCTGGAACACTGCTTATTGTAATTATCCGTGCCAGCAGTCGCATTGGCCTACGCACATGCGAACTTGTTCTCAGCAGCCTGCGCACAGTACCATCGTCTCGGGTGCAAATTCGAATCCGCAGCAGGTGATGCCCAGACTCGCATTAAGCGGATGACTTTGAACTTGTGGAGGGCCTAGAGTGAATTGGTGTAAGTCCCAGCGGTGTTCAAATGGAAAGACCGATAGCCTGAAACTGTAATAAAATATATCATTCTTTTATTCTATATCGAGAAACTCTCTTTGCTCGTTTAATTGCTCGTAAAATGCTCCTAAAAATCATTTGTGATATAGAGAATGTGAGATAGAGAAATTAGGATAATGGGAATAAAAAATATTAAGACTGTTTAGTCTATATATATGTTGACAACTCACGTTTCATCGGTCTCTATCAGTCCGATGTTTACAAATTAACTTACACGACACTCTGGACACTTTAAAGCTGAATTTTAATTTTAAATCATTGTTGTGACATAATTAAATTGTTGTAAATGTTGTGTTGCAATAGTTCAAAAATATTTTACTTTTCAGAGCACGAACGTCATGACACAACACGATTCTTCGAGCAAGACGTACCCTCTATTACCTGGCAAATTGAGTGGGATTTCACTATCGTCCACTTCGTCCCTTAGAAATAAGACTAGCCAAGATACGGTCTAGGCAAATCGTAATTTATTTATAATTGACTAGATATCCACGCGATGAAAAGAGTTTTGGTAACACTGCAGGTAAATTTGTATCTGCAAACAGTCAGCGTCTTAATTTAAATCGAGAAATGTTTAAAGTCGTATGTAGTATGTAGCTAATTTCTTTTTCGACCGTGACACATTTTCGATTGCGCGATGTAAATAATCATTAGTAATTAATATCCTTAGAATTTTTGACGTTAGATCAGTACTACCATCAAGTTACAAAAGACTCGAAGATACGAAATCGTTAACATTTGTAATAAACTCATAGTACTCCTTTAATTTAGTTAGTATTAAAGCGCAATAATTTAATAATTATAAAAAGTATAAAAGTTGTAATAAAGAAAGCGTTAGGTATCCTTACAGTCAAGCTAGTAACTTGTAATACGATAATTATACATGTTTAACGTGTTTAAGTATTGTAACAGTTTATTTGTTCTGAAATTTAATAACGCTATTCTTGTAGCTATACGCTTCACATAATTTCTCAATTCTTCTATGGATGCACTTGAAAAACACGAGATAAGAGATAAAAATTATTTTTCCAGCAAAGCCTCACGACGTAAACAACAAACGCGTTTGACGTAGGATAATTGTGGAATATCGCATTTTGTAAAAAAAAAAAAACAATGCGATAAGCGTTTATAAAAATTCATCCTCGCTTAAGTCATGGCGCGTGGCGTTTAAAAACGAATAATTTCCAACACGTTTATTAATAAATCATCAAGCAGAGATACATTGTAGTTTATGTTTCCGAATATTCCTACTCCGACAATCTGAAAGCTAATAAGCCAGCCGTCTCTCTCTCTCTCTCTCTCTCTCTCTCTTTTCATCCTCTGAAAATAATTTTCTTCTGTAGATTACACATTAATGTGTATACGTTCGCGGCGAGGAAGACACGGAGGTTAGGGAAACGTTCAAAGTTTCGCGCTTATGATGCAGCAATTATTTCACGCAACATGGCGAGCGGAAGTAGACGTCACCCAGTGCCAACTGCCAGCCAACGGGGCTCTGTGGTCGGGCTGCTCTTTCTATGGGAGGAAAAGCACTTTTCTCCGTCCCCGCGGCCTCCGTACGCTTTTTTCACAGTGGGTACGTGAAACATACGTCGACACGGGCGAGTAACGGGCCACGCGGCCGTCGCATTTCAACGTCACGCGCGCGCGATTCACGGAAAGTTCCGGCCGTCGGTCTTGGTATCTCGTTGGAAAAACGTGAGCGAAAGAAAGAGAGACGTTCGCGAGAAGCTATAATTGCCCTGGTGTCGAGTAAACGAGGGAGTGGGACGGAGTGATCTGGTGAGCCGTCGTCTTGGGTTAATAAATCACTCAATCGCGAGGGAGATGAGGGAATCGTCATAAATTCCACATCGCAGTTCCGTTCCGCACTCCTCGTCTGCACTTCTCTGCACTTGTCGCGTGTTGAGAGTTGTACGGTGGGCTGCCCCCCGATCAGGCTGTCAGGCGGAGAGCACGAGGCACCTCCCGGGGAAGGTGGAGACAGAGAAGTGCAGCCGAGAGAGGAATCGGATCGCCGGGGACACGCGACGTACCTCGCACCTCGATCCCTCCGTTCAGAAAGTTCAAGGTTGCGAGGGGGGCGATTTTAAAAGGAATCGGCCGCGTCGAGTCGCAGATTGGTGATCTCTCCCGCATTAACTCGCCTTTGCTATTGTTGCAGAGTCATTCGTTAGTTAACACAGGCATACACGCAGCACGGTAGACGTCGTATAATCGCAGCTACAAATATGTTTATTTTGGACTGGTTCGCCGGAGTGCTGAATTATCTCGGTGGGTACAATTCCTCCTGCGTCGATTCGCTGCTTTCGTGCTCGCTGTTCCAGTCAGGATTCATGGAATCTCAATATGATTACTGTATTCGCACTATCATGGTATTCAGAGATAAATGTGTCTATTATGTAAATGAGATTTTGTCATCAGAATGACCATCCGAGGTCTAATATTGATAATAGTTTCATTGAGGATGGACATATGTGAAGCAACTGTAGTTCAAGGCCTTTCAATCTTAATCATTTTTGTTGGGCTAGTATTTTTCGTTAGATTATTATTAGTATATTATCATTATATGCTTGTTATCTGACTAAGTGAATACTTTAATTTAAAAAATTTAGTTCCGCTGGTTATTAGTAATCACGGTAATTCCATGCTTCCTTATTGCATTCCTGATAGCGTTTCTTATAGCAGCAACAAACAAAAGTTGTATTTGTAAATTTGTTACATGTTATATAAATCTTCTTTGTTGGTTTCAGGACTATGGAAGAAGAGTGGCAAGCTTTTGTTCCTAGGTTTGGATAACGCGGGCAAAACCACGCTGCTTCATATGCTCAAAGATGATCGTTTAGCTCAACATGTACCTACGCTACATCCAAGTAATTAATTTTGCATTATTTTATTATGCTTGTGCATCTCAATTTATTTAAACTGTATGTTCTATTTTATAAAAATTATACTTTTGTATGCATAATTATACATTCTTTCCTAATGATTTAATCATCCCTTAATGCAAACTTCAATTTTACTAATATTTAATTAAATTTATAATTAAATATATATCCTATTTACATTTTCTATATTAATACATATATAAATACATATGTGCTATTCATATATCCTTCTTTAAAGACTATATATTTTCATTATATTATACAAATAAATAATAAAAATCAAAATTTTACAGAGTTCGCATTAATAATTTACTTTATGTTCTAGCGTCTGAAGAATTGTCTATTGGAAATATGAGATTCACAACCTTTGATCTCGGTGGTCATACTCAAGGTATGCAAGAGACACGTACATTTTAAGAAATGTTTTATTTTGAACAGTTGCCTTTGCACGTTGTATCCTTGTAGCACGTCGCGTATGGAAGGATTATTTCCCAGCTGTCGACGCGATAGTGTTCCTCGTCGACGCAAGCGACAGGACAAGATTACTAGAATCAAGAGCCGAATTAGATGCACTGTTAACCGACGAGCAACTTAGCGCATGTCCGGTGCTCGTGCTAGGCAATAAAATTGACAAACCATCCGCGGCTTCTGAAGATGAACTCAGGAATTACTTTAATCTGTATGGACAAACAACAGGAAAGGTATAGCCATGCAAATCAAAATAATAATCTTATTTATTATTGTATCTATTAAGTATGAGAATTACATTATTAAACTGATATAATTTTTTATGGAATTCTTATTCAGAGATACAAATGAAATTTTTTAGGGTAAGATTGCTCGCAGCGAGATACCCGGCCGTCCGCTGGAACTGTTTATGTGCTCAGTCCTGAAGCGACAGGGATATGGGGAAGGCTTCCGTTGGCTTGCACAGTATATCGATTGAAACGTATATATTATACACGACAGATTTTCAACAGTTTCATCATACATTTCCCTTTCCTGTTGGTAACGGTGTCGCTACCGGAACTGTAATCTTCACACGAATTCAGCAGTAGGAGAGGAAATACCGTTTCATCGAAAAAGAAAAAAATAAGAAACACGCAATAACAGAAATTTAAGACGATTTTCCCAAATAGAGACATGAGACGAATGAGAACACTGTATGCATGAGAGATAGGACAAATTTCCTTTCTTTGACGTTGGTACACGAAAAGCCTGGCAAATGTCATCTCTTTTTCTGATTACTTCGAGCTCCATACAGATTCTGTGGGAATCTATCATTTTGCGAGTCACATTAGGGGAATGATCATTAACACGTGCTGAAGAATGAAATAAAAACATTTTGATAAAATAAAACTAATAAACTATTTAAGAATTCCAAATGTTTTGTAGATTTATTTTTGGTGATTTACTTTTAGTGACATTATACTTTACATTATTTTCATTATACTAAAAAAAAAAAATAGTAATATACGTAATTGTATGTGTCGTGGCTCCTGGAAAATTGAAAACTTGTAATTTATAAAACTTAGGTTGATTTTAACTGGTACTGTTTCTACATGTGCTCTTTACCTTTCTTTTTGTTAATTTTAATCGTAATAATTATTAAATCGTTAAATGTCGCTGCTGAATGTTGTTTTATATTTAATTGCCAAAATTTAACTTTTTATGTTGTATTTTTACTTATACAGTCTTGTATTTGTGCCAACATTTTGTATATTCTTTGAAATTCATTATATAAGGGATACAGGATATGTAATTTCCTTTTTGGCAACAATTGCGAAAAATCTACTAAACTAATTGAAATTATTAAATAGAACAGTTGCATAGTTTTTTAGCAAATTGTTGATTTACATATCTCAGTTATGTATCATTTAAAATCAGGCATCATGCTTAGTATTCCAGAATAATCTTCAATTATACATGATCTATAAATTAAGTTACTGTTATAAGTTGAAACTGTTCACAAATTATGTAGATAGCGGGAAAATTTTGTTAATTTGTTGGTGGTGAATCTAGATTAATAAATCCTGGAGTTGCTTCCAAAATAAAAATAGTTACAATAGAAGTTACAAACATGAAAATAAATAATTTTCGTGATAGTATTTAGATTATAAGTACTTATGTTTTTCTTCATTTATTTTATACCAATAAAATACGTTGTTTTATATTTTACACAATTGTATGGTGTGCCATTTACAAAAATGGTTTCTAGTAAATTGGTTTACGGTATAAATCTGTTGCGAAAAATATAGGAAATTAAACCTGAAAAGAGTTAACAATGTCTCAACAATTTTAATATAAATCTTTATCTGTACAAAATTAGGATACAAAAATAAAGTCTTTAGGAAACTTGTTTTCATATAACAATTATGCTCATGGTATATATAAAAAACTTCTTTTAATTCCTATAGTTTGCTGGTGTACAACTGCAATTCTTTCTCCACAGGAAGTGTTGCAAATCGTTTATTTATATATTCATCCGTCACATTAGTCAAAGATGTCGGTTTCCAAACTGGTTTCTGATCTTTGTCAACCAGGAGAGCTCTGACACCTAAAATTAAATTGAAATATTAATTCAGGAACGAGATTTATAAGAAACATGCTAAATTTTATTTACCTTCGTAAAAATCACCGTCTCTTTTCAGAGCTGTACAGGCCAATCTGTATTCGATCTTTAAACATTCCGCTAAGGATTTTTCTTTTCCTTCGTCAATTGCTTTCTTAGTGATTTTGAGAGAAGATGGAGACATTTTGAGTAGTATTTCCACATTCTTTTGTGCCCAATCCGAATTATCTTTTTTTAGCCTTTGCATAAAGATGCAAAAAGATTACATATCACTGTATTATAAATGGACAAATATTCATTCAATTCATTAGATTATTTGTATTTTACCTTTCGATTATCTCTTCGACGGTAGGAGCAGAAAAACAATTTTCTATCTGCGACATGTGAGGCGCCAAGCTGAATTCGTGATTTAATTTTGGTTGATATTTATTTAAAATGTGTTCAATATCAGTTTTACGCAATGTTAACAATTCGCGTTTTAAATCCACAAGTTTCTCCGATGGTACAAAATGCGTCGCGACTCCAGCAAGAAGAACGTCGACACCTTAATAAAATATATATTCATAAACGTATTTATAAATGCGTATATAGATGCAGATATAGGATTCTCAATATATATAATCAAAGTTATACCTTTCAATCTGTGTCCTGTCAGACCCAGATAGATACCCAGTCTCCCTTTCAATCTAGACAAAAAATATGTCGCCCCGACATCGGGGAACAATCCTATCGCTGTTTCTGGCATGGCGAAGAGCGTCTTTTCCGTTGCAATTCTGTATTTGCCGTGTACAGATAATCCAACGCCGCCTCCCATTGTTATTCCGTTAATAATAGCAATATAAGGTTTCTTATATGTTCCGATGAAATGATTCAAGCTAGAAGCAAACAAAAAATCATTTGCTCGTACTTATAAACGGACAAAAGATGCATTTGTTCCTGAATAGAGACACTTTTGCGACTTACGTATACTCTGTCCTGAAAAACTCCTCACCCAGAAGTTCACCTTTTGGTTGATTCAACGCCAAAACAAGTGATTTAACGTCACCGCCCGCGCAAAAAGCTTTCTCACCCGCACCTTCTATTATTACCAACTTCTTCGAAGATTCCCATTGTTTGAGAGCGGAATGTATTTTCTGGACCATGGACAAGTTTACGGCGTTCAACGCTTTAGGCCGGTTTAAAACTATCATGCCGTTACCCCCAACCTATTTGTACATATAATTAATAATGATCTTAATTCTGAAAAATTAATAGTATTTAACAAAGTTAGAAATTCTGAAGTACAATGCACAAAACGTACATCTTTTATAAGAACCTCATCCATGGTTTGAACACTGGCTGCTTCTTTAGATGCTGAAATTGCAAAGTCAATTTAGAATCAATTTGGATCAATTAGGAAAGTCAATTTTGAATTAATTAGGAAGAGAACAATAGTACATTTAAGATTTAAGGATTCTTTTTTATGATATATTATAAATTGATACGCTAAGAAAAAAATTATTACAGCACTACAGCCCAAGAATATTTAATAGTTTTATCATTTGCAGAAATATGTTTAGATTTGCGTGAGAAAAAAAATCATCGTTTGCATCAATGAAGCGGAGACTGTAGTCTTACCTGTGACAGATCCTGACATAGATAAGCATCTAATAGTAGCACGCGCGATTATAACACTATTCGAGCAATGTAATTTTCCTAGAATACTCTGCATCTAAATAAAATAATTGATTAATCATCATCAATCATTAATTATTCGTTGCGGAAATTTCCAGCTCTCTCTTCATATGAAAATTACCATATTTATATAATCTAAAGTATCGTGGCGCTACGTTGAGCGTGTGATGAGAATGTAAAATTTTTATTGTCTGGTCGAACTGCTGGCTGCCTCGCTGACGTAAATATCCACGTTAGATTAAATTATTAAGGCAGTATTCACAGTTCAAAATCGTTAACATAAGCCGGAGATAGGTTACAACCATTTTATTGGTTGGAAATCTTAAGATCGTTTAAAGATTTAAACAGAATTAAACAATTATTCAAATATAAGACTAAATTAAGAATATCATTTCTAAACATAGTAAATACAGATAACATTAATAGGAAAGAATAATAGGTCAGATCTTCAAGGATTTTCCTGGCCATGCAGTCGATGAAAAGAAAAAAAGGGGGAAACTTTTTTTTTAAAAAAGAGCATATCATCTTCAGTTTCTTCCACTCTCATTTCTTCATGGAGAAATAAAATATCAAAAGAGAATTATGTATCAGGACGAGTGATCTTGGCGGGTTGAAGGGGGAGTTACTAATCGCCATATTGGAACCTCCAGTCAAATCTAAAAATAATTAAGCAAATAGGAATCATGTAGGAATATAAAAGACTGTAATTTTAACATATTTACATATTTACTTAATTTATCATTTATGTCATCTTATCATAACCTCACCTTGAGCTTAACCTTAATTTGAATGAAATTGGACGTGATGTAAATCAGAGGTTCCAAAATGGCGCAGCCACTCTGGTTCATTCTTTCTCGCCGCTTGTAGTTTGCAAAACCTCTCTCGACCTAATTCTTCCTTTTGTTCTTTCATTTCTCTATATATCTTTCTTTCATTTTCATTTTTCAATTTTCCGCCATTGTATATAAATAGCTACATTTATCAAACAAGTCTACACGTCTACATCAGTCTACACGTTGCATGATCCAAGTTTAACGGCCGTTCCGCTGGTTCTATCGATTCGTCGTTCCCCCCGTTCACCGTGTTTACGTGACGTGACGTGGTTAGCAGTGGTTAGTGTGGCGCCTGGCGGTGAGACGCACGAGTGTAGCCGGTCGCGTTTGACACGACGGAGCTGGAAATAACTGTCGATTACCTTCGTTGATCCGCGCGCTCAATTTTCATCATGCTGCAGTCGATATTCGACGATGTGCGGCGTATGAACAAGCGCCAGGTAAGTCGTCGCCGTCGCGGCTCCGTGGCGGTCGCATATGGTGGATATTTTATGCCTGTCCTCTGACTTTCAGTTCCTGTATCAAGTATTAAGCTTTGGCATGATAGTCTCGTCGGCGCTGATGATATGGAAGGGCCTGATGGTCATCACCGGCAGCGAGAGCCCTATCGTGGTCGTATTGAGGTACGGAGCGCGCCTAACCTAACTCCTAGTCTACGTGTAGCGCGCCTCGGGATGACGCGTGGCTCCGTGCCTACGCGAGTGATCAAGAATGGATTCAATACAGGGTCCTTCATCCCACCATTTTTTCTTTAAAATTTTAATTTAGAGTTCAAGACTGCGAATTAAAAAGTTGGATAGGACAAGAGTAAAATGTTATAATATTTGGTGAAATAATAGTTGCTGGCATGTTAAATATCTTCAAAAAAAGTAAGCATAATTCGTGTTCTGGATGAATTTTTAATAGTCGCCGATCTCGCTGAGTTGAGATCGATACTGTCTGTTTTTGTGAATGCTGCGATGTGGACTAAATGCGTTTTGCTGTAAAATAATAACATTCCTTGTTATCAATGCATATGGTACAAAATTGGACTTGAGTTACAGTTTACTTTATTCTTTTAATAAAGAAGGAAAGGAAGAACACTTTGAAGCCTTTGTAACGTCAAATGGATTGTAAATATTTATCGTTGTTAACATTATCAAGGCTGCTGCCCACTTAATGCTACAAATGCTTTGGATTCTTTTTTTAAGAACGAAAGATTAAAATACTTGGAAGCATTTGTAACATTAAATGAATCCTAGCCTCAATAATGTTAAAATAACAGCGAACATTTGAATTATAATATTGCATTATAATATTTTTGTTAGCATAACTTAGCAAGCATAACAAAAAATATCAATTAATGGTATTTAATATATTAGTACTGACTTGGCGTTTGCCAATTTCTTTTTACAGTGGCAGTATGGAGCCTGCGTTTCATAGAGGCGACTTACTCTTCCTTACCAATTATCAGGACGAGCCAGTGAGAGTGGGCGAGATTGTAGTTTTCAAAGTCGAGGGCAGAGACATACCCATTGTGCACAGAGTACTTAAACTCCATGAGAAGTAAGGGCCATCATAACGCGTTTCATTGATACATGGCATAAAATGATAAAGTTTTATATAGAACAATTCTAAAAGACATATGTGAAATTTCTAGGGGTGACCAAAATAACACGGTCAAGTTCCTCACGAAAGGCGACAACAATTCTGTGGATGATCGAGGCCTGTATGCGCCAGGTCAACTCTGGCTGACGCACAAGGACGTCGTCGGCCGGGCAAGAGGCTTCCTACCATACGTCGGCATGGTCACTATATACATGAACGAATATCCTAAATTTAAGTATGCAGTATTAGCATGTCTTGGACTGTACGTTTTGGTACACAGAGAATAAAGCTGCTCGATAAGTTTAAATGTTTATGTTGCGATAAATCTATCTCTAAGGGATAATTGCGCAGTTTAATAATCATTTTGATAAAAACTAATATGTACATGCAAAGAGGACAACAAAACATGCATGCTTATGCATCACTGCACTTATACTTGATAAGAAGTGTTCCGGTCAAAGTGCATTTCTCTGTACATACATTCGCGTATTTGAATCAATTGTCTAAAAGTTGAATTAGAAATTTTGCTAGAATTGTAACAATTTCTACCAAATATTTTGTCTTGATTTTCACATCAAGACGATATTCGAATGAATACTCTATAACAAAGGACCATCAATAATAAAAGTATGAGAAATGATATAAATGTTCTTTGTTCGAAAACAAAGAGCTATTCTCAAGAACTTGAGACGCGCATTTGTTTAATTACAACGGCAATTAAGAGAGGCATTATTTGTACTATCTATTGTTGTATTTATTAAACATCGCACATGTCTAAAAGACATCGTTAAAAGAACGATGTTTTTTCAGAAATATTCTCATTTTCTCTTGTTTTGTTTCTCAGCTAATTACACATTCATTAAAGTGTAATAACCTGAGTGCAAACGATGCCATTTATGTAAAGTCACTGTTCGTGACAGATCTTTATGGCGCATAATATTACAGCATTTATATGTTAAATTGTTAATTTTTCTCCGCTTTTATTTGGTAAACACGGCAATGTATTATAACAAGCAAAAAAGAAATAAATTTTGTTGTAATTCTTCGTGTGACACGTTGTAATTACTTTTATCTCATGTGTGAAATAAATTTGTAATATTTGGATACATTACGCTGTAAATCTTAGTTTTTTTTTTCTTTTTAATTCGTCTAATAAGCACATTTAAACTCGTCTAATAAGCATTTGAAGTTATATAAATTAATTTCGCAATTTCTGTAAACTGATAATGAGATAGAAATAGACAGATCAAAGTCCTTTTATTTAGCTTGATTTATCAAGCTGAACATGTTATCGAATTTTCCTGTTATCATATTCATAACACATGAGTCGAATTCAGTAAACATTTTCTGTTGAAAAATTTTAGATTTTATTTATCTTAGATCTAGATAAATAATCTTATTTCTTACCATATTCATACGTAAGAATTTAATTTGCGCATCTAACTGACAGGAATATACCGGTTATTTATCTGAGATTATTTATTATCGAGAAAATGAACATTAACGTAATTCTAAACGTATCCACAAATTTTTGGGGGTAACGCCTACGCCCGGTAGCTTATCCTTAAGACTTGACGGCTCACCCTCAACGAAGAAGAAGTTGAAAGTTTGTAACAAAAGAGCCAATATCTGGAACATGTTGTATCTGGCATAAGTTTCTCCTGCGCACAACCGATGACCTACGCAAAAGGATAAGAATAAAATTATTATCATTATCATTATTAAATTTAATCTGATGTGGATGCTTTTTAGATATAAAAAAATTCGGCAGAATTTGTTGAATTTTACTAAATCACGTATATTGATTTACCGAAACCGAAGGAGAGTGTAATATCTTTAATTAATTGCCCATCTTCCTTTAAAAATCTTTCCGGTCTGAAAATTTCAGGATCGCCCCATAAATCGGGATCATGATGCATCGCCGCCAAGTTAACGAAAATCGGTGTATTCGCCGGTATCTCGTAGCCTCCTAACATGGTTTTCCTCGTACATTTGTGAGGTATGGCGAGAGGCGTGAGTGTTTCGATTCTCATCGTTTCTCGTATTACTGCCTCTAAATAAGGTAAACTGAAACAGTAAAAATGGACATCTAAATATGATATGACGTATTTCTTAAGATAACATCAAGAGAGAAATTAATCAACTTTCTATATAAAGAAAAGAAAATACAAATTATTTTTTAATGTCATGCAGTGTATTAAGTATCTCTATTTTTTTTTATATTATGCAAAGTAGACATTTTTAATTTCACATTTGAAAAAGCTCACGTTTTTAATTTTAATAAGAAAATATATGTATCGATAAATCATATTTCTTGAAAGCTTTTCTCTTTTTTTATTGATATGCAAAATAATAAAATAATGCGTAAATTACCGACAAACATGTCTTCTTAGGAACTGAAATAAAATTCTTTTTTATGAATTTGAATTTGTGTGATATATATACATATTTTTTTTATCTCATAAATTACGAAATATTCTTTTGCAACTCTGTATATCCATTAAAAAGATATTTTATATTAACATTCTTATTCTTATTATTTATCAATAATATATAATTAAAGAGAAATTGTTTTCGCTTTCGAATATACAATAGTAATAACTCACTCTTTTCTATCATCCCAAGTGATCAGTCGTCCACTCCCAACAACATGTTCTATCTCATTTTGTACTTTGACCATAACTCTAGGATGATGCATTAAGTACTTGATAACATGAGTTATAGTAGATGGTACTGCAGCAAAAGCGGGAAACATCATATCAACTAACAAAATGATCAATTGTTCGTCCGTAAAAGAATCCGACGTATCGTCTTCGTTCAATTTCTTTAGATATCTATTGACGAATCCCCGATCATCATCATCATTATCATCAGAGAGAATGGATTTTTTATTCTCCAAATATTTCTGCGGAATAAAATTACAATCATATTTTTTAACTAAGATTAAGATAAACTTATTGTGTTAAGATGTTCGAACTTTTTGCATTTTTCTTTTTACATTATACAAAATAGACATTATTTTTAATTTCACATTTGAAAATTTCTTACATTTATGTTTTATATTTATTAATTAAAACTTAAAGTTGTTGAATTAAAATTACTAAATGTAAAACTTGATAGTGATATAAACATTTTAGATTTATCTAAAATTTATTAAAGTAGGAGTTTATTCATATCTTTTGAGAATATGATTCAAACAGTAATACATACATAGTAATTTAAATACACATCTGGCAATTGAAATTCAATATTATACAGGCATTTCGATTTGATAAACGATTTACCTTGACAATATCTGATAATACGTTGCTTGCCCTCATATGGTCTTTGTAATTGAACATATTACCAAAATATTTCAGAAATGGTCGCTGAAAAATAGCACCGCCGGTTGTATCGTTTGCTCTTAGAAACAACACAGCCGCACGACAAAGACTTCGCGGAATATCGTGTTCAGTTCTGTCAAATTTGTAACCGAACATAATGTTCCATATACTGTTACCTGACAACGCAAATAGAACGTCCGGGAAGAGCGCCAAATTGCCCTTTAATATTTCCTATAAATAATGAAATCTCATTGTTTCTCTCTTTCTTTCTCTATTTTTCTTCATTGAAAGATTTTTATATCAACAATCGTACCTTCTCTCCATCGTAAATCGGTCCGTTTTTCAAAATATCGAGGAATAGGGACGCCTCATCCATAATTTCGGTCTCGAGTTTTTCCTGGCGTCGACCGAATCCAAAATCGCGCATATGGCGAAGAGCAAATCTCCTCTGTTCTCGCCATTTTCTGCCGTCAGTGAAAAATATTCCTATAATTTTATAATATTTATTTATCATCCCATTATAAAAGTTCATTATTTACACTTTAATTATCGTTATTGCGTAAAATCCCAGATAGCCAAGTCTGCCGAAAGCAGATAATTTCAAGAGTCTGATATCAACTGCTATCAATAAAAATACTACAAATTTGATACAAAAACTGTAACTACCGATTAAGTTACCAAATTGATACCAAAAATCGAGCAGATCCTATTCACAGCAGATTCTGTAAACAGGATCTGCTAGCAAATCGTAAGTCTATTGCGGGTGTCTGTTGCCAATCTGCTGGCAAATTTGGCGCATTTTGCTATCTGGGATGTTTCTATCCAATCTCGAAGAAACATGAGCTCTTCATGTAGGAGAATAATTGCGTATACATTGAAAATAATTGTACTTTTCATTACCTAATTCCTTTCCGTAAGCTCGATCCATTATAAAGTCCGCATTTGTAACTCGTCCATCAAATTCATCCCTTGCGAGTACTTCTTTTATATGTTTGTAATCGTTCACTATTATTACGAAGTAATCACCAAAATAGCAACTAATAATCGTTGACTTCAATTTCTTCACATAATAGTCGATAGTCAAGTGTGGAAATTTGTAATTTCCCCATAACAATAACCAGTAACATCCTCCTATTGGAATTCTGATAATACCTATCTCAGATAAGTTATATCAATAAATATAATTATCGATATTAAAATTCATAGGAAATAACTTTGACGAAATTTTTTTATCATATAAATATAGTATTAGTTAGACATAAAAGTAATATGAAATAAGTCAAAGCTTCTTATTTATAAAGAATAGATTCTATCAAAATTCCGCGAATACGAAGAACGAGAATATGGGATGATAAAATGTATGAAAATATAGGAGATGCGTCCCAAATTAAAAGTTGAGAAAAATGTTATTAAAAAAATATTTTAAATTAATAATCAAACATATAACTAACTCTCAATATAATTGCATGGTTTTTGAGATTCATACATAATTAAAATGCCACAAATTACTTAAATATTATTAGACGGTTAAATTGGTTTAAAAAATTTGTTTTACGGTGTTTTACTTTGCAGACTCTTGAATTCAAGCTTATATTTGATCAATTTCTTCTTCCTTTTAAAATCAGATCTTTCTCCATTTACGGATCAATTTTCATTTTAAAGAATTCATAAAGATCATTTCATTTATTATTAGATATAATAAAATTATAATAGAATTGTGTGAAATTTTCACCGCAAAAACGGAATTCTCTCATCGCAAATAAAGAGTGATTACAAATTTTCAATCCGTGAATATCGGAACAGCGAATAATAAACTAAGAAGCTTTGATTATATTGATTATACACACGATTCGATATTCCATTGGAGACTGAAAGTTAAAATTGAAAAAATATTTAGCATATAATTTTATAAATTTATCTTACCTGGAGGTGTATTAGGTGGTTTGTCGTAAGCAAATTTATATAATTTATACACCACAAGAATCGTCAATATCACAATTAGAAGCGGCGACATGATATGAACGGAACAAGCAGTAACTGATAAATGAACACTCAAGAAAAATACTTGTGTTTTTAAGTATACACCCGATCTGCGTAATCTCAGTAACAGCGGATGGA
Organism: Tetramorium bicarinatum; assembly: GCA_928718305.1. NCBI lineage: Eukaryota > Metazoa > Arthropoda > Insecta > Hymenoptera > Formicidae > Tetramorium > Tetramorium bicarinatum. Next base: position 30,835,136 of record OV788325.1, read on the forward strand.
CAGCGAAAATTTAAACTGCCAGATACAATTTGACCTCAATTTAGTGTTATCTACCATTATTAGTACGCTGGCGATAGTCAGTAATGAAATAAGACAATTTTCTCGATATTGCAAAAGAAGAATATCAGAGATATAGATGTTCGCAAGTAGGACAAAAATACTTACAGAAAGTGTCTTTTGACTTTCGTTGTTTACATTGAAAAAAATAATGGAGTGACAGCTTTAAAAAAATAGACTTAGTCGCTGAGATACATGTACAGTATACAAACAAAAAACATTGCAAAAGACATAACTCTAGTTATTTAAAAAACAGGAAATTACTTATACTTACTAATCAAATTCTCAAAAACAGATCCAATTAATAGGAAAATATATAGAAGGTCAGATTACAGAATATAGATATAGAAAGCTAAATTTAGGCAAATATATAGTGATAAATCACTTTTCTTTTCAGATACAAACAGAAAGAATATCCTCTTTTTTCTGTTCTAAAATTAATTGTGCAACTTTCAAATTAAATAATCTGAATAAAATTATCGGCCGTATTTTATAAGCAAATTGGAAAATTAAGATTTGCATGACATAACTATATAACTAAATAGATCGACTTTTACTTTCAATTTTATAAATTTGACAGAAATAACTTGAGCTTTGGAAAAAAAAAATAATTGGACGCAGCACTTATATATTGAGTTTTACAAGTTATATAATGAATTGCAGTGCTATCCTGTACAGTTCTTCAACTGTTATACAATTACTCAACAACTACTTATTGGTCACAACTTATGTAATTGCTAAGGAGTTGTATGTATGCACAATGTCATGGGAGCTTAATTTTTTTTACAAACACGCATACGTCGTAAAAAAATAATTAAAATAAATGTATTCTAACAAAAAACGTTTACTTTACAAATGATTGTATATTGATATTTTTACATCACAAATAAAATATCTAAGTACCTATTGCGCTTCGCTTTTATCTCTGTACTATAGAGGTTTACACGAGAATATAATATTTCTATCAGCGGGCGCGCACATTTTCACACACATTACATAGAATACATTGTATGTACAGATATGCGACTTTGTCGCACGTTTCGTAAATTCGAAATTATTCGAAATACTTGATATCACCGCGCTGGCATACGATCGGCAGGCTACTGTTGAGTATCGAACGTATTCGATCGTCATTAATTACCCTATAGCCTACGTTCGGCGACAACTGGTACAACATGCCAATACAATCTTCCAGATCTTGCACAATCGCTAGATCGAACACCGGTGTCTCCATCAGATCAAAATGCAGCTTCAAGAAGACGGTGTAAAGCGGGGCACAGTGCGCAGCCACTCGCAGGCGGAACATCAAAAGGAACGTCTTTGCCGTCTAAGAAAAAGGAAAACAAATTGAGATCAACAGTCATCTTGTTTATTTCATGTTGTATAGCGTGGTATTGTATTTTAAGATTATACCTCTAATGTCGCTTTTAATGTTCTTAAATCCGTGTGATGTTCGCAATATTCAGTCAGTATGCGAATGAGCGCTCCACACCATTTGGCACAGCCTATATTTGTAATAAGTTGGGGTAAACTCAACATGTACACATGTCGTAATTCAACGTTCTGCTCGAGTTCCATGTTCTCTATTAAGGTAGAGAGAACCTCATCACGTGTTGTCCACTGCAAAAATTGAAAATTATGATGGTATTCAAGAAGTATCATAGCTTTTGATAATCTCGTAAATAACGTTACCTCAAAGAGATTTATGGTATTATTCCAATGTTCCATAGTAGCTAAAAGACTGGCCATGCAAGCATACAAAGGAATAACGTATCTCACTTCCTTTTGATGAGTTAAAAGTTCCAAAGCGTGATAAATCAGTTTAGCATAACCAGAGTCTATCAGCCCTTTTTTCTAAAAGTGAAAAAAATATATATTTAAGCATGTTATAATATATTTAAAAAAAATATATTTTTTAAATATATATATATATATATATATATATATATATATACATGAGAATAAATTATTACCATGTAAGAATGCTGTATAATCTGGTAAATACATTCCAGGCCTATCAGTACATTATCAGGGAAGTAATCATCAAGAATGATTAGTGCAGTTGGCAAAACATCTCCGATATAATTAAACAAAAGTGGTTTCTGTAAAAGAAAATATATACGTATATATATCAATTGATATAAAAGATAAGAATCTGGATAAGAACCGGACTCACTTCTGTCTCTCGCAAGATCCACCTGTAAGATGCCACGGCCGATGGATAAGTTTTCCAGGTGTCCTTTAATAATTTAGGTCTTAACATTAGCAATAAATCGCGCAAATTCTCATTCATCGATAAGAATTGGGAGACACTCTGACAGGCGTACAGATCACAGAAGCCAGCAACTAATTTTTTGGAAATGGAGACACACTCGGCCGTGTTCCAAACATTCTTCTCGCTGTGCTCTCCGATGAGCAGCAGCAGATTCATGCCGAATGTTCTGACCATTCCTGTGACATTGCATCCATCCAGCTGCACGTGGTTGTCCCTGCAGATATTGGAGGTATTTTGCAGGAGAAACATGACATTTCGCAAGTTTTTCTCCACAACGAGCCTGTACTCCCGGAAATCCTTCTCCTCGCACGGACGCTCGGTCCCGACCGTCCTCTGCGGCACGAAATACCTCTGAATGACATCTAGGTATGTCCTCGAGGAATTATCCTCGCTCTTAATGTTCAGAGCCTCTAGCTCCTTCATCAGATCGTCCATTTTCGCGGATATCGGACTCGATAGAACGACACGTCCTCGTGCTCTGGTGGGTCGATCTCTCTAGACGTATTTCAGGCGAAGATTACTTTGCGGGCCACTCTTCAGGACAATCAATCGTCTCGACCATTTGGGGAACATTCTGCCGGGGAGATCTGAAAGTTCTCGAGCTCCTCGCTCGCCAAGTTGGCTGATCTGCGAACAATCGTGGATGGACCGTTCAGAGTCCTACGACGGTTGGAGGTTCGAGGATCTCGCGAGGAACGACTCGTCGGACTGCGTGGTCGCGACGGTCTCAACGCGAGGTGCGCTCTCGCGTATCCCCGGAGGGTCGTACTTACCGAGACTGCACACCGGCTCGGACGTCCAACAAGCAACGTCGGTGCGACGCGAGACGCAGTTGGCAGACGCAACGGATGCAGACGGCGAACGCGAGCGAACGCGAGTGGACACGACCGGCGCGGCGGACGCGACGGGCTCGAAGCTGCGGAAGGGTGGACGCTCACGGGAACGCCGAGGGATCCATGCAACCCTCGTGAAAAAGCTAGACACACGGGGACGCGCAGCGCTCGAAATGTCGAGCCGAAATCATGATGTATTTATGATATAAGTGGCGTTACGTTTGTAATTCGCACGATATCTCGCGAGCGCCGCGATCCTCTCGTTCGAGATCTGCCAGCCACCAATCGACAGGTAACAACCTTGCGCAGGTTCGCGCGAAAATTAGAGTTGAGCATTGTAAACTCGAAAAGGATTCACTTTTTGAAATTCTTTATAAATTAGCGTCTGTTCCAAATGAGCTCAAAAGAATTCTTTCAAAAAGAATTTTAAAGATAGAATTTCTTTTCGTGAAAAAAAATTCTAGCTTCAGTCAAGAAGATATAAAAGAATTTCTTTTGTATCGGTATGGTGACATAAAAGCGAATTTTTTTGGAACCCTTAAGAATGTTTTTAAAACAGAAATGAGATAGAAAAGAATTTATTTCATAATTTGGGAATTCAAAAGAATTTTTTTTGTATTCTCTGCGCTATTTGTGTAGATATTACAATAGGTTAGATTGTAATATTAAAAAGAATGTAGTAATTAATATATTTTAATATTAACAGTACTTTTAATTAGTATAATTTTAATTAGTATATTTAAAGATTATTATTAGTTTTAAGATTCATTATTATATTAAAGTTTCATAAATACGCTCGAGACTCGATAATGCCCGATTTTTCATTAAAAACTGCAATTTCGTGGCTCACGACACGTATATGCCTGATTTCTGAGAGAGAAGATTCGTGAAAGAAGAACATGCGGAATCACACCGTAAAAAAGAGGAGAAAAAGAACAGACCCGACCTCGCGTCTATCGATAATCGATACATCGCGGCGGCTCGCGTGCGTATCGCTCGCGTGCGCACGTGTCGCCGCCATCTTGTATGTACCTCCGTGCACTATTTTTATACGAATTTCGGGAGCTCGGTAATTATGAATTAATGAGGCTGCTAGTAGCTGGTAGTTGCGAATAATGGCTGAGTACCGTTAGTTGATTTTCTACTCTTTATTTCTTCCATCTCTAAACCGCTCGTCGTCGTACGTAACCCCCTCTCCGCGTCGCCGTTGCTCGCCGATACTCCTGTACATACGTGTGTGCGCGCGTGTATGTGTCGGTCTCTGTCCATCTTGCTTCCTATTTCCCTTCGGACGCCGCGCCCCTGTCATAATCTGATTTTTCGCTTCTCCCGGCCGCTCCCTTCGCCTCGTGAGAAAGGTGCCGAGTGTTTTCACTGTTGGGAATTAATTCCGTTCTTTTGCGTCCGCGTCGGAACTAATTAAAGTGATTTACTTTGTGAGAAAGGGACGACTGTCCAAAGCTATAACACCGTCAATAAATATACCTGCGTGATCGCCTTTACCTTGTTTAATTTACATTTTATTTTTGTAACACGTTGCGCTTACGCGAGACTAAGTTTAATGATTTTCATCTGCGGCGAAGTTTTATACAAATGTCCGGCTAATACAGAATATTGCAGCAACATTCCCAGTGTCGACACAGAGCATCAGAGACGTTACATCTATGTTTCAATTTCACACTCAACAATGTAAATGTAATATAATAACACATGTTATGTGTACTGTAACTGATGCTCTGTGTTGACTGGGTTGTGACACTGTTGCAATGTTCTGTTCCTGATGGGTATAATATCTCTATCTATAATTTCTCTTCTTCTATTGCTTAAGAAGGATCAGGATCCTACTGCGTGTCGTCAGGGGTGGGCAGTGATTCTGAAGTCATGGCAGAATTAGCGGCACTCCTGCGACATGAGATCCCCGAGGGACGGAACAATCTGGCTGACAGCCACACGAATCTCGAGAGGGTGGCGGAGTATTGTGAGGCCAACTACTTTCAAGCGGAGAACAAGAGAATCGCGCTGGAAGAGACAAAGAATTATACCACGCAGTCTTTGGCCAGTGTTGCATATCAAATAAATACCCTGGCGTACAACTTCCTTCAGCTGCTGGACCTGCAGACGTCCCAGCTCGCCGAGATGGAGAGTCAGATGAATCATATCGCGCAGACGGTCATGATTCACAAGGAGAAGGTGGCCAGAAGGGAAATAGGCGTCTTGACGGCCAACAAGATGACAACCCGCCAATACAAAATCATCGCTCCTGCCAATCCTGAGAAGCCGATTAAGTACGTCAGGAAGAGCATTGATTACATGGTCCTGGATGAAATTGGACACGGTGTACGCAGCTGCGGCACGCCGCGCAGCAAGCAGAGAGGAGGCAGTCAGGGCAGCGTTCAGAGTTTAGGTGCTGCTTCTACAGGTTCAGGATTAGGTGCGGCTATGGTAGGACCCGCTCCTACTACCAAACCACCCACGCCACCTCAAACAGTGAGAACTGGTAAGAATTGCATACATTACAAACATATATTATACATGCAGAATGTTTGGCAGGTATTTCTACAAACGAGAAGATATTTCCTTGTCCTCGTATCATTTACGAAGACAATCTACAATTGTACCAAACATACTGTATGCACAGGGTGTCCCAGGAAGGCTCTGGGACACCCTGCATAAGCGCCAATAATTGTACAAGTACTACACAAACTTGTAAAGGTGTACTTTTTCAGTTGCGGTTATAAAAAATTAAAAATCATTTCGCTAACGCAAAGGTATTTACTGCTTCATGGCTGCATGTGTGTCTTTTCTTTCTTTTGGCTTCTAAATGTTTACACCAATCTATTTGTCACATTCAATGTTTTATATGTATCTTGTTAATCTTGCTAATATGACGAATAATAATTCGCTATGTTGTTTGTGTATAGGAACGTTGAGTAAAGGATCGCGCGAATATAGGACTCCGCCAGCGGTAGCCCCACCACAAGTTCCTAGCCATTACGCGCCCAATTATCCGCTCGGCCATCCCAGGCGAGATCGCCCGGGATATAGCACTCTACCGTTGCATGCTCACAACACGTCCCACGCGAGCCATAATAGCAATCATAACGCGCATGCTAATACCATCAATCAGCATACTATACCGCAAGTGGGAACGGTGCATCCCCTGCAGAGTCATCCGCAAACGCCACCGCCAGCACCGCCCAGCGTCACCGCGGGCTACGTGCAAGAGCAGCATAACAGTATGCCTCGTAAGTGACGAATAATATAATTAACAATGATAATGAAATTATCTATAATACTCAAGCGCATTTTAATATTATACAAACTCATGATTTGTTACAAAATATTGATATTTTTCGCTATCGCAGCTCCACCGTCACCTTTGGTCGGATTAGGCGGCGATATGACGGAGTATAGTGGACATCATACCTTGCCGCACAGACTATCGCATCAAATTAGCCGTGGTAGCGGTGCGAATAGTCCACCTTTACCGCCACCGCCGCCACCGGAGCAGGACGAACATCCACAGTTTGGCAGGCCAACACCATCTAGTGCTATAATGCCGATCGTGCCAGATGAGGAAGATCTACCTGGATGGGTGCCGAAGAATTATATCGAGAAAGGTAGAATTTATTTTCTGTAATAAAATTAAACATTTGATGAATAAATTAGTATTATATTAATAATATAAAAATTGTAATTGCAGTGGTGGCTATTTATGATTATTACGCGGATAAAGAGGACGAACTAAGTTTTCAAGAGAGTTCTGTGATCTACGTGCTCAAGAAAAACGATGACGGATGGTGGGAGGGAGTGATGGATGGAATAACTGGATTATTCCCAGGAAATTACGTCGAACCATGCGTATAACTACATGCAATAATTGGCTATATCAAAAAATTAACGGAAGACTGCAATTTTTAAGCATTTATCATATATGTATTATTAATCGCATTTATATTAATCATTAATATCGCGATTATGAACGAAAATTATTCTTTATCTCACTTTTCGTTCGAGCAAACATTCGAATCTATAACTATAAGCCTACAAAAAAAATGGTTGAGGCTCACAAATCGTAAAAGACATAATTTTTGTCTTATGTCTTATTTTATAATTTGATAATATATATAAAAAACGAGTTCAAGTGACGTAAGTGCTACAATAGTATATGGGTGATATCGTATAAACGTATGTTAATTAACAATAGTCTGCAAGGGATGCAATAGACGGTGCAGAGATCGAAATATCACAAACTTCCTTCATATATCATTATGGATTTTGCATTCTCCATCATTTACTCTTTACCTTCGATAATGCGAGATATCTTGCCGCGCCTATAATCGTGCGAAATGCCAAATGATGAACAAATGGTTGCGTTAACGTGTAAGACGAAAATATGTACGTTATTTGATTATCGAGAAAATTCAGATAAGCGAGTTTCGAATCAAACACTGAAAAGTTAAATTTTTATATTAGTGTAAGAAAATGTATTTTTCTGCATCTTTAGTATTTTCTCGAGTAGATATTGAATTATATAGCGATGGAATTATATTCTACTATTTACGTGTATCCACATATGTGTATATATATCTACGTGTAAGATCACACGTTGCAATAGAGATCTTTTACCTCTGGATCCATTTGCATTATTTGCGCACTTGTATCAGAAGTCACGCGTTGACAGAAAAAAATAAATTTTAGATAGCAATTGCAACGTCTCACATAAGGGACATAAATAAATTATTCTGTATTATCTTCTCCGTAAACTTTATTAACACAAAAATAAAATTAAGATAGGGAAAATGCGACTTTTTAATTATCAATATTGAATAATGTGCATCAAAGATCAGTTAACATCATCAGTTAACAGTGGCGTCTTATAAGTTCTCTTATATATCACAATTGATGGTTTTTCATATATAAACAACTTTATACGTATCATTGGTCAGTTCGAGATAAATTTCATTTTCTCTGGGATATTTTTCTTTTTTTTTCTCTTTTTAAGAAAAACATACAAACATGGTTAAATACATTTTAAATAGCTAAGACGAATCAATCGGCGGGTATTGTTAGAGTAGGGAAATACTCCTGTGCCTTTTTCGCGGCCGAGTATTCCACGTTGTAGACGGGATGGATCACCTCCACCTTATTCGCGAGTTTTCGTCCGATGATCGTTTTTGTTGGTGAGTTTTGCGCAATTGATAATCCACTAAGAACATAACACGTGTGGTATATGTCACGATTTCTGAAAATAGAAAATAAGGAAAAGGCTATTATGATGTGCAATTAACGCGTCTAAAATTACTCGCCAACGAGATTATATTTATGATAATCACAGACATACGAGCGCGATTACATACTTTCCCGGTTTATCCAGAAGACCACCATGTGGATTCTGGCAGCAAGTTAATATATATTCTTGTAAGGCCTCTTGGTTGAACAACCAGTGGTCAGAACTGTTGAACGCCTTTCCCTGCGACGACAAGATAGCGGCGATCAACGGAAACGTTCCACCTTGCCAGAACGAGTAGCATCCGTCCACTAGTTTGTTCGTACGTCCTTGGAAACCGCCCTCCAGACGCATCTGCTTATTTACTATCCACCTCTGCAGAACGACAAGGATGTGAATTGGCGAGAATTTTGACGCGATCGTGAAAGGGATCTTACCAACAGCTGCGGTAAATGGCAAAGTTCCGTTTTTCCGAGCATTACGAGTGCCGCCAAAGCGCAATACGCGTATCCGCCGTGAGCCTCCATTCCCGGACAACCGCCGAATCCACCCTCCCACGTTTGACACTTGGCTATCCACTCGGCGGTGCCTTTGAACATATCCGGTGTGTACACGTTTGTCAACTTGGCAGCGACAAGAGCACAGTACACTCCGCGTATGTCCACTTCACCGTTTTCGTGCATGCAGAAAGAGCCGTCTTCTCCGCGTAGGGACGATAAAAATCGTTTCAAGTTTTTCCTGAAGTTACAATGATACTCAAGATGCTATGAAAAATGATTTTTAAAACGACAGCATTACGTTGTCGAGAAAAAAATTTAAGTTTTACGCATTCTTTACCTATCTATCACATCGTACGCCTCTCGTGTACCGATGGTGCACAGTGCACTCACTGCGGCGTATGTGGATGCTAAATGTGAATATTGTCCCGGACCACCTCCGAAACCGCCCGTCGGCGACTGACATTGGGCCAAAAAGCCCGCTATCTTTGAACACTCCTCGTCTTCCAATCGGTCTCCTAATATCGCAAGTGAATGCAGAATCCAGAAGCACAGCCATGGTCTGCTGGAGTCCAAACACTAGTATCGTTATAAACATAAGTTTCTCGTTATGAGTGAAAACTGTATTCCTGTTGAATCCTCTCCTCAAAAGCAATTATGACTAGAGTCCGGACGTTCGGGCTCGATCCCGTGTCGCGCACGGAGAACCGCGTGCGAGTGAGTCGGATGCCCGCTAGAATAAGATAACAATAGCCGATGTGATGACTGCCGACTGCGTTCGATTGGGCACCCGACTCACTCGCAAGCAGCGGTTCTCCGCGCGCGACACGGGATCGAGCTTGAACGTCCAGACTCTAATTATGATTGTGGACCACTTAATATTACAAGTTTCGAAGCATTTGTATTTCTTCTTTTCTCTCTTTCTTTATTAAAAAGAAGAATGCTCAAGTAGACCACATCCTACTTGTTTGATATATTAAAAGATAAGTAGATACCTCATAAGTGTCGTTTAAATGACCGACTGCTTTCTTTAAGAACTGAACATGTTTCGATCTAAGTAAAACAGGCTCCCCCTCTCTGCATGATCGGTAGTACTTGAGCACGATGTCCTCGACGCGGGCCTGAAAAGATATACAATGAAAAAGCTGCACAAATATTAAAACTGTAGCATGAAGCAGCAGTATTCAAAAACGAATAATAAATACAAGAATGAGACAACAAATATATGTTTGTTTTATAGAAAGTGGACCTACCTACCTGCTCGGTTGTCGTCGCGGTTTTATGTCCCCCGTCATCCTGTCGCTGCTTTAATATTTCCTCATAACTCCTTCGTCCTCCCTGCAATCCTGGCTCCAAGTCCGACATAATCTGTTGAACATAAGTGACAATGAACCGACACTGTCTGTCAATAAGAGCGATCTATTCCAGAGAACGAGGCATTTCGATAATCCGAACATGGTTTATTTTGCAATTTTGTCACAAAATATCCAAGGGGTGAGAAATATTCTTTAGAGGTTACAACTGCCTTTTTCTCCGTCTGTCGCCGCAACTACCGGTTTAAAAAGTTCTATGCCATCTTACATAACATTATTGTTGCGTTGTACTTACATTTAAATTTATATATATTAGTTGATGTTGTATTTACAATATTAACCGATATTACGGTTACACACATAACCTATTTATTTTGTTAATACGACGGTATAGAAGGTACAGAATAACACCTGTGCGCGAAGCTCTCTGCATAGTTCGAAATGCTGTTCTCAACTTGTCTCAACTTCTCATGACGTAGTTTCTAATCTACCGAAACCGAAGGGGCTACGAAATATAGCATTTTTTTTTTTTTTACTGAGAAAGCTAGTGCAGCACCAGCGCTGTGGATAGGTTTCGATGAAAACTGCACTGGTGCAACAACAGTGCAAATGTGGTTCAGTGAAATAATTCACAATTATTGAAGATATGCGTAGTTTTAACTTACTTGTTTATCAGTTACTTCAATAATTATATCTTTCACATTTTTTATCTTAGGAATAGAACTGCATATATGCCACAATATAAAATTTCTTTTTCACCTTCACTGCTATTTGTTAAAAATGATAATTTTAAAAGAACATTCATTTTGTTTACATTAAGCCTATTCTACAATGGACGCAGAACGCAACATGTTAGCCGCAACGCGAGTCGCAGCGTGACGTGTTCCCGGTCGTAAGGACTACGCAAGCCGCAAAACGCATACTCGCAGAAAGATGGTTAATTTCAACTTTTGGCGTAGCGTCTGCGTAGCGTCGTCCGTGGCAGCCAATCAGAAGCGAAGAGTTGTCGAGTGCAGTCGAGTGGGATAAACACTTATTGTTAGCGCGAGACACTACCACAATATAAGTAAGAAGACAGTATTGTCTGCGTCGTTGCGTCTGCGACTTGCGCGTTGTGGCTAAACATGTTGCGTTTTGCGTCCATTGTAGAATAGGCTTTATCCATTTTGTGAATTCATTCATAATAGTAAAAAAACACATATAAATATATAAAATTAAATGGTTTATTTTACAATAATATTTTCATTTAATGTGCAAAAATAAAATTATTTTCTTTTTAAAAATTTCACAAAATATTTAACGTTAAAATTTTCATGTTATTACACAGTTGTTCTTAATTATTAATTTTCTCAGAATCTTAAAAAAACGCTGTCTATAAGCGAAATATACCATGCCGCTCCTCGTATTTTATATATCCTATTACCTTATCTCCTTTTATGCCAAATAGCATTTACTGAAGTAAAAGTAAAGATACATAAAGATTAATTTATCTCCTCTCCCCATTTTTAGATTAAAATCTTTATTTTTTTTAGATTATAATAACTTATGGAATAACTGAAGTCTATCTTATTGACAACTTTAATCAATTTTAACAAGTATCAGCGGACGGTACGTGAGTTACTGATAAATAAAGGCGCAAATTAGATGTTAATATAATTGATTATTAAAATTTAGCGTTACTTATTAATTCTTTTAATAAAAGAGATAAACATATTTTCTTCCAAATATGTTTTAGACAAAAATAATGTATTGATAATACATTGCATTGCACGACACTGTAAAAAGACTTTTTTGTCAGCATGGAATTGTAAGAGAGCGATCGAAGCCCGCGGCGGCCGATCTATTGATCGGTTTTCGTTGGTTTTCGTCGCAGATCAATGATAAGTATCAAAGGGGGGAAAAAAGAAAAAGAACGTCGCGCGAAAACGACGGACTCTCCCTTCCCCTCCCTGCTCCTTGTCGGTAAATAAAATTACCGAGAGTATGAATCATCGGGCGAAATGCGCACGCACATCGCATTTTCTACGCCGCGTTGACGTTTACGGGACTCTCACGTATGTATGCGAAGATAGAGAGGCTCTATGTATGTACAAATACTCCTACGCGCCGCGCGAACGTCGGGGGCGGGCGGGGCGTAGCGCGGGGCGGATGCGGGTTAACTTTTTTTTCTTTTTACCATTCCCTCCACGCGAAGCGCGTCCCGCGGTCTCCGCGCGCCACGCGTGTTGCGCAACGCGAGATACGTCTCGCCGTCGTCGTGATTGTCGTCGCCGTCGTGCGTCCCGTTAGCGTCGCCGCGCGCGTGGAAACGGTGAGTCTTTCTATAAATAGCGACGTCACGCACGTCTCTCGACGCCGTAGGCGCGGAGCCAGTTGCCGACGTTGATGAAACCCCGTCGGCATCTTCCTCTCCGCGAGAGCGTTGCGTCGTCCGCCTGACCGCAGCGACGTGATTCTCATCTTCGCGGCCGACGAGTATCGTGAGCCGGCGAGCGCCTCGCAGCGCTTTTCCGCCTTCGGCGAGCGGAGCGCGGGGCGGAGAGGCTAGAAATAGGGATCCAGCGGGAAGGACCGCGGTCGTGTCCTTCGGGGAGGGATGCTATTTTTAGGCGATATATGCGTATGTTCTCCCCGACGGCCCCGACGCGAGGCTCTTTCCCAAAAGCGAGCGATAACCTTTGGCCGTCCGTGCCGTTTACCGAAGGGTCCGCTGCGCTTGAAATCCTTAGGAAAGGCCTTAAGACTCATCGCGACTTTCTGATTCACCCGGTGTGCTTCTTTGTTCCGCAGAAGGATGGAGAACGAGCAGCATCACTATGAGCTTCGCAGCAGGAGCAGATCGCGCTCCCACACGCCGATGGTCCCGAGCCGTCCTCCGGCGGACTCGGAGGCAACGGAGCGTCACTACGATCTCAGGAACTGGAGCCGGGAGAGATCTCACACGCCTGGAGAGGTGACCAGCAGCAGGAGGTCCGGGTCTAGGTCGTTGTAAGTAGCCAACTTGTATCCATTTTTACCAACACATTAACTTTAATCTCAATTCAACTTTTTATCCTTTTTTAATTCTTGGAACTAGAAAGAGATAAAAAGTAAGTTAAATCGAAATTAAAGTTGATAGAAATGGATATTACTTGTGTCTGTTTCTAGCAGTACAGATTAACTTTAGTCTTGGTCCAACTTGCTTTTTATCTCTTCCTAATATTCACTTCTACCAATTTAGATTAACTGTAATCTCGATTTACCTTACTTTTTATCTCTTTCTAGTGCCAAGAATTAAAAAAGGCTAAAAAGTAAATTAAACTGAGATTAGAGTTAATCTGCTTTGATAAAAATGAACATAATTCTAAAACTGTAGCAAGATAAAAAGTAAAAGTTAAATCGAGATTAAAGTTAATCTGTATTGACAGAAATGAACATTAAACGTTTGCAAATATGAGATAATTGTAGACAAATTTTATCCTTGTCGCTCGCATTTCCATGACTGCAGAACCAGCAATGTGAAGACGCCTGAAAAGAATATGGACACTATAGACGAAAGTAAGGAGGGATCTGTCACGGGAAGTCTAACGGATAATCAAAGCACAAAATCCGAGGGTTCTATCGTCGTTACGAAAAAGGCCGAACGCCGGTCGGAACGTCAGCGGGCCAAGAGGCAAATATTTGTTAATGGCCAGAGCGAAAGTAAGGAGGACGCGTCTGACCAGAAAGCCGAACGAAGACGCAAAAGTGTTACGCCACGCAGAGTACTTACCAGTGATTACTCGTCCGAAGAGGGAGAGAGGGAGGATCCTCCGAGTAGACCAGGATCCGCTTACGAGATTTACAAGCAGGCAGGCGAATGGTGGAAGTACGTGTATTTTAAATTTTGCTATATTTCCTATTATTTTTAATAGGAATTCCTTAACGTCCAGACGTTATATTGCCAATGTAATAAATTTCCTCTTCTTGAGTTTACATTCCTTTGACTTGATCCTATTTACTTTAAAGATAAACGACCTTTTTTGGGGTAACAAACGTTTATAAACAGTAGTACGTCCTATTTAGCATCAGTCGCGGGATGTAGGTCGAGTTGCTAGTACTGAAAAATAGTGTTGGAATTAACGGACGATTTTTGCATTTATTATTTGTGCGAGGAATCAGATTACTTGTGGATGTTTCAGTGTGTTTCCAAAGACAGATTATACGTATTCACCGGCGTCGCAGTGTCGTTACGAAATAGCCCCGGGCGTTTTAGCTATGCCCAATATGTCGAGACGGTCTATACACACAAACGACAACGGAAATACCACATTTGAAACCAGTCATCGGAATGTAAGTCAGATTTTGCAAGGAACGACTGAAAGCGGGATCAGCGACACGGATACGGTCGATTTGAAAGAGACTTCTTCTCTAATTCATTCGGTAAGTATTTGTCATCTCGAATCATTGTTCTCTTTTTTGATATAACACAATTTTGCATATTTGTTTTAAAATTATACGTATATTTTGCAGTCCGACGATAATTATGGTGTATCACGCGCGAATATGATGAATTCTAAAAAAGCAGCTACTATGTACAGAAAGACACACTTAGAACAATACACAAGTCATAAAAAGGTAGTTTATTCGGAGCCTGGATCTTCAGATTTTCGATCAAGGTACTTTGTTTTTTATTTATTAAAATAAATCTTATGTCTCATAAGATTAAGATAAAATAAATCTTACTTCAACAGATTCTTACCATGGACAATTTCTCCAGTTGGAAAATATGGTTCATCTCGCGCTGATTCCGATACTGAAATAGAAGAGACTTTTGTCAAATCATCGGTCAAAACTAATCAAAATTGGAGGATCGTGCAGTGGTTTACATACTTTACAACCTTTATTGTCGCTTGCTTCAGGAAAACTGTCGAATTTTTCAAGTTCAGAACGGATAGGAAAAGGCAGTATTATGGCGCACAAACTTATCGATTATCCAATGGTATTATCTTCATTTCGGAACATAAACGTAGTATTTTATAAATAAAGAAATAGATTTATAATCGAACGTAATAATTATCTTTCACAATGTAATATATTGAAAAGTATAACTATTTACTGATGATTTATTATTTGTTGTTATAGAATCCAAATGGAGCAAATTGTGGCAAACTTTGGACCGTTATACGCACAATATGTACTTTTTTTTTGTCAGAATGCTCGTACTCGATGCTTGGTTATTGAGTCGATTCACTGGCGTTAGAAAGTGGCTGCAAGAGAAAGGCCCAAAGATCCTTTGGATTACGCTTCTACCGTTACTTCTTCTATTTGGTGAGTTTCTTCATCTTTTATAGGATCATAAAAGAAAATACGAGACATCATTGGTGGAATTCCATTTTCACTGATCCACATGATATCTAAACCGATGCAGTCAGACCAATGTCTTTCGCAGGACCTGAAAGGCGCATAAACCTATCCTGGCGTTCGTCTTTTTTTTGTTTCAGGGGCTTACATCGCGCAGAGGCATAATTTCAGTTTTGCGGACTCTCTGCGCAATGTCCAATATGGTGTCACTGAGACGACTTATCACATCTTTAACAATATAATCAACTTTATGTCTCTTACCTATGAGTTGTTTACAAAATACTTTACAGATTTAAAAAATTATTTCTTGCACCTTTTACCGAGTGTGAACGTGTCTTTGCCTGAAATACCTCCCATTGGGTGGAATATAAAGTGGTGATTAATTGAAAAATTTGATTTAGGATAATAATCCTAAATATAATAATTTAGTTTAAATGGATGGAGGTGGTATTGAACATTTATATTGTTTTACAAAATTATAAAAGTAGATTTCTATTATATCGCCAATTTTGATTAGATTGATAACATAACTTACAAATAACATTCTTAAGAATATGAATACCTCTTTCATCCATTTGTTCCTTATATTAATAATTGTGTGTGATTTAACCATCGTTTTTCATTTTATTCTACGATAAAGTCAGTATATATCGTAGCATTTATTATCTTACAATTACTAAATTTCAATAATTCTATAAATGAAACGGCCTTAACAATTCCTAAAACTATGCTATTTTGATATATTTGCATATATTTACCATATAGTACGACGTTGATATTATTCCAAAAAAATTCTAGATTTTATATTTAAATAAAAAAAATATATAGTGTATATACATATATATATATATATATATATATATATATATATATATATATATATATATATATATATATACTGACTGTCAATTATGTTGTTTTTACTAATAGATTAATATTGTGTGAAGATATACGTATATATATATATTAATATTTTATGTATATTTTATATATATCTGTGCTACATTTACAAGAACTAACTGGTCATGTCACTTAGTCATTTTTCTCTGTTATGCATTTTACATATATATTCTATTATATATTTTATGTTTCTCTATAGTATTTAATCCTATAAATATTATAAATCGCATAATATATAATTTAATCATTATTAAATGAAATAAAATTTAACATACTTCTCAGTTAACCACCACACATGTATCGTTTTTATCTTTACACGCTTCAAAGATATAACAATATTTTGATGTAACAATTACTATCGTTAGATAATATATATTGTAAAAACACGTTCATACTTAATAAAATATTTTTCATGTCTATGATATTAGTAGTCCTTTGAACACAGTGTCCGTTAGAGTGATATAGCGTCATAGTGTCACGATTGAGCGTTTTATTGAACCAAATATAAAAAGCGAAAAAATAAAAATTTTATGGGAGAAGGATAGGGGGAGAATTACTCTACTGGGTGTTATAAAAAGTCGGAGTGTATTGTGCTTGAAATACTTGGGAATTGTGATCGCGATCGATATCAACGGAACGGTGAGTTTCTTCGTCTATCCTTCTCTCAGTTACCATATTGCATAATAGTTCCACTTTGATTAATTACTTTATTGTAATTGCTGTGTCATCGAAATTAAAAAAAATGTATCTAAAATATAAGATCCCTATGATTGTAAATTTGATAATTGGACAATCGTTGTGACATTAACTTTGTGTTGGAACACTGTAATTCAATACAGTAACAGGAGAAGGAAAACACAATCGTTTGAACTGTGCAATATTTATAAATATGAAATTTGTTTCAGGTGGTTGGTACATAGCACAATATTTGCCACTTTTCTCTGATGTTAAAACTATGTTGGAGACCGTAACGGAAAAATCATTACCTTATGTACAATGGGAGGACAATAAAAGTACAATTAATGATGAAGAAATATTGACTAATAATGAAATAATGAAAGAAGATTTGACTAACAAAGCTGATTTGATCAACAGGATAGAAATGCTTGAGAATAAACAGACGCATCACATGGTATAGATATAAATTTTCTTGTAATTATTTTTTGTGTATTATATGATTACTTATAACATTTTGTAGGAATATCTTATAAATATTACTCGGACGTTGGAAGATCATCGGCAAAGCAATGCTAATTTCCGGAAGGACTATGAGGTAAGTTTAAATTTATATTATTATTTAAAAATTTACAATAATTGTGAAGATTTCGAGTTCTAGGGCATTTATTCTTTCAGGATAAATTTACTGATATGGAAAATAAACTGAATAACAATGAACTAAAAAATATAGCATACAACGAGCTCAAAGTTATCAAGTATGAATTTGAGAAACTACGTCAGTTGTATTCGGAATTAAAATCTTGTTGCAACACCAATGCAGAATCTGTCACGAATCAAGATATGGAAAAGCATGTGGAAAAAATTTTATTTAGCTACCTTCCTGCCGGAATTTCGAAGGAAGACCTCGTGAAAAACATGCAGAATTTATTTACATCTCATAACAGAGAAGGTTTTTTGAAGATATATTTAAATGCATTGACTCTTAAGTCTGTTTAGATGTTACATTATATATTAATTAATATTGAAAATATAATATTACGGATATTTTTATAGGTCAAAAGAGCTTTAATGATGATGCCAACAATGCAAACGTTCATGTCTCGGACGAACACATACGTAAGATAGTGAAGGAAGTACTGCGAATTTATGACGCGGATAAAACGGGTCAAGTAGATTACGCTTTGGAAACCGCAGGTATTGTATCGTGCCGATGAGTTAATAAATAACAACTGATAAATATTATAATAAATATCCTTGCGTATAGGTGGTCAGATTATTAGCACGC
The DNA here is from genome assembly GCA_928718305.1 of Tetramorium bicarinatum. Taxonomy (NCBI): domain Eukaryota; kingdom Metazoa; phylum Arthropoda; class Insecta; order Hymenoptera; family Formicidae; genus Tetramorium; species Tetramorium bicarinatum. The sequence continues at coordinate 30,853,526 of OV788325.1, forward strand.
GATGCACTCAACGATATGACATAAAGACGAGAGCCTACAGTTTGTTTGGTTTTCCGTTATATTACGAAAGCAATAATCCGCGGACAGTAATACAGGGAAATGCGGTACAACCTGGCGTTTGTTGGGCCTTCCAAGATTTTCCCGGATACCTTCTGATACAATTGCGAAGTGTCATTTACGTAACTGGTTTTACTTTGGAACATGTCCCTAGATTGATTTTACCGAATGAGAACATGTCGAGTGCGCCCAGAAAGTTCAATGTCTGGGTATGTGAGAAATAATTTTTTTTGTCAAGTACATTATGATATATATATATATATATATATATATATATATATATATATATATATATATATTTTAATACTTTTACTGCTGCAGGGATTGTCGAATGAGAACGATCTCGAGCCTGTGATGTTTGGGGAGTACGAATTCACATATTCTGACGAAAGTTTGCAATATTTTCCAGTCCAGGTAAATTTCTTTTGAAAAGTTTCCAATTTTTTTTTCTTTTATTTTTTCTCTATTTTCGTTTTATTATTGTATGCTGTTTTATTAGTAGATTTGAGATTTAAATATTAATATTAAAATAATAATTGTTGATGATTTTTACTTTTTATGCAGAATACAGAGATCAATAAACCGTACGAATATGTAGAATTGAGGATACACAGCAATCACGGACAGCTAGATTACACGTGTTTATACAGATTCCGCGTTCACGGAAGACCAGCTTAGAAATTGATCGCGCCAAGGTTCCTCTTCACTAAACATTCGCAAGATCGTTCAAGCAGTAGCAAGAACGAGCCACAACTCTTCTCCAATACGTGCCTTCATATCGTTAACGTAACAATTGGCGCGATTTGCCACAGTTCTTGTAACTATAATTGTTAATAGATCGATTATTTAAAGCTTTTGTAATAGATTTTCACGAAGCGATCAAAACACTTCATACACACGCCGATATTTAATACGCACGAGGCGGGAGCCGTTCCCGTCACCATTTAAACGCGTCGAACACTGTATATACATTCAACAACGTCAATAATTTATACTGATTAAGAAGATTGCACGATTGATCGGGTCAAGCAGGAAAACATTCACTCATGGGCCCGATGGTGTTCTACAATCATTGCCTATACATAAATGTCTTCACTACATGGCCTTGCTACAGTGGTTACTCGAGTAAAGCATCTTAGGAGAAAAAAAGACGCAATTTCATACATATTTCTTGTTCGACAAACGCGAGAAATCGATCAAGTGAAACAGATAAAGAAAATGGACAAGAACAGTTTCGTAATTTCGTAGGGAATCTCGGGGTTGAGGAAGAAAGTTTGCCAGTGTTGTGTTATGTAAATATCGATTTGGTAGCGTCACGTGCAAGACTGACACTTCAAAAGTTACCCCAAAGCTGAGTGTGAGTCATAATATTCACAATAACGCGACAGTACAAATTATAAAGGATCGTAATGATCAATTAATTCTAGTTAAGTATCATTAATTGCTAATTTTTAAGTGTGTAACACCGCGAGTGGTCTTCGGCCGCCTTTGTAGGATCTAAACGATTAAAACAGCGGCAGTAAGATACCTCGATTGTAGACATATATGTATATTTATAAGATATTTAAGTACTCATTTTTTTTAATTTTAAGATCGCGATGCGCATCTTTTCGCTTCATAATATATAGTGTTGGCGATGGATCGACCTTTGCCACGTCGAAAGTCAAAAACGCGATTGCCATCGCGTTTTTTTTTTTTTAATCACCTTTCCGTACGCGCTAGCCGCATGTTTAAATAAAATTTGCAAATAAAATTTGCGTTTCGCTCGACAGAGTTCAGTTTTATTCGCTCGAGGTCGAGTGCGATCAAACGCCGAGTAATTTAATTAACTGATTAATTAACTTTTCAAGCAATACCTTTGCTGTTTTGTTAATTTGAGTAGAATAATTTTTTTAATTTGACATTGTATAAAACGAAAAGATTAGATTAGAAACAATGAATTGTACAAGTGAAAATTTTGCAGTAATTCCACAATCAAGCCAAGCATTAGGTTAATTGTTGATTTATATTCATTTCTATAATATCGATTAACTTTAATCTCGGTTTAACTTATTTTTCATCCTCTTCTAAAGTTCTAAAAAAATTAATAATAAATAAATACTGCGAAATTTCCAGTTGTGCAGTTAAAATTAACACTGATAGAAGTGAAAGTTATCGAGAAAAATCTATTTTGTTAAAATTGCTAAAATTGCAGGTAAAACTGCTAAAATTGCAGGTAAAATAATTTTCGTTTGATAGAAGGGGAGATTATGTTCATTTACCAATGCAGATTAATTTTAATCTCATTTTAACTTACTTTCTGACCTTTTCTAATTCTTGGAGAGGAAAGAGATAAAAAGTATGTTAAATCGAGATTAAAGTTAACCTAAATTGGTAGAAATAGACATTAAAAAGAGTAGAATTATTTACTGCGAAAATTCCAGTTGTGCAGTTAAAATTAATTTACACTGATAGAAGTGAAAGTTATCGAGCAAAATCTATTTTGTTGATAAAATTGCAGATAAAATAATTTTCGTTTGATAGAAGGGGAGATTAGATTGGAGACAACGAATTGTTCTAGTTAGAAATTTTGCAACGAGCAATTCCGCCAATCAAATTAACTGCTAATTAAGTCAATTAGTATTTTGATTGAAGTTACCACAGAAGTTCATCTGTCACGTCCCAATACGAAATCGTATCCGTTGCCGATTTCAGTCCACCCCGCATCGATCGCGGTTCATCTTCGTTGTCGGGCGCGAGGCACGTTTTCCCGCGCGCCGATTCGCGCGACACCGGAAATCCGGACCGGGCGGGAATCCGGTTTTAAAATACCTCGCCGCGCGCGCGCTTTCGCGATCGGCGTTCCCACGCGCAGGGCACTGCAAGACCTCCCTTCGGCGAGCGGTCCCGGCCGGAGTTTCCTGTTTCGCGAACCGGTTCCCGCTCGAATTTTCCCAAACGAACGGAAAAACGGGGCGCGAGAAGGACGCTTGCGGAACGGAAACGCGAGAGTTCTCCCTCGGTGAGCGCCGCAGGCGCGGAGGAAGGGCGTGGCGCCCCCTTGCGCGACCACGGTCCTGAGACGGGGCTCTCTCGCGGGTGAGCGAGAGAGAGAGCGGTGATTGGTCGAGCGACGGCGGCGGAGGGGCGGCGGGCGAAGGAAAGAGGGAGCGAGTGAGAGCGCTGTGGGGAGCTTCCGTTTATCTGCGAGGTCAGAGAAGGCAGGCTGCGCGTTACAGTGGTGCTGTTGAAAAACACGATGAAAATGGCGTGGCAACCACAGGAGGAAGGACTCAGGCAAATCCTGACGCTGCTCAAGGAATCGCAGAGCCCGGACACGGCGACCCAGCGGGCCGTACAACAAGTATCCTTTCGTCCAAAGCCCGTGCACGGCTCGCGAAATTCCGTTCCCTCGTGTGCCCCGTGTGTCGTGTGCTGTGTGTCGTGTGCCCGCCGTCTTCGCCGCCGCCGCCGCCGCTTCGCCCATACGTGGCCCCCGCACGAGTGAAACGCGAGTGTGAGAGAAAAAGGGGACGCGCGAGATCGCCGCCGCTCGCCCGATCGCCGTCGTTTTCTCGACGCGGCCGGGACGTCGCGGGGACCATCCGGGAAGTTAATTACGCGCGAATGCGATCTCCATGTCGAGATTGTTCGAGAGAAAGAGAGAGAGAGAAAGAGTGAGCGCGCGCGCGCGCGCGCTCTCGTTCGCTCTCTCTCGCTCGCTCGCGATAGCGTCACGAATTTGCAACGATCATCCGCTCGGTCCTGGCGCGTCCCGTCGCGCGGTTCCGTTGCCCCGCGCGGAATCGAGCCGCCCTAATGCGTCTCGCGCGCAGACCTGGAAATATGCTAACTGATGCACGCCCCGGCCGAGCCGAGCCGAGCGGGGACTCTGGCACGCTCGCGCGCGCGGGGGGACTTGTTTTCCCAGCGCGCGGCTCCGCTGATCGATAGTTTTCGCGGGAGTCCTCCTCGCCGGGCACTCGGCCGCGCGTAAACGAAACCGCCCGCGCCTGCAGATTTGCCCCTCCGACCGTGCCTCCGCGTCACAATGCTTTATCGATGATCGTGCTGCCGTTTACGATCGCGCTATCTCTTCGGGGAAGTGAGGTGACTCTGTAAAATTGATTCATGGGAATTTATTTTGTTTATATACATGCCCTCTTCGTTGATGCCCCTCGCTTTGATAAATTGCATTTTCCTTAACTGCATCTCGATATAGAAATTGGAAGAGTTGAACAAATTCCCGGATTTCAACAATTATCTGATTTTTGTCCTAACGAAATTGACATCCGAAGGTACGTTGAAATTAAACGCGACATCGCGGGGTTTTTCCATTTTGCAGTTCCACCAGGAATTGTTTCTTTGAATGGAAACTAATAATTTTCTTTCTGTTAAGACGAACCTACTAGGTCTCTGAGCGGACTGATATTGAAAAACAATGTAAAGACGTACTTCCATAAATTCGTACCGGAGGTCATAAATTTTGTGAAGCAAGAATGTCTGTCGGCTGTCGGAGATCCATCGCCGCTGATTCGTGCGACTGTCGGTATTTTGATCACTACTGTCGCATCAAGAGGTATGACCATTTTACATTTTTCTTCGCAAAAAATGTGGCAAAGGCATGCGTATTGTATGTATACTTTTTTTTGACGGTTGAAATGTATTTCCGCGAGTAGGTGAATTAACGACTTGGCCGGAATTGTTGCCGGCGTTGTGTCAAATGTTGGACTCACAAGATTACAACGTTTGCGAGGGCGCGTTCGGCGCTCTCCAGAAGATTTGCGAGGACTCGGCGGAGATATTAGATTCGGACGCTCTGAATCGTCCTTTGAACATTCTCATCCCAAAGTTTCTTCAGTTCTTTAGACATTCAAGTCCTAAGATCAGATCTCATGCGATAGCGTGCGTCAATCAGTTTATCATTCAACGTACACAAGCGCTTATGATTCATATAGACAGCTTTTTGGAGAATCTCTTCCATTTAGCCTCGGACGATGATTCCGAAGTCCGAAAAAACGTGTGCAGGTAGTTGATAGCAACATGTTGCATTATGAAGCAATATGTTTTTTTCTTGCTATTACCATCGCCGAGAGGTAGACGGATGTATTTTTTTATCTTTCGTGTTTCCGCACAGGGCTCTGGTAATGCTACTCGAAGTACGCATGGACAGACTAATACCGCATATGCACAATATAATAGAGTACATGCTAATGAGAACTCAGGACGTTGACGAGGGAGTGGCATTGGAGGCGTGCGAGTTTTGGTTGTCACTGGCGGAACAACCAATTTGCAAAGAGGCACTCGCGCCACATCTGACACGATTAGTACCTATCTTGGTAAGTTCTCCCAAGTTTACGGTCAAGTTATCACTCTTCCGTCTTATTTAATACATTGTCTTTCGTTATTTTTTTACAGGTAAAAGGTATGAAGTATTCGGAAATTGACATAATCCTCCTTAAGGGAGACGTAGAGGAGGATGAAATGATTCCGGACAGGGAAGAGGATATCCGACCACGTTTTCACAAGTCCAAGACGCATCACTCGCACCACGCCAACGGTGTGCTTATGGGCAGGCAGCCCATCGAGGAGAATGGCGGTATAGTGCCGGTGAACGGTGGGTGTGAAGATGACGATGTAGACATTGAGGATGGATGTGATGACGATTCGACTCTGAGCGATTGGAACTTGAGGAAATGCTCCGCCGCCGCGCTAGATATGCTGGCTAACGTGTTCCGGGAAGAACTTCTACCGGTTTTGATACCTATCCTGAAGGAGACTCTTTTCCATCAGTCTTGGGAGATCAAGGAGTCTGGTATCCTGGCACTGGGAGCTATCGCTGAAGGTGCGCGCCTTCTTTTATCCTTAAAGTACTTTTATAAATAAATTGAAAGACTAATTGGAGCGATCTAACGAAATTTGATTTGCATTTGCAGGTTGCATGAGCGGCATGATTCCACATCTATCGGAGCTCATTCCTTACCTAATCAGTTGTCTGAGCGACAAAAAGGCCCTTGTGCGTGCCATAACTTGTTGGACGTTGAGCCGCTACGCTCATTGGGTTTGTGCGCAACCTCACGAGACACATTTGAAACCTCTGATGACGGAGCTGCTCAAAAGAGTCCTTGACAGCAATAAACGCGTTCAAGAGGCGGCATGCTCCGCCTTCGCAACTTTGGAAGAAGAAGCGTGCACCGAGCTGGTCCCTTATCTCGGATTCATTCTCGAGACACTCGTCTTCGCATTTAGTAAGTACAACGCAAAGCGATTAATTCTTTTCGATGTAGTATAGGTGCATCTCTGATCAATGCAACTGTCTATTCGCAGGTAAATACCAGCATAAGAATCTTTTAATTTTGTACGACGCAATCGGCACTCTCGCCGATTCTGTGGGCCATCATCTGAACAAACCAGACTACATTAATCTTCTGATGCCGCCTCTCATTAATAAGTGGAACGTGTTAAAGGACGAGGATAAAGATCTGTTCCCATTACTGGAATGCCTTTCTTCAGTAGCGACGGCGTTGCGGTCAGGTTTCTTACCATATTGCGAGCCTGTGTACAGGTACGTACAACAATCTAAATTTATTTCGTATACTGCCGTTTCTAACAATTGATTATAAATTATTTCAATATGACATTCGTAAAATACTCTGTTTGCAGGCGATGCGTGTCACTTGTAGAGCAAACATTGAACCAACATATAGCGAGCACACAAAATCCTGAGCAGTTTGAGGCACCCGATAAAGACTTCATGATAGTCGCGTTGGATCTCCTTAGCGGATTAGCGGAAGGGCTGGACGGTCACATGGAACGTCTAGTCGTAAACAGCAATGTTATGCAGCTGTTGTACCAGTGTATGCAGGATACCATGCCCGAGGTTAGACAGAGTAGCTTCGCTTTACTAGGAGATCTTACGAAAGCTTGTTTTCAACATGTACTCCCCTGCATAGGTAAGTACATTCTAGACGTTACTGAATCTATAAATATATACATGTCAATGTTGCTAATGAATTTTATCCCGATGCGTAGCGGAGTTTATGCCTATCCTCGGACAAAACTTGCATCCGCAGTTCATATCAGTGTGCAACAATGCCACATGGGCGATCGGCGAAATTTCGATAAAACTCGGTAAATATCGAGAGCGACATTATTGCTTCAGGGAACAAATCAAACTTACCGCTTATCTCACTTGTCTTTTGTAGGGCATGACACGAGCGCATATATCCCATTAATTTTGACACAGCTCATCGAGATCATCAATCGACCGGAAACGCCGAAAACACTGTTGGAAAATACGGGTGAGTCGCCAATTCGATCTTTACGGATATCTAGTTTTTCTTTTAGAACGATACCGTATATGATATACCGAGCATTACTTTGAAACGAAATAGAAAGCAATGTGTAGTGCGAGACTCGAGCCGACAACCGAATCTGTCGATTCCTTATATATATACATACATACATCGCTATCTTTCCCGTGTGCCAACTTAAGATGTACACCCTGTCACGACTGTGTGCTGCTCTTTGTGCACATTGGGAAACTTCTCATTCGCAGAAATTAGCTTTTACGACATAATAATTGTTATGCACAGTCTTACCAAAAGTACTTTCCGTTTATTGTTTAATGAAAGGTCTCCCAGTAACTTTTAGAGTATTGTTCACGCTAGATCAAATTATTCGGTGGCATCCCAGCTCTCTAGGTGCATAAATACATATATTTCTTTTCCTCTTTTTTTTTTTTTTCCTTAAGTAATTTTTGGAGCAACGATTTTTAAACCACACAGTTCAGTGACTTGGCGTGGTCATATACATAAATCGCGACTGCACGTTTTATCGACAGGTTTAAGCAATTAGTACTTGTATATTGAACCTTGATTTAGTGGTGTGCGACTGCCTGTAGGCTTGAACGTATATACATATACGGCTGTATTGCCACAAAAAGACATGTTGCAATTCAGTATATACATATATATATATATATATATAAATTACAATATAAATGTATATGTATATATATATATACTATATGCTTGCATATTTCTAAGCCCCAGATTATATTGTTTCGACTGAATTGTTTGAATTGGCCTTTAAAAGATCATAATGCAAATTTGGTTACTCCTTTTTATTGTTCTCTTATTTGTATACTGACATATATATTTCTTATATACAGTAGAGAGAGACAGAGAGAGAGAGAAAGGGAGGGAGAGAAAGAGGGAGAGAGAGAAATCATTTGGTATTTACCGGTCCGTAATTATACAAAATCACACGGGCTCGCACGCTGCTATCTAATTTTGATTATTGTTTCAGCAGCTACAATAGCACGGTATTGCCTATGTTTCATTGTCGGTATCTCATATGTTTCACCTGTGTTCTCACTGTCTTCGATTAATTGTTAATGTTACTTGATTCTTAATTAACTGAATTATTAATTGAGAATTATTAATTGGAAGTTACAAGCGGAGCATATATATTCTTCTTCGCCTGAGTTGATCGTTGGTTCTCTATCAGTTTGTCTTATTGTTTGTGTTTCCGGTCACTTCACTACACTTCACTTGTCTACTTACCGAAACCGAAAATGAAACCGTAGCCATAACGATCGGTCGACTAGGTTATGTGTGTCCCCACGACGTCGCCCCCATGTTACAGCAGTTTGTCCGACAGTGGTGTGTAAATTTCTTTATTATATTATTATTCTATTAATTATATTATCTTCTATTTTTATTAGCACTCTTTATTATTATACATTATTACATTCCCGATTCCTGAGTAATTGCATCAGGGACTGCCAAGAACTCTTGCGCAAGGACACAGCGGAGCCACGCTATCGAAAAATTGATTTAGTCGTTTTACTCTCCCTCTCGCGTTACAGCGGAAGGCAGAGATCCCCGGCCGGCTCGGCTCGGCTCGACTTGGGGATGTGCAGTGTAAATGAAAAAAAACGCTATTACGTCCCGCAATTACCAGCATGAACTTGCTCAATGGTTTTTCGCAGTATTCGCAGTATTCGCAGTAACATCTTAGATTTCAATTCGTTATATGATATAATTCTAATCTTTATTTTGCCACCATGCAAGTGTGTTACGAGCTCTCCTGTTTATCCGAGTATCAAGAGACCAGGATAGGTTTACATTTGTCACAACTCTTATTTGTCGCCGCGTCAAGCCTCGTTGTGCCTCGTTATCCGGAGGACCGCGGTTATACCTCACATGTAGCTCTTTTTTTCTCGCTCGATTAAAAATTTCATTCTGCATGCTGGTAATTTGGCATCTCGATCTCTGTCGAATTGCGTTTGTTCTAATTACACAATGTGCCGTGCTGTAAATGTCAAATGTAAACCCAGCCTTAATGAGACAGTAAGTGAAATATGACGCCAGTCATATCCCAATACAGTTATGTAATATATTGCATAAATTTATTCTAGGCTAGACTCTTGAATTCAGGGATCGATTTTTGCAATTATTAATGTACTTGCAATTTTCATTTGTCTGAAAATACTTGTTCTAATTTAACATTGACTTTGAAAATCATATGTAAAGTTTGTATATATATATATATATATATATATATATATATATATATATATATATCTGTTATTGTTATCTGTATGTATCTGCAATCTAATAACGATAATAACGATAACTTTTCGAGCCATGAAACAAGAGTGCTAATTATCGCATTGGACTGGCCTCACAGTAAGCCAACCGTTTCGTCTCTCGTCGAATGCAATTTGCAAAAAAAAATATTTATCTATGTGTGAATTGTGGGAATGAAAGTAAATGGCTAGTTGTTCAATTTTTGCCAAAGCCATATTGTTATATATACATACATACATCTTTCTATGTGACTACTATAATATGAAAAAAGATACTTCGATTATTTAATGATAAAATCAACGTTTTTACAAATACTTATTGAGCGAGAAATGTAATAATTTAAAAATCGCTGAAACTGTAAAGTCCGCGTGTTTTATTGATCGAAGTATTTTCCACTTGGGCAAAAAAAGCTGAACAACATCTAATGAGATTGTCGATTGTAAATTTATCAATAGGTGCACTTCTTTGCGAAGCATAAGAGATAACGAAGAGAAGGATTCTGCCTTCAGAGGTATGTGTCAAATGATCTCTGTTAATCCAGCCGGTGTCGTCCCGGACTTCATCTTCTTCTGCGACGCTGTAGCGTCGTGGTCTGCACCGAAGGAGGATCTGAAGGAGATGATTCAGAAGGTAAAACGACAGCCGCATGACTGACGATTGACTCAATACTCTCTCGGCGTAATCTCACGATTATTCTCATCCGTCTAGATACTATTCACTTTTAAAAGTCAAGTGGGCGAAGAGAACTGGAAACGATTCTCCGATCAGTTTCCGCCGCAGCTTAGTGAGCGGCTTCACAACATGTACGGCGTCTGAACAGCTCTGCCTAAAAGCGGTAAGTTGAAGAGATTGTTTAAAGACACTGTCATATTTTAGACAAAAATATATTATCAGTATATTGATAGGATTCTTTTTAACGATTTCATGTTTGTTTCCAGAAGGCCGCTTAATGCAGCAGGCCGAATGGGGTTGGGCGGGAAACAAGGGGCGAATGGGACGGGTGGGTGAAACCACGGCCTCTTCTCATCAACATCGTTGTCGTTACCGTATCATCGTGGTATGTTATTGTCGTGCTTTTGGGGAATACGATGGAAGGCACGCCGTGCCTTTCCAGTCTTGGCAGTGGACGAGGCTGCGAAGGAAGAGAACGGTGAAGGAGAGAGGAAAGGGGGGAGAAAGAAATGTTAGCAAAGCTGGAAGGCAGGAACGACAAGAGATAAGCATTGGCCGAAAAAGTAAAAGCGAGGGTGGGCGGGGACGGGATTTAAATTGGGGTGGGAGGGAGGAATTTTGTGGGGATCACCGACTATACATTTTAAGAGACGGAACGAGGTATTAGCGTAGGAGCAAATCTGATCTGATACCTCGGATGTACCGAAGTACACGCTCTGTACACTCCGTTTCCATTAGCGCTACCGCGTAACACTGAATACGTTGAAAGTGTTATTTGATTCTCGCGTATGTCAAAACGTGAACAAGTGCTGGCTGGCGCCATGACCATCTCTGCCCCGGCTCTTTAATATAATTAGATATATATATATATATTATTATTGAACAACCAATTGTCGCATGAACAGTTGGAACGTAAGAATTTAGCATAGATCTCACGTTATAGAGATCGCACAGATACTGTGATTGAAAATTTGTACGTTAGATATTGATCCTTTCTTCTTTTTTTTCCCCCTCCTTTTTTTTCCCTTTAAGAACGAGAGAGAGAGAGAGTGCGCGCGCGTAAACGAGAGATTATTCGAATGTGTTTGTAGAGTTTTAGAGACAAGGTAGAATTACTTATTTGATAATAAATATGATACAAGGTAGAGTACGTTATTAGAAATTTCATAGTGTACAGAGGGTTTTTTGAGAATATTGTATTTTTATACGTTGAGAAGGAAACACACATACATACACATGAAGATGATAAACGCAGAAAGTGCCATTCCGTCGTTTCGAACCAAAATTTTTCTGCTTATTTTATTCTCTCCCTTGCTGATATTGTGATATTAGGTTATACGCGATAACTTTGTCATCATGTGTAAAACATTTCAAATGTATGCGTACATATGCATATACATATATATTATGCATCCTTATATGTATACGTACGTATACCAACATGATACGATGTTTTAACTTGCAGACCATTTTTGTGATTACTTTTTTTTGTTAAACATATTAAATTAGTATCATATTAGTATTAGTGTAAATATAGATAAATACATTTTAGAACGAACGTTTTTGTTAATCATTATAATAGATTATTTCAAATCTTTGCTGATCTATCGAAGTCTCTCGTCGTTGTTTAAAATCGTCGATCAAAAAGAAATTTAAGAAAAAGAAACGATTTACAGATATGATTCACAGAGTGAGCGAATCTATGACGTGAAATCTATGGCGATGTTAATTTTATTTGCGATATGATCTCGATAATTCATCTGGATAAAAAAAAATCTTGCGTTTAAATCGTTTTTCAAAAAGAGAGAGAGAAAAAAAGAAGAGAGTAGACTGTCATTCCAGTCCCACTTGCTTGGGCCAGTTTAAAAAAAAGTAAGCAAGTCCTTTTATCTTAAAGTAATGTGCGTTTTTATTTCGGTCGTTACTTAAGGGAAAACAAAAATTTCTATAATTCGCATTGTAACAAAAATATGTATTATCAACAATTTGAGTATATGTATGACGTCTCAAGACACAAGAAGCTACGAGATCCTTCAACAGCGAATATTTCTGAATAGTTTTACGACATAAAAGAAAGCTATGTTTTGATTTTCACCTTCTCGCATCGAGACGCATCGAGACCAAGAGAGGAGAAAAGTGAACGGACGAAAAAGGCACCTCCATCTGAGGAAAAAAAAGAAAAAAAGAAAATACTGACCATCGTTAAATCGCCATTGTCAATCAAACCTTGAAGTCTATCAATAAAAGATTCAGCGACTGGCGGGAACCGAACTAGCGCAGGCGAGACGGACTTTTTAAAAAAAAAAGAGGAATTCCGTTGAAACTCCATTCTTTGTAGCTGCAAGACGAGGAAAGAGAAGTAGACGTTCTTCGGAAATTGAAGAATCGACGCGCTGTCGAATACGAGGCGACGATGAAGGTTTATCCTCCCTCATCGTCGCTCGTCATATAAGGATAAATTCTACATCGTTCTATCGCGTCTCGGCACACGTAGACAGACTGCATCGCGCAGCCTCATTCCTTTCCTCCTCGCGAAGGAGAAAGAGATCGTGCGCGCGGATAAACGATTTTCCGTGACCGCTCCTTGACTCGATCCACACTCGTTCGTCAACTTGGCAATATAGATATCGCATATGTATATTGTCATAATTTTATCCCAAAACTCTGGCCCCTCTCCTTGCCCTGCCTGCGCAATTTTTGTGATATTACTGTTTTTTATAATTACTTAAGAGCTTGGAAAGAGACAAAAAAAAACGGTAACGGAACACCCGAGCCACATGCCACTCGACGCGGGGGTTTAAACGAAAATTTGTAGTCAGGTGTTTTGATTTCTCTTCTACCGCGTATACATATATATGTATGTATGTAAATATTGCATATAAAAATCGACGTTGTTATCATCTCACTTCTCTCGCCGAGTTACATTTTAAGAATTCAACAGCGGCTAAACGGGACGATTTTTTACACAAGTTACATCGTTCACTCCTCGATAGTTCCTAAGCTAGCCGGTTTCGTCGGTGGTAAGGACGTTCGTTACCGCCGATCTCGGGTCCGTCGTCGCACGAAATTCCGCGTCGCAATAGAATCTAGAGTATATATACGCGTGTGTCCTTCCCTGTGGTTGTAAATACGTTGCCTCCTTTTCGACCGCGTCGTATAGTTTCGGGTATTCGCGGCTAAGTGCATTCAATATCGATACGTTCCCGTCTCCCGTCGAGGGATTATGTGGCTCGCAATTACATATTAATATGCTCGAAAAGCTCTCAGTCACGATAAGATCGAGATATTAAATTTGTAAACGATTATAAAGTAACAGTGAGATGACGTCTATTTATACATAATTATTATATATTAAATATTACAATGATAGAGGACTGAAACAAAAAGTGATTAATGCCGATCGATATCTGAAATTTCCAATCTTTTTCTATCGTCAATGAACAAAATTGAATGCGAAGACGTATGCGTGGAGGACGTGTAGTAACAGGGTGATCGCGGGCAAAAAAAAAGATGGAGGAAAAAAGAAAAAAAAAGGAATATACAAATAAATTAGAGCAGAGTAATAAGCGATGTGAATCGAAACTCGATAAACTCACAAGTAAATATATTGTTGTATCTTTATTGTTGTTGTTGCATGAGACTAGCTTAATAGACTGAGCCATACACGTGGTTAAATAACTATTAACATAATAATTCTTAATACTATAATTATTGTAATTAATATATATATTATATATATACGGTGTGTATTATATTTAATCATAATGAATCCTCGTGCGGGCAGCGTTCGGAGCGGAGGTTCCCGTCCTTTGGGATTGCCAATTGTTCATCATTCTCCATCACCGTAAGCTCTTTCAGTCTTAGGTGGCCGTAAAAGCTTTCTATTATGTAACCAAGGTATCTTCGACTATACTTAGGATGTATATGCTACGTTAAGTATGCTCACAGACACGTGTGTCCGCAGACGTCCTCCTTGTAAAAACGCCGAGATACAGCCACAATATTCACCGAGCAATGTGAAATAATTAATATGACCTAGATTTAGGCTTTACAATCATTATTACCGCACTTGGTATTGTGAAATTCTATTATAGATGTGTATAGTTATATACATTGATATACCTTCGCCCATTCCAATCGAGAAGCATGCGATAAACTCAAACGAGATATCTGTAGAACAGTAGAAAGGAGATTCTCTCATAACTCATTCTTTCATTCAAAACAAAAAGATCTTTCCAATAGATCTTTCGGCATCGAATGTCGACCGATTGTGTTTTTCCCCTCTCAAAGGATCGGGACTCTGTGTGGGGCTGTTCCTAGTACCTGATTATCCTATCCTTGCGGCCACGGAAGGACGGTTCTGCTAAAAATGCAGGTCAATCTGCCGTAATTTGCTTTTATTTTGCTATTTTCTCTCGCAAGCGCCGGCGAATTTCTCTGTCCAGTGTCTACACTCGATAATAGAGTATATACATACACGGTGTTCTTTTTTTATTGTTGCATATTACCTTGACTACCTAGTACTTAAGGATAATCTCTTCTAGTGCTCAGTAGTAAACGTCGCATGTAAGTTTCGCACAGACAGAAAAGAAAGAATACGAGACTACATTCTTCTGCTTTCCTACGCAATGAATACATTTCTACGCCTGTCAAGGTGCAACGAAAGGGTGCTGCCCATCTCGGAAAGAGCGATAGAAACAGTTTCGTATATATACTTCTTTATACAACTTTTGACTTTGAAACATAAAGAATTGTATGATACGCGTATTAGCTGTGTATAAGATGGTCCCATAACGATTCTTGATTTTTTTTTTTAACAAAAGTGAAATTGTGATTTTGTTTTCTTTTGGTCAATAAAAATTACAAATTTGTATGAAAATTCCACGATTAATTTTAAGTGAGATTTTAATTAATCGCGAAATTTTCATACAAATTTGTAATTTTTAGCTTGGAATTTTTTGATATTTAATTTTAATATCAAAAAATACCCAAGCTATAAGGTTTCCTTATAAACGGAGATCGATTTCAAATTTGACAATTCCTTGAAGGAAAAAAAAGCTTTGTTAAAACTCATATGGGAATATCCTGTGCGCAGTTAAATCGAGCGTCATACCGTTTTAAATCGACATGGCACTGTAAATCCATCATCATCTAAGGCTGAATGTACACACTCGATAATTGTATTTTATAGCCACGGCAATTTTTCGTCTCATTACGAATCGTTTTCTCTCCGAGCGCGAACTCATTGTAATCGGGCCGGAACAACACTTTATACAGCGTCACGTAAGCGCGTGCAGGTATTCGAATATCCGTGGATCCATCTATTCGGACGGCAGACTAGTTGGTGAAGAGCAAAAGGTTGTAGAATTAAGATTCAATCGCTTGTTACGACGTGTTTACGCGAACACTCTATTGCTTCCTACCGCCAAGCTTCTTCCGTTAATTAACTGTCCGAGTGTTGCGACAACAAATCTACATGTGCACGCGCGTAAATCACACAGTTCATATCCGGGATTGAAACCGGTAGAACTTCGTTGGCTTCAGATTTCCATGCTATAGATGCGCGAAACTGATCTCCGTGGGTGTAATGACAATGTTGTGAGTCAATTTTTTGAAAATACTTAATGTAAAGCCTCTCTCTCTAGCTAATTTAGGATTGTAAGTAATTTATAGTAATTACAAAACGTAGGAATATTAATAAGAATATTATAATATTAGTAAAGTATATATAAAATAGGCTGTTATAGAGTGAAAGTTATGTTTCTGTAAAGAGACAATCTAAAACTATATATTACGCCCGATATAATTGCATAAGGAAATTGTATCGAAATTTTTTTTTTAATTTCTAGCTTGTGTCGAACTTGTGTCTATAGCATCAAGAATTAAGAACATTGAAATTATACCGGCTTCAATTCTCGCTCCATGTTGCGCTCGTTGTCTTGGTTCTCTGTGCGCTACGTGACATTTCATTCAAAATAAATCTTGACGAAGTACCGAGCACCGTTGCGAGTCTTCTCTCTTATAACAAAATTTATCCTATTCATTTCAATATCGGTTACATCTTTGTGATTCCTTTTTCTAACCGGTAATACCTATGCTATTCATTTGGAATTATTTTTCACATTTTCCCGTCATTTCTTATCCAGAGTACACAATGCTCTTTTTTTGTTAGTGCAACAATTATATGCAAGCAATATGATCTTATAAACATAAATGAGGTAAGTAAGCGTTAATAATTAATATTTATATTAGTGTAAGAATGGGTGAATAGAGTTATTTCAGCCTCTAATGTCAGATCTATAAAGATCTTTTGTGACTTCCGTTAAAAATTGTGGGATGAGAACCGGGATTTGAACTCGGAGGCCCTTCCGTCACTGATCACTCGCATTAGCTTGGAGTTACAGCATTTACATTAATAAATCAAATTCTTTAACAAGTCATTATCTTTAAAAATCAATTGTGAAATATTTCTTCATATTACAATTATGAGCCTAAAGCATACGTTTTCACTTATGAGTCTTCGCTATGTCTCGCAATGTCATTATTTTGAAAAGAATGGAAAGCGACCTCCGATTCCAGCATTCCGACATTCTTTCCGGTTCGTGTGCTATCGAGGAGATAACGATCTCGCGTTACAAATGATCGAGGCTGTCCCAGAGGAGCGATTCGGATCGACGAACACGGGACACGCTCCGTGTCCCATTCGCTCGCGTCCCGTCGAGCACTCCCCCGAGTGAGCTGTAAAAGCGTATCGGCGCGGAGCCGCGCAAATAAAACCGTATCGCATCCGGTACAGCACACCGGGTATATGGCGATCCGGCTTAAGTGATTGCTTCTCTTCATTAGAGCTTCGGGCTCGCCTCTCTCCCTCTCGCGAAGTCGAAGTTGAGGGACAGGTGTGGTAATGGCCCGTATCCGAGCTCTCGCTTAACCCACCCCTACGACCGTCAGTCGATTTAGCCTTCCTACCACCCCCCGAGCCATCCTCTCCCCCCTTGGAACTATTACGCGAATTGATTCCGCATCGGATCTGCCGGGAAGGGCGGAAACTCGCGTTTAGCTCCTCGTTTCCTCCACTTTTTCGCTCTCTCTCTCTCTCTTTCTCTCTACTTTATCGCTCTTCTCCTTTCTTATCGCCGGCGCGTGACCACCCTCGGTCCATTTGCGTGCATCTCACCCCGTCGTAAAGGCGCGGACTGCATTCCCTGGATTATCGGCTTCCATCGGGCTCGAGCGACATTCGTGGTATCGAGAAGGGTACGCGGATAATCGTACGCAAATCGATTAATTCAGTAAGAACAGTTGAAGTTCTTAGCATAAGTGGATGCTGCGTTTAAGGTCGGGCCTTCGACCGTTTCACAGAGAACGACATGTAACTGGAAAGAACGATTAGGATCTACTTTACATAACGAGAAGTAAAACGGGGAATTCATTGATTATTAAATAAATTGGAAACGCGAGTGAGACTGATTATCTAGGATAAAATAACTCCGCAGTCTTTGTAATGCGGCTTTAAAGATGGATCTTCCAAATTACCTTCTTAATCCACGCGATATTCTTCGAAGAAAGGTTCCATTGTACCCAGATAATATTATCACTTTAAACAGAAATATCGTAAACAGTGTCTCAATGTGCGACCAGTCGTTACGGCCTGTTTAATTCAACAGTGTTTTGTGGCGTGGGACGTTAGAGAAGAAGATCAACTGGCGGCGATCGAACTGGTAATTCCTCTCGCGAGATAAACAGTATCCAGCAGCAGGTCTCTACGATATCGCGATTTACGGGTAGTTGGTCGGTGTATACGCCACCACGCGCGTCGCATTAAATAATAATGCCAGTGATTGCTGTTGGGTGCCCGCTGAGGCAAACTGCAAGCTACAAGAACGGCGAGGAAGGTATGGTAAGGGGGGATAACGGCGGTCGGGAACGGAGAAGACGCTGCTGCCTTTACACCCCCGCCAGATATATCATCGCCTGGCAGTTATGTGTGTCATGAATTTTAGATTATCCTTGGATTAGATTAAGGCACGCGGGGGCCGGAAGGAGCAAGCGGCCCCTTGGCCCGCCAGTCAGTGCGCGGGGCTGAATTATTTCCAAATCTCGCGCAGCATCCGTCCCACCCCATCCCCTCGATCGTGCCGCCGGAATTGCAGGATTGATCTGTTGCCGCGAATTTTTCGCCGATGATCCGACCAGGCGTTAGTGAATTTCCAACGATAGTCCTTAAGCTGAACAGTAAAATAAAATTGATTTAACATCAAATCAAGAGATACGAAATCAAATTCTATTTGAAAGAAAATCCCTTAGACGTCGTACAAAATATTTATCAAAGAAAAGAGGTAATTCGTATTTTAAGTATTAGTTACTACATTACAATTTTCATTTCAAATAGAGAATTGTCAACTCTATCTTGATCTTTTAAGAGTATATATATTTTTTTAGATAATTTTACTTACTTTTTAAAAAATAATAATAGTACTATTATTTTTACGTTTCCGATTTTATGCAACGTCTTCAAAAGAAATCTCGACGAGGCTTCTCCCCCCGCACATTTCTCGATTATTCCCCGTTTCATCCCCTCTGAAGAGACGAGGGGGCGGAGATAATTGATGATGGTAGCTGGTTTTCGCGGGACATTATATCGCAGTTACGAGTTTCCGTTCCCCACTCGCGCGCTACGAATGCGCAATGTGCGAACAACAGGATCTCGCCATAGTGGGGAGAATACCCCCGGAGGTGGTTCCACCTCTTGCTGGCCCCACGTGACCCCGGCCAGACAAACGACGGCCAATTTACGAGCAATAGGAAAAACTTCTTAAAACTCGGATTAAAATGAGCGAAGAGGGGGAAAAGAGAGGAGCATCCCTCGGCGCCCTCCGAATTATCCCGGGGATACGAGAGGGTTTTATTTTATTCCAGAAAGCGTCACCGAGGGTAGAAAGGCGAATAGGGCCCTTGGCCCTGGCCTTGCGCTTTTATTATTATCTCCCTATTTATGGATGAGGTGGAGCATAATTATTTTCACCGTTATACGAATGTAGTTGCTGCGAATTATTGTTACTGCTATTGCCACTTATTGTTATCGTTGCAATGTTAATGATCGTCGACAACAATAACTCTGGATTAGATCCATCTTTATTTTGCTCCGCTTGAAAATCTGAAAGGATTAAATATATTTAAACAAATATAAAGAAAAATTGAAAATGTTCTAATGGAAGTATCTTCAATAATTATAAGATTTATACAGTTAAGACTTGACTAAAATATAAGGTAAGATATGTTCGATGCTACGTGTTCTTCCTAATATTGCAAGAATTCTCAGTAACTCTTTACGAGAACTGACAGAGAAAAAAAGAACACGTTTTCGCGTCCATTACTCTTCCGAGACGGAGTAGTAGATGACAATTTGACACAAATCGCTAAATTAATTACACCGGCAGCTGAACCGGCACCTTTATCGATCTTTTCGCGTAAATTGTCTCAATCGATTTAGCTTTTCAACGGTGAGATGATTTGCAATATAAGTGAATATGAAAAAGAAAAGAAGTTTATAGATTTATTACTTAAGTCTATGATTTCGAATCATTTCTTTTCTAATGGATTATTAAACAGAATGTTCTGAATGGATTCAATTTCAATGCGTACGGAGCAGTTAATTATGTTTCAAGTATCTTTATAATTGAATTAATTCTAATCCAATGTAAATCTGTTAATCTATATTATTAGAAAGTTTCATCGTGAAAAATTCAATGTCGGTTTATGAGACCTGTAAGTTACGTTGCAGTCACGTCAATCCTGCGGTCCTCGTAAAGCGACCGAATTACGGGCTTTTCTGTTTTATATACAACGCCCATAAAAAGTTCGGCATACATGGGTCATATACGCTGAAGTGGTCACTGTGCGCCGACGTTCTTTTTAATTAAAGTCGCTAATCAAATCACGGCCACGCGACGTTGCTTCGACCTATCGACGCACGCGGATGAGACGATAACGACGCCCCGGGGATGGCCGGAATAAATCCGTGTTAATGCGATTACAACCCTCCTCCGAGATGCATGATTGATTTATCTGCGAGAATGCACTGGAAGACGTTTCATCGCGATTTGATATAGCAGTAAGTTTCAGCATCAGCAACGTGTTCTCGATATGGTAAACACTATACAATATATCCCCATGCTATATACAACAGCGATAATTAATACCCCCTCAGCGTATTCGAGGTACGGTATCGTAAAAGTCCTTTATTTTCTGCCGCTAATGAATAGATGAGAAACAAGACTCGCGTCCCACGATTTACGCTGCGATAAGCCGGACGAATTACCGAACTCGAGGAACGTGCGACTTCCGTAGCACCTCACTCTCCCTTCTGAGGGCAAGGGGTTCCGGGACAATAACGGCGCCCCGGGGACGACCGGGGTAACGCGATTACGCGGCGCAGCACAGCACAGCACGGCACGGCACGGCACGGCATGGCACAGCCACCGCTCGAGCGGTTCGCCCGGCTTGATTTATCCGTGTAGCCGCGCGTTATTGCATTAGCGCCCCGACGGCGATGCTGTCCGCCGTCCCCCGCGCGCTCGGTCGCCGGCGACGAACGCGAGAAATCGTCCGGCGTCCGTCCGCCCGCCCGCCCGTGAATCATCTACGAGAGTTATGTTTTCCAAGCCACTGCCAAGACGCGGCGATCTATAATTCCCGCCCGCAGTTGGTCAGCGGTCCTGGCGCGTCCTGGAGTTTCCCGTTATTTCCTCGTGGACTAATATCGCCGGTAAGAACCGTCGTGACCGAAATCTACTCTTAGTAACGACGCATGGTTCCTTTTACGTGGATGATCAGTGATCTTAGCATTTCCTGAATTCCTCCTGCTCTCGCAATTTAAATTTATTTTTAGAGACGATTTGAGATCCTTTTTATACGGCTGATCAGTGAATTCGATGCGTCTCGTCTCTCAAATTTCCTGGTCGACAAACGGTCGGTACGTTAACAATATTTTAGAAAATGCTTTACAATTTTCTTTGTGTAAACTCATAAAAACTCTGGACGCACCTTGACATATCCTGAATTTTCATATTGACAAATGTTCTGTTTATATATACCTTCACATGCGTGAGCATACACAGAGCTCAACTTCCGCTCCGAACGAACGCCCGCTAACTTGAGATGAGAACTGGTTCAAGAATTGGTGACGATAAACTTTACATTACATTAATGTGTCGCCTCCCTAGTCATCGGTGCGGATTAACCTTCGCGGTTTTACATCACAGTTCTTCGACACAAAATACGCTAATCGCAACATACAAGCGAGATTCCCGATTCAGTATACATTATGTATGTTACATCCGACGCACATTCTTTACTTTACACACAAGTATGCGAGTGTCCTTTGTACTTCTCAGACTCTTCGGCACGTCGCGGATGAAGGGATGCACGCGTGCCGCTTTTAATACTCTATACGCGAGCGAGTTCCTGCACAAAACAATAACAACACGTGCGACCTGTAATTTTAACCATGCAACAAACAACTGTAACGTTTTCAATGCCAAAACAATACGAAGAAAAATATGTAATATATATATATATATATATATATATATATAAATACAGAATACATAATTAAAATTCCTTGAATTTGAATTAAACTTTTCGAAGAAGATATAAATCTATCTATATGTGCCCGTTTGTATAGTTTTAACGAGCGACGACAACGATTCACTTTGGCGTGAGATAATGTATCTTCCTTATGATATTCGAAAATTGAAATCACTGGGATCACAATGTCGGTCCACTATCAATCCTTCCCTCGCGTCGCTCGAAAGTCACATTTCGATGAGAGTACAGATCCTCTCTGAACTCGGATGTACTCACCGTCACGACGACCCGCACCTCTTCATCCCCGTCGAATCCCCCTCTTCGTCCAAGACGTACCACACCGCGGATCTTACGCGGGCCTGTCGAGCCCTAAGGCCTCCTGGTGCCGTCTCGCTTTTAGCCTAAGGTCCGCGATGCTGCTGTTCTTCGAGCGAGCCGCCGCAGCGGCCAGTGACGCTGCCAGGCTCAGCGGATGAGGAGGATGACCGACCGATGGCGCCGAGGGCGGCGGTGGCAGACAGAAAAGGCCTCCGGCCGCCGCATAATTCAGCACTGCCGGATCAAAGGCTGATCCTACGGTGACGTTTGCGGCCGCTCCTTGCATCGGCGGCGGGTGCAACCTGAGAGCCGGCAGATAAGGCGCAACTCGACACGGCTCTAAAGTCGTCGGCGGGCTGCGCGGCGCCAGCACCATGCTCCCGGCGACGCCTGTGGGAAAATTTCATTAGAATCAGTCGAACATGTTAATTATAACAAGAAAGAGGGTCTTATCAATTCTTTGTTAATCATGCAGGAATTATCTCACAATTATGTAATTAATTGTTCTCATTGATTGTTCGATTCAATAATTATTGATAATATTACGACAAATTATGGCTGTTTCCTCTTATACTTAATTAATTATTACATGTTACTATATTATTTGATTAGAAAGATTGATTTAGACTTAAAAAGAAAATGAAAGGTATAAAGGCGCGGTATATCCTGTTCCATTTACGTCAGCGTGTTACCTTTGTGCAACTGGCTCTCGTGTTTACGACACTTGGCGCGTCGATTCTGGAACCAGACTTGTACCCGCGCCTCGCTGAGACCGAGCCGCTGGCTCAGCTCTTCCCTCATGAATGCGTCGGGATAGTGTGTCTCGTCGAAGAGCCTCTCGAGCTCGGCCAGTTGCTCAATGGTGAAGTTCGTCCGCGACCTCCTCTGCTTGCCGTTACCACTTCCGTTACTCCGACAGCTGGATCCTACAAATTAATTATCGCTTAAGCAAATGTGGAAAAATCATTACAATTGTTAAAAGATAGCTGCTTCTTAAATAGTGTTTTTTTTTTCGATTATAAATGTAAAATTTTTTAATTAAAGCAAGATGAGGGATGATTTTTTCTTGTTAAGGAAATGCTTAAGCAATCCTTTTGACGAAACAGAAATCCGAATGCCATGAGTCATCCTCGGAAATGTTGCAGAGAGTAACAGGGAGGTTTTCGTCGCGCGATGATTAATTCACAGGGACAAATGCGCGCCGCGAGCCAGAACGACTGGGCCGGGGCGACCAACGCTACCGAATTGATCTTTGCGAATCGTTTACGGGCCATTTCTTCCAGTCTGGGTACCATCAACATATATCTCGCCACCTTATGAGAATCCTATTCAAATCGAGATGCCGGCCGGCATCTCTAATTGGATGACATTAGACAAGCGTATGCCGCGCGAAGGGAAAATGCGAACCAGCTATTTCTTTCAATACGTCGAAGAACTGAAGAGAAAATGCGAACCAGCTATTTCTTTCAATACGTCGAAGAACTGCAAAAGTGAGTAGAGTCGGATTCGCATAACGCAGCGCAGGGTGCATCAATGTGTACAACCGCTGTGTTAAACTTGTGCACAGATTGCGGGATCGCAATCGAGAGTGCATCTTCACGCGGAAGATTCCATCGGACAGATGCAGAAAGGCAAAGGAGGAGGGTGATTAAGGTGAGAGGGTACGAGGGTTGCCCTCCCCCGTCTAGCGGAGAGAGTAGGGATGACTAACGACCCGGTATAAGACTGCGTAGCTCACCACTTTGCTAAATTATATAAATCACATCCCCTTCGTCAAGGGCTCTTACGCGAGACACTTAATCCACCTCTGTCCCTCCCATCCTTCCTTGCGATGCGCCCCTTCCGAGCTTCCTCGCCACCTTCTCGTCGGCAACACCTCGAAGAGCCGTAGTACCGTAGTTACTTTACATTAAGCGACCATTAATTAAATCGTATGGCCGTTAATTATCCGAGCGTCTCTCTAACTCGCGGCGATGCTTGCGGCCGCGTTATACGACGCGCCAAGAAAGTTTTTCGCTTCGGAGCATCTTTTCATCCATCCTTCACGATAATTATCCTCTCGCTAATCGAGATCTTTCTGCATGCTTTTGTAACATTAATGATTTTTTTTTTTTACAAACTTGAGAATTATAAACTCAGTCAAATCTGGATTTAATTGATGAAAAAACAATAATTAAAAATTAATGAAACAGAAAGAAGTAATCTGCAAATTTCTTTCAGAATAGTTATCCTACTTTTTGTTAGTTCTTACGTTATTAATCATTTCTATGGAATTAAGAATGTTTTAAAAATCAGATTATTGTATTTGGATTTCATTCACTAATTCGAGGGAAAATGTATTAAATGCAAATGAGAGTCGAGGAGCCGGTAAATTGCGTTTTTATCGTGGAATATTCTGCGGTGTCGCTTTCCACGGATAATAGAACGGCCGTGCGATTTATCCGGAAACGGAGGCAAAAAACGAGACGCGCTCTGCAGTCTACGTCCGTTTGCACGCCGGCGCGATCGCCATGCGGCATTGCGTACGGCGTACGGCGCTTTAATCAATTAGCGCATATCCACGTAATCCAATCTGAGCCCTAGGCAGGGTGTGCGGCCCGCATCCATATGTACAGCGGTGGTTTAAAACCACCTCCCTCCCGTTCGCCAAAATAACTCGCGCGGTTTTCGACGCCCCTCGTCCGCGCATTGTTAGCATAACCCACGGCGCAACACATACGCGCGTTGTCGCAGTCATTAACTCGAATGTACCAGCCATTTATTCGCGTATGTGCCGTAGAAACCCGGGGGGAGACGAAAATCGGTACCGTTTGAATTCACAGTTAGCCTTCTCATTTTTCCCAAGTATTACTTTCTGAAAAGAGAACAGTGAATTAGTACGATTACATGTCGCAGTAATTAGTCCTATAACATAGTTGTGTATTTAATTGTAATTTAATAAATTACACGTAATAGTTCTGGCGAACCTTCCTGCACGTCTTCTTCTAATAAAATTGAATGAAGAAAGAATAACGATTGTTGTAGTACACTAAAATGTGCTGATCACTGACGTTAACTTCGGCAATCGAAATTCTATGATTCCATGATATCTCCCAAGTCCCTCCATAACACGTTTCTCCAAATCCACTTGACCAAACTACCTGAGTATATCCCGAGCGTCTCGATCCGAGGTGCAAAATCGTAGTTGCTGAACGTTATCCGATACCTCGTAGAGATCGAGACGGTGAGGGGGACGAAGAGGGGAACAGATAACCGAACCCTGCTACTGGAAAACCCAAAGCAATCACACTCGGACGCGAGGGGTCACTAATTCAATTACTAAGAGCGCTGCCCTCTTGGCCTGATCCAGTTAAGCCATCCCCGAAGAGCTACCCCCGGACCGACCGCCACCTTGGCTATACTATTTTTCTCCCTCCAAAACGAGCCGAGATATCACGGCCATTAGACGTATAAAAGCGTCGTCGTATCCCACGTAGCCGCCTGCATATGGCACACAGTCCCATAAATACGCAAGAAGCAAGGGGGATTTAAGGCATGCAATCACTTATTGCTTAATGAAGCAAAGTGGCCCGCGTGCCGACCGTACCCTCCGAGAAGTTTAACCCCTTGTCGCATAATTCTTTCCAAATCTCAGGGCAATCACGGCTACCGTTCAACACTGCAAAAGAACTTTTTCAATTTTTTTTTGAATTAAAAAGAAAGGTCTAATCTAGACTTAATCGTCAAGCTTAAGTATTTAGCTGCAGTTTGACGTTACAATTTGTGTATCAATTTTCCGAAGCAAGCGTTTTATCTTGACTCTTTCCCTATTTTACTTGCGTGAATATTTTTTGAAAGCTAGTTTATCATTTTTGTATCGCGACTTATCGCGAGAACGTTTGGCGAGAAGTTAGAACGTAAATACGAAGGGAGGATACTTTCTCTCTCTCTTTCTCTCATTTTTCCTAAAGTAGCGGCCGCGCACCCTCCTATCATACTTCAAGAAACTCGCGCCCCAAGTGCCATAAATATACGTGCGAGCGCACGGGCCTTTGACCAGCGGTCAAGCACCAACACTTACGGCAATCGCGGAAAAACACGGGCGACTGAAGACCGATGGGCGCGCACGCCACGCTAAATCGTCGGGAGAGGCGAAATGTGCTTTGGAGTATCGCATCGCTGGAAGTGCTCGTTTCTGAAAAGCTGCAAGGCTCGTGATGGTATCATCTAGAAAACTTGAGAAAGTATCTATGAGATCTCCACGTGTTTCACATTAATGGGAAAACTCGAGAAAATATTCCATCGATATTAGAAAGAAGCGTAATGCAATGATATGTATATGTACTAACCGATAAATTCTCCAGTTTTATTATCCAGTATTAGAATTATTATAATTTTGTGAAATGAAACCTCGAATTCCTGATCTATGCATTAAACAAAGTAAGCATGTAATTTGACGGGATCTTTTAATCAGTTTTATCCATATTGAAGATTTTGATGCGTTTCCTCTATCATCGTTATAAATCTAAATTTGTCAAATTTTGAAGCTATTAAAAACCATTATCTCCGATTAACAACGTCATAATAAATGTCGATTGTTACGGAAAGTGACCGCAATTTAATCTTTGCGCGTGGAGCTCCGTGTACGTGAGATTTAATTAATGTAGCGTAAGAGGATCGTACGGAGGCGATCAGCGCCTGCAAGGTGCATTAATATTTATTGCTTCACGCCCTTTCCGTCGGATGTCCTCCTCTCTCCCCGGACGGGCTCCTGGGTGAATATTTACGGTTTTACTTTCGCGGCCGCGATGGCTGCCGGCCGGGTAGATTGCTTTTTGATTTGCGCTTAATCGGAAAAAGTTATGGGCCCTCGAGAGATAGGCGAGCTGCCGCGGATGCTGCAGCCAGCAGCGGCAGTAGCAGCCACCGCGCTTCTCGTCGCTCTCCCCCGTTTGGAGGGCGTACACACAACTAACGCGGCGGGCCGCATATTAAACCATAAATTCATGGCGTCGCGTCCTGCCCGCTCGGCTTGCCCGAGTTATCGCGCGGGGAAGCGTGCGTGGCGTTACTTCAATGCCGCACGCTTTTTATAAAGTGATCGCCGTCTATTCGATCCTTCGTTCTCCGCTTCGTTCGTCCACCTCGTTCCCATTCGCTCTCCCTCGTTACTCGCGCATTCGATAGTTTCGTCGCGCCGTGCACAGACCAGTTGTCCTATGGCGATTGACCGATTGAGCTACAAAATTAATTTATAGAATTTAGCAAACTCGTTCGGAAACAACGATTGAGGTAGCTGAAACGATATTGAGGCAAATGATTGCCGGCTAATGATTCATCAGACAGAACGAAAATCGAATGTTGTCTTATTGAGAGATAAATCATAAAGATTTTAACAGAAGAAATATCAAAGATATTGACATTAGCGAAGTGATTTCTGAGTTTTCAAGCAAGGGGTAGTAATAGCAAACTCTCTATCTTTTGGAGGTAACTATAAATGATTTTTTAAATAAAAATTTCTCACATAAAAATGACTTACGCGCAATGTCCCAAAATTTTAAATATCAGAAAAAGAGCACGATTTGAGAATAATCCTTGCAAATCGATTCTTGTGAGAGTGGTTTACTTTTGTCAGAGACACTTTCTATTCGTCTAAAGGAGAACAGCGAATGTAATTTCATCTTTCAGTGCTCGGCGGAGCAAGTGTTTTATCGAAGATGACTCGGCTCGTAAGCGAAATTGCCGATCGGGTCGCCGATCGTTATATTGCGAACGGTCAGCTATTCCCAATCACTTGTGAGCTTTATTGGACGACGGCCTGAATTATAAACGAAGATCGAATCCCTCCGGTGCTGCGACTTCGATGCCGCCACTAGGAGGTTCCTGACCTTCCCGCACTCGTTCGCACGGCAATCGCAAACGGGCTAGCCGTAAGAAATGTCGATCGGCCGAAATCAAAGTTGACACCATCGCACATTGGGCCAGGGCAGGCATAAAACGGGATGAAAGTCTGGGAATGGATTTTGGGATTTGAGTTGGGAATTAAACAATCTTGAATACAGTAGATAGAGACAGCTCTATACTTCATATCTATAATAGATATGCAGAATATTATGCAAATATAATCCATCTCGCATTCATATTATGTTATATTATAATTTAATTAATTGAAATTAATTCTATAAATTCTTATGCATTTTTAATTTAAATGGTAATTAAAAATTTAATTACAATGCAATAATTCTTCTAAATCAACATTGTTTTGTGAAATAAGTAAATTGCGAAATATTCTTTATAATTCGATACAAATTTAACTTTTAATCCGCAAAAAAATAAAATGATTTAAAGACTAGAGTCTTGAATTATTTGTCATCTCGGTTGAAGTGTAATAAATTTGAAAAAACTAGCATTTAATTTGATTTCTTTAACTTAATTTGCAAAAGCAATCTTTCACTTTTTATTTAATATTTTAGTTCTTAATAAAATTTAATTATAATTTAATTTTAAATAGCCGGTGATTAATTGCAAATTCTAATGAGCGTAATCGCCTTAATTTAAGATTATTATAAGATTGATTATAAAAATATTATCTTTGGAGAAATGCAGTCGTATTATTTTACATGCAATGCACATAAAAAATCAATATAGAATTAATATTCTTTCACTGTTACGCTCACCCTTAACGGAATCCTCTTGACTCTGCCCGCTAGATCTTGTAATCTGCGAGGACACCTTGGCGTGATCGTTGGAGGACACAAGAGTTTTGCTGTCGTTCGAGCTTTGACTTTTTAATTCGACGCAATTCTCCGGACTGGGTGATTGATCCCTCGATATGGGTGGTGGCGAGGGGGTGCATCCAAGCAGTTTGCGAACCGAGAGTTTCAATTCGGGCGTCTTCAGGGGTGGCAGGCTCTCCGCGGTGTCTCGGATGTCCTTGATCTTGGCCGTGACGGAGAGATCTTCCGGTTGCAGCCGACCTTCCGGCGACGGCGGTTCATCAATGCTTCCGCTTGTCTCGACGACGCTAGCCATAGTCTCTTGCGCCGCTTCATCTAAACAAGGTTTCGTCTTGTAATCGTTTGTCGCGTGGAACCATCCTGATCGCGAAGTACTAAGAACGTGACGAAGACGTCGGCGATTAGGTCGATTCGTCGTAAGTGAATTGCAATTTCAGTAACGCGGAGCATTCATAGACTTTTTAACGTTAATTTCTATCATCATAACAATGCATTATATAAAAAGAGTTAACTAAAGGGAGATTAGATATATACTGAAAAATGAATGTAAACAATATGGTATATCTTCAGCATCCACAATTAATTTTTTTTTTTCCTTTAATCCACATTAACACAAATGTAATCCAAGTAATCATGACACAATCTAAAGATGTTATTGCACAAAAATTTTAACTTTCACTATAAATTTCTTCTTAATAAATCCCGGATCGATATACTCCGTTTGCTGATATTGATCACTAACAAGCTCAATCACAGATACATACGAATCGACCTGACTCGCATAGCAGATTTCTTTCGATCCAACAAATCTTTATGCTCATCATGATTTACATTGAGATCTATCATTGAGATCCCATAGAAAAGTTCGCGCGCACTGCGTTGATCGATTCGATCCGATCGATCGGTCTCCAACCAACTTGTCACCTAAAGATTGGCATTATCACAAGGCATCGAAAAAGATTATTACACATACGCCGGTCACCATCGTCCGCGACGTGATCACCGATGAGATGCGCGACACTGAGCGTGATCCTACCGCCGGCGGCCGCCCTGCAGCCGGCGGCAGCCTCGACGACGCTCGTCGCGGCCGCCACCGCCGCCGCCGCGTTGTCGAAGCTCTTGGAGACGAACTGGGCGAGCTGCTCCATCCTCACGGTTATCGTGGCGACTCTCGCGCGCGACGTCGCGCCTCGGCACCGACGGCACTCGCCGCCGCCGTCGCGAGAGAGAGCCGTCGCCGGGGAGACACGTCGACGGGAGGCACATCCCGACGTCGGCGTCCCGACGCCACGCGTCCTCCAGGACGCCATTCGGCCGCCGGCCAATCCGCACGCGGATGGGCGTGATGGAAACGCCCCGCGGTGCTTCCCGACGCTTCTCCCTCCTTCTCGTCTCAGCCGAGACACGATCCGGGGCTCGCGGCCCCTCGTCCCCTTCCGGGAGGCAGGCACGATCTACCCCCAAACCGACGCTCATTAGCATTTGCGCCCGCTTTTCCGCCCGTCGCGGAAACGCTCGCGGCGAAACTACCCCTCAGCGCTGGCCGGGGGTAGGACGCCGCTCGGCGACCGTCCCCCGCATCCTCCTCCGTGCCCGTACAACCGCCAGGGCCGCTGTATTTACCTGGAGGCAGAAACAGGCCGTCGCCGCCGCCGCCGCCGCCGTGGGCACGCGGTAATTAATCCCGTGCTTTCCGCGGTCGAAGCTCCTCCTTTTTGTCTGGCCTCGTTATCGGTCGTCGGATCGTCGACTTTCTCTACGTCGGGTCTGAAAAGAAAATTATTTTACAAACTCGGGAATTTTGAACACGTTATCCTCTTCTCAATAAACTACGGATAACGAGACGTGAATTGCGTGCGCATATAAATTGTAATAAATTTATTATATAATTCTATTCTTTACAAATCGTTTCCTGTTCATTTTATCTCTTAATCTTTTCTTATAAATATTTTTCGGATGTAAAGAATCTGCAAGATATATATATCACGCATTATAATCAAAATAATTAATAGAATTGATAATATTTAATATACTTTTGTAAAATTGCTGGTAATTTGAATGAAAACGTTAATTATAATGACCTTTATTATAAATTATGTGAAAATAAAAATATATGTGTAGCGAATCTCATAAAGAAATCTTCAGACAGAAGTAAATCTGAAAGAGATCACAATGTGAACATAAAGCGGCCCTGCATGTTACACGTGACAAGCGCATTTCTTCTGTCACATGCTGCCTCACTCTCTCAGTTCCTATATATTTCTCCGTTTCAATATCCACTTCTCTTCTCACCAGTAACACTCCCTCTCTCTCTCCTTTTCCCTTTGTTCCCTCCTTGTCTTCCTTTTCGACAATGCGTAAGTGAACTCTCAGGGCCGTCAGGATGATGTACATCGGCTCGACGTAAACTCGATTTCGTTCTTGCCAATCTCGATTTCTCAGACGGCGATTTATCGTCCCCGATAAAGTACGTCGCGTTTGTTGCGCCAGTCTCGCCGGAGATAACAATCAGTACTCGCCGCCTTCCACACGTATCACAAATCTGCATCGTTTAGCGTGATATTAAATCTACGAAAGTTGTGTCTTCCCTCGAGCGAGCATCGTTGATACGCCGCAAATCTCTCCTCGCCAAGTGAATGCGACCCTGGAACATGTGCCCCGTGTTTTGTTTTTTTTTCGGTCCGTTTTACGAGATACGGACGGACCGGAAGGGAGAATGATAAAGTCTGCTCGAGAAGTGCAAATGAATATGAACACGGTTGAAATTTAGAATTTGAGACGTTTTTTCCAATTTATAAAGAGACAATCTTTAATCTATAATCAAACAGAAGAAGAGACTAAATCTTTGATTGATCACATACGCAGTCAAAGAAAAGCCAAGTAAAATAAAATAAAAAATAAGACCAGATAGTACTTCAATGAAATCAGTAGTAAATTTGTTAAAGAATGCTTTTTTAAATTATCGAAATTTCGAAGCACTTTCCATTCTAGTGTCCAGTTCTGCTAATTAAATGATTGTAATTGATAGCACGCGATGAACAACGAGATAACAGGAAATGTGAGCAGAAAAGTTGATGCGTGTACATTACTCGAAACACTTGCGCTTCTCAATTTCTGAGAGATGAGACGGCGACAATGGGAATGCACGAGGACACCCCCGTGCAAACGATGAGAGGACACCCTCTCTTACGCCAAAGAGAGAGAGAGAGAGGGGGGGGGGAGGGAGAAGGGAAAACGGCACATCGACGTGGACAAGGGTGAACGGGACGAAGAGAGGGGCAAAATGCCGGGAGTGCGGCCTATAACGCAGGCAGACGGAGCCAATCAGGGCGCAATGCGATTACCTTAACGAGAAATCCGATTACTTATTCATTCGCCTAACTCGAAATCAGTTTAACTAATCGTTTAATTCGGTCGCTCTCGCTACCAGCCCCTCCGGTCGGTCCCAGCCTTCGGGTCGCTCCCTCGCTCGGAGAAGCCCCTCCGGTCGGTCCCAGCCTTCGGATCTCCCTGGCCTCGGAGAAGTGGAGTGCAGACGTCGCGCGACGCCGGTGACGAACGGGGGGGGTTACGGTGTCCCACCAGGGACGTAGCGAAATCCTGCGCGGCATCATCCGAGACGATCACGTTTACGAAGCAATAGAACTTCTAAAAGAAATTAGACTATTACAGCGTCTCCGGTTTACATGTCAATGTTTGAGCGTGATTGTATCTGCTATCTGTGAGATCAGACCAGTTTTAAGGTAAAAACTGTAGAACATTCATAATTTAAATATTATTGATATTTTTAATTCGATTAATGTTTCTTTTGGGATCATTTTATTATTTGTTGTTAGACAGTGATTTAAAAATGAATTATATATGGATTCTAAAAGGTCAGTTTTCACCGCATTTATATCTGACGCAAATCGAAAGAATATCCTCGCGTAATTGCGATTTAAGAAAGCTGTTCTCACAGACACCTCACCTTCGCAAAAGACTTAGCGACTTACATCGGCTTCCGGGGCCCCTTCCGGCCCTTAATCCACCTCTGAATCTCGGTCCACCCCTCGGCTCTCGTAGACCACGCACACGCGTGCCTGAGCATTCGCACGCGTACACGTTCGAGCCGAACGCTTCGGAAGGGAGTGGGCGATGCGGAGCGAAGGAGAGAGCTCATTCAATTCAATTACGTAATGAATTGTCGTGTCTTGAGTAAACACCCTTCCTCGCCGCGACTTGCCGGCGGAAAATTCAGGGCGGTATCCACGGCACCCTCCTTCCTCTTTCTCTCTCTCTGATTTCTAGCAAGAGGGGGACGGGATAGCGGTTAGGTAAACCAAATCAATCTGGCACCGGCCGTACGAAATCTCCCCTTTCGCGTGCGTGTACGGCGTGTGTGTACCTGTATGCACGCAAATCCGGATTTCCTGCGTGGCGTCGGTACCCTTTACGTGCGCGCGCGAAAGCGCGAACGTGCACGCGCCCGTAAACGTAAACACGCGTGCGATAATGCGTGATTACGCACGTAGATTCGATTCCGCCTCGGTCGCATCCGCGAAACATAGTAATCCCGGTTCTAACTTCCGGCTCGTTCAATCCGCAATCAGAATCGATCTTTCTCCCTCCGCATAGATCGTTTACCAGGCATCAGTGATTCTTTAATGAGGATCGAGGTGCGCTCCAAAATTTTGCATCGCAAAACTGAAAGAAATGATATTTGACTGAAACGGCGATTATTTTTGCAACGGGACATTTCTCGACATACTTACGCCATTGCAATTTTTATAGATTAACCCTATATAACACAAAACTTGCAGTTACATTATATTGCAACAAGATTGCAATCTTGCTACAATGCAACTGAAAGTTTTGCGCTGTATGGAACTAGACCAAATATATTTTCGAATTCAACAACGTTCTGGATACATTTTTAAATTCATGCACTGATTCTGATTATTATAACTGAGAATACTTCATAACTTATAATAACTAGAATTCCTATTATATGGACCAGAATATTTGATCAATTCTACAAGGTTTTTCTGACTTGTCCGTTTTTAGCCAGAATTTTTTTTCAATGCTGGAACTTACATGATTTCGAGAATTTTTTAGCTTCTAATCTATCATTCGGACCGAAGAGCCTCTTGATCTCTGTACAACAGCGCTAAAACCTTCTCTCATCTTCTGTTTGCAAGAGCGGTATCGATAATTCTGGCATGTTCTTCCTGAATTAACCGAAACGGCTCGACTGGCGGGGGTTGTTCGCCGGGTTTGCACAACTATCGGGCTAACTCAAAGGAGCTAAATCGGCGGTGTTAGGGCGCCGATCGAATTAACGCCGCGTCGAGACAAACGACCGTCGACCGCTGCAATTTACCGCAAGCCTCGTGCCTCGATGCGATCGCGAAATCATGTCCGACCCCTCGCAAATATAATTCCCGCGTTCTCCCAGAGATCTCTCGTGATGAAACAATCGCATCCTCGAATTCATCGATTTGTTCTATCCGTGAAAAATCTCGTGATTGTCTAAAATGTCGTCAGTTCGGATAAGAGAATTTTCAAAAGTAACCGTGTGTGAGGGAAATGATTTAGAAAGTGAGATGAATTACGAGCATTCGTGACTCCTGGTCGAAGCTTCGCGTCAGATCGCAATATCGCAGCGGCGTTGCATCGCAATCTTCAGAAAACTCCGTCCGTGATATTTAATATTACCGGTACAACTGTATATACGTATTAAATCTTCAATTAGCGATCTCATTACGTGAACGCATGACGAAGTAATGCGGGAGATGACGGCGGTCTCTGGTGAAATTCTCGGGAAAGTCTTTGTGGCTCATTGGATAATTTTCATTATAATGTGGAAAGGTAGATTTCTGCATTATCATCTGATGCTAAGAATAAATCTTTATTTTATTATTCGAGTTTTGTTTTACCATACTGCTCCATTTTTAGGCAGATTTCTGCACTATTATACAAATAAAAATATTACTCCATTCTCTTCTCTTACCCAAAATCGCTATTATTTTTATAATAAAATATCACGTATGATTTTACATCAAGTAAGATTTTAATTTAATTCACTGCTTTTCGTTAGCAAATGAAAAAAATATACATTTGCCTTGAAATTAACATGTTATTAATATTAAACAGAGATGACTTTAAAAAATTTTGTACATACTTTTTGAGGCATTTTTTAGACTCTATTAATATTGAAATCTTTTTTGTTATTTCCAGAAGAATTTTTCACAGCATACTTGAACGGGACGGCGCCGGTCATGGGCATCGGGTCATAGGTATCTGATAAGAACAGCTGCGTAAGCTTGTGCACATGTCGTTTATCCCAGCTGAGCGAGATATGAAGGGAAGATAGATCAACTTGAAAAAAGTACGTTTGCTGCATTGTACTGCCACGTGCCACGTATTATGTACTTATCTATGTACTGAAATACATAAATCATGTATTATTTTGGACAACTAAAGTCAGTATTTCAAAGGCAAGTGACACAGTAGTATCTCAATATTCTTCTATTATGCATAATATATTAATTACTAATATAATTGTAGAAATCAGCTAACCTCGTACGTTCGGCATGCGCATCAGTCAGCTTCGCGAATCGACAGAATCAACAAGGTCAGTTTCTGGAATAATTAATTGTCCCTCCAGAGATACACTCATTCCAATATAAATCTGCTTTGCAGATTCTGATAGCGAATCGAGGAGAGATAGCATGTCGCATAACGAAAACTGCCAAGAAGCTTGGCGTAAGGACTGTGGCGGTATACAGCGAGGCAGACAGAAATTCCATGCACGTGGAGCAGGCCGATGAAGCTTACTGTATTGGTCCGCCTCAGTCGACCCAGAGTTACCTGCGACAGGACAAGATTATATCGGTGGCCAAGCAGGCAAAATGCCAAGCCGTGCATCCAGGGTACGGATTTCTTTCGGAGAATACAGAATTTGCGGAGCTATGCCAAAAGGAGAACATTATATTTATTGGTCCTCCGGCCAGTGCCATTCGAGACATGGGTATAAAGAATACCTCGAAGGCTATCATGACAAAAGCTGGAGTTCCCATCATAGAAGGTAGATGTCTTTCTATTCTAAATATATATCATAAAATAGAATCATCTTTCTAATATTCTGCATATTTTCAGGATATCACGGTGAGGATCAAACCAATGAAACGCTATTGGCAGAAGCCAGGAAGATTGGCTTTCCGTTGATGATCAAGGCGGTGCGCGGTGGTGGCGGGAAAGGTATGAGGATCGCTCAGATAGAGTCTGATTTCATGGAGGCGCTGGAATCTGCGAGGACCGAGTCCGAGAAAGCGTTCGGCGATTCGGCGGTGCTTTTGGAAAAATACGTTGCCAAGCCTAGGCATGTGGAGGTGCAGATCTTCGCTGACAAGCACGGGAATGCCGTTTATCTGTTTGAAAGAGACTGCTCCGTGCAAAGGAGACATCAGAAAGTGATCGAGGAAGCGCCTGCTGTACATATCTTTTTTTTCTATTATTGTAGAGATTTAAGAAATGTTGGAAAATTAATTATATGATTTTATTTTACAGCCTGGCATTTCCCAGCAGCTGAGGCAGCAATTAGGCGAAGCGGCTGTGCGAGCCGCTAAAGCTGTGGGATATGTAGGCGCTGGGACGGTGGAGTTTATAATGGATCGGAATAATCACAGTTTTCACTTTATGGAGATGAATACGCGTCTCCAGGTAGAGCATCCAGTTACCGAGGCAATTACCGGCTTGGATCTGGTAGAGTGGCAACTGAGAGTAGCGAGTGGCGAAGAACTTCCACTTAAACAAGAACAGATCAGTCTTAACGGTCACGCATTTGAAGCGAGAATTTATGCAGAGGTAATGGACCGTATTGTGTCTATTTGCGTTCTACGCGTCAAGATAAATTTATATAAGTGCAATTTCATTTATCATTGAATGGATTTATTGTTATCGTGATATCACAGAATCCAAGGAATGGTTTCTTACCAGGAGCCGGTCAGCTTTTGTACTTAAAACCCCCCGAAGCCACGGACAGTGTCAGAGTCGAAACCGGAGTGCGACAGAATGACGAGGTATCTGTACATTACGACCCTATGATAGCGAAATTAGTCGTCTGGGGAAAAGACAGAGGCGAAGCTCTTAATGTACTTATATCAAAACTCGGTGACTACAACGTAAGTAACACAATTAAAAAATTGAACATTTATAACAAAGAATTTATAACGCAGATTAAATTTACAGATTGTACTACATTTAATCGAAATAATTATGTTTGCAGATAGCAGGCTTGGATACAAATATTGAATTTATTAAAGATCTCTGTGCACATCCCAAATTTCAAAATGGTGAAGTGCACACGGGATTTATTGAGGAGAACTTTGAGCAACTATTCCCCAAGTTACAGATATCTAACAGAATTTTGATACAAGGCGCTCTCGCCTCGATACTGTACGAAGAAATGGAATCGTTGAGCATGTCCTTAGAGACAAAGGATCCTTTTACTCCGTTCGCCGTGGAAACAGGACTCAGATTAAATCACATGTTGAACCGTATGTTTCTTTTCGATATTGATAAGGAGAGTAACGTAGTGGAAGTGAAGTACGCCGAACCGGATGTGTATCTAATGAGAGTCAACAGATTAGGACCCTGGAGGAAAGTAACGGGGACCTTGAAGAAGACGGATGGCGCTTTAGAATTATTTGCGGAGATTGATGGAATTCGCGCCAAAACACGAACGGTGAAACTGAATAACAAATTACACATATTCACCAAGGTGATAAATTAATTGCTTGGCATTTAATGACAACTGCAATGCTCTGCGTATGAATTTCTACGAAGCAATTTTGTTCGTAGGATCGCGAATGGCAGTTGGGTATATCCGCTCCGAAATTCGTGACCGCGATTACGAGCCAGACAGAGCAGAACCCATACGCGGCTTCGAGTCCGATGCCCGGATTAGTGGACAAGATTTTTGTCAATAAGGGAGATACAGTAAAGAAGGGCGATTCGTTGCTAGTTATTGTCGCTATGAAAATGGAGGTGAATTTACTGAATCATTATTAACTTAATATGAATTAAAGTAGCACAAAGAATTCAGAAAAAGAATTCTTTTTGAATTCCCGAATTATGAAATGAATTCTTTTTCCATCTTATTCCCGTTTTAAAAACATTCATAAAAATTAAAAAAAAAATTCGCTTTTATGTCACCAATTTTAAGTTCTTTTTTGGATAGAAAAAGAATTCCTTTTATACTCTTTTATAGAATCTTTTTAAAAGAATTTTTTTTATTCCTTTTTAAAAGAATTTTATTTAAAACAAATTATGCTAATTCATAAAAAATTTTTAGAAGTGAATTCTTTTTGATCTCACAATGATTATTTATGCTATTTGTACTTTTAACGCAACACGTGTATAACTAACTATAACGTTTTTCTATTTACAGTACATTATTAAGGCATCTGTAGATGGAACTGTTGAGAATGTGCTGTGCTCTAAAGGTGATAACGTTACCAAAAATAAGCTTCTTGTGAAATTGACTGAGCACCAGACATAATACAATACATATATAAATAATAAATTGAGATAAAAGGATCCAAAACTTATGATTGTTGAATGATTATCGTTGAATCTAAATGTAAAATAAAATATATATATTTTCAAATGTATTTTTTTATAAAAGAGTATGAATGTTACAATAAAACTGATGTAATTTGTATTTTGTGTATTTATATAGTAGAAATTTTTTTACATATTAGAAAACAAGATGGAAAGCTGTAAGTTAGTAACATAAATTATAAATCGCACGGAAGAGATTTATCGACAGTGAATACGGGTACGTAGTTCTACATCCACGTTTGGCGCTAATGTTAGGCCAACGATTGGTCCCGCCGTGACACCTCTCAGGCTTCTGCAGGCTTCTCTCTGATTCTTATTTGATTCCTGGTTTTTCTAGTCCTTCCTTGCATACGAATAACTGTTGGCAGCAGTTTCAAAACACGTTCAAAGCGAATTCGTCGAAGCGAGGGAAAGTATTATGATAATTCTCTCAGAGTGATAATAGTAATTGCATAATATTTTAGTGGGACATAAATTTTTTATCATGAGTAACTTTCACTCTCCTATGAAATGTATATCCTCCAACGCGAGGTAAAGATTCTTTAGAATTTATTACATGATGAGGTTAGAATGTAAGATTGAATATTTTCTAAAGGCACGTGTTAATTACAGAGTTTTAACGCCCAAGCCACAGGTGCAGCAATTACTGGCTCTAAGGCAAATGCAGAGCAAAGCGCGCAGCAGTATTATATGGTTTTCTGCCAATACTGTGTTGCTTAGCATCATAATCTTTGATTTGTGAGATCTCTCTTTTCTTAAATCGCATCTGAAGTAAGAACAATTTTTACAAACTTCGTTCTGTTTTGTAGATTTTACAGTGAATTCACGTTCGAGCCGATTTATTGGCTCGAGTGGTGCATAGCATCGATATTTGCTTTGAATGCTGTGTATCATATTATACGATATGCCTGGACCACCTTGAGCCTGAAGCCGATTATGCTTAGCCATAAACAGAGGCCGCTTTTAGGAGTCTCGGAAGATGATCCTTTATTTAAGGACGAAGTGCCACAGAAGCAGACGACTCCGGAGCCAAGTCCCTCGTTGAACCTGTCTTGCATAAATCTCAGCCGGCGTTCAACGACACTTGGTTCTTCGATTCTGAGTGACAGTATGCAAAACACTTCCTTTTATGCACATACCTAAATTTTATAATGCGAAACTTTAGCCTTTTACATGTGGCTTTTTCTCTTTTCAAGAGGATTATTCAGCATCGGTTCCATTTTTTAAATACAGTAACTTTGTATCTCCTAAAACGAGTACATGCTCCAACGGATCGCTCAGTAGATCTATGAATGTTTCTTTGAACGGCAGTCTGACGAACGAGGATCTTATTCAGGACGAATGCGAACTTGAGAGTTATCTTAAAGAGGTTGAACAGCAAAGGAAGTGTGCATTATCCACGACTGTCGATCAACCGTCTAATCTTTTGAGTTCTTTCTGGTCTCATCCTGCTACTCGAAGTCCTGGTGAAGTATCGCCATTGTTAAGAAGATGCGCTTATCAGCTCGCACCTACAATAGGTAAATCTGAAATTTATTTAAGCTTTGCCTTGTATTTCTGCATTAAAATTTAAAAAAAAATCACTTATATTGTTATTTAGATAAGACAAAAGCGACCAGCCCAGCTGAAGAAGGAAGTTCTCCTAGAGGCACATTTGGTGCGCCAGATATATGGAGAAAGTACAGAATTGATTCTCACAAAGTGAATGAATGGACTGCCAATCTCCGGATGGTAAGAATTACAATATAAAACAGAAAAATAATTAGTACTAAAGAGACAAGAATTGTCTGATTTAATATTTTAAATTTATAAAAAACTATTTTAGTGGATCAGCAAGACAGTCGTCGAACGTGTGGCTTTGGAAATAGATAGTATATGTGCTACATTAGTACGCCACGGCTTGAGCGACTCACAGCCGGGCCACGTAGGACTGGATAGACTCAGGAAACTCGCACAAGCGCAATTTCTGGTCTGTGTGATTCCCACTCTTCCCACATTGGTCCCCTTTCTTGAGCTCTGTAACAATCAAGAGTATCTTGTAAAAAGAATAAAAACACTCGCAAAGGGAGGATCCATGAGTGAATTTAAATGGAACGGTGGTGGATCTCACAATGGTAAAGAATGGGACTCTAGCTTGCCAACAGATTCCGCAGTAAGCATAGAAAATTATAAATTCTCTATACTGAAGAGATTGTAACTCCTTCGGAAATTTTTGTTCATCTTTTCTGGCGTCTCTGTATGTCCCTTGCAGATAATAATGCATTTAATTTCAACCTACATGGACACACAATTGGAAGCACCCTTGGATCAGCCAGACGCCAGGCCATTTACATCGAGATATATGGCGAGATCTGGCATGGAACTGCCGCGAAACAGAGGTCCGATAATAGTTTGTCAGTCTATAAATCCACCGCATTACAGCCTAGCACTATCCGGCGATTTTCTTCCAAGCGATTACGAGGAAGTACAACGGGTAATTGAAATCTCATGATGTAGATAATTTAGGTGTAGATGTACTGCCGTACATTGATATATTTTTATAATGGCGTTTATATTTCTAGGGACGCAATAATTTGTTCCATACACTCTTACTCTTTTTGTACATAGTCAAGACGCGAGATCACGGTATGTTAGGACGAGTTAATGCAGGATCTTCCGGAATAAATATCTTATGGGTGATAGACAGCTGAAACAAAACGACTTTTTTATTTGCTGCCCAATGAAGATGAAAGAAAAAAAAAAGAAAGTTATAGCTATTATATATAATCAGATTTGCATTCATAAGACTGCGTTTAATATTTTGGTTTGTATATATAGTATTGATTTAACAAAACGACTAAAACTTAATGTTTACATTAAAAGTTAATTACACTGAATATTTGAATGATTTCTTTATTCTCGTTGCGCTATATTTGAAGAAACAATAACAAGAATTATGATTTTTAATTGTTATAAGTTTTCCGCTTGTAATTTTTTTCACAAAAATCAACCTATGTACCTCTTGTCAAAATCTTATTAAGGCTGATAGTTTTATCAATTAACCGTCGATAAAAGCTCATTGGAAAATGTATACATACATATTTTTATAAAATGATCTATAAATGCGCATACTGAATTGCAAATATTTCATTAGTTATAATTATTATAAGATCAATCGTTACCACTTGCATAAAGATTCCGAATGATCATTTCAATACTTCAGATCTAAAAAAAAAATTATTTCACGTGTAAATTTACATTTCTTTTTCTCATTAATCAACTTATCATTGAAACCTATTTGATGTGATAGAGTAAATTGTACTTAAACGAAGTTTTATAATTTATTCTTTGGATTATAATATATTGTAAAATTACAAAGAATTCTTTCAGCTTGAACCAATATATACAATAAAAATATATTGATATAGTAAATTTATTAACTCTGATAACCATAAACCGCGGTGTAAGATTAGAACAAATATTTTATTTATTATAACAAAACTAAGTAATAAGAATAAAGAATCATGTCTCTCATCTATATATATATATATGATAACAACGTTTATATGATATATTTATACATGTGGTTTCGTACTAATTTTACAACTGTTATGCAGACACGAATTAATATTGTGTGTAAGAGCACATTGCATAAAACTTACCTATTATAAAATTTATAATTTTTTCATTATTTTGTTATATTTTAATGGAAAAAATGAATAAATTTATTGCAATATGGAATTTGAAATATTTAGTGTAAAAAATTGCTTAGTTTTAAAATACAAGGATTAAAATTTCATACGAATTAATTCCAGGAGACAATATTACACAACATCACTTAGGATATTCTTTCTATAAGAATCTATAATAACGTAATAATATATATGCATGATATTAAACGCAAATAAAAAAAATGTATAGTTAACAGATATAGTTTTAGAGAGAACTGAATGATGCCAGATTATGTCTTATTTACTTAGGATTAATGTAATTTCTAAACATAATTATCATGTAATTATATAAATTATTATAATTATATGTAATTATATCAATTATATTATATATATATCAATTATAATTATATAATTACATTATCATTTCATAATCATTTTGTATTATAATTGTGTATATAATTACATATAATTATACAATTACATGTTACAACAAACCTTTATTGTAAATATAATGACGTTGTTAGATTTATAATTCTCGAGTTGTTTGCGAATAAATTTTTTTATGAAAATGAAAGTATCCGATTAAAGAAAATGAAGATTTCTAGAAGAACAAACTAAGTGAAAATAAATCTAATATTATTTAATACATTAAGCTTTAAGTATTTAAAAGCTACTCTCTTATCCATATCATGTGATGCCTTAAAGAAAATCTATATTACAAGTACGACACACATTCGTGACAAAGATATCCGCATCTTCCTGTCTTTCCATGATTCGTCACGTTTTCAAAATGTTTACACTAGTTATTCCCGGTAATACACGGTTTATTTAAAGGTACATATTTAAAACTTCTAGATAAATTTTATATATATATATATATATATGTATATGTATATATATATATATATATAGCTTATCAATGCCTTCACCGTTGCAAAAATAAACTCCAATATAACGTTTCATACATAATCAAAATGATCCTCTTTCAGTTAAATTCATCCATTTATCGCACATCTAGTGGAGCATCGTACCCATTCTTATCCAATACAAGGAAAATCCTTTGATTGAAGTTGTGCCATCTTATCGTCAAGTTATTATTTCTGGATTTTCCGTACGTATCGGAATTGTGGGAATGAAAACGACAGTCACAGGGTGTGTCAGGAGACAAAACTCACTCTGATTCACATCAAGAAGTATCGTTAACATACGCTTTTATCCTTGCATGTCTCTTTCTTTCCTATTATTATAAATGACCACGGAAAAAAACGGCACGATTAAGAGGTGGTGAATATCTTTGTACCCTCAGGTAGGATCACCTCCTCACCTACGTCGGTAAGAGTGACGGTAAGCGGTAGGATTAGAGGCATTAATATTTCCTGAT
The DNA here is from genome assembly GCA_928718305.1 of Tetramorium bicarinatum. NCBI lineage: Eukaryota > Metazoa > Arthropoda > Insecta > Hymenoptera > Formicidae > Tetramorium > Tetramorium bicarinatum. The sequence goes on from OV788325.1 coordinate 30,897,090, forward strand.
GCTGCATAACTTGTTGTGTCGTGGTTATCGTGGTAGGATCAGCCGGTCTCGTTATAGCGATCGTTTTGATGTTCTGCGCTTTGACTACTTGCGCCTGGCCGATCGCGGTTTGATGTAACCTGACCGGATGTGGCTGTGCCTGCTGCACCTGTATCTGTACTTGCTGCGGCTGTGGTTGCTGTTGCTGCTGCTGCTGCTGTTGTTGCTGCTGCTGCTGCTGCTGTGTCTGCTGGATCATCTGCTGTGCCCGGTTCTGATTCTGCAAAAGATTCTGCTTGCAGCGCTTGCTGTGTGCGTAGCGGCTGCCGTTATTGTTGAATTTTCTGTCACAGGTTGGACACTCATAAGGTCGCTGACCCGTATGAATAAACATGTGCTCCTTCAGCGACTTCAACCGCCGGAAATTCTTCGGACAGCACTTGCAGTGATACTTGGCCTCGCCGGTGTGCGACGTCAGATGATTCGCCAAGGTGTCGGCGCGCGCGAACGCTCGTGAACAGTACTGGCAGATGTACGGACGCTCCTGCGTGTGCGTGCGCATGTGCATCTTCAGGTAGGCGTTGGTGGTGAACGGCCTGGAGCATACCTCGCACACGAACGGTTTGATACCGTTATGGGCGCGCAGATGCGCTATCAGCGTCGTCGACTGCGTGAAGCTCTTGCTGCAGATCTCACAGAGGAATCTCTTCGAGCTGTCGGTTTCCTTGTTTTTCTTGAATGTGCGATCGTGCTTAGGCAGGTGGTTATTGAGCTGTTCCTCCTTGATGAAGCGCTTGCTGCAGCGAGTGCACTTGTACGGCTTGATCATGTTGTGCTTGGCTACGTGTATCTTCAAGTGCTCTCGCCGGTAGAACTTCTTCGGGCATATGTCGCACAGGTACTTCTTGCCCTCGTGCACCTGAATGTGCCGCAGCAGACCCTTCCTGGAAGTATACTGTTTGTTGCATTCGGTACACTCGAGCCCCACGATGTCGGTTCTCCTCTTCCGACCGATCTTCTCGCCCGGTTTTCTCTCTTCGGACTTGGGCTCGATGTCCCTCAGATCCTCCTCCGTTAAGATACCCTCGGTGACGTGCTTGGCCCTGTGCTCACGCAGGATCTCATTGTTCTCGAAACTGTCGCCGCAGATATTGCACTTCCTCACCTGATCGGGATTCTTTTCCGAGCACTTGTCGTAGTGCGCCTTCAACTTGTCTTTGCGGTAAAACTTGACGTTGCAGATATCACACTCGAAATTCGGCTCCTCGTGCAACAGCTGGTGGCGCAGCAACGACTTCTTCGTGCTATATCGCTTCTTGCACGTGGTGCACTCGTGGCTGTCCATCGGCCAGTCGAGGCCGCTCTCAAAGTCGGAGTCAAAGTTATCGTCGTCATCGTTATCGCCCACGTTGCTCGTCGTCTTCTGTGCCTCTTTCTTCTCCAGAGCGGCCTTCTTCAGCTTCTCCGCCACCTTCTCCGCCTTCTCCTCCTTCACATGCTGCTCCATATGCTTCGTCAACGCTTGCTTCGTGCTGTATCTCTTGTTACAAGACGCGCACTCAAACTCCTTCTTATAACTGTACTTCTTTGGTGTAGCGTCGCGCTTACGGCGATAATGCCCGTCCAACTTGACGTCATAATCGATATTGTCCTCGTTATCGTCCTCGTAATCCTCGAGGCCGTCCTCCGTCTTGATCTTGTCAATGATCTTCTGCGCCGCTTTCGCCGCCGAGCGCTTTATACGCTTGTTCGGATCGTATTCCTGCCCCTGTATGAATGTCTTGTGATTCGTGGCGACCAGATGATTTCTCAGCGTGAACTCGTTGCCGAAGGTCTTATTACACTGGGTACATTTATAGACCTTCACTCGCGCGTGCTGCTCGGCATGTCTGCGCAGCAGATCCTTCCGCAGGAATTGCTGACGGCATATCTTGCATTCGTAAGGGCGGACGCCGGAGTGCGTTATGTCCATGTGTCTGGACAGCGATTTCATGCGCGAGAATGTCATGGAACACGTCGGGCATTTCAGCGGCTCCTTCGTGGTTTCGGCGGATTCGCCGTTGTTCTCCGTATTCTCGACATTCTTATTGTACTCACTGTTCTCTATCTTGGCCGTTATCTTCATATCTTCTTCCAAATCTTGCTCCGAGAGCACGCCCTCAACCACGTGCTTCGTTCGGTGATTTCTCAATTGTTCCAGAGTGTCGTACTCCTCGTTGCACACGCTGCACTTGAAGCTACCATGCGTGACCGAATGCTTTTGCAGACCTCGCTTCGTGTCGAATTTCTCTGGACATTTGTCACACGCAAACTCCTCAATGTGATTACGCTTTCTTCTCTTATCCTGATCGCTGTCGCTCGCGGCGTCGTCGGCCGTACTTGTTCTCTTTCGCTTCTTGCTCTCGCTGTCCGATCTGTTACCGTTCTCGAAATCCAGACTGTGCTCATCCTCGTGGAACGAAATCTCGAGCGGCATCGGATCCTCCTTCGCTTCCTCCCGATCTCGCTCGTGTTGCTTAATGTGTTTAGTAAATGAGATTATGTACAGATATTCTTTACCACAATAAGGGCACTTATTGGCTTTCTTTCCGGATGGCGGCGTCTTCGCCACGGAGACGCTACTCTGCATCTTTTGCGGTTTCTCCGGAGTTTTCTTCAAAGATAGCGTTTTCCTTACTTCCTCATGGGAATGCATATGTTCTTTCAGCACGCTCTTCGAAAGGAACTGCTTATCACACAAATAGCACATAAAAAAGATCTTCTCCGCCTTATCCGCCTGCGCCTTTCTTAATCGAGAACTGAGATTCAGATTTTCGAAATAATTCTCTTCGTCGGAATCCCGTTCGGCGAATGTCCGACGAGCCAATCTACGTTTACTTCTTCTAGTTTCATTCTGAGATGATTCTTGTTCCATTATTGGGTCATTAGTATCAATTTTGGGTGCTTCCTCCTTGAATAATACCTCCTCGTCATTTTGATTTTGCTCAGCTTGAGCTTCTTGATTTAGTTCAGTCTGAATCTCTTGATTTAGTTTAGCTTCAATCTCTTGATTTAGTTCAGCCTGAAACTCTTGATTTAGTTCAGCCTGAATCTCTTGATTCAGTTCAGCCTGAATCTCTTGATTCAGTTCAGGCTGAATCTCTTGATTCAGTTCAGGCTGAATCTCTTGATTTAGTTCAGCCTGAATCTCTTGATTTAATTTATCCTGAATCTCTCGATTTAATTTAGCCTGAATTTCTCGATTTAATTTAGCCTGAATTTCTCGATTTAATTTAGCTTGAATTTCTCGATTTAATTTAGCCTGAATTTCTTGATTTAGTTTATCTTCAATCTCTTGATTTAGTTCATTCTGAATCTCTTGATTTAGTTCAGCTTGAATCTCTTGCTCAGCTTGAGTTTCGTGAATTTGCTCCGCTTGAATCTCTTGACATTGTTCAGCTTGAACTTCTTGGGTTTGTTCAGATAGTATCTCTTGGCACTCCATCTTAGTGTCGTGTTCAAGTTTTGGTACAGTTTCCTGCATTTCTTCCCGCATTTCCTCCTGCATTTCTTCTTGTAAGGAAAGTTGTTCAGCAGGCAATATACATTGTTGCTGCATAATGTAATCATGTTCCTCTGTTGGAATTGCATCTGTGCAATTTCGAATAATATTTTCGTTGGAAAGTTCTTCGTCTCTAGATTCATCAATATCATCTGACATATCATTATCGTCCGCACCGGCTAATTCTTGCTGAAATTCTTCCACAATGCTCTCTTGCGTGATTTCTTGCGAGTTATCTTGTTCCGGATCTAAACAGTAGAATGAGTATTAAAAAATATTCAGAAACTCTAAATTTTTATTATAAAAACTTTATTTCATTTGAATCTTGGGATATCATTGCTTTACCATTTACTTACCTTGTATTTCCTCGGTCTCTGCCAATTTTTCAGCTTCCAAAATCATTAACTGATTTTTCAGAAAATTCTTGTCAGCCGCCGACTCCACTGGTAGCACTGCTGTGGTACCAGATTCATAATCAGCACTAACATTCATCTCATCAATACCGTCATTCCTCTCAGCATCCAAGTGTATTTCGACTTCATTAAGAAACAGCTCCTCCTTTATTATTCTGCCGACAAGCTTTTCTCGAAGAACATTGTCGGCTTGCTCCACTTGTAACTTAAACTCGTATGCCGACTCCAACTTGTCAGCGCACATGTAGCACACCTGTGCTGGTAGACCATCACCTGGTAACATCTGATTAAAACATATGATTTATGGTTAATGACACATGGAATGGACTGCGTCATCCATTTGTAAAATTGGTTGACAAAAATGAATAAAATAGGATACAAAGATGGCCAATCTCTATCACTTTCTATTTTACGTAATCACATATTTTAGAAAGAGAGAGATTGATCATCTTCACAGTTTTTCTCTCTCATTTTTGCTGACCACGTTTATAATTTAGGCTGCGTTTGGAAATGTCACTCAAGAGCCTCTACATATCATTTTATCCTTGTTTAACATTCAGTGAACAAGGATAACACAAAGGCATTTGAGCCTTAAATACGGATGGCACAGTCCATGCTCTACGCCGATTTAGTATATCAGAAGGAACTGGTAGATACTAAATGTCCTTAAAAAGAGAAAAGAAGAAAAAGTTATTCCAGTGTCACTGATTACCACCTTTGCTGCCATCCACTGGATGTATATAAAATTTTTACTTATGTCACATGCATCACTTCTAATCTCAACAAATCATCAATTCAATGTGTATCATTCTGCGACTTCTGAGGTAGCATTATAACAATTTTGTGGTGGCAGCAATATATCTTGTCACAAAGATATTTCGTTTGTTTTACACTAAACAAGTGTGCATTCTCGCTCCACGTGGAGCATAAGAATTTGATATTTGGCCGTATCGTATTTCATCTGAGATTAGGTGTCAGTTAATAGAAGAAGTGGTGGCAGCAAGGGTGTTAAAGGCAGGACGCGCAAGGACGTGTCATGCAGATTCGACGAGCCAAATAACTTGAGCCAAGTAACTTGAGCGTCCAAGTAAGAGAAATAGGAATCGCGAGAATTGCAGTGTTGTCAAGAGCTCTAAAGCCCGGGATTAGAAGCGGAAAAGTCTACGAGGCGCAATAGCGAGGGGCTTGGGGGGATTCAGCGTCGGCGCTTAACCTCCAAACTGCGCATCTAACCTTAACGCTGGCGAAGCTCATCGCCTTCGCCGACAGGGACGCGACCTCGCTCTCCGCGAAGAGGTCGCGCATCACGAGGTCGCCGAGCAGGCAGACGCGGCATATCTTCACGGCGGAGCCGATCGCGTCCTCGCCCTGTGGCGGACCCGACGTATTTATCTCCACGGCGTCCATGTTTTGCTCGGCCGACTGACTTGGGCCGACCTAGGAACGAATCGGGCTGCCCGGCTGCCGCGGCTCTGGTCCCGCGCTGGACACCGTCTTCTCTCACCCACCACTAACTGGGAGATGCGGAAAAAGACGATTCTCTTTGTTACATCGCTTTCGTTTTGACATCACGAGAACTCGACACGTTCAGACATATGAAGGCTGTTCTCGGCAGCTGCGCTATGCCATACTTCTTGCACTTGAAACGGTAGTAGGACATTGAGGAAAGAGAGGAGGTGGAGGGCGTGAGGGCACAGCCGCAAAGGGCAATCATAAGATCTGGTGCCGCGAAAGGGCACGAAGTCGCGAGAGACTCGCAGGCCGCGAAAATCGTGATTTCCTGGAATCGCTATCTTCGCGATTTGTTATCCGACGTTTATGTGAGCCTAGTGACTTCTGGTGATTTTCGAAAACTATCCTCGCACCTTGGCGTCTAGTAAATTTCCATTTACTTCCGGGAGAGTCGGTAACTTCCGGCGATTTCGTTCTCGCCTGCCGTTGAAAGAGAAACACAGAAGAAACATCTCTTTTGACTTTGTCTCAGTCTCTTTTATATCGCAATAATTTAGATAAAATTTAACATTTACAATTGAAATTTAAATTTTATTAATGTAATTGTTATATAACGATAATCGATAATATAACATTGTAATTCACTTAACAATTACACATTGATGTGACAGTCACCTTAAACGCTATCAAGTACAAATCGCCTTAATGTTCAATATTGAAAAAAATATATAGTTTTTTATACTTCACGTTGTTCCGAGATCGACTTTTGTATCTTATTGCTGTTCGCAGGTCGAACGCTATTGTGCTTTTGACGCGATTCCATGATCAAAGACGCGTCACCGCCACCGGATATGGCGCATTCGCTCATCTTCTCCGTTAACGCGGATTTACTTAAACAGCTCTCCGCTTCTGGCCCACCAGTTTGACACAGTTTTTCCACGATGTTGAAGACCGATTCCTTGTTCACGCTTGCCGAACATACGTCTTCTACTTCTGAGAATTGGCGCGACGAAAACGTTGCGTTCTCCGACGTGGACGACGAAGTAATCTTCTCTAAGGCGGCTGAAACGATTTATAAATTCCACAGATACTCCAATATAAACACCATAGACATATACAATAGACTGGTCTCTACCATAAGAGGCAGCGTTGAAAGATGTACAGGACAGAAAAAGCATTCTGGAGATCTCTGTCTTTCTTTTTCAATCATCTTTCCACCTTTCCACCTTTTCCACCTCTTTCAATTCCCATCACGCGATTGAAAGAAAAGACAGAGATTCCCAGAACTATTTCTATCCTGTACATCTTTCGACTTCTATCTCTTACGATAGAAGCCAATCTATTGTATATACGTTTATGATGAACACAGTTCTTGCGTCAAGATCTCTTCAAATATATTACCTGTTAAATCCATGCTCTCTTCAGCTATATCAAAGTCGCTATGAATGCTGAAGCTATCTCTGCTAAAAAGATGTTGTCTGATGCTAGACAGATTCCTAGAAGACGTCTCGTTTTTAACGGCTGGCTCAGCTATGTTCCTGTTCTTATGCGGCGTATTGTACATAATGGAATGCTCGCTGCGCAATGTACGACCGTTTTTTATGTAAGGTATCAAATACGACAGATCCGACGGTTTCTGCACTGTACTGTTTGCCGATTGAATGGACACCTGCGATTTGTACGTTTTTACTAAAACACAGATAAGACTATTAATTTATATAATTAAAGGAATATAAGCAGCATATACAAAGAACACAAGTTTTCACAAACCTGTATAGGGTGTTCTAATGTAAACTAAACTATTTTCATCGCGCGGCAAGCCGTAAATTGTAGATGGAAAATTCATGGCATTTGATACGCTGCCTGTAATGTATGGACAATTTAATTAATTTAATTCTCTTTCTTAAGCGTATTACTTACTTATAAAGTACTACTACAGAATGGCGCATTTTAATAAACATCACTTAACGTTGTCCCGTACCATGACTGGAATCTCCTTGGCCTCTCGTGGATTTTTCATGCGTCGTGTTGTTCATAATTGTAGATAAGGCGGGCTGCAATCTTTGAACGACATTCAATATTAATTCACACCGTTTTATGACCCGCAATTGTTGAGGCTCCGTTGCGTTTTCTACCAGAAGAGTTTTGGCAGCTGCATTGGCCTCAAATATAGCTGCAACAAAGAGATATATGTCAAACATCTACTGACAAAATATACATCTTAATTATAATTACCTGCTTTCAATTCTCTCGTCATCATTATCATTTGACGATCGATGTTTTCGGTGCCAATGTCACTTACGATCGCTGTAATTTGACTTGATAAAGCCGAAGCACGCTGAACGATACTTTGCACTTGAAGCTGCGTTACTGGCTCCCTGTTATCCAGACAATCTGAGATTTGTGTTATGCGTTCTTGAAGATCATCCATAACTACCTGGATAAAAGATATATTCAAATATTTTTAAAAAACCTTTATTATAATCCTTTATAATCCGTTGTATTTACTTGACAAAAGGCAGCCGAGTTGACAATGAGATTTACGGAATTCTGAAACTTATTCATCTCTAATTGCCATTGTGTAGTCAACAACTTGACACTGGCACGCATTTCTTTGTTATCTGGATGCAGATAGAAGGAAGTTATAGCAGAAATTAATTCAGTTTCTAAGGACTCGAATCCTGCGAGACAATTACGAATTTTGTTATTGCCTGAAATAAGCAAATTTATATTAGATCTTTTTTTATTACTTAAAAAAATTGTTGACAGCTTGTTATGAAGAAAAGCGACTAACGATTCTTGTCTTTGCAACAAGCAATTGCAAATATTCCAATTTGCATGGTTTGATCAAAGAATTGGTCAAAGTCTTCTATGAGATCGTTTAAGTCATTCTTCGATCTTCTTTTCGCGCTCAACGAATTTCCGCATGTCATAACGAGCTTCTTCAAAACCGCGTAAGGATTGCTGAACAATTCCATCGCGAGCGTTAATACCGCTATATTAACTTTACGTTCCAAACGATAAAGCGCGTCAGTCAAGGTATGTGTGAATAAAATATTTAACGCCGGATCCGGGATTTCCGATAGTAATTGCTGTTTTAGTTTCTCATATTCCAACACTATGGACTGGCATGAACCAGTTATGGCTTTAAAATTATACGGCTGGCACACTTGAGTGATTGCCATAGCATGAGAGAAGACATCCTCCAGTCTTAGCCACAGTTCCGCGCACTCAGACAGTTGCTCCTCACGCGTTTTGCTCGGTATTTCTAATATGATGTCTAATGCCAGATCCATTCTGCAAATATAATCGAAATTATTTATGTGAATGCAATTATAAGATAAAAGAAATGTTTATTTTTCCCACCTGTAGACGAAATGATTCTCCCTCTCGGAAATTTCCTTTTCCGGCGACGGGTTTGGACCATTCAACAAGTTCAAAATCATTTCGCAGCACATGCATATTCTTTCACAGACGTACTTCTTGCAAGCCTGCACATATTTACTCTATGTAGATACAGAAGCAGCTTAAATTATGCAACGAAATGAATGTTACATATGTAATTTATTACATAAATTGGTGCGTTCAACTGATGCTGCTCCTGAGCCAGTTGTACTAGCATCTCGAATGATGTGCACAGTTGAGATGTATATAAAGCTAGCTTCTGTGACAGGAAAGCAGACACTAAACTTTTTCTGTAATTTTGCAGTGGTTCAAGTATCTCCAATATCGAAGTGCCCAGTTCCTTTGAAAACACAATATTCTCGTTAAAAAATTAATACTTATTTCAAGTTTATTTCATTCTTACCTTTATATTTTGAAGATCCTCGATCTCGTTCGCTGTGCTCATTTCTTTCACATAGTCCAGACAATCTTGAAGTCTCTGCTTCAACGGCAAGCACTCTAAATCTTCCAATGCTCGCAAAGCCAATGCAAAATTATCAAGCAATAATTCCGTCTTGTTTTTGGTTGCATTGCTGTCAATATTGTCACACTTAATATCCTTAATCTAAAAAAGATGTCAGGCAATCCATTTAATAGAAATAAAAGTAATATGAATATCAAGATTCTTCTGCCACTTACAAGTTCGTCAATATTTTTCAATAAAGAAATATATTTCGAATTTGTTGCTGCGTCAGCAAGCTTTATATTTGCCTCTTCGTACTCGTAATTGTCATCAGCTGTTAAATTGTTGAATCTCTGAGTTAAAGAATGCAGTTGTTCATAGAGTATAGACTTTCCAGCCATGATCTCTGACGGACAAATGGAAGCAGTAGTCAACAACAGATGCAATTTATTTACCTGAAAAGAAACAAAAAAATTTTGACTCTCAGTCTCAGACAACAAGTCAACTGCAGTCTTTGTAAATTATTATATTTTGCAACGTGGAGTTCTCTATAGATTTGTTCATGTTGCTTGAAATTTTCAAAAATTCCTGCACTCAAAACAAGGTAAATATTAGACATTAAAGAGAGAGAAAGCAAAGATTCTAAATACAAAAGGTGCAAGCAACACAAACAAATCTCGTATGTGCAATTTTCAGGAAGTGGTTTTATTGGACGCATCAATTACTAAATTAATCGAAAATAGTAAGTTTGATTACTTGTTGCCGCAGCAGCTCCAGCAACTTTCCCGTTTGCTTCGTCTTCAGCTCCATCGTTAGATTTTACTCCTCGATCCCCACAGTTCTTTGAAACTTCAAAATCCATGCGTCTCAACGGCGGAATGTAAATAAGATGAATTTAGTAACTAACCAGGCACATGGCAACCAACATCTGACGCTAATGTCACAGGAGGCAGTCTGTTCCTCGTGGTTGCGTTCGAGATATAAACAAGATAAAACAAGATAAATATTCGTTAGAAATTAGAGAGAAATGACGGGAAAAGAGCCAGAAGATTAAGTCGGAGAAGAAATCTGCGAATTAGCTTTAATAAACTAACTTGATTTTTTTCCTAACCTCACCTAACCTGAGACGCGTGAAGCAGGCGCAAGTCGCATTCCGACGGACATCCATTTTTTGTTTTTTTGGCGGACGGACATTTAAATAAATCTCTCCTGAGGTCTCAGGTCCTGCTTCGGGTTTACGCCTTTTCGAGATGTTCCGTAGAGACAGAAAGGGCGAGAGGGAGATCGATGTGAACCTGGACGAGCCGCTGACCAGCGACTCGTGCACGAAGGTCGTGATGGAGCTTATAAAATACATTCTGTATCAGAAGCAGCAGATACCGTTCACGTATGAGGCGTTAGCTCAGTACCAGACGAGTATGAAGACGACAGACAGGAACGCAGCCTCCTTCAAGACCCTGTCGAGCACGCTGAAGAACGTCTCCGATCAATTGTCCTCGCAATTCTTCCTCGAAGGTTGCGACGTAAAGGAAATTGCCATAGTACTCGGCGCTACGGTACTATCGCCGAAGCTCTACGTTGGGATAGAGTTGCCCTCGTATGTTCTCAACAGCAACCAGCACAAGGAGTATCAGCATTCCTCCAGGAAACCGCTTTTGAAGCTTATGAGGTTAATAGTAAACTTGGAATATGATTGAGAATATATGTATGCAGTCTAGAAGTATCTGCCCATACAGTAAATTTTAGGACAATGGATATGGAAAAAATAACATTATTTATCTAACTGTGACTATAAAATTCTTTTACAATTAAAACTTATTAAGAGCCAGTTCCACAATTTACTTTAACCAGAGCTTAACTAATGATACCCACAATAGGAGGAGAGTTTGGTATAAAACAAATTAAATTGTGGAATTTCCCTAAAGGCAACAAAAGTGACAAAGATTTCTTTTGTTACAATGCAAAATGAAGTATCTTTTTCAATAGTGTCTGGTAAATTGAGAAAAAAATAGAGGGCAAATACTTGTGGTAGTAATGTATATTAAAAGTACTGTAATATGTATATTTATAGGTCTATGTTGGCGTGCGACGAGTTTCAGGAGGCAATGAATGCTTCTTCAAACATGACGAACATGTTTGTGATGCTGCGAAAGAGCGACAGTAACTCAGTGTCCAATTTTTTCCTGCCCAAACCGGAATATGTGCCGCCTGTGCAAACTACGAGTTCTTTCAGGATCAAATTGTGCCATAATGATCAAGTGGATATACAGTGCAACTGCAGGACGCTTGTTAAAGTGTATCACGACTCGTGCAAGACTTACACGGAGAACGAAGATGACGTGCAATATACTCGGTACAACAGCTCCACTCAGTCTTCTTATCGATGGTATCAGTCAAAACAGATCATAAAGGGATTTAAATTTTATTCATGACCATAACTTCCTGATGGTTATAGCAAAATTAAAAATTTTCATACAGCAAAATATAAATAATTTTTCTAGAATGTTAAATTAATATGACAAAGTATGATATAAAGTATTATTGAGACTAACAGGACGTTATTAAGCATTTAATAGCATTAAAATGTTTGTGCTGACGACATTGCAATGATGTCAATATGATTCGATAAATGTCCTGAGGTCATATGATAGAAATTACCATTTATTATCAGAGTCAAGCAGTATTTTTATTCGTATCAATATACAACAAACGTGATGAGTCTTATTATACGCCAGTAATCCGAATTATATAATCAAGATTGCAGTACAAGATGTAATAATAAATTTCGATTAATTAAGATATTTACAGTAAAATAGACAAGATAAGTTGTTGCTGATTTATTATAGGAAAAATTGTGTAATTGCTAGAAATATTTTTATATTATATACTATTGTATTGTATAATTATAACATTAAATATTTTTACCTTATCGAATTGTAGTTAATCATCAAACCACTAAACTATGCTACAAGTTATGCCATTATTTATTAAGAAATCTTTCAAGAGAACAGAAAACACGTAAGAAAATCGTGCGATAGCTTAAACAATTTAGTTACGCATGAATCTATACTTTTTATCGCATACAGATAATCCCTTCCAAAGAACTATTTTTGGAGTAGGGCAATACTATTTTTGGAGTAGGGCAATACATATATTAATACTTGTCACAAGACGCAATATTGCATTTCTTGCTGAGAGAGTGACAAAAAGAGATTACCAGTCTCTTAGTTCAGAAAAGTTTAAATTTGTTAAAAAATTTGCGATTGAAGATGGGTCCTCTGAAATTTTTAACAACAGAACAAAAGCAATTCTGGCAGGAAAATGGTTACATCAAATTGTCGAATGTGTACTCTACGAAGGAAATTAACGAGCTAGTGGACGCCTATAGTGAATTGTTCGAGAGAAAACAACGCGAAAATGTATCAGGTCTAGAGACAAGCTGGGGCGGAGAAGACATGAAGAAATTGGCTGGATACATCGATTACACTGTAAGTAATAAAAAACGCATACTTATTACAATCATTCTATATGTTAAAGTTTGCATTATAGAAGATTCATATTAATTGTATAAATTAAAATAAATATATTAAATGTATTTTCATTTCTAAATATTATTATAGAAGATTCATATTAATTGTATAAATTAGAATAAATATATTAAATGTATTTTCATTTATGTATTAGGTAAAATCTATTCACAGTCTGCAAATGCATAACAGCGTTTTCACTCGGGCCATTACGCATCCGAATTTATTAGACACCCTCGAAGATGTCATGGACACTGAGGACATATTACTGCATCACACTAAGGCACACATAAAACCGCCGGAAAAAGGAGCGCCCTATCTGATGCATCAAGATTATCATTATTTTCCCCACAAGAAGCACACCATGCTGGCTGTGTTTCTACATTTGGACGATACAACACCGGAAAATGGAGGTCTAGCGGTATATCCCGGCAGTCATAAGCTGGGACCGTTGGAGGATCATGGACTGGCTGATGAGAAGGGTGAACAATATCATTATGTTGATCCCAAGGAATACCCTTTGTCCAAAGCCGTTCCCGTGTCTGCCAAAAAGGGTAAAATTGTCGTCTTCTCTTACCTGTTGCTTCACGGTTCGTATCTGAACTTGTCCAACAAGAATCGACGAATGTTTCTCATACAAGTGAGAGCCGCCGATGACGAGCCGATCGAGAATCTTCACCAATCTCTCTGTCAAGGCTTGATGCTACGCGGTAAAAATATTTACAAGGAGGCATCGCGTAACAGAGAGATGGCTAACAGAGTTCTGCATTAATGTAACGCATGGCGAATTTAATTTAACATAAGCGAATATTTATTCTATTTTTGAAACTGCTTGAATGAATGAAGATTGTTTTTGACCGATTGTAAGTTTGATCACATACAGATATACATATATACATGGTACGCTCAATTATATTTGAATTTATCGATTTTTTCATCTTGCTATCCTTTCTTTTTCCAATTTTCATTTTAATTTTACATCTTAGACTTTTTTGAAATCAATATTATGAAATGTGTAAGGAGTATCGCAAATTATTATTTAATTCCATACCATTATTCATACGACATAATCTTGCAATAGCATAAGAGATATCTCGATAAATGCGTCTCATAAATTATTATCTATGAGACATGTTGCATACATTACATTCATCAAGAGCATAAAGAGACATAATTGCCATATAGTCATTGCGAGGTGACTCATTAAAGATTAATTAACATAATAATCGCCACACGTTTTTTTACGCCGATGTGGAATTATTTGTCAAATATTTTCTTTTTCCATTTTTCGATGCGTTTGTAATATCACAATTGCGAGAGAAAAATTGAAGAGCAGCGTGGGAACGAATTCTCGACAAAAATACATGTAAATATTAATCTCCGTCAGTTTTTTCCAAAATATCTTTAACGAACACATGGCTACAGCTACTTTATCTTCATTATCATTGTCACTTCTAATATTGTAACCGCGCGTAGAAGACAATTATACGCATCAATCATGCGATTATGAATGTGCAAAAGAAAAAATACGGAAATAAAATCTGCCTCGTAATAGTCATATCAATCATAATATTTTCCATGTGTCGCTTAATCGAACGGCAGCATCATTGCTCGTTGTTTCGGCGAATCTATCACTCAACAGGGACAATGATCAGCGGAAACATTTTATTGCACAGGCGAACGTCTCCCTACAAATGGAAATTGTGAAAAAATTACGTAAATATATCTATAACAGTAGTAATAGTATAATATCCATTTCTACTAATTTAGATTAACTTTAATCTCAATTTAACTTACTTTTTATCTCTTTCTAGTTTAGCCCTTTCCAAAAATTAGAAAAGAATAAAAAATAAGTTAACTGAGATCTAAGTTAATCTGCGTTGGTAAAAATGATAAAAAACACAAGATGGGCGGCTAGATATAATAATCTGTATTATCACCTTAAAAAGTTCTGTGACTTTTCGTTGAAAATGGGAATGTATGCGGAGATTGTAAATATATCTTTCAAGAACGACACTTCTGCGGCGTCTCGCTCGACCAGCGCGGAGCGCTCCTCCAGGAAGTCCGTTTCACTCGAGCGACACGAATCAACGACACCTGAAAAGAGGAGAGAAAGAAAAGAATGAAGAAGAAGCGAAGGCGCGTCGAATCGCATCGACACGAATTTTGCGCGCGTCTCCATTCGCCCCGCGAGCCATCGTGGCCGCACCGATCTCAAATCCACGTCGCCTCCGGTGGACGACCTCCTCGTGCGGATTGATGGAGTTGACCCGGCGTCCGCTGATCGCCGTCGCTGCCGCACGCGCATGTTGCTGCTCCTCCGAAGAGCAGCGTGAGGTAAAATGGAAAGGAGAAAAGAGAGGAAAAAAAAAAGGAAACGAAATATGTTGTCCCTCCGTCTGCAGCAGTATTCGACGCTGCTGGTGAGTCCGCTGATACGATGACACCGCGAGCGGGTCAGCGACAGATCCCACCGGAGAACGGTCACGCGTTCCTGCCTGCCGCGTGCCGCGCCAGGGAATAAACGGGGCACGGCACCGCGTCAAACCTCTCTCTCTGTGTGCGTGTGTGTGTGTGTGTCTGTCTGTCAGCAATCATGATCGCCCGCGAGTCATGACTTCTGTGCTCCACAATCTCCGACGAGTCCCGTCCGAACTGGCATGAGCTTTGACCGCCTGTCCACGACAACACACGTGCTTCAAACTTTGTAAATTGTAGGTCCACCAGGAATTTGTCGGACCGTAGGGAAGGGGAAGATTTTCCGAGAGTACCGAGGATGTACCTCGCCGCGCCGAGTCCGAACATTCGCGACGTTCCGTACATTCGGGACTTGACTCCCTTGAGAGAAAGTCAACGAGCCGCTACCTTGTTGTGTCACACGCTGTAAGGCCCAAGTATGAGAGGCCCAGCGGTGAAAAATGAATACCGGTAAAGTGTCAGCATGCGCGAAAAGTCAGCAGAATGTCATGCTCACGCAGATCACGCGAAGGGCACGACAGAGATGTGCTCGTGTGATCCACCTGCACTGCACCCGACCCTCGCCAAGGCAAATGATAAGAATTCAAGTTTCCAATCGGCTCATCACCCAGAGGCGCATCGACGGCAACTTGCTGCCAACACCTGGCGGTCATTTGAAGTTCTTCAAAGATGGCAAGTTCATCCTGGAGCTGTCTCACCGCAGGAACGGAGAAAAGACTACGTGGTTTCCTGTGCCGAAGAAAACCAAGCAAATCTCGTATGTGCAATTTTCAATAGGTGATTTTATTGAACGCATCAATTACTAAATCAATCGAAAATAGTAAGTTTGATTACTTGTTGCCGCAGAAGCTCCAGCAACTTCCCCGTTTGCTTCGTCTTCAGCTCCATCGTTAGATTTTACTCCTCGATCCCCACGGTTCTTTGAAATTTCAAAATCCATGCGTCTCAACAGCGGAGTGTAAATAAGATGAATTTAGTAACTAACCAGGCACATGGCAACCAACATCTGACGCTAATGTCACAGGAGATAGTCTGTTCGTCGTGGTTGCGTTGAATACATAAATAAGTCTAAAACAAGATAAATATTCGTTAAATATTAGAGAGAAATGACGGGAAAAGAGCCAGAAGATTAAGTCGGAGAAGAAATCTGCGAATTAGCTTTAATAAACAAACTTGATTTTTTTTCCTAACCTCACCTAACTTGAGACGCGTGAATGCAAGCGCGAGTCGCATTCCGACGGATATCCACTTTTGTTTTTTTTGGCGAACGAACATTTAAATAAATCTTTCCTGAGATCTCAGATCCTGCTTCGGGTTTACGCCTTTTCGAGATGTTCCGCAGAGACAGAAAGGGCGAGAGGGAGATCGATGTGAACCTGAACGAGCCGCTGACCAGCGACTCGTGCACGAAAGTTGTGATGGAGCTTATAAAATACATTCTGTATCAGAAGCAACAGATACCGTTCACGTAGGAGTTAGCTCAGTATCAGTGCCAGATGAGCATGAAAACAACAGACGGGAACGCATCCTCCTTCAAGGTCCTGTCGAGCACACTGAAGAATGTCTCCGATCAATTGTTCTCACAATTCTTCTTGAAGGGTTGCGACGTAGAAGAAATTGCCATAATACTGGGCTCTACGATACTGTCGCCCAATCTTTACATTGGGATAGAGCTGTCCTCGTATGTTCTCATCAGCAACCAACACAAGGAGTATCAGCATTCCTCCAGCTTTTGAAGCTTATGACGTTAATAAGAAAACTTGGAATACGAATGCGAATATATGTACACTACAGTCGAGAAGTATCTGCCAATTCAGTAAATTTTCAGACAATGAAGGATATGGAAGAAATAACATTATTTATCTAACTGTTACTATAAAGTTCTTTTACAATTAAAACTTATTAAGAGCCAATTCCACAGTTTACTTTAACCAGAGTTAAACTAATGATACAATAGGAGAGTCCGTTTTATATAAAACAAATTAAAGTAAACTGTGGAAATGGCCCGAAAGGCAACAAAAGTGACAAAGATAACAAAGATTTCTTTTGTTACAATGCAAAATGAAGTACCTTTTTCAATGGTATGTGGTAAATCAAGAAAAAAATAGAGAGCAAATACTTGTGGACAGTAATGTATATTAAAAATACTGTAATACATACATTTATATTTATAGATCTATGTTGTCATGTGACGAGTTTCAGGAGGCCATGAACGCTTCTTTGAACATGGCAAACATGTTTGTCATGCTGAGGAACGGCAACAGTAACTCGGTGTCCAATTTCTTCCTGCCCAAATCGGAATACGTGCCGCCTGCGTAAACGACAAGTTTCTTCATGATCAAACTGTGCAACAGTGATCAAGTGGATATGCAGTGCAACTACAGGACGCTCGTCAAAGTGTATCACAACTCATGCAAGACTTGCGCAGAGAACAAAGATGACATGCAATATACTCAGTACAACAGCTCCACTCAGTCTTCTTATCAATGGTATCAGTCAAAGCAGATCATAAAGGGATTTAAATTTTATTCATAACCATATTTCCTGGCGGTTATAGCAAAACTAAAAATTTTCATACAGCAAAATATAAATAATTTTTCTAGAATGTTAAATAAATTAATATGACAAAGTATGATAAAAAGTATTATTAAGACTATTGGGATATTATTAAACATTTAATAACATTAAAATGTTTGTGCGCTGACATTGCAGTGATGTCAATACAATTCGATAAATGTCCTGAGGTCATATGATAGAAATTTCCATTCACTATCAGAGTCAATTTTTTTATTCGTATCAATACACAAGCATACAACAAATGTGATAAGTCTTATTATAAGCCAGTAATCCGAATTATGTAATCAAGATTGCAATACAAGATGATATAAATTTCGATTAATTAAGATATTTACAGTAAAATAGACAAGATAAGAATGTTTTTGCTGATTTATTATAGGAAAAATTGTGTAATTGCTAGAAATATTTTTGTATTATATACTATTGTATTGTATAATTATAACATTAAATATTTTTACCTTATCGAATTGTAGTTAATCATCAAACCACTAAACTATGATACAAGTTATGCGATTATTTATTAAGGAATCTTTCAAGAGAGCAGGAAACACGCAAGAAAATCGTGCGATAGTTTAAACAATTTAGTTACGCACGAATCTATACTTTTTATCGCATACAGATAATCCCTTCCAAAGAACTATTTTTGGAGTGGGGCAATACATATATTAATACTTGTCAAGACGCGATATTGCATTTCTTGCTGAGAGAGTGACAAAAAGAGATTACCAGTCTCTTAGTTCAGAAAAGTTTAAATTTTGCGATTGAAGATGGGTCCTCTGAAATTTTTAACAACAGAACAAAAGCAATTCTGGCAGGAAAATGGTTACATCAAATTGTCAAATGTGTACTCTACAAAGGAAATGAACGAGATAGTGGACGCCTATAATGAATTGTTCGAGAGAAAACATCGCGAAAATTTATCAGGTCTAGAGGCAGGTTGGGCCGGAGAAGAAATGAAGAAATTGGCTGGATATATCGATTACACTGTAAGTAATAAAAAACGCTTATTAGAATCATTCTATGTTAAAGTTTGTATCTATTATAGAAAATTCATATTATTTGTATAGATTAGAATAAATATTATATTACATGTATTTTCACTTATGTATTAGGTAAAATCTATTCACAATCTGCAAATGCATAACGGCGTTTTCACTCGGGCCATTACGCATCCGAATTTATTGGACGCCCTCGAAGATATCATGGACACTAAGGACATAATGCTGCATCACACTAAGGCACACATAAAGCCGCCGGAAAAAGGAGCGCCCTATCTGATGCATCAAGATTATCATTATTTTCCCCACAAGAAGCACACCATGCTGGCTGTGTTTCTACATTTGGACGACACAACGCCGGAAAATGGAGGTCTAGCGGTATATCCCGGCAGTCATAAGCTGGGACCGTTGAAGGATCATGGAGTGACCGATGAGAAGGGTGAACAGTATCATTACGTCGATCCCAAGGAATACCCTTTGTCCAAAGCCGTTCCCGTGTCTGCCAAAAAGGGTGAAATTGTCGTCTTCTCTTACCTGCTGCTTCACGGTTCGTATTTGAACTTGTCCACCAAGAGTCGACGCATGTTTCTCATACAAGTGAGAGCCGCCGATGACGAGCCGATCGAGGACGTCCACAAATCCCACTGCCAAGGCATGATGTTACGCGGTGTAAATGTTTACAGAGACGCATCGATGGCTAACAGATTTACGCATTAATCTAACGCATGGCGAATTTAATTTAATATAAGCGAATATTTTTGCTCTATTTTTGAATCTGCTTGAATGAATGTAGATTGTTTTTGGCCAATTGTAAGTTTTATTACATACAGATATACATATATATGTGGTACACTCAATTATATTTGAATTTATCGATTTTTTAATCTTGCTATCCTCTCTTTTTTCAATCTTTATTTTAACCTTACATCTTAAAGACTTTTTTGAAATCAATATTATGAAACGTGTAAGGAGTATCGCAAATTGTTTAATTCCATATCATTATTTATATGACATAATCTTGAAATAGCATAAAAGATATCTCATAAATTATTATCTGTAAGACACGTTGCATATATTACATTCATCAAGAGCATAAAAAGATATAATTGCCATATAATCATTGCGAGATGACGCATTAAAGATTAATTAACATAATAATCGCCACACGTTTTTTACGCCGATGTGGAATTATTTGTCCAATATATTTTTTACCATTTTTCGCGTCGCTTGTGACATCACAATTGCGAGGGAAAGATTGAAAAGTAGCGTGGGAAGGATAATTCTCGACAAAAATATATGTAAATATTAATCTCTGTCAGTTCAATAATATCTTTAACGAACACATGGCTACAGCTATTTTATCTTCATTATCATTGTCACTAGTATTCTAATATTGTAACCGCACGTAGAAGACAATTATACGCATCAATCATATGATTCATGTACAAGGAAAAGAAAAATTAGGAAATAAAATCTGCCTCGTAATAGCAACCATAATATTTTCCATGTGTCGCTTAATCGAACGGCAGCATCGTTGCTCGTCGTTTCGGCGAATCTATCATTCAACAGAGACGATGATCAGCGGAAACATTTTATTGCACAGGCAAACGTCTCCCTACAAATGGAAATTGTGAAAAAATTACGTAAATATATCTATAACAGTAATAATAGTATAATATCCATTTCTACCAATTTAGATTAACTTTAATCTCAATTTAATTTATTTTTTATCTCTTTCCAAGAATTAGAAAAAAATAAAAAGTAAGTTAAACTGAGATTAAAGTTAATCTGCGTTGGTAAAAATAGACACAAGCTGGGCGGCTAGATATAATAATCTGTATTATCACCTTAAAAAGTTCTGTGACTTTTCGATGAAAATGGGAATGTATGCGGAAACTGTAAATGTATCTTTCAAGAATGACACTTCTGCGGCGTCTCGCTCGACTAGCGCAGAGCGCTGATCCTCCAGGAAGTCCGTTTCACTCGAGCGATACGAATCAACGGAACCTGAAAAGAGGAGAGAAAGAAAAGAATGAAGAAGAAGCGAAGGCGCGTCGAATCGCGATCGCGCCGATACGAATTTCGCGCGCGTTCCCGTTCGCGCCGCGAGGCAGGAGCACGGGACGAGCGGAACGAGTGGAATATTCCGCGATTTGACACAAACGCGAAACATTTCGGCATGGTGGGAGAGTGGGAGAGGAGCGCTCCGCGAGCTCGCTCCGTCGATTTTTAATCCTCTGCGAGCGCGGCAGTCGACCGGCAGCGGCGATTTCACGCGCCGGAGGGCGAAGGGGAAAAACGAAAGCGTCCAAGCGCGCGATCGGGACGACCGTCGTAAGCTCGCGGACTTGGGATCGCGAAAATCGCGAGGCGCGCGCGGATTGACGGCAGGCGGGGCGCGCGAGAGGGAGGAACGGGGCGGACAGAGACGCGGGGAACGCACGGAACGCGGACCGCCACCGCCAGCAGTGTTGTCGACGACGAGAAGGGTCGACACCGTCGACTCGAGGAGGTGACCGGAGTACGTCTAGGCTCTTTTTTTCCTTCCCCCTCCCCTCCTCATCACACACACTCTCTCTCTCTCTCTCTCCCCCTCTCCCCCCGCACGCACGGGGGCCGAGAGAATCGACGAGAGGCGAAACGGAGGACGGCTCTGGTGGAGGACGGTGCCTGGTGTTACGGCGGACTCGCGTGCGACTCGTGTGGATCACCCGTGGACGCTTGCGCGCGGAGGAGGTGCTCGCGCGGGGTGCAGTGAACCACATGTGTCGCGGCCGTGCGGGGTTTCCCACCGCCGCGGACCGTCACCGACGAACGTCGCGGGCACGCGGACCGCGGGTGCACGGGGCGCCCGTTCCCGCGGACGTACGTCTCCAGGAACACGATGCGCCGCGCGACCCCGGCGGCGGAGTAGCCAGCAGCAGAAGCGGAAGGCGGTAGTGGACGTGCCGTGCGTGCGTGCGTGCGTGGGTGGGTGGGTGTCTGTCCGTCTGGCGACCGCCAACACGCTCGTGCACACACACCGGATTTCACCGTGCGCCCCGCGAGCCGTCGATCTCGAATTCGCGCCGTCCCCGGCGGACGGCCTCCTCGTGCGGGTTGACCCGGCGTCTGCGATCACCGCCGCCGCCGCCGCCGCCGCACGCGCACGTTGTTGCTCCCTCGAGGAGCAGCGCGAGGTAGAGAGTGGAAAGGAGAGAAGAGAGGAAAAAAAAAAGGAAACGAAATATGTCGCCCCTCCGTCTGCAGCAGTATTCGACGCCGCTGGTGAGTCCGCTGGTACGATGACACCGCGAGCGGGCCAGCGACGGATCCCACCGGAGTACGGTCACGCGTTCCTGCCTGCCGCGTGCCTCGCCAGGGAATAAACGGGGCACGGCACCGCGCGGCCCGTGCCAAACCTCTCTCTCTGTGTGCGTGCGTGTGTGTGTGTGTGTGTGTATATATGTGTGTGTGCGTGCGTGTGTCTGTCTGTCAGCCATCATGATCGCCCGCGAGTCATGACTTCTGTGCTCCACAATCTCCGACGAGTCCCGTCCGAGCTGGCATGAGCTTTGACCGCCTGTCCACGGCAACACACGTGCCTCAGACTTTGTAAATTGCAGGTCCACCAGCGTTTCGTCGGACCCTAGGGAAGGGGAAGGTTTTCCGGGAGTACCGAGGATGTACCTCGCCGCGCCGAGTCCGAACGTTCGCGACGTTCCGTGCACTCGGGCTTGACTCCCTTGAGAGAAAGTCAACGAGCCGCTACCTTGTTGTGTCACACGCTGTAAGGCCCAAGTATGAGAGGCCCAGCGGTGGAAAATGGATACCGGTAAAGTGTCAGCATGCGCGAAAAGTCAGCAGAATGTCATGCTCACGCAGGTCACGTGAGGGGCACGACAGAGATGTGCTCGCGTGATCCACCTACACTGCACCCGACCCTCGCCAAGGCAAATGGTAAAAATTCAAGTCCCCAGCCGGCTCATCACACGGAGGCACAGCGCATCGACGGCAACCTGCTGCCAACACCTGGCGGTCGCTTGAAGTTCTTCAAAGATGGTAAGTTCATCCTGGAGCTGTCTCACCGCAGGGACGGAGAAAAGACTACGTGGTTTCCCGTGCCGAAGAAAACCTTCTGGCCGCCCGCCAGCACCATCCCGAATCGGCAGGAGAGCTCTACTTCTCTCAGTGGTAGGTTAATGTGTTGACTTCTTTTACATCTTACTGTTTTCTTTGCGTTTATTATATTTTCCAAAATCGATTGGTACTTTTTGTACTCTCAGATCTTTTACTCAACCTAAATGAGTCCGACGTAACACACATGTTGTATTCTGTCCTTAGTTTCCGATGACAATTCGTCGGTCCAATCCAGTCCTTGGCAGAGAGATCACTGCTGGAAGCAGACCCATCCCCGGCGCAGGATAACCACGGAATTCAATTTTTATTATCGTCGAAATCCTAAGACTCGCTTGTGCGGGCATTTTCGCTTGATAGCGAGGAAACGCAGGCGCCCGTTAGATTCCACGACTGCAGTTTCGATTCTGGAATCGACGACGGCCTATCCGACGAGAGCGTCGCGGAAATTGAACGGTACGTCGTCGTCGTCGTCGTCATCGTCGTCGTCGTCGGGCAGGTTAATTCAGATCATCGATAAACTGGCGCGCCTGCTGGATCCTAATGTCGTCTCGCCTCGAAAACGCATCCTGCGAGAGCTGGAGAGAGTCTCGCTGGAGGATCAAGCGTCCAAGAGACGAGCCACTCCGCAGCCGGTTTGTACAACGAGTGCGCCATCGACTCCCTCCTCGAAGCAAGTGTCATCGTACAGTATAACGAGTATCCTTGGGGAGGACAAGCCGAGCCCCGAGCCGTGTTTCTTGAGGACATTGCTGAAGCCGGACGACCGGCAGCCTGTGAAATACTCATCGACTAACGCCTATCCGAGGGTACGAATCGATCCCTATATCGGGTCCAGCAATACATCCGTTCATCATCCGCTCTACGGGATACCGATGTTGCCGCCTGGACCGTACAGGGCGGCGCCTTTATGGATGGCGCCTCATTATCCGTCTCCCGTCCACTATTCGCCTCCTATGCAATTGTACGCACCGGCGCATTCTCATCCATCGCCTCCTTACAAAGACTATAGGGAACAAACTCTCACACCTCCTTCAGGTATGTGTTTGTTTATCTGTCATAAATAAGTATCGGAACAAATGGAATATTCAAAAGTGTGCTCATGTTTCTGTTTTTCGTTTGCAGATATGCCTCTGAATTTGTCGAAGCATTCGGGTTGAATCTCAGGATCCCAATAGAGTTGGTGCCTTACGAGTGGACAAAACACTACGCAAACACTGCCCGTGCAACGACAATGCGATATATATTAGTATTTTTTTATTCATAAAACAATAGTATCTTAGTAAGTAGAGAGAAAGAGAGACAGAGACAAATATGAAGAAGCCAGATAGTTGGATTTTGGGAGAGCTATACTTGTACATACAAATGCATAAATTTGTCAATGGCGGCATAGGTATTTTATATTAATATTGCAAGATTCAAAAAAGAAAAAATCGTAAGTGGTAATATACAAAAACGTTATGGATATAAAAAATGCAATTGTAAGTTTGTCTGTATATGTTACACATATTTTTATCGTACGCGACTTGCGAGTAAAGCCGCGTAGAAGAGGAGAAAAAGAAAAAAAGTAAAAGAATTGATGCGCGGTTTCTTTTAATTATTTAAAACGATCGTAAACCCATATATAGTCAACGCGGAAATGTATTGGCAATCGAGAACGAGTCATTCGTACGTTTTTACTTTCGACCGTGCTATTTATATTTTATATATCGCGACGAAGACGGGTGAGCGCACGCGTAAACCTGTGCAGGAGCAGGTCTCATCCCTGTGCATCTCATTTATGCATTTTCCCGTTATTCTTATAACGTTACTGTCATTATTATCATTAATGGAAAAAAAATGGTACATTATCTTAAAGGAGTCGATAAGAAAGACATAGGATTATGTACAGAACAGATTATTGCCTCTATATCTTTAGCATATTAATTATTCTTAAAGATAGAAATGCATAATAAATTTAGGCTCTAATAGAATATATCCACAATGGTATACAGTTATTTATATGATATTATATATAACGCAAAATACGAGAGAGAGAGAGAGGGGACACAAAATTACTTTGGTAACGACCGTGGGGTGTGCCTTACAGATAATTAACGAAATTCCATGAAATTAAATTATGAACGTTCTTGCGGCGGTGTATTATTATAAAAAGGAGGCACTATATATTGTGTATATAATAAATATATCTTTGTGTTACATGTATTTTCATCAAATCGACATTTATTCGTTGCTCTATTTATTATTAGTCAGGCGCATCGAGAAACATTTCACGAGAAAGCAAGGCAAGCTCGCACAGGTTCTACAAATAAGTGAGTAATTTTAATTATTCGACGCGTACGCGATTCTCTTTAGCGATTCCGACAAAATGGAGAAGTATGTGACTGCGCATTAGCAATTGTATAGAAAAAGACTAATTTCGTAAATATAAATATTTCATATACTACGTACAAATATTATTTCATTTACCACGAGCTCTCCACCGATCCAGGAACCTAGAATATTTTCTTTCAGCGATAATTACTACATTATTGGATATTTCAAAAGAAATTGTTTAATTGTATATTTATACTGTTATTTATATTACTTGCTCATTACGTTCAGCGATAATCACTCGAATATTCAAACAAGTGATCCAGTCGCACAGTCCGTTATCTTTTGTAATAACTATGTAAATTTACAACAATGTAATCAAGATAAGCGACTTGACGCTTATTATAAATTCACCGTCTTTAATTTTAAACGCAGGCAGTTTGGCCACTACACTATCTTTAATCGGATGGAACGTGTCTCGTAAATAGCAACTAGTCGCTCGATTAATTAAACATAAAATTTAATAAAGTGCCTAAATTAACAGAAGATACCAATTAGGTTTATCCATTACAGAAGTATTATTAATAAAAAACAATTAAATTAAAAAATGTCCAATTTATGACATTTAACAAATATGGAAATTTAAAGGGAGTTCTACAATAAGTTGCAAATGCCTTGTCGCCAATCGCAAACGACATAATTGACGAATCACATCGCTGTATTACGAACAGGCATTTGCAACTTATTGTAGAACCTCCTTAATGTCCATTTCTATCAATGTAGATTAACTTTAATATTACTTTTTATCTTTTTCTAATTCTTCCGATAAAAAAAATAGAAAATATGTTAAACCAAGATTAAAGTTAATCCACATTGGTATAGACACAAGAAATTCAAAAGTGGCGCGACTCGAGGAAAACCGGCGGACCAATCGCAGGACGTGAATCTCGAACGCGGTCGGCCGCGGATTGTAAAGTCCGGAGAAGTCTCTAGACGGCGCGTCGCGGAGTCGCGCGGATCCTCCGGGCGGCGGCGCCCGCGTCTCCGCCATCGGTTACTTCTTCTCCGTTACTCAGGCTGGGGAGCGAGTGCGTTGGCTTCTCGCGACTCGCACAGGCGCGTGCGAGCGGAGCGGTGGATTCGCGAGTCTGGCCGAGGGACCGAGTGTGCACGACGCGGCGGCCGCGCGCGACGGTGGACGCCGCTCGAGAGTGAAAAGCACCGGGTGAGTGGTTTTTCGGTGTGAACGCGGAAACGGGACGGTTGGACGGGCACGGTGGTGCGCGGCGCTGAGGCTCAGGGACGAACGGTCGCGGGTGGCGGCGGGGCGGCAGCCTATCGTCCGCCGTTAAAAGCGGCTCGCGCTCGCCGACACGAAAATGGCGGGTCGTGTCGGCCTCGACGGTACGCGCGGCGGCAGCAGCGGTGGCATCCGCCGCCGACGTTGCTAGCCCTCTCGCACGCACTCGGAGACACGTGTGACGGTGACGGCGGTGACGCGCCGAAATCGCCAGACTCGGTTACGCGCCGCGCGCGGGGCATTTTCCCGCCCTCCGCTCTCGTTGCGTGCTGCGTGTCGCTCTCGCACGTACACACACGCACACACGGACACACACACACACACACACAGACACACGCAGGCACGCACGCACGGACGGGCGCACGGCTGCACGCACTGTACGAATCCGTACGTACGTATGCACGCACGCATTCACGCATTCACGCACGCACGCTCGTTCGTTCGTCGTCGGGTAGCGTGTCGTTGAGAAACGGAACGAGCCGAACGGAACGTTATATTCCGAGTGTTGTGAATAACAGTTCGACGGTAAGCACGCACGGATAGTACTCCGGCCGCGGGAGAGTGAGGGAGACGGAGAGAGAAAGAGAAAGAGAGAGAGAGAGAGAGAGAAGAGACACAGGTAGCGACCGTGCGAACCCCCGCAGGCGGGAGGGAGGGAGGGACGGAGAGAAAGAGAGACAGACGAGGACGGAGATAGGGCAATAGAAAGAGCGAAAACCCCCCTCCTCCTCCCCGGGAGAACAGAGACAGACGGGCAGAGGACGCACAGGCGGCGGGGCAGACGGCAACGAAAGTTTAATAGTAGCGGATCGGCGATAGGCAAACAAACACGATGGAGTGACTACGCCGCGAGGTGTTGACCGTACCATTCAGGTGACGAGGAAGAAAGAGAGACAGAGCGAGAGCGGGGAGAGCAGAGAAAGAAAGAGAGCGAGAGAGAGAGAAAGCGCGCGCGCGCGCGCGTGAGAGAGAGAGACAGAGCGAGAGAGACGGTGATAATTAGATAGAGTGCGAGTGCCGCGATCGGCGGCAGCGACCGCGGGATTGTAACACACGTTGCGGAGGACAACGTAGTCTTGATGCCGATGCCGGCCGAATACCACGAGGGCCACAGCAACCACGAGAACGCCAATTTCGCTCTTGGGTCCACGCAGGACGCCAACGACATGACGGCCAACATGTACCGGGTGGGAGGTAAAGTATATAACCGCATGCATTCCGCGGCCCGTGTTATCCGCCAGCCGGGGAGAGACCCGTTGTCTCTCCGGCGAGACGGCGATAGCGCGGTCGAACGTCGTCAACGACGACGTCGTCGTCGTCGTCCTTCTCGTCGAATTCGAGAGAGTGGAGAGACGAGGAGAGAGAGAGAGAGGGTGAGACAAAGAGCGGGAGAGAGAGAGAGAGATAGCGGCTTTAATTAACTCCGAGAAATTAATGTTTGCAAATGGCATCGCAATGGCGTCCCCTATACCCTCCGCGCGCGCGGCGCGTTCTTCCCCCTTCCCCTCCCGCTTTTACCGCTCGCCCCCGCTGCCCGCGCGCCCTCTCTTCTTTCCACTCTTCATCTGGATCTCCCTCGTACTCTCCGCCACCCCCCTCGGCCGCTCTCCCCCCCTTCGGTAACGTCCTATACCTACGCTCCGGCTTTTCCTCCCCCCTCCCCCCTTCTCGTCCATCCGACTCCTCCATTCTTCCGTCTCTCTCTTTCTCTGATTCTGTCTCTCTTCTCTGTCCTGTGTTTCCCCCCCTGCCCTTCGCCACCTTCCTCCCTCTCCCCCCGCGCACCCGCGCAACCGTTCTCTCGCACGTCCAGGTCACGCTAATTTCTTGCGCGACAAATCTCGCGGATCAAAATTGGATCCTGGCGATTACCGCCTGGAGCCGCCGCTAGATTCGTTGTATCGATGCGTCGTGCACGAGGTGCCGCGCACTAGATCTCTCGGCGACGAGAGACCGTTTTCCCTTCCCTCTACCCCCTCCTTCGTCCCTGCTCTTTTCGATTTTGTATCACCGGTGGTCGCGACGGCAGCGGCGTGCATGTCCGGCCGAGATCTCTACTTCCGCTTTTTGTCTCTGGGCATTTTCCGGGAAAAATGTCAAAGGTCTTAGAAAGATTTTTCCTCTCTTGTATTTTTACTCGTCAGGAACACGAGTCCTTGAGATTTTTCACGAGAGGTCGTCGGTTAATGCTAAACGCGAGACAATCAAAGCCCCTCGAGATATGGCGAACTTATGGTTTTTTTTTTTTTGCACGCTTTTCTCTCGCTTCCTCTTGCAAAATCGTTAATACGATTGTCTTTTCTAGATTACGTGTATTTTGAGACTGCCACCTCATCGCCGTATCAAATTAGGAGGATAGAAGAATTAAATAAGGTAAGATATTAACGACCGGAGTCGGCGCAGCGGCGCTCTTTGCATTTTAGCGAGAAATTATGAGGATCGACCGGCTATTTATATTCATCTGTTACTCGTATCTAAATATATTAAAGTCCTGTTATAATAATGCAGATATATGCGTACACCTAGGCTGGCCGTGGTAGACTCGGCGTTAAAATTTCGTTAAATTGTTTTCCGTTTCCCGCTTCTTTCAGACCGCGAACGGGAATGTGGAGGCAAAAGTCATGTGTTTCTTCAGGCGGAGGGATTTGCCGCCTACCTTAGTTATGCTGGCAGACAAACATCAATGTAAGTAACACACGTCCACGTGCGCCAAACTAACTCGTGTTATCGTGAATATTTGCAAAGGTGTGGGAAGACCGTGTGTCAGAGAGTCTCACAGTTAGTATAGAATTATACCGATTTGTTTCTCTCTACGTCTCGCTTCACGCACATTTTCACGTACGAGGAAAATAATGCTCCCCTTTTTCTAGATGTAGGCTAAACACACGCTTCCTCCGAGAAGATGCATTCCGATGTGCGATTTTATAACAATTTCCTCCCGGATTTCGATTTGTACTCTCTACTAACGTATTTACTAACAACGCACGAAATATGCCTGCTTCCCGTTAGCGCGGACATGGAAAAGGAGCGAAATCTCGCGCGGTACATCCATCGGAGATTTGTATCTCTTAGCGCGACACCACCGGCCTCGCGGCGGTCGCGTCCGGCGAAATCGCGGTTTTCGAGCGTATGCAAAATGCGACGACACGGAGCGAGACGGTGAAATTACCATAAAGTACGAGAAGGACGAGAGTTAGTTTTAACGCTCGCCGGCGTGCAGCAGATCGATAACCGTTCATAGGTGAGGAAAATTCATCCGCGAGCACGGTTTCATCTCTCCCAGCATGGAAGATTCTGCCCGCAATTTCCAGGCGGTATCGATTTTCTCCGCTTTGGCAATCATTATTGACGAGAGACACCTCTCTCTCGCGATACAGGCGCTACGAAAATTCGAGAGATATCGGGGGCGCGTGCGACACTGCGTGCGTGTGTGTGTATGCCGTTCTGTGTGTAATACGACTCGCACAGAGAGAGAGCCGGAAGAGTCGCGAAGCGTCACTACCTTTGCGATTGTCGCCGTGTAACAACACGGCTGTAATCGGAAGGGTAGGGGGAGAGAAGCTTAGTTCGATTTACAGAATCTGTTGTGGCGAGAATCTACCGAAATGTGTGTCTCCGCCAGAGAGGAAATAACCGGCTCCCGAAAAAATTGTTCTCTCCCGCTCTTTCCTAGATTGATCAATCCCGGAGACGCTCTCGGGGAGATTGTTCGCGCTCGAGGTGCAAACGATTCGCGCGCGGCTGATCTTGAGGCGCGAAACGATCGGCGCCTACTCGTTCGATATTAACACGCGGTCCGAGGACCGGGAGAAAGAAATCGCGTTTCCAGGAGACGTACGCACGTACGCATATACACAGAAGGCACATACGCACGCACGCACGCACGTACGCACGCATTCCTGTTTCGCTAGCCGCGCGCGCGTAGAGTTGCACGTTATCCCGGGGCTTTCTCGATTTTTCCTTCGCAATGACAAAGATAATGAGACGCGGGGATTTGGGGTGGGAATGTATAATAAGTAAAGTTGCGGGGGTGGTTGGGCGGGTTGTGGGAGACGGGGGTTGTATCGATCTGCCTGAGGGGGGATGGGGGTGGACGAAGGGGGGACGCTGGTGCACCCGCTAGGTCCCCCTTTTCCACCTCCTCATCCTCCATCTCCATCTACCTCCCCCCTTTTTCCCCCTACACCCACCCGGTCCACCCACCACCCTCAACTAAATGGATGGCTGACGCAGGGGTTGCTTGGGTATATGTTACGTGTATTCCCTCACACCGACGCACACCGACACGTATGTGCGTGTGTGTGTGCCCGGGCGAAAATGGTGGGCCCCACTAGCCATCTTCGTTTTAAGCATTTGCTACCACTCTCTCTCCCCCGTACGTTCGTCCCCCTCGCCTCGCCAAACTCCCCCCTTTCTCCCCCTTCTTCCTCTCCTTCTCTTCCTCTTCTCCTTCTCTTCTTTCGCGCCCCATGTACATGTATATGTATACGTTTCTCTCTCTTTCTCTTTGTCTGTGTGTCCTGAGTATGTGTATATGTATATAATATACACATACATACAAACATATATATATATATATATATATATATGTATGTGTGTATGTATATATATATATATATGTAACGGCCCCGTCGTCCATGTATACGCGTTCGTCCGGCGGTATTTGCTCCGAATTGGGTTCTCTCCCCTTTTCGTCGTATTCTCTCGCACTTTCTCCCCGTCTCTCTCCTTCTTGCTCCTCCGAGGTACCTCGAATTTTCGTGTAAAAAAAAAAGAATATACGTTTCTCCTTTGTCTTTCGCGGAAGTCGATACACACGCACAACGGGCGCTATCGCACCCGGGTGTGTCCGCGTGTGACTGCAAGCGGAGAACGGAAGGGGCGAAGGGGGGTCGAAGGAAAAGGGCTTTATGGGGAAATCGGTTGCGGCCGGTGCTCACGCCGGCCGGCGGAACGGCTCGCGCACTCGGACCGCATTCGGAAGGATCAACGGCTAATTAGACGGCGAAAGTCCGGTCGACTGTAATGAATTTTTATCTGGTTCCGCGCCCCGCGATCGACCGGCGACCGCGGGGCGCAAAAACGCTCTTGTTCCGCGCGCGCTTTTCCATCCCGTGCGCGCTAGTCGGCGAGGAAGCAACGACACGGGTACTCTCGGCGACGCGCGAGAATGCACAGGCGTTAATTACGCGGTACCTCCCGTTGTATTATTGCACGTCGCGCAATTCGAAATGAAGATTCGACGCCGGAGGTGGTATTTTGATCCACGCTACCGCGGAGGAACGGTCAACGGTGGCGGAGGTATTGATCTCGTACGTCGCACGAATGAAAATACGACGTGGAGCTATGAATTGTAAATAGAACCGCGGACGGAATTGGCCGTGATAATCAGGCTCGCGAATCGCACGTAACGCAATTGCGCAATCACGATTGCGCTTGATGAGCCGGACGACGTGTCGGCTTGGCGCGCGGGAATCGATAGGATAGAAAAGCGTAAAGGAACGTAAGGTGGATGACTCGGTAGAGAGTTCGTAAGGGCTGTAAGATGGTATTGCGCTTAGCACAGTCGTACGTATCCTCCTGCGTCTATTGTGTACAAGATTAGAAAGACGAGAAATACGTAGAGTGGGTTTCTTGTAATGAAAATTCCAGTGGCAAGCGCGGAGCAGCAGAGGTCAGAATCCCCTGCGAGTACACAGAATCAGAAACTCGAGAATCCCGACACTACTAAGGAAATGACTAATAAAGATGGTATCGGGCCCAAAGTGATGATCAAAGGGGGCGGGAAAGGGGGCTGGCTGAAGGCCCCATTATCGGAGGCCCAAGAGCCCCATGGTGAGTGAGAGTAGTCGATCAAAAGATGACCATTACCGATGAATCTAATCGAGCTTTGCGTCTGCGAAAATAAGGATTGCAAAGGTAGCAATTATAAGGACCGTATAAACGCACGTGGTTTCTCTTC
Organism: Tetramorium bicarinatum; assembly: GCA_928718305.1. Taxonomy (NCBI): domain Eukaryota; kingdom Metazoa; phylum Arthropoda; class Insecta; order Hymenoptera; family Formicidae; genus Tetramorium; species Tetramorium bicarinatum. Next base: position 30,929,593 of record OV788325.1, read on the forward strand.
TATTTAAAGTGCGTCTATTTAATTGTATAACAAATTTAATTTTTATGCATTTCTTAGCGAGGCATGATTTCGTTAGATTTCTGTCATGCCTGAATATTGAACGGTCAGTTTTTAATACTTTTTTTTTTAATTTTATATTAAAAATATATTATAGTCTTTTATAAAATCGACGTTAAAATAAACAATTATTTAAGATAGACACAAAAATATAAGTTATGTATTAAAAAAGCTTTATCATTTTGACATTTTGATTATTGGAAATTGAAATTGACAAGTATTTTCGCTCGCAAAGCTTTTAATAATGCATAGATTCGTCGATAAATGGCATACAACTTGCGTCTTTTGATTATCTCATTAGTCTTATATAGAAGCCAATGACGATACAAGGCTACTGATTTAGCGGCGGGATTCAAAATTCTTTGTAATCTTGGTGTATGTCGCAAGTTAAGGCAAATTTCACTGTAAGGCCAAAGAGACAGTAAATTGGGTGTAAACCGAGCTCCTTTCTTTTAGTTAATTGACAAGGAGTTCGGTGATGACTTTTATCACAAAAGTGCCCGTACAAATCGTTCATTCGCAATCATTCATATAAATTATAAATATCCTCGTCCAGTATTGATTTTTTTTTGTATTTATTTCGACATCATCTATTTAGAACAGCAGTTTCTCCCGCGAACATCTTGTTTACTGGCATCTTGATCCTATCCGTTCACCACGGCTTTAAATATTCTTGATCCTCCCGTTAGTCAACTAGAATCTACTCGACGTGACACACCTTCACCTATCACTCACATATACATAAAAAAGAGGAATCCCGCCGCATCACACTTGATGATACTTTAGTAATCTGAGGCTTCTCTAAATGACATAATTTTTTTTTTATCGACAGTTAATCGCCTTTCCGTTGTAGATTATTGTTTTTTGCCTTGCAATATTTCTTCGTTTGTTTTTATGTTGCCCGCTCTTGCTGATGTTTCTCTTTTTGGTTCAGTACCGTGCTCGAGTTTTCATTGATTCTGCCGTATCCCCGCATTTCATTTACTTCACGAGTTTAACTTCCTGTGAAATAGATGAGAGACGAGTAAGAGATTAATTAAAAAGATAATACTATGCTCAGGACACGTTAGTCTTAATCGAAAGCTATAAGATGTCGCGTAAATTAACTTTTATTCGATACCAAAATCGATATCGAATTTTATTATAAAAATTATTAAGACAATTAGTTACAAGCGACAAAAAATTATAAAGATAATATATAATAGCTTCGTGGATGTTCAAGTACGAGAATTTAAGCATTCCATTTCCTCGCGTTTAAGCCTTTATCCTCAATAGGCCTTACCGTTATTGCATACCTCTTCTGCATGTTTTTTTTTTAGAAAATGATCTCTTCCTTATGGTGATATGACTGCTTTCAATCGATATACATATTAAAATGCAAAATGTAAAGTAAAATGCAACAATTCAAGTTTCAAGATTATTTACTTAGAAAGTTAAATGTATTATTTTGTACAATATATAATTATTTAGCTTTTTTAATTTTTTTATCATTGATGGTATATTTTTTTTTCTGTAATTCGAACTTATTATGATTTACAAGATTATATTCTATCTTACGATACACGAAACGAAAATTATTTTGTTTTCTTTTCATATATAGGGATGGAAGAAAGTGTTCCTGGAGGAGTAACGGATTTAAGTTCTAAGCAACGTCACCAAATGAAACACAGGGAGCTGTTTTTGTCACGACAAGTGGAGACGATGCCCGCCACGCATATTAGAGGCAAATGCTGCGTTACGTTATTGAATGAAACCGAATCCTTGACGAGCTACCTAAACAAGGAGGATACATTTTTTTACTGCTTAGTATTTGACCCTGCTCAACGTACATTGCTTGCTGATAAAGGTAAGATATCAAGCTTCACTTTTTTACTCTACGTATGATATATGTGAAATAAATCGAGGTTAAAGAAATTAATACTTATGTTGTAGGCGAAATTAGAGTAGGTAATAGATATCAAGCAACAGATATACCGGCGGTATTGACGCTCGCAGAAAGAGAGGCGGATTCTCGCAGATTGCAAGACTTGGAGACTTTGGTTTGGACTCCGAGACACAATCTGACTGATCGTCAAATCGATCAGTTCCTCGTTGTTAGCAGATCCGTAGGCACCTTCGCGAGAGCCTTAGACTGTTCGTCCTCCATTAAGCAGCCCTCCTTGCATATGTCCGCAGCCGCTGCATCTAGAGACATCACTCTGGTGAGAAACATTCCGTTGACGCACGTTCTGCGGACAGATAAACATAAATAGATAAATGAATGTTCTTACAAAGGGTATTATCATTTCATTAAATTTTGTCTATTGTATTACAGTTCCACGCGATGGACACATTGCATCTGCATAGCTATGATTTATCAAATGCCTTAGCGTCTCTAGTACCTAGCACCGGACCTGTATTGTGCCGAGATGAGATGGAAGAATGGAGTGCGTCCGAAGCGAATCTGTTCGAAGAGGCGCTCGAAAAATACGGGAAAGACTTTTCCGATATACGAGCGGACTTTGTAAGCGCGCGTTAACATATGCGGATGAATAAAAATTAGAGCTCGGAAAAAGAACCGGGTAACAAGAAAACAGGTAGCCTCCCGCCCGCCCATTACCCGATGCGTACGGTTCCGCACCGGTTACGCGGGTACCCGAATATGTGGGTATCCGCGGAATCGGTCCGGAACCATACGTAACGGGTAATGAGCGGGCGGGCGGGTACCCGGTTTTCCGGGTATTCCGAGCTCTAATAAAAACATAGTTATGTTTGAGCAGGTTTTAACGTGCGTTTTTTATGTTTTCCAGTTACCATGGAAAACCTTGAAGAATGTAATCGAATACTATTACATGTGGAAAACGACGGATCGATATGTTCAACAAAAGAGAGTGAAGGCTGTAGAGGCGGAGAGTAAACTGAAGCAAGTTTATATACCGAATTACAACAAGAACCCCCCGTCGACAACCGCTCCTTCTACCGCCACGATTGTACCTCTGGGCAATAGTAACAGCAATAGCAACGGAAAGCCAACCAACGTTTTGAATGGTAACAGTAACGGTAGCATGGTAGGCGATAATTCTGGAATACTTATGGTCGGAGTCGGTGGGAAGCCATGCGAGAGTTGCCAGGTTGTTCAGAGTCCACAGTGGTACGCTTGGGGACCATCGCACATGCAATACCGTCTCTGTCAGTCCTGTTGGACATATTGGAAGAAGTATGGAGGGCTCAAGGTATGCATAGGATCATCCCAACGATACAAAATTGCCACAGTAATTTGTACGTTTCATGTTTTCTCTTTACCGCAAAGCAGGTACCGTCACGCATAGACGACGTCGATCTTGAAAGGAAGCGCGCCGGCGCCGGATCGGACGAAGAGAGCAAGGGGATGGGCGGCGCGCACAGGCCGCATCGATGCAGCATTCCTACCTGTGGCAAGGAATTCAAATTGAAGGCTCATCTGAGCCGTCACTACGCGAGCGCGCATGGAGTGGATCTGCGCGGCGCCGCCGGTAGCGGCGGCGGCGGCGGATCGCCGCGGCCGGTCATGAAGACCCGGTCCGCGTTCTATCTGCGCACCTCCTTGCTAGCGCGTGCTGCGCGACGTCTGTGCGCCGCACAATTGCGCACACGTCACGCCGCACGGGCGCCCCATCAACCGGTGAATGCCGCGCCGTTGCGGCACCTATGCGCCCAGCTAGCATCCAAAACACCTACGGAACTACGTATCCTTGCACGCGCCGTACGGCCTCGGCCGCGTCCCCAAGTGATCGACATCGCCTCGCGCCTAGGCGATCACCCATCACCACGGCAACCTGGCGACTGGGATTGGCTGACACTGACTGCTCCGGCGCAACGCAAGCAGCCCGACCGAGTCTCATTTCCACGTCCGCCAAAAGCACCGGGTATATAACATGCATTTATTTTATATATACAAAAGGGTCGACGAAGGGTCAAGTCGTACTTGCAAAGCAAATTAAGAAAGATTCTAGATCAAAACGCGCGAATTTTAGTATACTTGATGAAAATGTTAAATTATAATCAGAATATTTAGAATCGACAAACACAGTTTCATTAATTTGTTTATATATTTGTCTTTGGCATTCATTAACTCGATTTTTGTGTCTCGATTTAGTTGATTCTGACTTAGTAAAACACTTTACATTGAATCTTAAAGATAATTTTTACTTGATTATTTCGTGGAATATGCATCGTAAGTTCTTACGATTAAAGATCCTTTCGTAATATAATTCAATCTAAGATCAAATTTTATTTGATCAATTATAGACATTTCTTAAAAATAGATAATTTGATCTTGCAATGGACAACGGTTTTTTTATGAACCTTTTAATTTTGACATCATATAACTTGCTTATGTTTCCTAGGACTTCAATCTATTTAATTTTTACGATGCTGTTAAACTTGGATGTGATTTCTTGCATAATTCCTGGATCTTCTTACTGTCAATATGTAATTTTGTAATGATTTTTACAATTAGATTTTTTAATAATTTCTATTATTATTGCCTTATGTATTTATTATTATTTATAATTATCTATTATTATTTGTGCGATAGTTATTTGATAACATAAAGTTTTAATGTTTTAGATGGCAGTCTTTTATATGAGAGGGTACCAAACAAGCCCGAGGTGGATCGGCTCACTTTGACACCACCTCAGCCACAGCCTGTCATGTCAACCCAGCAGAATATTTTGAAACGCCCAAGACCGTTTGACGAAATCAATGGTTCAGATGGTAAGTTTCACTATTATTATATTACACTCAATGCATTTAACATTATTTGTGTTTCATTACAATAGAAAGATAATTTTACATAGATGCAACATTTTTAATGATTAATAATAACAATAATCCTTGAATAAGAAACACTTTTTTTCTTTCATTTATATCAAACTTATAAGTAATGAAAAAAAGAGAAAATTTCACGTTCATCTCAATAAGCGTTTAAGAATTTGAATCAAATGATTTGTCTCTTTCTATGTAGAAATATTAGCTGGACAAAATTTTAAACAGCGATTATCTGACAAATGAGATTTTTATAAGTCTATATTAACATATAAAATATTAAATAATTATAAGAGTATTTTTTACGTATCGATGTTAATAATTATTTACACGCTATGAAGATACCTTGTACGATTATATCAAAGTAACTGCAGGATTCTTTAAAATTGTCTCGTGCTTTCTAGGTATCGCCCTGAACGCAGGGCTTCCTTCTAGCGGACCGCCCACGAAAAGGGCTCATCATCCGCAACAACTGCATCCGAAGCACACGCTGGAACATCCCGTGCCCGCAGTTCTTCCTCTCGCGCCGCCTCTTAATGGCAGAGCCTCTCATCCACATACGCTGCCTCATGGTCCGCCACTATCTAGAAGTAATGCACGTAAACAAGTCATGTCGTGGATGGACGCGCCCGATGATGTCTATTTCCGCGTTACTGAACAGATCAAGTTAGTATAAAAAGTCAGATGCTATTGAAAATAAGCATGAATCTCGAGGAAAAATCAATCATGTAATGAATGTAAATGTGAAGAAATTTTTAGTCTCTATCTGATTTACACATTTATCAATTACGTCATAAAAATGATTTAAAAAAATAAAATTATATGAAAAAAGAAACATGATACACTATTTGCGATACATTATTGACTCGCTTATTCTCATTTCTCTAATTTCTAAATCTTGAAACTTTAATATCTTTAAATTTTATGTAACATTTTATGTAACTAATTATATATAATAACTAATTTTATATAACAATTTTTTAACTTATAATGTTTTAGTAATTACAATTGTATTATATGATAATACCTCATGCATTTGATGTGTGTGCTAATTCTTCCAATTTATCAAATTACAGAAGAGCCAGAAGAGCTCTGTCCTCGGTGGAGTTACGAAGAGCGGCGCGCAAACCGTGGCGTAGAATGCCGTACCCTGTGAATCCACTTCACCTCCAAAGAGCAGGTCGCCAAGATGATATGGTCGTTATTTTGGATTGAATTCGCACAATCAGGACGAACACACTCGAACGATATTGTATGTCGGTTTGTTAACCGCGAGGCGCTGTTAACGTAATCTTTAATAAAGTGAAACTACGTATAGTGAACATTACAGTTTTGTGTATTGTCATCGGCAGCTCCGATCGAGCAACAATCGTTAACTTTAATCGGAAGATTTCGAAAGCTCCTCCATGACTAGATTTCTTTTTCTTCTCTTGGAAGGCGAGCAGATCGTGGTAATAGAAAAAAAGGCCTCGCTTGACCGAACATGCACGTTGAAGAATCGTTGAACTATGACAACCTCACTACTTATGGAGTACTAATGAGGAATGTTCAACGAACTAAGTCATTCAACGTGCACATGAATTTTTTCTATTCGTATTGTTGTTATTAATAATAATTATTGAATGTACATATATTATACTACACACATTAGACATGTAACACGACACACACAGCTATACGACGCGATAAGACACATACACATGAACACGTCTCACAAACACACATACTTAATATATATACATGAACACACCCAAGTACCGAAAAGCGATCGGTACGAATTTAATAGCGATAAAAAGAATATTGGCCGATACCTGCGGATAAGCTCATGAATAGCTGCGTACGGAAAACACGGACGGTGATGTAATCTTCGAATTACATTTTGTATTTCGAAGTATTTCGAATATACTTCGAGATATCAATATATATTTCGGAAGTTAATTATTCAAGCGTTCTATTTTCTGAACGCATCTAAAGTTACGGCCATGCAGGTAACAGAGACGAATGTCTGATCGGAAGTGAATGCGTAAGGGAGAAAGAGAATGGAGCGAGATAAAGAGAAAGTGTGCGCGAGAGAATATGTAATCGAGCGAGAGAACATGTAATCGAGTGAGAGAATATGATGTAACCGAGTGAGAGAGAATGAATTAGTACGTATGGGAGACAGAAAGAAGGAATGCTCATTGTGAATATTTTTATTAAATTTTCAAGTTTGATGACTTCCGTCTAAAAAATTAATAAATAAACATAAGCATAAGTAAAAACTCCTCCGTATCTTTTCATCTCTCCGCCCCTCCTTTCATCTATCTGTTAATAGACGTTCGTGTTCTGTCCCTTTGTTTGCTGTCGAAGAATGTTCCTTTCTTTTATCTTTATTAACGGGATGACACGTGGCTTCGTGCTAACGCGAGTGATTAGTAATGTAAGGGTTCAAATCCCAGTGGTCCCTCATCCCACATACATCCCATTTCCAGCAGTCACAGAAATACTTTTTAAATCAAGGCGACATTAGGAATTATTATACCTAGTTGCTAGCATCCTATACTACTATTTTATCTTCATTATATTATATATTTATATCCTCGTCTTTTAGATGAAATATCGTTCAAGCTGTAATCGCCACTCGATATCGGTAAAGAAGGTATTCTCTCAAACATAATGTTAACGTGTGAAAAGTCAGTATTCTCTATTATTGTTTGACATCTTTTTTATCGATCAAATATAATGAAGCAGAAAATATATATCTCTATTCTATATGTATAATAACCTTTGAGTGAAATACAAACCTTTTCGGAATTTTTGTACAATACAAATTTCAAATCAAGTTAAAACCTACTCCAGCTTGCATACTGACATTTCCGATTGTACATACAGTAAGCCTCTAATATATTGTATAACCAGAGGGTAGCATCTCTATTGAGCTCAGGTCAATACAGAACACAGAAATTTATCGTTCTGTATGAAAAATTAATAAGAAAATTAAATGACACAAATTAATAGCTAATAATTAATAAAGAAATAAACAAAAAATAATCAAGTAAAAGATCGTTATTCGGATTATTCTTTTGACGCTGAAAATGAGCGTCAGCGTAAAAAGATACCTTAATGTAATTACTATTTTGTGTAAAATATCAAAGAGAAAAAGAATCCTTTATTCTTCTTTTTAGTCTTTAAAGTCTTTTTTTACAAGTTGAGGCAGACATTTTTTTCTATCTAAAGCTTCATACGATGACTTGCCGACTTCACACATTAACATTCTATGTTTAAAGAGACATCTTTTTTACCATTATTGAGCATAATAATAAAGCATTGGGCAAAATTTATTTTAAATAACGAAAAAAATAATCCGAATAATGACCTTTTACTTAAATAATTATTAATTTTTTGCTTATTTCTTTATTAAGTATTAATTTTATTAATTATTAGTTATTAATTTGTTTTATTTAATTTTCTTGAGTATTTAAGAGAGAAAGAAGTATTTTTCACTTTATTGAAAGAGGAATATGTTTGCTATTAAACAGTAAACTTGGAATATGTAATTATAGGAAAAATCATTTTGAATGCGTAAAATACTTATTTTTTTGGGTATATTACCCATTCCAGCAGGGAAATATCAATCTTCTCTATTAACCCATGTCAATACAGAACACCGAAACTTTTGTCATTTTTATTGTAAAAAATTACAATAAAATATCACAATAAAAACACTTTTTCATTTTTCAGGTGAAATCAAGCAACCTCACGTTTTTCTTTTACCGAGACCTTTGAATAAAATGCCTGTGTTTTTGCCACAAAAATAATAATTCACTTTCCGCAAAAGATCTTTACCAATCGATATATACGTACTTACTTCGTAAACAAATGTCCATTTCCCGTAAAATGTCTTTCGATGAATATTTTTTGTCTTTTTTATTGTCTTAATTATTTCTTTTTTATTAGAAAAAATATAAAGCCATATTATGTCTTGATAATCCACTTGATGCTGCCATCTGTGGTACTTATCCAGGGCGCGAGACACTCGCCGCATCGCGATACCGTAATCGTGCTATTAAACATTCGCGGTCGTGCGATTGTAATTTTACTTATCAATCAATTCTAAAAGGGATGTTAAAGGGAATGTTAATAAATAGGGAAAAATTTTGCAGTTTCATATTATTGTTTGTACTTTTTTTATTCTTTTAATTTGCTCTTTGGTACAAAATTATAAGTTATTAATCGTTCTACAAAAATTAAAATGTCAGAAATAAAATATCTACATCGACCACAATTATTATTAAAATACGAATTTACATGCTCAAATTCCTAATCATCATAATTTTTAATAATTAAATTTTAGAATTTTTTTATAATATTAATAAAAATTTGCCTCTGCAGGGTCTCCTATTTCAATGATAAATTTTACTAATGTGATAAAAATAAATATTTTGAAAAAAACATTAGAAAGAAAATTAAACTACATATCTAAAAAATTTGAAGATATTAAAATTATATAAATCGCTGCATATTATCTCCATGTTCCATGTGCACTGTACACATGTTTAACCCTTTCATTCCCACGAAGTCCATATGGGCTTCTTATCTTTCGACAATATTTAGAACGAATCTATATACCTTAGTCAATAACTAAACTTTTGTTACATTTATATTGGTAATATAAGTATAATTGATAACAAAGAGTAGGTGTAAGTATTTTTGCTGTACCTTTAATACCTTTTTTCAATCATAAACAAATTTTTTTCTTGCTTAGGAAAATAATTAGTGAACGAAAGAGTAAAACAACCATATACACATATTTATCTATGTACATGTATATACAGTTTTGTCATGTCATTTTTTAGCCAGTTCTTCGTACCGTTGCTCTTGTTTTTAAGCTGCAGTTCCTTTGAGTTTCCCAATTCGTCACCTTATCTAAAATCGCCTTTATGTGAATCAATTGCTGGTTGGTAGAAGGGAGCTCCATGTTTTTGTAGTCATTCTACGAATTCAGGAAACTTCGCTAGTATGTCAGAAGATTCTGGCGGAAGAGAATTTAAAGATGTGGTTTCGTTGTCAACGCGATGGGCATTGTTGTTGCTATTGTTCATCGTATTATTGGAGATCATTTCTTCCGTGTTACACTCGCGCACAGGCAGTAGCACATCTTGTTGTCGTAGTTGATTTGATATGTCATGAAGCGATTTACGAGATGATTGTTTAGATGATTTCGTAAAAGTATTCGTGATCGCATCGTTGTTCGATGTTGATGGTATAGGGGAGTTTTGATTATTCATCGATTCGAAGATGCTCCCGGCATTCGGCGATTGACTCCTCGTTGCGACTTCCGTCGAATTTTCCACGGTTGATGTAAGTCCTACAGCATCGTATTTTCTACTTTTACTGAATATCTTGTCAGCAGGTAATAAGAATATATTTTCCATCGCACCGTTGTTCCTCGTAGGAAATTGTTGCAATTGCTGATTGTTGACAAGAAGATTTGCAGCAGACGGTAATGAAGAGGAAGGAGGAGGTTGATCATTCCCATACCGCGAGTGATTTAAAGGTAGATTCAAATTGTCCGTGCACGGGTTGTTCAGATGATACTGAATTTGCCGATATAACGCATGAGTGACTGCTGGGTATATTTCATCATTTGACATCGAAATTGTATTCTTCACGGCGGTGGCAAATAGATCGGACGTTAGGAAATTGTTTTCTAATTTTTTTCGTTTTGGAGACAACTTGATCTCATCCTCGCTGCCTCTCTTCGTATCAGTCAACAAGTTTCGGTTCGGCGTTACACTCGAATGTTGCAAGCCTAGATTTTTCACAATATCGTTCAAAGTGATTTTCGACTGATCGTACGACCCTGCTGGTCTCGTGTTATTTAATTGGGAGCTGATTTTTTCCTTCGCCTTGCACCAGCCGCGCAGCGTCGACTCGGGCACCCCGATGTCACGCGCTACACCCGCCTTGGATTCTCCAGCGTGCACTCTGGCGATAGCATCCATTTTATCTTGCAGCGTCTTCGACCTCCCCATTTGTTGCTTGCCCCCGGTCCGTGATTTATTTTGCGGCACCGTGGAAAATTGATTCGTACTAAGTCTATGATCGCTGACGTTTAAATCGCGTTTGTCCGTCTGTACCGAACAGGGTCGAAAAAGATAGCTATAATAGAGCTGAGACTCGTGGATTATTCTTTTATGATCACGATCCACAGTCAACGTTTTACGAGAGAGATCCATGGCGGAGTCTTGTGTTCGATCCAGGTTGCTGTTAAAAGTTTTTCGCGGGTTACACAGTTACAACGGCACACCACGCTGATCCGCTTTTCACTCCGATCTTTCACCGCGCGATGTCGATCAGTTTTCAGATTTCGCACTTGCACTCGACTGTCTCCCTCCTCGGATACGGATCGAAAAATATTTAATTAACGCGTTCGTTCGGAACCGACACGTGCACTCTCCGCAGACGATGGAAACGGCGACGGTGACTATCACGTGGACGCACGCGAGACGAGTAAGTACGAGATTCGTACGATCTGTACGGCGCGCTACCGATCTAACATCTGATGCCGGTATAGACCGAGCATTCGGCCTTATTTGTGTCCTTTTCTACGTGCCTCCATACCCACTCTTGCCCTTCTATCCCTTCTATACTCACTCCTGAATGCTTGGTCTAGATCAGGGTTGTCCAAAAGCTCCCCTCTCTCCGTTTGAATCAGCGAGAGGCTGGAAAGGGGGAAGTACCGCGGCTCGGGAGCTTAAGTTGGACAAGCCTGTTCTAACTTTTCCCTCGGTTTCTATTAACGGAGGTGGTGCTATCCCTTCACGCCTTCACTTCACCACGCCTCTACTACTAATATTTGGAGTATTGAAATTGGTGGGGATCCGCAGCGCTGGCTTCCTCATTGTCATGCCCATAAACATGTACAATAGACGGAAAATTTAATGCCAACAATTTTCTCATTAAACTAAATGTACATTTATATGTATGTACACTTTGGCGCCATTAAGCGAATACAATCTCAATACCGACAAGTTTTTTTAAGAGAAGATACCGGAGCACGTCATCTGTTAGTTTAAAATTTACAATTAAAAAATCAACTGGATCATAAATAACTCATGATTGTAGACGGAGAATGTAAAATTAAAAATTACAGACGAAGAGTTAAAATAAATAAATTTTACCCAATGCTTTATTGTGTTTTATTATTATACTCGATATTGATAAAAAAGATTTCGCCTCAAACATAGAATGTGTGAAGTCGGCAAGTCATCGTATGAAGCTTCAGGTAGAAAAAATTTTTGTCTTTATTTGTAAAGAAGATTTAAAGACTCGATTAAAAAGGATCCTTTCTTCTTTCTTTACTACATTTTACACAAAATAGCAATTACATTAATTGATGTTCCGTTTATTTGGTGTCGATAGGGAAGAAGCCTATTGTCATAATAATCTTTTCTGGGTAATATATCTCAGGGGCTTCTCCTCTACCAACGCCTAATAAATGGAACATCATCAATTAACGTAATTACTGTTTCGTGTAAAATATCGAAGAAAGAAGAAAAGATTTTTTCTTGTTTTTAGTCAAATTTTTAAATCTTTACAAATAGAGACAGAAATGTTTTTTTATATGAAATTTCATATGATGACGTGCCAACTTAACGTATTAACATTTATGTTTGAAGAAACATCTTTTTTACCAATGTATCGAGTATAATAATGAAACATATCAAACCATTGGGCACTATTTATTTTAAATAACGAATAAATAATAATTCGAATAACGACCTTTTACTTAATTGATTATTAATTTTTTGTTTATTTTTCTATTAATTATTAATTTTATTAATTATTACTTATTAATTTGTTTTATTTAATTTTCTTATTAATTTTTTATACAGAAGGATAAATTTCGGGATTCTGTATTGACATGAGATCGATTAGAGAAGATGTTACCTTCGGTATACAATATATATTAGGCCTATAGATGTACAATCGGATATGTCAGTGTGCAAGCTGGAATTTATTGTCAAAAAATTCCGAAAAAGGTTTGTATTTCACTGAAAGATTGTCTGTGCCAATAATTCACACGTTAGCATTCTGTTTGACGGGAACACCTTCTTTACCGATATCAAATATAATGAAGCAGAAAATTTCTCCATTGATTCTTTAAATAAAAACCTTTTTTCGGATTTCCGTACAATACTAATTTTGTGAGAGATACCACTTCTTTCAGCATGTATATTGACATTTCTACAAAAAAAGTGGTACCTCTCACAAAATTAGAATTGTACGGAAATCCGAAAAAAGGTTTTTATTTAAAGAATCAATGGAGAAATTTTCTGCTTCATTATATTTGATATCTGTAAAGAAGGTGTTCCCGTCAAACAGAATGCTAACGTGTGAATTATTGGCACAGACAATTTTTCAGTGAAATACAAACCTTTTTCGGAATTTTTTGACAATAAATTCCAGCTTGCACACTGACATATCCGATTGTACATCTATAGGCTAAATGTACCCAAGAAAATGTCGATCTATTCATGTCAATACAGAACACCGAAACTTGACATTTAAATTTATTGTAAAATAATTATCGAAATAAGAAACCACTTTCATTTTTCCCGTGAAAGCAAGAAACTTCACGTTTTTCTTTTAGACCGAGACCTTCGAATAAAATGCCATGTGTTTCTGCCACAAAACTAACAATTAACTTTCCGCAAAAGATCTTTACCAATCGATACTTACCTCGTAAACAAATGTTCACTTCGTAAAACGTCTCTTGAGGAATATTTATTGTCTTAATTATTATTTTTTTTATTAGACAAAATGTATGTACAGCCGTGTTATCTTGATAATCCGCTTGATGCTGCCATCTGCGATACTTATCCAGGGCGCGAGACACTTGCCGCATCGCGTTGCCGTGGCGACCGCGGACTTGTTTGCATGTCGATGCGAATTCGAATCGCGATACTGTATAATCGTGCTAATAAATATTCGCGGTCGCGCGGTTGATTAAACGCGTGTTTCCGGCAGCCCCGCAGGATGCTGGGCGAATCGCCGATCGCCGTCGAAATGAACGATCGCGCGGCCGGGAAGCAATTCGAATCGGACGATCCACCGCGTTCGACGTCGCCGGGTCGATATCCCGAGGACGAGCGGGAAACGGAGAGACCCTCTCGTACCGTTGCGGAAAGCCTGCGGCAAGTGCGGCGCGAATTGTGCCTGATCGAGTTATGCTGGCGCGATGTCGCGGAGGATCTCTATGCGCGATCACTTCCGGATACTTACCGTTCCGTCAGCGACAAGGAGCGGCTGCTGCTGTGGTACGCGGAGAACTTTCGTCGGCAGTTCCACGCGAGGCACGCGAATCGCCGTCCGCTATTGTTGGCCTGCGAGAACGAGTGCCGCGTACAAGTGGGTAAAAATTGATTTTGGAGCAACCCGTTTGACAGTCTTCAATTTATAGCAATAAACCTGCGCGTCTCGTAACTGTACGTGAAGATTTTTTTGCAGCGCGACTTTTTATTTCTTGTATCGGTAATTTAATTTGAGGGATAAAGATTATAATGGACGAAATATTATTGCATATAACCAATGAAACATAAAATCAGCTGATTGAAAAGTCAGCTGTTTGTAATATCAGCTGATCTTACGATCAGCTGATCATACACACTGTACTATTCATAGTTATTGTGTCAGCACTCTATTTTTCCATTTTCTACTTGATTTAATCTTACTTAATTTTTCCATGCATTAGATTAACGCGCAGCTTTTTCTAATTCTGCGTAATTTTACTTTAATCAATTCTAAGAGGAATGTTAAGGGATGTTAAAGGGAATATTAATAAATAGGGAAAAATTTTGCATTTTCATATTTATTTTTTGTACTTTTTTTATCCTTTTAATTTGCTCTTTCGTACAAAGTTATCAGTTATTAATCGTTCTACAAAAATTAAAATGTCAGAAATAAAATATCTACATCGATCGTAATTATTATTATTAAAATACGAATTTACATGATCAAATTCCTAATCATCATAATTTTTACTAATTAAATTTCAGAATTTTTTTATAACATTAATAAGAATTTGCCTCTGCAAGTTCTCCTATTTCAGTGACAAATTTTACTAATATGATAAAAATAAATATTTTGAAAAAACATTAGAAAGAAAATTAAACTACATATCTAAAAAATGTAAAGATATTTTTTAAAATATCTCTAGAACTTATTCATTTTTAATTGCGCCTCCCTTACGCCATTTCATAAGTATCGTTGTGATTACATTTTGTACGCACTTTTACAGCAGTTTTACATTGAACGAAATAATCGCGTATGAAGTTACGCGATAGATTCGAATATTTTTACAACAAATCTCTCATACCGTTTGCACATAAGTGCAAGTGCAGTCTTATTTTTAAGTCACAGCTCGCTAGTCCTTTGGTACATTTGGGATCTTTATATCTGCATCTTAAAACTATATTCTCTTAAAACTATATTATACAATATTATGTCATTTAATTAATAGAGTATCAATCATGTGGCCAACATTAGCGATTCACATAAATAAAGACGAAAGTGGGGATAAAAAAATTATTTACATATATTTACATGAAAGTTATGACAAGATACATGAAAAGAATTAATTTAACAATTTTAGATTTTTTTAAACAAGGATATTTACAAGATATTTTCAATTTATTTTTTGCATAACATTAAAAATTTTAAATTTTTTTAATTTTTTTCTTTTTTTTCCAAAATGTTTTTATTTTGTAACGCTACTGAAATTTGTCATATTAGACAGGGAGGAATTGGAAGAGAAAGTATGCAAATTTATGAAATACTAATGCTGTACACGGGATTGTTACTGCATTAATTAAATATAATCAACTATTATCATTAACTTACTGTAAAAATATATACAATGAAGGAATGTATAGTAAATTTTTAATTTTTATTTTTGTTATTTGTGTTGGTCGTATAATAGAAGAAAATAAAATTTCTCTATCGTATATCTTCATACGCGATCATTTTACAGAACTGTTGTACATAATACTGCTTGAGTGTACATACATGTTTGATTTGTGTGTGTATGTGTATGAGAGAGAGAGAAAGATGTCCAATTATTTAATCAAAATGATAATAATAGAAATATTTACTAACGCAAAAGAGAAACGCAAAAAAAAATATATATCTTACTAATATCTTACTAACTAAATCTTTTCGTTGCGACGAAAAGCACAACTAGAATGAATCTTTTCTACTTTGTGTAGAAATTTCTCTCTACTGGTATCAAAAGAAGTACTTTGCCATATCCAGAACTATACACGTGGCATGGATGTGTTAAATTCATCAGTGATCACATTGAGTATCAGCCACTAGACAAAGCTTTTATTATGGTAAGTCAACAAACCTAAAATTTTTTATCCAATCTAAGATTTTCTCACTTACACGGTTTCTTTTTCAATTACATTATCATCGCACGTAAGTAATTGAAAAGTAGCTGTTGAGAACCGTATTAATTGCCGTATTAATTTGAAATATTTAAAAACTACAAATCAATTTGAAATAATTAAAGATTGAAAATCCTTACCTAGAAAATAATCTTTATACGTAAAAGTAACTACCCTAAGAGGTAGAAAAATATAGGAAAAAGTGCCCTCGCGGCTTCATTTTATCAAAACACATTCTGCAAGACACTAATAAAACAAGGAGGAACCGAGAGTAAATGATAGATCTATCATACATACATATATATATATACACAAGATTATACAAATCTCCGCTGCATATTTTCTCATTCCATGTGCACTGTACACAAATGCGTTTTCATATACACAAATATTTACACAACCGTATACACATATTAATCCATGTACATGTATACATAATTTTGACAAGTTTTTTTTTTATCTACAATTTATTTACACGTCACTTTCTCCGCTGCTTCAGCTAGCTCGTACCGTTGCTCTTTTTTTTAGGCTGCACTTCCTTTGAGTTTGCCCAGTTCGTCATGCTATCTAAAATTGTCTTTATATGAGTCACTTGCTGGAAGGTACAGATGGGAGTTCCGTAAGCTTGTAGCCAGTCTATAAGTTTCGTGCAATACGTTATCATGTCAGAAAATCCCGGCGGGAGGGTATTTGAAGATGTGGTTTCGTTGTCAACGTGGTGGTGGTCATTGTTGTTGTTGTTGTTCATCGCCGTAGTGGATATCATTTCTCCCATGTTGCACTCGCGCCCAGACGGTACGGCACCTTGCTGTTGCTGCAGTTGACTTATTATGTCATGGAGCGTTTTATTGGACGATTCTTTGGATGATTTCGCAGAAGTATTCGTGACCACACGGCCGTTGTTCGCCGATGTCGATGGCATCGACAGGGGGGAGGAGGTTCGATTGTTCGTCGGAGGTTGGGAGATGCTCCCGGACGGTCTCTCCGCATTCGGCGATTGGCTGTTTTGTCTCTTCGCTGTGACTTTCGTCGGATTCTCCATGGTCGACGAAAGGCCCGTGGTATTGTACCTTCTTCTTCCGTTGACTAGCATGTTGTTAGTGGACAGTAAATTCGCCATCGCGCCGTTGTTCCTCGTACGAGATTGTTGCAAATGCAAATTGTTGTCCATCAGAAGATTTGTAGCGGGCGGTGTATACGGACAGGTGGGGAAAGAAAGAATATCACCCTTCATAAACGCGTTAAGAAGGGTCAGAGTCTTCGGATCGCCCGCCAGCAGGTTGTACAGGTATGGTTGAAATAACGCTGACGTTTCACTGCCCATCGTAGGCGTTCGCGGTGTCATTGAATTCATATTAATCGCGGCGGCGGCGGCGGCGACGGCGGCGGCGTTAGCGGTAGCGGTAGCGGTAGCGGATGTTACCAGATTGTTTTCCAACTTTATCCGCTTCGGCGCTGGCCCGGTCTCCGGCTCCTCGCTGCCTCTCTCCGTGCAAGATAACATTGTATTTTGGGTCGGCGTCGACCGCGACGAGGACCCCGGCCGGCTGTTGTCACTGTTGTCCGAGCTGGACGTCAGCTCGTACGTCCCCGTTGTTCTCACGTTGTTCAGCTGGGCGCGGATCTTATCCTCCGCCTTGCACCAGCCGCGCAGCGTCGACTCGGGCACCCCGATGTCACGCGCTACTGCCGCCTTGGATTCACCAGCGTGCACTCTGGCGATAGCATCCATTTTATCTTGCGGCGTCATCGCCCTCATTGGTCGCTTGCCCGCGGTCCGTGATTCATTTCGCGGCATCGTTTGCCTGGGCGATTGGCTACTAGGACCAGGATCGCTCACGTTCAAATCGTATCTGTCCTGCCGTAGCGACAAGTTGCCGTAATGATGCTGCTGACGATAGGTTAAATTGGACTGCCGACGCTCGCGGGTTACTCTACGATCCCTCCGATCCGCAGCTCCCCCCGTTTCAGGGGAGAGATCCACGGCGGCGTCTTGTGTTCGATCCAGGTTGCTGTTAAGAGTTCTTCGCGGTACACAGTTACAACGGCACCCACGCTGGTCCGCTTCTCACTCCGCGTTCCTTCACCGCGCGATCTCGATCAGTTTTCAGATTTCGCACTTGCACTTGACTGTCTGTCTCTCTCTCTCTCTCTCTCTGTCTCTCTCTCTCTCTCTCTCTCTTTCTCTCTCTCTCTCTGTTCCCGAATACGGATCGGAAAAAATTTAATTAAATTAGTTCGTCCGGAATCGACACGTGCACTCTCCGCGGACGATGGAACCGGCGACGGTGACGCGCGCGAGACGGGTACGAGGATCCGTACGATCCGTACGGCGCGCTGCCGGTACGGCGTGTGGCGCCGATTCGTATCTCGCACAGTAGTAAATAATACTGTGTGTAAACTCGGTTACGCCGTCGCAGCCGGTCGGGGGAGTAGTAGTACTCGTTCCTCCTCCGTGGTGGAATAGCACATGCGCTCACAGAGAGTAATAAAGAACTTTTTTATGAATGAAACAACTCGGTCGGTCGGTCGGGCGGCTACAACCACCACCTCTTCTTCTCTCTCTCTCTCTCTCTCTTTCTCGCTTCTTCTCCCCTCCTATAGCTCTCCTACTGCCCTCCGAGTCGAAGCAAGGCACTGCCGCTGCCGGCTGCTCTACACCTTGCCGCTCCTGCCGCCGCTCTCTTCTCTCTCCTCCGCTGCTCTCCCGTTGACGGCGCTAGCGCGAGTAAAACCGAGCGTGTTGGTACTCCCCGGCCGCTCCTCTCTGCTCCACGGGCTGCACGACTGCACCAGCCAATCCGCACTGCGCGCGGGAAACGATATTATTGCTGTGGCACGCGGCTGAGGAATCGCGTGGTCGGGGTGGTAGTCGGAGCGTGAGCGAGACAGACGAAACGGGTGAAATGGAGACGGCGCGAGGCACACACGTTCCGCCACGAGAGATCGCGCGTCGCGTCGCGGCACCGGCACCGACATCAGTTTTCCGCCGGCGTCTTCGTCGTCGTCCTCGTCCGCGGCTCGTGAATTCTAAATTCGCCAACGCGACATTCACGCGCGACCGCGCACGACCTCGCCGCGGCTTACGCGGTTTCGCGTCCGAGTCAGCTTCGATCGTTCAACGCGCGAGCGAGTCAAGAAAAGTTGATGGTACACGACGTCGCGTCATTCTTTAAAACGACTTGATCGCGGAAAGGAAGCTCGCGGCACGCTCCGACTCTCTCTCTCTCCCCTGCCGAGTAATAAAATTGTCACTCACCACTTCAAGTGTCTCGCCGTCCCGAAGGGTTGAACCGATGCCCCGGAACGCCGTCCTGAACGCACGCGATCGAGTGTCCCCTATACACCCGGCACTGCGCGTCAACTTTCGCGACCGCGCGAACTCCAGGGCTCCAGGGTTGCGAGGGCTCACTCGCTCTCTCGATCACCGATCGGCCGCTGCGCTGCAACTCGCCCTACCGACGGACTAATCCGAAGTCTCTCTCTCTCTCTCTCGCTCTCTCGCTCTCTCACAGCGATCCGCACTGCAATTTTCCGGTATGATATTCCGCACTACCGCGGCGCCCGGTTCCTCATGCCGTAGCCGTACGCGACAAACCACAACTAACTAACTCCCGCTGCCGTCGAGGCGGTCGAGTGGTCAGCGAGATGATCCCCCCACCAGCTGCGCGCTGCGCGCGACGCGAGGGATATATTTCGCGCGCACACCCCCACTCTCTTCCTCGTCCCGCGGTGCCGCCAACAGCGCGGCCGAATCCCTACCAGACGAATCCCTACCCAGCACGGCGTTCGCGAATTATCTCCACCCCTCTCCCTGTGCCCTTCGCCGTGCGCCTTCTCTCTGTCACTTGACCCATCGACGACGCCGAGGAGAGGACTGCCCGCTGTTCGATTCTGCGGCGTTTCGGTGACTTTCTCTACCCTATAGATACGATGACCATATATGTTTTTTTTTTCCCGTTCAGTTAAATAAAATGTCGTTTCAGTTCAATAAAATATTCGTCATGTGTTGAATTTATTGAAAATTATTCCCCACCCCGACAACAACAAGCTGGAGTATAAATATTTTTTTTTTGAACATACATTTATGTGGCGAAAAAGTAAAATTCTATAAATTAAAATAGTTTTTTGTATCAAAAAAACACAGCTTCATTTTACAAAATATACAAAAATGAATATTATAAATTCATATTATGTTTATATACATTGATATTTTTTATATCGATATATTTGGTAAAATAATATTTAAAATAGAATTGCAAAATAAAGAACGGAAATTAATTTTTGAACAAAATGTCATTGACTCTTAGTCAGTAACATTCTTTTAGACCGAACAATCTTTTTTAGACTAAATAATAATTTTGAAAACTTTAAATGAACAACGCTCATATTTTTCGCATGAGTAAACTTTCTTTAAAATGTCATTTTTGTCTTTCAAAAATTTGTAACACTCCGTACGAGACATATCGAAAGTCGTTTTTGTAAATACGCCATACTATTGCATTTGAATTGTGATTTATCTCTAATCCGTGAGGTTGTTAAGTCGGACTTATAATAGCTAGATAGCCAGGTCTCTCAATTAACTTCACGCAGCACGCATATTTTGTAGCACAATAAAATTGTTATAGAATTGGGACTTTTAGAGAGAATTTTTGTATATAAATATAAAGGACAAATGAGAAAGATTCTAAGGAAAGAAGTATTCTAAGGAAAAGTTCGAGGTTTCTAAAAGACACAAATCAAAAGTTTCATCTTGTCATGATCGATTGTCATCTATTTCTATAATAAAGACGCAGGCTAGAAGCGTATCTATACGGATTTAGAAGTGTCAAGAGATCATTAATAACCATAAATCTAGAAGGGTCGATTGGCTTTTAAGGAATTAATTAGAGAAAGATGAACTCGCAACTCGAAAAAATTTTTGCTCTTAGTTCGACTGTTATGTCTCTTTTATAGAATACGCATCACATTTATAACATATATAAAAATGGATCAATCAACCGTTCTAAATAATATTTTGAAATTGCCAAGATAGTTTCGTTAGTCACGCATCGTACGCGGAAAGAAGGAGAAACGCACGTGTTCGTCCGCAGCACGAAACGGGCCGTTCTCGTGTTACATAGAAAATTACGTTTTACATAGAAAATTACATAATATTTATAATATTTGCCGAGGTTTGCCGGTCCTTTATGCGAAATATGAAAACTCGACAGAAAGAGAGAGAGATAGAGAGAGAGAAAGGGAAGTAGCGAGCGAGCGAGCGAGAGACAGAGAAAGAAAGAGACGGTCAGAGGATGTCGGATGCAGCAAAACCCTTAAATCCTTCCCTACTACCTTCGCCAGCAATCCCCAAGGGAGAGCCGGATTTACGAGCGCGCAGCCTAAAATCCGTACGAGCATTCGACGCGGAGTTACACCGGGCGCGGCGGCGACGAGGCGAGGCGAGGCGAGGCGAGGCGAGGCGAGGCGAAACGCGACGAGGCGAGGCGAGCCGGGGCGAGGCAAGGAGACTCGCTCTCGCGATAATTCGCGGGTAAATTTACCGCGAGTAACCGTCGTGCGCGTACGAATACGCGAATACTGCGCGACAAGTGTGTACCTGTACGCGCCCCGATATCCCGCGGCCTCGTCGGCGATACACGCGCGAGGACCGACCGCATTTCGTCACGTATACCGGCTTGTTTTTCACCGGCGCGATGGTAGCGCGGAGAAAGAGAGCGAGGGAGCGAGCGAACGAGCGAGCGAACGAGCGAGCGAGCGAGCGAGAAAGAAAGAGATAGAGAGAGAGAGAGAAAGAGAGGCGTCCTACTCTCGATAATTATCGCCGTCCCCGCGCACGTTTAGGATTTCAGAGCTCCGACTTTGCTAGAGTCTCGGATGAAAGCGTATCGCGGCGATGACGAGCACGAGGACGGCCGCGTATGCCTTCCTCAGTCGTCCTTGAGCTCTATTATTATTGTTATTTTATTATAATGACAGTTTTATTATGCGTATAAATAAATTCTTTTAAATTATATATACACTATTTTATGTATACAATATATACAATATATATATAATATATAGTGTATGTATATATACACTATATATTATTGTATAGTATATATAGAGAAAAAATATAGTTGGTTTTGGATCCCAACCACAATTTTATAGTATTTCTAATGATAATTATGGTTAATATAATGATGCATATAGTTAAGTTAATTATATTTATTGTTAGAAATATTATAAGATTATGGTTGGGTTCAAAAGTAACTATTTTTCTCTCAGTGTGTATATATATATATGTATAATAACATGTAACATAAAAATTTGGAGTCTGTATGCTAAGGGACAAACAGCGAAAACTGTCACGTGTTGAGCCCGACACATCTGAAAGGTACGAACGAGCTAAGAGGCTATCCAGCAATCGATCTCGATTTGGAGTTTACCAAAGATAACAGAATTGTAACGCCAGGCGAGATTATAATTAGTCAAATCACGCTGAAAGCATCAGTTGGATACTACTGGAATACACGGACGAGTAACTTTCAAACCGAATTGCGGAACGTACACAGAATCGATGATTTCTCCCGTGAAACAGCGCCGTAATAAGACGTTCGATAAACAAGGTGTTGCCGGAGAACGAGGGATGGAATCTGCGCTCTCCGAGCGAACCTGCGATACGACGTGTCCAACGTCTATAACGAAGACGTAAAATTTCGGCTGTGACTGAGCCGGTGAACGCACTTGGCACGACTCGCGTCGAAATTAATTCGGCATGAAAAGGAAATAATGCCTCTCTCTCTTTTCAGCGGCAGCCGCGCGACGCCGCGCCGCTCTCGTATCTCACGCGCGGCCCGCGTATATCGCGGAGAGCGCAGCTGACCCCAGTCCCGGGCGTGAAATATATACGCGGCGGCTATACGGCGTTGCTAAGAGCGCGGCGGCAACAAAAATATGATTTCGCGGATAAGGCGCGCGCGCTGGCTGGACGGCGCGGCTTCGATCTACGATTAACGAATCGAGTCTCGCGCGCGCGGGCCAGCACCGCGTCGCGAGAGGCGCGAGGAAGCGCTCGCGATGGCGGCAACGGGGGGAAAAGGGGGAGTCGCGGGACGAAAGGGAGGGGGGTTGATGGGGGCGATGGGCAACAAGGCGACGACGACGCCGAGAGGAAAATCGATCGATGGCGTCCTGGTGTTATAGGACGACGAAGGCGCGCACGCACACACACACTCACACACCCATACATACATACATATATACACACACACACATTCACGACACTTTGCACACGCCGCCGTCGCGGATAGACGCGGGTAGACACGAGCAGACAGGGACCGCGCGTTCCACGACTCTGCCGTGGAACGCGAGTCCGGGTAAAACCCGTACAATTAATTTTCACCTGCTCCCCTCGGAACGAGGAGCGGCGGCGGCGGCGGCGGTGTCGGGTCTCGACCGTCCTCGTCATCGTCGTCGTCGTCGTCCGACCCGCTTGCCTTTCGCGGAAGGATGTACACACGCGAGGCTCTCGCGGACGCGTGAGCGTTGCGTGCGCGTCCCGCATGTGCGTGTGTATGTGTATGTACACGTGTGCGTTGCGCGCGTGTGCGTGTGTACACGGCCACGCCGGGCTATTTGCGCGACATGTGTGCCGCCGCGTCGCGTCGCGTCGCGTCGCGTCGCGTCGCGTCGCGCCGCGGCCTGAGTTAACGGTCGCTCGCGCTATCGTTCCTTCGAGGCGACGGTGCGCTGCCGCTGGCCACTGGCGCGATAATATCGATAAACGGCTCTCCTGCTCTCTCGCCCTGGCGTCTAATCGTCGCCGATGCCTCGCTTGGCTTCGTTCGGCACTGTTTGCCAAAAGTACCCGGCGCAGGCGCTCGCCCTTAATGATCGTGATAATAGTGTGGCGATTAATTGGGGAAGATGTTCGTGATAACAATTAAATGGGCAATTTCTTAATGACATGTCATTTGCGACGAGCCACACGTTAAAGAATCCTTGAAACTCTTGAGAGATCCATTATCTCAAGTTGAAGGGAAATGTACGTGCATTTTTCGGTTTTTAATAATAAAGACTCATAAGCGTTATCTCAATTCGATTGAGACGTTAGGGATGATTGAAATACCTCTACTCACACACTTTACACTACAATATGAAGAAATACTTGTTTTATGTATTGATGCTATCATTTACGAAACAATCTGTACATTAAATCATACCCGGCACTCAAAGAAAACAATTTTGATATACATGGAATCTTTTAAATCTTAGAAGATTTTATTCTTATATTGACTTCAAAAGGATTCCTCTGAAATCAAGAGTAAAATAGTCTAAACAAGAGTATTTAAGAGAGAAAAAAGTATTTTTTACTCTATGGAAAGAGGAATGTGTTTGCTGTAAAACAATAAGCTTAGAAGATGAGAT
The DNA here is from genome assembly GCA_928718305.1 of Tetramorium bicarinatum. Taxonomy (NCBI): domain Eukaryota; kingdom Metazoa; phylum Arthropoda; class Insecta; order Hymenoptera; family Formicidae; genus Tetramorium; species Tetramorium bicarinatum. The sequence continues at coordinate 30,954,276 of OV788325.1, forward strand.
TATAAGAAAAACCACTTTGAATGTAAAATACTTTTTTTGGGTGTGATTTAATAATAAAATTACAATTTCTTTCCTCATCCTATCTGGTATTTTTAATTTCCATACGAGATTATAAATGAATGAAATGTAACATTATTTGCTGCTAATATATCGATCTATTTATTGAAGATCGATAAGATGCATATATCGTATAATCTGTAAAAAAAAAAAACTCGCCTATCTGTCATAGCCGGCTATTTGTCGTCTTCGGGAACCTCGACGAAGACGAATGTCAGTGTCACGTTCAGCTCGGTTAAATTCAAACCTGCGCGAAAACGGTACGGCGAGTACGAGAGAAGGAAAGAGAGAGAAAAGAGAGAGCTTCGATAAGAGCGATAAGATAGGAGAGAACAAGAAAGGAAACAGAGTTAGACAGAAGAGGAGAGTTAAGTTCATTCATAAAAAAGAAAATTATTACGAGCAGAGCGGAGGAGCGCGACTCCCGCAAAGTGAATGATACCTCCTGCTACTCTTACTTCTCTGCCTCCCCCATTCGCCGACCCCCCCGGCTCCTGAACGGCGATTACCCCCACCGTTTTGCCCTGCGCCGTCCTTGCAACCGTGAAAGATCTCTCGTGATAAACCTCGATTCTCTCTCTTGCTTCTACGAATCATTTCTTTCTCTCGCTCGCTCGCTCTTTCCTCCTTTCTGTTTCTCTTTCTCCCCATTTCTCCCTTCTTTCTCTTCTCCCTCGAGTTGTTGGTGCGCTGATAGGAAATCCCGCGAAACTTCGACCTCGTCTCCCGTCCCGCAACTTCTTCGAATAACACCGGAATTAATACCCCGCCAGGAGGGCACCGGCTGCTACTGTAACTCGGAAAGACTCACGGACGATATATCGACGTACAACTCGATATAACGGACGGGGAAGCGGCGTTTGCAAACCTGCGCGGCAGAAGTGGCTAGCCATCCTCGACCCGTTGACCCCTAAAGTTTGCAAAGCGAGAATTCACATTTCGTGAATGGAGTGACTCATGAATGTATATCCCAGTGTCTCTCACCTCGCGCAGCCGTCCCGGCCGTACGTTTGTTCATGCGTTGGATTTACTCGAAACGCGTGCCATCCGATATCGTCATTATCGCTAATTTGAGATTCGATTAGTGCATTTGATTTAATGCATGAATACGTATGTATATGGACACAATTCTTAGCATTATTCACCTCTTTCGCAAAAAATAACTCTTCCATTAGAGACATTTGAAAAGAAAGAAATATGTTAAATTTCCATTAACGTAAAATATATCAATATTTAATAATAATATATCAATAATAGTTTGCATTTATAATATTATTATATATATGTATATATATCGATAATAATATATCAATAATAGCTTGCAAGGTGCTGGTTAGTGACTCACTTCGGCATCATTCAAGAAAAAAATCATGCTGAGAGTGAGAAATCTTTAACATACAAAGTCCAAAGTCGAAAAACATGTGTCGAAATGTGCCGAAATGTGCCGAAATGTGGTATATCAAAAGTTCCGAAAGTCGTAATCTTGAAATGTAGAAAATGAAATAATGTCCCGAGAAATTAAATATAAAAGTATATTTAGAAGAATTTTGACCTGCTGATTTTTTTTTGAAAAAAATGAGATGACAAAAGAGTTGTAGGAAGAAGTTAAAAAAGTTTTAAAGATGATGGACAAAGTCTTGAAAGGATCCTTACAATCATTTATATAAATACTCCGAATAAAAGACGACGAAATCGAAAAAAATAACTTAAGAAATCAGCATATGATACGGTTGGTCTTAGACACCTTGTGTAAAAATGGACAATTCGTATAAAAGAAGTAATTTATTTGATCGCTGTTGACGATGATAGATTTATAGAAACTTTTTCTATCTTTTATTATTATTTTTTACTACCTCTTCCTATTCGTTGCGAAAAAGAAGAGCAGATTAGCCACAAATATAAAATTCTCGAGATATATACAGAAATAGACGAAATCATTAGCAAAAAGTAGTTTATTTGAAATCGATTTCAGGTATAATTTTAAGTAAGTTGACCGGCGCGGCGCCTGTCGTGCCCAGCTCGTGTCGAGCTGTACCGCGCCAAGATGAGCCATGCCACGCGGAACTATGTATTTACACCAGGGTAGATTGTCTTTCCTCTCGCTCTCGCTCGCAAAAGCCCTCAGCTCTCCCTCGCTTCTCTCCCTATACCTTCGCTCTCAGCCCTGATATCTAGTACATAGGATGGCAGAGTCCCTCTCTGTCCTTCCGTCTCGGCTTCTCGTTCTCGCCGTTCTTCCTTCTTCCTCTCTTTCTCCTTTCCACCTCGTAGGGTGTGTAGGGTGGCGAAGAACACGCGGTGGGAGCGCGGCGCGAAGAGAGAATCCGCGGCGTGGAGAGAGCGACGGAGAAAAAGGGAGATCAGTACCGAAAATGGAAGAGAGACGGGAGACAGGAAAGCCGATGGATAAGGGGTAGCGGGGAGATGCGAGGGGTTAGGAGACAGCTGCAGGCCATGCGAGGGTCCGTCGACCAGGCCTGGCCGTTTACCGCGGAATACACCGCGCGCGCCGAAGAGAACGACGATAGCGAGAGAAGCGCGGGGGAGAGAGAGAGAGCGCGACAGCAGGGACGGAGAGAGACGGAGGCGCGAGGAAACGCGAGAGGGAGGAAGGGAGAGAGATGGAGAGCGGCAGGAAGAGAGAGGGAGATCGGAATAGAAACAGGGACGAAGAAAACACGGGGAAGCGAAGGAAGTGAGAGGAAGAAGATGAAACGATGGCGAGAGAGAAAGCGAGACGACCTACTTCGGTCGTGGTCCGCGACTCGCTCGTCGCCCCAGCCGTGCTCGTCCCCCCGCAACCCCCTTCGGCATTCCCTCAACCGACCCTCGACGCGTATACCGTTGCGTCCCCCCCCTCCCCCTACCCCGCCGTCCGTCTCCCGCCGACCCTTTTCCCCTCCTCCCCCCCGCTGTCCCCCTTTGCCATCCGCCTCTTCACGACCCTCCAGGCTGTGACTACCTCCTCCCCCTCGTCCCTGCTCGCCCGTTTCCTCATCCCTCTTACCTACCCTACGCGGCCTCCGCCGCCACCCGACGACGGACCCGAACCCTTGGCGCCCCTTTGCTCTTAGCCGCGGATGCGAAAGCCGCGCAGCGGTATATATGGAGGGATGCGAAGGAGGTTGTAGGTACTGAACCAAGCAAGCTTCTCTCCAACGAGCCACAGGCAAGTTGCCGTAACTTGCGCTCTGGTAAATTTCCACGGAGACCCTGCTGTTCCTCGATATACCTGGGTCCTCTTTCCTTATCTCCTTCCCTCTCTCTCTCTCTCTCTCTATCTCTCTCTCTCTATCTCTCTCTCTTTCTTTACTCCTTCTACACAGGAAGCATCACCAAAAGCGATGCAGACCTCGCACACACAACGTTAGATTCTGCGACATTCCTGTACTATTGCTATTTCTTTTGTTGGTGTTTCTTTTTCGATTTTCTTCGTCATCCTTGCGTTTCCCTACTACCGTTTCTTCGTTTCTTTGTGCGTTTCTCTTCCTAACACAGCATGATGCCCTTACTGAAGTAGTAGTATGTTGGGACTTCTTTTCGTGAGGTTCCTCGTTCATGGCGCGCGTTACGTCCGTTTACGTGTTCAGGGAGCCGGATGACGAGATACGTGCCGATGATGTGTCAACGAGAGGGATGCGAGGGACAGAGGGGGGAGGGGGGAGATAAGCTATATCGATTTTCTTTTTTATCGGTTGGAAATTTCGAAATCGCGCGTCGAAGGGCTCTCGCTCGATTAAGGACGGCCAACGAGAGGTCGGGAGAGGGATGTACGGGCTGATGGCCGGGTAATAGAGAAGGGTACAGGCGGGATATATCGCGTCAGAGAGGGCCTACTAGCTCGATTAGGACGCGAATAACGGCGAGGGCGAGGCACCATCGGACGGCCGGATAGGCCGATAGACCACCAAGGGCGAAGGAGGAACACGTCCACCCCCGCGGCGTGGAGTTGATCGATCGCGCCCAACATCGGCTGGATTGTGATTCTTGCAAAAAATAATGAAGCCTCTCGCGCGAAGCGAACGTTGCAGCGCGACTTTAATCCTTTGATCGTCCGGGCCTAACGATTAACGGACGGCTTCATTCGATAGAACGTAATTGCCCTCCGATATGTCGACCGATATTGTGCGGTCTTCCGGATTTGGTAGATATTCCCCTCTCTGAAGTTACATCATAATTGGAATGTTTGTAGGAAGATTACAGCGTTTAGATTTAAGTTTTATCTCTAAGTTGGAATAAGTTGAACGATTTTTTTATAACATGTTGTGCATCTCAATTGTGTTTTTTTTTTCTTTTAAACCGAGGAGAATGCATTTACGCACACCCCCCTCTGAGAGGGGGGGGGTAGTGTGGAACGTGTCGAAGCACTATTCACTAAACTCCTCGACCTTCATCAGATATGCAGAAGGTCATCCGAAGGCTTTACTTCAGACGATCTCAACTGTGGCTAAAGATTAAATAGAAAATTTTATTCCACTTTGATGTAAAGAAATAAAAACATGCTCCTAATGCATATTCAGGTCGCGTACGAGAAAATTCATAATGTTATTACTATTCAATATGTACAATATATATTTATATAATATTTTGTTACATTCATTAGGATGACGCGTGGCTCCATGCTAATGCGAGTGATTGGTAAACACAAAGGTTCAAATCCCGGTCCCCATCCCACGTACAATTTTTAGCGAGAAGTCAAGCGGGAAGATCTTTATAAATCGAGGTGACATTAAGGATGAAATAGCCCTACTCGCCCCTCTTACACTACAATAAAAAATACATGAAAAAATTGTTTTACGTATGGGCTTAAGTTTCGTCAATGACGAAACTCGCGATAGAAATTCTTGTCCATCGTGGTGTGGAAAGTGTATCTTCGTGCTCCGAAAGTACGATTTAAGCGACGTATAAGTGGCGCTCAATAACACGCCACGTGGAATAAATTTGACAGACGAGAGGCTGTATAAATCCACGATGAAACCAGCAACATTCCGTTTTGCAAGCTTCTAACACACTGTTGAATACATCGTTCGTGATAAAAGATACCTGAGCTTGCGATCGAGATCACGATCGTTACCGTAATGCCAAAGTGTTTTATGACACGTTCTACGTTTACGAGCGTTGAGAATTCCCCAACTGCACAAGTAGGTTTACTGTGCAACTGAAGTAAAAAATATTGAGAAAAAGGGGCAAGATTTCGAAAAAAAGGGAATTCTTTTTTGCTGGCCTTGCATATTTATTTATTAAAACGGGATCTTGGAGTTGAACTTTGTCACCTAACAGTTTAGCGAGGATAAAAACTGTTCGATGATATATTGGTAATTTGGAGACCACAAGCCTAATGTTTCCTAAATTAAATTGTACATCGAAATAAATTTAAATAATTAAATTTCTAGTTACATTAAATTAGAATTTTCTTGATATAGATTATGAAGATATAAGAACAATAAGAATTGAGGATTCTCAATGCTCGTAAACGTAAAACGTGTCATAAAAAAATTGGCATTACGGTAACGATCGTGATTTCGATCGCAAGCTCAGGTATCTTTTATCACGAACGATGTATTCAACAGTGTGTTAGAAGGCTGCAAAACGGATTGTTGCTGGTTTTATCATGGATTTATACAGCCTCTCGTCTATCAAAAAAAAAAAAAATAGACTAATGCGGAAGAGCATTTCCGCTTTAATATTTCCTGAATTTTCATAACAAGTCTCTTTACAGCTTGATTTAAAAATTTAAAAAGCTCGTGTTTCATTTTCAATGTTTCTTTTTAACTCACGCTACAAGAATAATGATTACAACGCAATGCCAAGGCCAGAGTTGATTTTCGAAGCAGTCGCGCCGCGATCGATTACGCAGATGTCAATTAAATCGCTCCGCTCAATTAGGTAACGGTGTTATTATCAAATTAATCGGTACGTGGCTTTTGTTTGCCGCCCTCAATCGGAGATCTCGCGTTACTTAATGGCTCCCGTTTCATCCCTTATGATAAAGCCATTACGGATGCTCGGAGCGTTGTACTGTGTATCCGTGTTCGGGCGCTGCGCGCGTGTGTACGTGTATATTTCCATGTATGCGCACGCCTGTACAGTCGTATATCAGAAAGCCAGCCGGAGTTATAGAAGCGGGTCGATCCTATCTTTCTGCTCGGGGTGGCGACGCACTGCAACAAGTGCACGACGATAGCTAGCTCTACATTGAGATTCGGTCTGTTCGGGCTCAATTCCATTCATCGTCGAAACAGTTCCCAGACCAGATGCTTTAACGATCGGCACTCGGCCCAAAACACAAATTATCGAGTTAACTGCGTTGCCCCCTCCCCCCCCCCTCCGCCTTTCCACCGAAGAGAGAGATTCGTGCCCTCCGTCTCCACCCCTTCCTCCTCGTGCGCAACGTGCGAACGGTCGCAAAGTAATTTTAATTAGATCGCACGAGCCCCGGTAATAACGACGACTATTATCCGACCGTGAGTTTCGCTTTCGTTTCACCGGCCGCCGTTACCGTCCGTTTTTATTGCGAGCTCTGTTATAGATAGCGGAAAGTACGTCGGCACTCTCTCTCTCCCTCCGTCTCTCTCTGCGCATGTATTTATGTCCGCGTGTACTATACAGGCTGTCCTTGACCCACAATACTCCGCGCGCTCATCTTTTTACTGTTATTTCGCAAGCAATTAGATACGAATGCATAGAGGGTTGGAAAGATAATGAATAAATTATTATAACACTAGTGTTTTGTATGCTTTTTTTTTCTCCCTCGTGGATGTGTGCAGATGCTCGAATCGACGAGGATTTCGGTGGCTGTGGGCTATTTAATGTGAACTGTTTATCGTTGCGAAAGTTATCTCGAGACCGACCGCATTTCTACAAACGCCGTATCCACGTGGTATTCTATCGCTTGGCGGCTGGAAGTATAGGTCGGAGAGACACTCTCGGTATACGTATACACACATAAAGTAAACGCAACAAGTTTCCTTTTTATGCGGTGACCTACAGGTTATTCAAAAGGAAACTTAAACCGAGAGGGACAGTATTATTACTGCGGGAGGTCACGGGGATGGGAGAGAAACTACTTATCGGTCTTCTCCGTTCCTCTTTCGCAAACGGGGAAAGGGAATTCCACGGCGGGAGAGAGGGATCGATTTGAATGTTCCGAAGAATTAAAGAGCCGAGTTCTCATCGATCCGATGCCGAAAGCAACCCTTTTTGCTAATCGACCGACGCTCCCGTAAAATACTCACCGATTCGCCGTTCAACAATCTTTCTCTCTCTTCCTCCCTCCTCTCTCTCTTTTTTTCTTGCCAAGTAACGATCGTTTTATCATGGTGACAAAAATTCGCCCGACAAAGTATGATATTTAACGAAGTAACGTTGTGTCAAAGGGATCTGCTACCAGCTTGGAAAAAAAGTATCGCGAGTATCGCGGACATAACAAAGGCCGTCAAAAAATTATGCTTTGCTCTTCTTTCTGTTCGTATTTGGATTGTATTCTTTTTACATATTGCACATATACACATACGCATCTTTGCACTTGTACACAATGTGACTTAATCACTTCGCACTTATGCACGATGTGACTTAAACACTTCGCCCTTATGATTGAAGCTCTTCGAGTTCACATTCACCTTCCGAAAGTAGATTGTTGAAGAATGAAGGCGCTTTAAACCCCCAAACTGGGCTCTACCTATTCAATAGTTGGTGACGTCAAGTTTCGACCCAAAGGGCACAATATATGGCGCTTAGAAATTCCTTAAATTTTTCTAAGACTAGCTTCTCAGAATACGATATAGAATAGAAAAGAATCTATTTTTTACTTTTGGCTTCGGAAAATTTCGACAACGTAAAGGGTAAAAACACAAAGAAAACAGGTTTTCTGCTCTCCAATAACTTGCAGCGTTGCTCAGGGTGCGGATTGTCACGCTCGAAGAGTTAAAGCGTGTTTAAATACAAAATTTGCCAGTTTCTCAGTCAGTGATTTGCAGAAAAGATGTCTAATTCATCCGATTAGTTCTCGTTCATTCAACAAACAAAACATTATTTTATATATATAGATATAATATTATATTATATAAGACGCCGATCGGCGCTGATTATTGGAAAGCAGAAAATCTGTTTAGTTTGTGATTACCCTTAAGCTATCTGAGAACGAGGCAATGTCGTATTGTCGTTGGAATGTTAATGCACAACTTATTGTTGCGATGTCTAATAATGATGCTGGGGGAGGGGGGCGGGGGTTCTCAGCGAAGTTCGCCTGTGGCACTCAGACTCAAATTAGATCCATTGTGCCTCCCCTTCTTTAACTTACCGGAAGCCTGATTCTCCTTCAGAAGAGGAGTCAGTTTCGGTAGGTCGGATTAAAATGGATATATACGGAATGTGGAGCCACTGGGATTTAAACCCAGGACCTTTCCATTACTAATCACTCGCGTTATCACGGGGCCACGCGTTATCCCACAACTTATTGTTAGCCTACGAAAAGTTATTGAAAATTTATGGACTCCTTTGTGAAAATGTTCCCGTGCGATTATCCATCCAGGTATCCTAGATACATACGCTAATGTCTAACGTTGGTTGACTCCAATAACAAATTGGCATTCTACAGGATACGACTGTCAATTTTTGCTTACTTTTGCTTTTTGAAAAACATCTTAAGCGGTCAGGCATTGAAAATACTAACTATGCCAACGTTGCCAGATGCCTGTGATCGGATGAGATGGAATTTTGAGGTATAAGTGAAGATTTTTACGAAAATTATCGTATCTGCAGCTCGCTGCGAATTTCGACGAATGAAACACTCTGAAATTCATCACGTGGAGATTTCTGTAATACTCGCTCAAATCTCAATCATCTGTTCATAGAGTCCATATATGTATATGAAAATCTATCCTATTTGTTCTACTTGTTCTTTTTATCTCCTTTTATTCGAAAAATAAACCACTCTTCTTGCTCGCACGAAAGAAGAGCTAACAACTTTATTGCAAAGAGTTGAACAAAAGCTGGCGTAAGAATTAACAGAAGCAAAACAAAAATAATGATAAGTTCGATAATAACCGCTCAGAAGTTAAACAATTAAATAACATGGATGTTGTACGCAAATTTGTACATCTCTGGTTACGAATACAGGTGGCTGCAGTGAGGAAATTAACAGTAGGATAGCTATTGCCAAAGTCGATATAGTCGATATTTGATCAATGCGATAATGTCGGGGTCGACGTCACTTTCCTGTTTTTATTCTTGCTAGGTTTTTAGGTATCGAATATAGGAATTAATTAGCCTCTTGGTAAACGATATTTGCGTAGACTTTATGCATCTTTTTTCTTCATTAAAGAAAATCGAAGCACTTTGTGAGCGAAGAGACAAAGGAATCTGCGTTTCTGTGCAACAAGATATTGGTACTTTAAGCTCTCTTTTTATTATATTGACGAGCCATTTTCAATAAAAATCTGTGATTTATACTTTTTACGACTTACCCTCCTTACAAATCATAAATTATAAATAAATTATTCACGTAAAAATCTTTCTCTCGCTTAGACGCCGTCAAACGATTTAAGAGGCTTACCCATTCTGATCATTTGACGAGAAAGTATAATTTTCAGCGTTAGAAATGCATTCATTCATGTAATTTTATATCTGAGAAACTATAAAGCAAGGATAAAATTTCTATTTCTTTATATCCTATCTTATAAGATATATCTTTATAAGATATTTCGTAATATTCGCACAGTCAGAATCGAAAAGTTCAAAACATGAGATTGCCTTTTTTTTCGAAAAAGAAGATTTCATATTTTCTGATTCTACATTTTCAATTTTAACTTACCCCTTTTCCCGATTGTGCCATCAGTTATGAGGCACTATGCACATAATTGGCCGCGCCAAAGAGATTCGGCAGCGCGAGAGGCAGTCGGAGGCAGAGACGAACTCGCGCTGACGCGCGTAAAACGCGCCTTTATCCGTTCCCGGACGTCTGACTCCTCGCGTCGCTTTAATAAATAGCTTTCGCGGACGGCATAATGGTAATGGTCATGGTGTGTAATCGCCGTGATTTTCTCGTCTGTGGTTGCGCCGGTAGTCGCGCTCGTAGGTACCTATAGCGAGATGTCGTCGCCGGCTAGGCACAGCGACGGGGGGGCAAGGCTCTGCGGTAACGGAATTGAATTAAAAGTTGCCGTCGACGCGCCGACAAACCTTTCCAGTTCTCGTTATAACGGCTTAGCGTAATACGTTACGAGGCAATGATGCGCTCAAGAGAAAGAGGGAGAGAGAGAGAGAGAGAGAGGGAATGTAGGCAGGATCGCGTAATCAGTTGCAGCGAGGAGAAGACATGAGAAACGCGCGTACACACGCGGTAGGACTTTTTATTTAATAGGTGAGCCGTTCCGATCCGACGCCTGCCAGCGATGATGTCGTCAGTCCGATCTCGGCGAACGCGTCATACTTCGCCGAGAGAGAGAGAGAGAGAGAGATAAATTCGCTCCGTTGACATTTCGTCGTCCGCGGCGACTTCCTACGGTTTATCTTCGGGACCGCGTCCCGTCGCTCGGCTCGCGCGGCTCTCTGACCTCTTTTGTACTTGCGACGGACGGCCTTAAAAGCGAGCTCGTAATCTCGAAGTTACTAGCCACGCGACTCGGGACGAGACGGGGCCGGGCCAGACAAGACAGGAGGACAGACAGACCAGGGAGAAGTGAAACGGGAAGAGACGAACGGGAAAGAGAGAGATAATCCGCCTTGTCTATTACTATACCGCTTTCGTCCGTCGCGTCGCATTCCTCGCGTCGTCGTTGTCGTCGTCGTCGTCGCCGTCCCCGTCGTCGTCGTCGTCGTCGTCGTCGTCGTCCCTCGATTTCTCGCATCGCGTCGCGTCGCGTCGCCGTCGGAGCGATACGGCATAGCGCGAGCGCGTCGAATCGATAGCCGGCGCGGATATCTCGTATACCGCGTGGCCTATATAAATGCGACCGAGAGAGAAGAAGTTGCGCGCATCAGGGGGAGAGTAGCTGAGATCCAACATTCTACGGCGTACGTACGTATACGCACATACGCACGTACGCACGCAACGCGTCGTTCACGCGGGAAATTTGAGCGCTCTTCCGTCTCGACGCGCGCGCTCGCCGTCATTACGGGGACATATGGGGAGTAGGAGAAAGAGAGAGAGAGAGAGTGAGAGAACGTACTCACGCATGTGCGAATATATATATATATATATATATATATATATATATATATAAAGCGTGCGTATCTGCGTAAACGGAGGGACTTTACGCGCCACGGCACTCCTCTCTTCCTCCCTTTCACACACGCGCTTGCTCCTCTCTCTCTCTCTCTCTCTTTCTTCCGCGCGCTGCTATAAATTATCGGGTTACCCGTAGCAGGCACTTGTTTGAGAGAAAGAATATCAGGAGGGGCGTTAAAGTGCGTTTTACATACGATCGCTTTTCCATCGGGACGTCAGCGGTGAGATCGTGGAATTTTATAAAACGCCGAGTTCGTCGAACTGTCGCGACCTGTTCGTTACTTATTTTCGTCAATCGACAATTAATAATTTCTTATAATTTAACTGACCGAATATCCGAAAGGAAAAAAACGGATCTCACGTTGATCGGTGAATCCGTCGTTAAAAAATAATGTACGAAAAGTTAAATCTAAAAAAAATTGACAGCGTCCTCTCCTTTCCGCATAACCATCTATCCATTTGTCGTCTCAAAACACCGTCGTTTCTAAACCTATCCTCATTACGATAATTCCAGCGACGTAGAAGCGAGAATTCCTCGCGCGGCTAAGCTGTATCTCCGAAACGAAAGTTGGACGGTGCAATCACTAGCGAAGGAACAACGTCGAAAGGACGACGTCGGGTCGAATTCCGACGTTCGCCGTCGCGATATCTCGTCAATATCTCCGCCCGACGAGGGTCTGGGAACATCAGCAGGGCGACAAAGTCGCTCTTTGTTCGCGCAGGAAGAAACGGCACCGGAGAACCACGGGCGCTCCTAATTGACGGCCCTCGCGATTTTTACCTCGCTCACCGTTCAGGCCAGAAGCAGCCCGCGGAGCGAACCTTCTCCCGCATCTTTTTCGCCTTTATCTTTTTCTTTCCCGTCTACGCCTCCCGCGCCCCGCCGGCCCCTCCGGACCCATCCGCGTCCGCGTTCGCGTCCGCGTCCGCCTTCTCTCGCTTGCGCGCTCGCTCCCCTCGGCGAAGGAGAGATCTCTCTCGAAGGCCGCGCGAGGCGCATGTAAAAGAGAGGAAAAAAACTTGGGGATCGGGAAGAGAGGAGAGAGGCCGCGAGGGGACCGCGAGGGGGGCCGCGAGACGCCCAAAGCCGCATTAACGCCGGCGCGGCGCGGCACGGCGCGGCGCGGTCGCGGATCGGCATGGCGCGGCGCGGCGCGGCGTGGCGTGGCGAGGTGAGGCGAGGCGAGGCGGAGACCGTGGGTCTGGCGCGGCGCGGCGCGGCGCGGCCCGGCACGTTCGCGATCGGCCAATAACCACGGCTGGTGCCTCGAAGCCCCACGGTTAGCGCTCGCTTCTGGAACGACGGGATGCCATTCGTCTTGGGGAAGAAGGCTGCGCGAAATTTCTGCCCGAATCTCACCGGTCTCACTCGACCGACGATAATGAATGCGTTCCGCGAATGGAGGCGGATGTTGCGCGTCATACTTGGACCTCGATACCAACGTCTGACGCGAGCTTGAGAGAACGCACGAGATACGTTCTTGTGAAATTGAAAAAAATCTAATGACGTACTAATTGTATTGTCGCGCATTAAGCTGACGCAAATAATAGAAATATTTTTTTAACACATTTCACACATTGTGTATTTTTAGACTTGCAACATTAATAATGCCTAAGACGGAAATGCTAAAATGTATGCTGTTTTAGATGAGAAATGCTCGCGCGCGAGAAAAGTTTCTTTCGTTCCTCGGTAAAGAAATTTCAGCTGTTTTTGGGCGTTCTCAATTAGTTGCGCGACATACGCGAGATATTAACGTTATCGTCGTGGTGGAACGTGGTCGCGGAAATGATTACGTATATACACATATATTTATATATACATATATATGTGTATATATATATATATACACATATATATATATATATATATATATATATATATATATATATATATATATATATATATATATGTATAACCGTCGCACGCTGAGCGAGTGTCCGAGCGAGACGACCGAGTTACGTCATTCCGCCCTTCTGCGGGGGACCTCGCGCAGCCAGCAGAACGCGGCCCTTCAAAGGTCCACCCCGGCGGCGCAAAAAAGCCACCCGTAGATATCCGTGACGTCCAATCTCCCGATTTTGCAGCACAGCGGTTTTGTGTACGGTTCGCTGGAGCCTCACCTCTGCCCTTTCAAGGATCCACCGTGAAAGCCGACGGTGGTAGTGACGACGACGACGACGACGACGACGACGACGACGAGAACGACGATCAACGTGTGGTCCTCTCGCTCACGTACGTACGTACGTACGTACGTACGTATGCGCGAACGTAAGAGAGCACCTACGTGTTTTGCCGGCGCACATGTTCATACTCTCACGCATATACACAGAACGTACACATACCTACATAGATAAAAGCGCGAAGTGGATGTTTCACAGCCGACCTTCTCGCACAGCATGCGCTCCCGTTACCGTCGCCGTACTTTCCGCGGACTCGCCTCGCTTTCGGACAGATGGACGATAAACGAGTCAACGAAGGCAAAATTCTTTTGTTTCCCTCGATTTTTTCTGAAAAGCCGAGAGAGAGACGCGTGCTCGCCGAGAAATACCACCCGGAAAGTGTATTCATCCTGCGCTTGATTTATTTTCGACTACCTCATATACCTTCCTACCACGGCCGTTCTCCTCTCTCTCCTTTTATCTCTCATTCTTCCTCTCTTTCTCTTTCCGTCTTCCTCTCTCCCGTTTGGTTTATACTCCGTCGGTCGGTCCGAGTATTCCATTACGGCAGAAAGAGTTTATGAATGAAGAGAGATCTCCGAGAGATGCTTCCGGAACCGGCGGCGATTCCCTCCTCCCTTCACTCCTCTCTCTCTCTCTCTCTCTCTCTCTCTGCCTCCCCAGCAATAATCGTAGAATCCGTAGTACTGGCCTTGTGTTGGGCATGAGTTGCGAATGAAGTGAATGGCCGTGAATGGGAAAATACACGCGCGCGAATATATCGGCACGCGTTAATCTCATGCTTTCGACTGGCTTTTTAATCGACCGTTTGCAACTTCGTTTCGTCGGTCCTTCACCTTGGAACTTGCTGAATACGCCGGCAAGCGAGAGGGAAAGGAGAGATGCGGAAAGTGCAGAAGCGGTTACGGCAACTTCAAACAAGAGCAAGTAAGGGAAAAGTTACCGTTAGAAATTTGTATCGAACTGACATTTATCTCACTCAAAGTAATAAATCAACTTATCCCTTTATATCTTATAGTCTCTTATTTTAGCACGAGTTTAGCACAACTCTGGCAAACAAATGTTCAAGATTTCAGAAATCAATCATAGCTCGTAAATGAAAACAAAATTTTACACGTTTGAAAACTATAGGCTTTCAGAAAAAAAAAAAGATTAAAATAAACGTTCTTTATAACAATGTTTTTTCAGCCGAACTTTGCGAAAAGAAATTTCACGCATTTTTTTTCCTTCCTATCGGCGATGATGGACCGTAAGATATTTTCGTTATGTCAATTGACGTCGTTAACATTATATGGCATACATTCGCGTCTTCCCGGCGAGTTGTGATTGACAAAAGAAATAACGATAGATCGGAAAGCTTTACAGAGAAGAAGTACTTGAGAAGTTGCTCTAAGAATATGTCCTCGGTGAAAGTAGTTAAACGTCGTGAGAAGAAGTTCCGAGCGGCGCACTCGGAATAACTTCTCGATAAAGTTCTGCGGAAACTTGCGCCAGTGTATCGCACGATTACGCGAGAAGAGCCACGGATAAAAAAAATCCATTAATAAAGATTATTTGCCGGAGATCGCGCGGATCGTGGTTTCGCCACGTTACGTCGTAATTTGCGGCCGAAGTTTCTTCATCATTCGAAATACATATATTCCGGTCCGCTTATAATGATGTAACACGAATTTTCGCCCACCGTTAAACGCACCGGAAATTGTGCAATATTATCTCGTCTCCTCGAAAAATCGCGATCAATAAGCACGCCTAAGCAGGTGCGGAAGTAACTGAATCAATAGAGTTAAAGGGATCCTGTAGCCGTCTGCGGTACTGAATTTTTGTAAAAGAATTTCTTCGTATTACTTTCACAAATTTGGAAATTTTTTTACAAAATGAAAGCATAGACATTAATATGTGTCTGCTCGGTAGTATTTATACTAATACAAAAAAAATTTTTTTAAATTAAAGGGATCCTTTATTTAATTAAAGGGAGGAAACGGCTAGAGGATCCCCTTAAGAAGGGAACCGGTCGAATAAAAGCGCGCGTTGCGTCGCGTCGCGTCGCGCGAATCGGCGAATTGGCTCGCGAAGGCGAACTGGCGAAATCGATGACAATTCATTGCGCAATCGAATTTTTACACGCGAGGAAGTGGCGGCTTTCATCGCGGAGAAGCTCGAAAACTCGTTCTCGCAAAGCCGCAAACGCGTTTCAGCCCGTCGGCCGAGCTCGTGGTCCTTTCTCCCGTCACATCCGTGTGAAATTTTCGGATAAATCGTGAAAGGGCGCGATCGGCAATAACCCGTAATAAATCGAGTTTCGGCGCGACGAACGCGGAAACACCTGTGCGGCAGCTTTGACGGTAGAAACTCCGACGTGCGCAGGGAAGATGGTAAAGGGAATTAACGACGTTTTGTCAAAGTTTAGATTTCCCTGCGCGCACGGTGTTACACTCGCCGTATCCGCGTTTCGTGCCGCATTTTTAAAGGGGATCGTATGCAACGAGTCGTCCCGCTTGTTATTTCAGACAGAACGGGAAGATTAATCGGACTTTACTTGCCCTCGAAATCGCTTATGGCATTTTAATATGCTACATATATAGTGATCTTAAAGTCCTCTTTAAAATTATAACTTCCATTCTATATACGATACGACCAATCGACGTTATTTTTTCATCCTTTTTAATCCTTTTTTCTGAAAACCTATATTTTTCAAACGTGTAAAATTTTGCTTTCACTTGCTATGATTGATTTCTGAAATCTTCAGTATATACGATGACTTAAAAGAAGTCTCGACAATAATAGGTTGAGTTTTCTTTCTAAATTTTCAAGCAGAATCATTTTTTCCGGCATATCAAGCACAATCAAGCACATCTTCATGATATATAATAAGTGTGAGATGGACGAGTAGGACTATTTCAAAGTCTCTAATGTCTCCTAGATCTAAAAGATCCTTTGTGACTTTGCGCTAAAAATTGTATGTGAGATGAGAGCCGCGATTTAAACTGGGAACCCTTCTATTACTAATCACTCGCGTTAATACGCGAGTCACGCGTCATCCCGTTCATGATATATAATATTGTTTAATTACTCTGACAGCTGAAATTAAACCATGTGACAAATATTTATGTGAATCATTTTTATTTTTAATATATGTGTTCAATATCTAAATAAATACCGAGTTCAAATCCCGGTTCTCATCCCACATACAATTTTTTGCGCAAAGTCACAGAAGATCTTTTAGAACTAAATGACATTAGAGACTCTAAAATCGTCCTACTCGCCTATCTCACACTTATTATATATCATAAAGCATTACTTACTGTATGCTCGACTGTGAAAAATGATTGTACTTGAAAATTTAGAAAGAAAACTCAACCTATTATTGTTGAGACTTCTCTTTCCCGAGAATACCGTCACGTCCGCCCGGTCGCGCGTTGATAACTTTCCGCGGAGTCGGTTGAAATATTCGTGAAGGTGCGGCGAGGTGCGCACACGGCTCGGTTCGACCCTAAAGGCGAGGAGCGTCGAGCGCGCGGGTAACCGTCGCTCGCTTCTCTCTCGCGTGAAATTTAAAGGCGGCTGCTGTCCCCCCCCTGCGTCACCCCCTCGTTGCCATCGCGCCACACGCGCGCTCCTCGCGAGAGAGGACTGTGTGCTGGGCCCCTCGATCGATCCACGCCCGCATAGTCGCGAACGTGTAGAAGAGGTTGTTTGTCGGTGGCCGACCGGCCACGCTCGCCATTCGCCATCGACGTGGACGACGACGACGACGACGACGACGACGACGACGCCATTGCGACAGCCTTTGCCTTGCCTGCCTGCCAGCTTGCCGGTGCGCCGCACAGGAAGAATTTTTTATCGCGGGTTTTCCCTCCCGGAGTAAAGCCGGCGGGTAATTAACGGCGGACCTCTTTCCCGTTACCCCGTCACCTCTCTCCCCCTACGCGCCGGCCAGCCGCCGCGCCGCGCGAATCCCGCGACGCCGAAAGACGACGCCCGACGCCGCTGTTGTCCTTGTCTCTCGCGATCTTTAGTATCAAGGTCCGGGCATTTCGTCGTCGTCGACCTAGCGGTAAGCCTAACACACAGGCTGCGCACCTGCTGCCTCCTCTCTCGCGGAGGAGAGTTCTTGCCGGCGAAAAAGTTGCGAGAAGTCAACGAGGAAGGTTGGCGCGCGGAAGTTTAAGGGGTCGCGCCTCTAACGTATTTACCTCGAATTTACGATCCAACTGTGGCACTCGGAGAGATTACACGCTCCTCGCGGACGTAATCGGTATTCGAGAATTATTCGCCAGCTGTTTCGCGATTTAGAATGCGAAACGTGAGTCATAGCGCTCGTGCAACCAATTTGCGCGACTCTTCGCGCGATAACGAAATTTCACTCGTGTCTGCCCGACGCAGATTATTATTTATGTATTACGGGCATTCGATTCTTATATTAACGGATAATGATATATTAACGACAGAACAATAGGGCGAAAATTTTCCACGACGCTGTATTGAACTCGAAGGAACGAGATGAAAAGGAGGGACCACGCAATGTTGAAATTCCTCTCGGGCGACGCCGCTACTTCGTGGTCTAAATATCGAGCCGTCCTCGTGGCTGTCGTCGTCGCCGTCGTCATCCGCGGCCTACGGCGCGAACGTTGGCCGGCCGGCCGCCACGAAATTCTAATACGTCGCGATTATACGCGGGACGCGCGATTTTTTTTTTTTTTTTTTTACGAACGCACGCGCTTTCGAAAGTAAGGACACGCGGTGCTGCGTTGGCGACTTACATAACGCCGTGCGCGGCTGCTCTCTCTTCTCTCTCGCTTTTTCCCTGAATTCTTTTGTACTCTCAGTGACATTGCTACTTCCGCAAAATTTAGGATATTAGCATTAGAATAGAGAAAAAGGTCGTTGAGTTTTCTCTTGGGGACCATATTATATTGACAGTTTTTTGAGTAATTATTTTGGAATATTTCTAAAACTCTGCAGGGAAGCTGCGGTTGTTTTGTTCATGTCTAGAATGGAAAGGAAATCTGAATGGAAAGAAGTCGTAAAGACATTAGAAGATGGATCAGCCTGGTGGTCAAACGTGACCACCTAGCGAATTCTTTACAAAATCTAACAATTCTTAAAAACTACACTGCTGTGCGGCGTGACGACCGCGCGGCATGATGCGGCGTAGTAGCGCGGCCGCGCCATTTCCGGCGGCCGCGCATGCCTTCCAGGCATCCGGAGCTCCGCTCTTCGTGAGTGTGCCGCGGGCATCGTCGGAAAGGGCACGATCGGAAAATTAACGACCCCTCGAGCGTTAACTCCCGACTCCAGGTCGACGGGCTCGCTCGTTTTCTCCCTCACACTCTCGTTCTTTCTCTTTCCCTCCCTCCACCCTCTCTCTCTCTCTCTCTCTCTCTCTCTCTCTCGGTTCGCTCGTTCGTTAAGTCCTTCCTCGGCTCTGTTCTCTCTCGCGATTCGCACCGCGTTTTCATCCGTTCCCCGCCGTCCCTTTTACGTCCCGCTCACCACTACACGTCCATTCGTCCGTCCGTCCATCCGACCCTTTCCGCTCTTTGCCCCTCTCCGTCCTTTCCTAACTATCGCCGCCAGCAGCCCTACCTACCTACCCCTCGAGGCTACGAATCGCAGATTGGTAGAGAGAACGAGCGAGCGAGCGAGCGACCAAGCAAGCGAGAGAGCGAGAGAGATGGAAAGAGAGAGAGAGAGAGAGAGAGAGAACGAGCGGTCGATTATCTATAATCGATAGCGACTCCCGCGCTCCATATTGCCGTAGTACGCACCGGAGATGGTGACTGACGTTTAAATACACAGACAAGACCGTAATATATCCCGTCGTCGTCGTCGTCGTCGTCGTCGGCGTCGTCGTCGTCCTCGGGGCCCTCGCGGACCCCGGCCCGATGTAAATCATTCCCTCGTCGTCGTCGATATATCGATTCGCGCGGGCGGAGACGGGCGTTTAACGTTATTATTAAATAATTACGCTCTCGCGAAGCGGGAAGAACGCGAGGGTGTAAAACGCGCGCGACCCGCCGTAAATCCACCGGCTTGACCGGTAATGGATGCGCTACGGGGAAACGCTCTTCTTCTCGGAAGATTGCGTCGCCTTGCTCCTCGATTTCACATTCTCCGTTCTTACGACAGTCGCCGCGTGTAAACACGGCGTATAGCCTGCATATTAGAAAGATCTCACATACAATTTTCAGCGGGAAGTCACAAAGGATCTTTATAGATCTAGGCGATATTAGGAACTGAAAGCCCTACTCGCCCATCTTGCGCTACTTAAACAGTGAACAGAACGCAGGATAACATTCATTCTCTCTTTCTCTCCGTCTTCCTCTGTATGTGGAACTCGATGTTCGTTAATTTTTATAAATCAGCCGATTTTCGAATGATTGCTTGCAGCTAATGCCCGTGCAAGAAGATAAGAAGAAGGGGACAGAATTAGAATTTTGTCAAAGAATATTTGAACGAATTTTCAATGGATTATATTTGTAATTTTTTTAAAACTCATATATATGTGAATTTTTAAATTATGTAATACATCTGTCCATCATACATTTACATGTCTAGATTTGTACTAGAGATCTAGACACGCCTAGCCGACACAGTGCCACACTGTCTAGGGTCAACAGAAAATTGACAAAAGCTTTACAAATGTGGCGCTTGATTCTTTTATAGTTCAGATACCTTTACGGACAATTCCAATACTCTGACCATGTTTAGAAGAAAACGCCGGCGTCTGGAGATCAGGGATTAACGATGTTTATGTTTAGAGAAAGATATACAGGGTGGGCCAAAAGTCTGGATATACCCCAATATCTCATAAACGATGCATTTTAAAAAACAACGTTTTAAACAAAAGTTGTAAGGTTCAAAACGATGCACTTAATGGTAATGTCCATTTGATTTTGGATGGCGTTGCCAAGATCAGGTTGAGGTCAACTTGATTTCGTTTAAGAATAACCATTATTTTTTATTACATATTTTTGTATTGAGATGTATCCAGACTTTTGGCCCACCCTGTACACACACACATATCTCTTTTTCTAATTTTCTCTATATGGAAATTTTTTGTGGAAAAAATCCAGACGTGTCTATACTTTCATTTCTTGTGCAAAATCTAGACATCTAAATGTATGATGGATAGATGTATCATAAAATTGACATAATTTTATATTTATTTTCACCTGACAATTTTACAAATATAATCCATTAAAAATTCATTCAAGTATTCTTTGACAAAATTCTAATTGTATCTTCTTATTTTCTTCTACAGGCATTAGTTGCAAACAATCATTAAAGAATAGGCTGATTTATAAAAACTGATAAATATTGAGTTCCATATACAGGAAGACAAAGAGAAAGAGAAATATATATATATATATATATATATATTATAACTTTTTTCATCTTCTTTTGAAGAGATCGCGAAAACTAAAGTGCATAGCAAGCTTGACGACTGGCCTATTTTCACATTCCACGTTTATGGAACGGAAGTTGGCGAGATTCAACAGTTCCCTAAGTCCCATACTTCTGTTACTTTCTCATCTAATAATATATCGATTGATATAAGAAATGAAATCTAAGTAAAACAGAAATATCAAAAAGGATAACTAATTGTAAGAGTCTAATTTTTACTACAAAAAGTTTTCGCGTCCAACATAGTACTAAACTGTCTAGGCTTGACAGAAAATTGACAGTTTTAGAAAAGTTTTAGAAATAACATTACATCTCTAGAATAATTGGTTTACACTCTGTCGTTCAGGTCCGAATATTCCATTACGGCAGAAAGAGTTTATAAATGAAGAGATATGGTTTCGGAACCGGCGGTGATTCCCTCTCCCTGCACTCCTCTGCCTCTCCAGCAATAATTGTAGAATCTATAGTACTAGCCTTGTGTTGGGCGTGAGTTGCGAATGAAGTGAATGGCCGTGAATGGGAAAATACACGCGCGCGAATATATCAGCACGCGTTAATCTCATGTTTTCGACTGGCTTTTTAATCGTTCGCAACTTCGTTTCGTTGATCCTTCACCTTGGAACTTGCTGAATACGCCGGCAAGCGAGAGGGAAAGGAGAGAGATGTAGAAAGTGCAAAAGCGGCATCTTCAAACAAGAGCAAGGGTAACCAAAGTTACCGTTAGATATCTGTATCTGTATCGAATTGACATTTCACTCGAAATAATAAATCATCTACCTTGTATTGCAAGGCTACGGCTGGTTGGCACTTTTCGGCTGATTTTTTCTACTGCTATCCCCACTCCTCTCGTAGCTTATTCTACTACTCCGCTACTCGCGGAGACGAAAAAGGCTCGTGCATATTTTTTTACAGCTAATATCGCTTCTGTGTTCGAGCGTCGTTAGTTTCCAAGAACAGCCTACAAGCTATGAAACGAGGGCAGAATGACAGTAGGAAAACTCAGCCGAAAAGTGCAAATCAGCCGCAGGCTTATCTTATAATCTCTTTATATTTTTGCGCATGTCCGACAAGTGAACATGCTGTTTTAGAAATCAATCATAACTCGCAAATGAAAACAAAATTTTGCACGTTTAAAAAATAGAGGCTTAAAAAAAAGATTTAAAGGAAACGTTCTCTGCAACAATGTTCTTTCAAGCAGATTTTGAGAAAAGATATTTTCAAAAATTCGTAACTATGTTAAGTAATTTTAAATAATATTACATGTATTCGCTAAGTTAGCTAATCCAAAGTTATTATTTCAGAAAGCAAATTATAGGGGGAAAAAATGGATTCGTTAAATTCACTTTATGAAAAAAAAAAACTGGACAATTTTAGTCGAAATAAATCTTCTTTCGCGTGCCACTAGTCGCATCTGTATCACAGTTGATATAGATGATATAAAATCTGGCACAAAAAAAAATTCCTTTTCGTTTTACTTATCCTTCATTAGCAAATGAGCGATTAATCAATCTACATTTGTGGCGAAAAGAAATTTTCCGAGAGTTAATCGCACAAATGCAGTTATTTGTTATACATAAAATGAAAATCTTTTCTCATAAAAAAAGCAAGGTCTTGTTCAGTTTTTCTTCATGAAGAAGCGAATTTAACAAATCCGTTCTTTTTTTTCTATAATTTGCTTTGTGAAATAATAACTTGAGATTAATTAACTTAGCGAATACGTTATACGAATAATACGCTTATACGAATATATAATATTATTTAAAATTACTTGACAAAGTCAAGGAATTTTTGCAAATTTTCTTTTTTTCCGAGTCCTTTATCGACGTGAATTTGATGTGACCCGCGAGTATCGTTTAGCGGGGGCTTACCAAATTTTTACTTCCGCTATTACGCAATCGCCCACGTGTACACGTGCGCTCCCGCATAAATCGGCGATATTACAGCGTGAGATTAATTGGAATAACGCCGAGTGTGTGCGCGCTCTCTCTCCCGTTCGCCCCGACCCGAAAGGTCGGAAGAGTTTGTAAACGATCGTAAAGCCACAAGGTCGTATTTACGAACGCATATGCGTTCGCTTTCAGCGCCCGTGAATAACCTACATGGGCGACGCATCATAGTGTGCGTGTACGCGCGCATACACGCGCGGACTACGTGCGTGTGCCTTTTAACATGAATCCCTGATATAGGCTTGTCCGTCACCTTCAAAACTCGGCTGTTTTATTTTCGCCCTGCACAGTTAATCCGCATTTTCGAACGAAAAGGGAAATAAAACTGTCGCGCCAGGAAACATTAGTTACACGAATAGAAAATGTTCTTACGTAGGCAGTATTCTCTTGACCAGTCTCTTATACCTGAGATCTTAAATTTCCCAAATACGGTCTTGAAGTAAAGACAGACTATCGAATATCGGTTTCAATGCGTCCAATATAACTAAATTTTGTGCTTGACGGGTTTCGTGAATTTTTTTTAGGGTTCAAAAATTATCTACCGTGAAAATTAATAGATTTCTTTTGTACATTGACAATTCGTTTCAAATAATGGATTTTAAAGGAAAATTAGCAACGAAAGTCGCGGTGTCAGGTTCTTTTTATGGTGTTGCACAAATGCTCGTTCAAATTAAAATTACTTTGATATTTTTTTCTAAATCTACCTATATATTTATATTTGTCAATGATTTTTCTTGCAAGAGCAGCAAGTTTAAATTTTGGAGGTGAATATTGTCACTGTATTTCTGTATTGTTTACTGTATTTCTTACAAATATTGATACGCGATGATCGTTTAACTTAATTTTTCATTCTTTCTTTATACTTAACAATATCTTTTTGTAAATTTATATTTTTAAAATAAATAAGAACTATTAGAATATTCATACGCTTTAAATAAAGTTGTTTCTCTGTGAAAATATGTTATTTCCGAATGTGTACTGCAATTTCTTTATGGATCTATCTCGAAGAAAATTTTCGCTTTATAACTTTCGCTCTGTAGCTTTGAAGTGTTCACAAAGCGTTTTTACAGAGAGAGGCTAATACCCATAAATTTATCCGTCTCCGATTTTTTAGAATTTCTGTATTTTTAAGTTATCCATTTGCGTTACAACCGAGATGCAAATTCCTACGTAAGATGAAATTGCACAAGATTATTTCGTACAATAAAGGTGAAATTTTTAATCGAAAATTATATTTTTTCATACTGGATTTCGATCTAACGAAGTTCTGCCGAATGGAGAAACTCCTCGCCCAACATTCACGTTGATAGCGGTCGAAAAAACGCGAGGAATGTATCTATGCACGAAATGCCGGACAGGCGATTTTATCTTCTCAGCGTCGGCGCCGCGCACGATATGCGACAAGCTCAGACACGCACATAGATTGCCGGAACGCACACATGAAAGGTCGCACCGGACCAGCAGGGATCCTCTCGTAGCGAGATCGTCCGAAGGTACCGTTAACCGCGCGGCAAAATCCTTCGCGACGTATATATCTGAAAGTAACTTTTGACAGGTTTCCCGGGGTAAGGAATGCCTATCTATTGAGAAAAATACTCAGGTAAAAACCAAAAAAATAACAGAAATTGAGTATATAAAGATACACAATAGACGTGCCTAAAGTAAGTGGCACGCAAAGTGGCTGGCACGACGAAAATATGCACAGAACAATACGTGACCATGGTGAAATGTGAACTTACAAAGAAAGAGAGAAAGAGAGAGAGACAGAAAATCCAAGTGCACGCTCTATTGGGAAAGACTTTTCATTAGCGGAAAGTAGTAAGTGTCTAGTCACAATCATTGTTCAAATACATTGCCACGGATTTGTAAAAGATGGTTTCGTGACTAAATTTCACTATTGTTATAACATATAAAGACCATGATTCTTAAGGAATTTTCAAAATGAGAAGAAAAAAACAAACGAAAACCAAAGAAAAATTCTTCCGCAGCTTTCCCTCGCATATTTCTATGTCTGCGTATGTACACTTCCGATTCAGGTCAGAATATGAACAGAATAAATTAGACTTTAAAAATTTTCAAAAATAACGATTCTCAGATTTCGATAAAATTTCCTTTACGGAGTCCTTCAAAAACACGAAGGTGACAGAATTCGGCGTAGAAACGGCGGGACTAACCGTGGATGGTAGGCCTTCGAAAGGTCGAAGGAAAAGCGTAAAAGGGTAGGCGAGGGATGGAAGGACGGTTAACGGAAGGCGGTGGAACGAGAGTGAACGATGAGGGGGCGGCATTCGAGCTTCGAGGGCGACCCGAAGGGTGGTGGCGCAGTGGCAGGGTGAAGGGGGAGGGGGAGGGGGACACGCGGGTGAAGTTAGGTCGCGAAGGGACGCGAAGAGACGCGCGCGCGCGCGCGCCCAGCTAAATAACGGCTTGCCCTATCCTCCTTCTCTTCTTACTCGTGCTCTTCCTCTCTTTGTTCTCTTCTCTCTCCCCCCTCCCCTCCTTCCTGCCGTCTTCGTCGCTGTCGCCGTCGCCGTCGCTATTACTTGTCTCTGATCCTCATCCTCATGCTCTTTTATCCTCTTTGCCGCTCGCTCGTTCTACTTCAACCTACGATATCTTCTGCCTGCCTACCTACCTACCTACGGAACTAGGTACTGCATCTTTTACCTGCCTGACCGTTTCATCTTAGGTGGTAGGATCTTTCCTAGATTTCTAGGAACTAGCTTCTAGCCCTATTATGGGAAAATACGCGAGAAAAATCACAAAGCGAGCGCGACCGGCAAATTTCCAAAAAATGCGTCGTTTCTTCGGTGGTCGTGTTTTTCGGGGCTTTCGTGCGCGCATTACGTCCACGTAAGCGCGCGGCCGATTCCTCTCCGTCCTTTTCTCCCTCGCCCGTCACCCATCGTCTCCCTCCTTTTTTTTTCGCCGTCCCGCTCTCGGTCCCCTCCCCGACCCCTCGTATCCGCGTCCCGTTTTACTGAGCACGGTCGAAGCGGCCGTGCGTCTCCTCCTCGCTCGCTCCCACGTCGGTTATTAAACGGGAAAACGAGACCGGCGGCGCGACGCTACGCGAAAGAGAGAGAAGGCGCGACAAGGAGAAAGAAAAAGAGAAAGACCGAGTGAGAGAGGAAGGGGGCCCCAAACGCGGTCTCGCGATCCGCGGCCAGGCCGCCGTTCGCCGCGGATTCCCTGGCAGCGGTTCGATATACCAGAGGTTATTTAGACTTAGCGAACGCGCTCTCGACGCTGCCTGCCTCCGGGCCGTTCGGTCTAAAGTCGATATCGAGGAGGAATCGGGGGGAACAGAGAGAGAGAGAGAGAGAGAGAGAGAGAGAGAGAGAGAAAGAAAGATAGAGAGCCTCCGTGTCACCGGCCGTCGCGGCCGTTCTACGCTATAACGAGACCGCGCTGTTGGCGATCCGCTCGCGTTCTACGAACGAGCTTCAAGCTTTAACACGTTCGACCGCTCCGAATCGCGATTAATTTTACGAAACTACTGGAGATATATTGATGCAGTCCATTTGCGAATGTTATCTCGTTTAACTCTGGAGACCGCGGCACTCTTGCACGTTTTCTCTCGTTAACTTCAACTGATTCTACATCTAAAATATAAAAATAAAATGACGATATGTAGGCACGATATTAAGAATAATTATAAATTATTCGAGCGTAGCGAACTGAAAAATGGAATGCTTTTCAACATTATATAAAACTATTATTTAAAGAGAATACAAATAGTATTTATTTTTTTATTAGAAAAATATAGTTTTAATTATATAATTAAGATGCAAAATTATAATCAAAATATTCAAGTAATAAATAATGTCTCAAGTAATCATTTGCAGTTTGCATGCATGGTGGTTAAGATTTTAGATTCGGTAAATTATCTTAGAATCATTTATTGATCATTAATTTATTTTATATCTGTCATACATACATTTTCAGTTTATGGAGCGAATTTTTAAAAGATCTTTTTGTAAAATTAGATATATATAAATATGAAAACTATGTTTCTCTAAAAGTTTCATTCTTTCTTCGTTATAACTTAAAGAAAAAAATAAAAGTGGTAAAAAGCCTTTGTGTGAATTAAGATAAAACGAAAATCAGATAATTAGGCATAAATTTGCAATGTGAGAAAATACGGATCTTGATCTTTTATTTGCGAATTGCGAAATAATACTTATTATTCTAGAATATTAATACACATGCATATAAAAACTATTTTGTACACGCATCATTACGTGAGATTTAGATATCCGCGTTATAATAGAATTAATTGAAAGAGATTCTGGATATTTATTAAATCTAAGATAACGAGAATCTTTCCTGATTGAATTATCTCTATGATACTATAATATTTCACTGATTAAAATATCCTTTCTCTCCTGAAAGTTTTTAATTTATCAATTACAACAGAAAGAAATTACTACACAGGTGCAAGTACACTACAATGGTTTAGTATTACAATATTTTTTTAAGCATCGTACTGACAAAATCGGCGTTGGGAAACGATTGTGACTGAAAATATCCGAGAATACAGTCACGATACTTTTCATCGGTGTCGTCGTTACAACGCTCGCGGTTGGATCGCTAATGCGCACGCCAATTATCTCTAGGCTCGTTGCGAAATCAAAAATGCGCGTCGCGTCGCGTCGCGTCTCGTCGCATCGCATCGCATCGCATCGCATCGCATCGCATCGCGGTCGCCTTGCCTCGTCTGCCCGCATCGTCTCGCCTCGTCTCGCCTCGCCACGCCTGCCTCCGCGTATGTCCGGCGCGATACACGTGGCGCGACCCGAAAAAAGTATTCGTCGACATTCGCGCTCGGGCTCTCGCGGTCGCAGTCGCGTTCTCGCGTGTCCCTGGAAATCCGCGAGGCGTTTGAAAAATATATTCGAGGTAAAACAAGCCGTGGCGCGTACAAAGAGAGCGAGCGAGAGGGAAGGAGAGAAAGAAAAAGAGAGAGAGAGAAGGAGAAGAGAGAACGGCCTGTAAATATAGCGCCATCGTGCTGACGGTTTATCCGCGTCAACGAGCAGACACCCGTGTTTTCAGGCTTACGTGTGACGCTATATAACGCGCGTTTATACGTGGGCGTACATATTCCCTGCGTAACACGCCCTTTGCTCTCCTATCCGACGTACGCGTGGTCTTCGCGCTCTCTTTCTCCGTCTCCGCCGGCTTTTCCCCTCATTTTGCTCTCTCTCTCTCTCTCTCTCTCTCTCTCCTTGCTTGCGTCGCTCGTCTCCCGTTCGTGCCGAACATCCCGGTTATTAAGGCAGAAAATGAGCCGGCGGGCGTCTCGCGAAAATGGAAATTCCAACGCGGTCGCGCGAGAGCGAAGAGACCGAGGCCGGGGAGAGATGGGTGGGAGGGACGAGAGAGCGTGCAATTTTAGGCAATCGGACTTTCTCCGCGCGATTGGCAGCGGCGGTGACGGCGGCGGCGGCGGCGGCGGTAAATTTGTGACCTTGCGAGACCTTCCGCTCATGGCACCCGGCCGCTACGTGGCTGATGACATTGAGAATCGCGCCGCGCGCGCGAGAGACCATCGCCGTGCGCGATCACGTGGAGTAAAACGCGCCCGCGCTCCACGGGCTCGCCGTGCCGGGAGACGTGCCGGTATAACAAACGAGGATCCCTCCCGTCCCGCGAGCGCGCGGCTCCGTTCCCCACTTGGCGGCGAAACGGCACGCTTTAGTTTGCGCATTCCTATACGTCTTCCTTTCGCTCTCGCTCGCGCCCCTACCGTACGCGGCTCCGTTCGTCTCTCTCGCCGTCTCTCTTTCACCGCCGCCGCCGCCGGTGCGCGGCCTCTTTCTCCCGGTCGTCGCGAAGGAGGAAGAGGGTGCACGCCTATACACCATACACACACATATATATATGTATATAGATATATATATATCTATATAACTACACATAACTCGGTCTCGAGTTCTCCAAGTGTTTCTGTTTTACCTACCTACCGCCGCCGACTCGTAAACGCAGTTTAAGCGACTTCGAGATGGCAGTCGGCGCCGTTCTCGCATTACGGAAGCGAAGTTTTCAAGTTCCACGACACTGACCCAGTTTGCCCTCTCCGCCGTTGCCACCGCCACCGCCACCGCCACCGCCTCCACCACAGTCCCCTCTGTCTCTCTTTCTCCGACTCTCTCTCCTCTCTCTTTCTCTCTCTCTCTCTCTCTCTTCCCCCCTGCCCGCCCCTCTCGTCTAATACTTCTACTACGGACGAGCGGACGGGCGGGTAGTTACAGTTTCCCGCAGGTACGTATGAATGCGCAGGCATCAAAAGCGCTCTCACTCTCGTCCGCGCCGTCTCGGCGGTCTTGAGCGCAGGTCGGTGGTCGTGGTCGACGCACTGTCGTTTCCGTACGAGGGAGCGAGAGGAGCGACGAGGGCGGATGAAAGAGAGAAACGGAAAACCGGATGCGCGCCAAGCCGCACATCGCTGCTCGATCGGCGCGTTCGATCTTTTTCATCGGCGCGCTCCAGGCCTCGATCGGCCACGCGAGGGGCGTTCCAATTGTGCTTGGCACATGAGCGCGCGAGGAGACGGGCTAAGGAACAACGGGGCGCGTGGTAATTAAAATAAAACGCGCCGGGCGTAATTGCCAAGCTATAATGACACGGCGCAATAAGCGAGCGAGGAAAGTCTCTCTTTCTCTCTCTCTCTCTCTCTCTCGGAGAGATCGTCGCGTGATTACGAAATTATATCGGCTCGCTGTACATCGACGTCGTTTCTCTTCTCTCTCCCCTCCCCTCTCTCTCTCTTCTCGCTGCGACTGAATGCGAAATTAATGAGCGGGACGGTCTCCGCCTCGTCACCGCTGCTGTAATATCTAATTGACCTATTATGCGGAACGTGACGATCGCTAAGCGCAAACCGATAGTTTAACGCGACCTGAGAGAGACGTCGTCGGAACACGATAATAAACGAAATTCCTTCGCGCGGATAATACATTCGCGGACGACCGTCCGTGAATGTCACCGCGCGGTGTTATTGACCCTGACAAATCGCGCGCGCGCACGAGAGAGAGAGAGAGAGAGAGAGAGAGAGAGAGAGAGGGAGACGCAAACGATTCTCGCGAGCAATCGTACGGATTTCGCGCGCGCATACGTAATGTATGTATGACGTAATATTTATGTATACGAATTTCGAAATGTACAGCCGTCAGATATTCTCGGCGCTTTCCCGATTTTTCGGGCCGAGAGCCGGTCGCCGGGTTGGCACTCGGTCCTCTCGGGCCCGGCCTCGTTTTTCGGTATGCGCATACCGGACGCAGCCGTCGTGTCGGCGGCGCGGCTCAGTTTCGTCCGCCACGCCGCGTCGCGTCGCCGCCGCGCCGCGCCGCGCCGCACCGCGCTTCCCAGCCGATCGGCAACGAAAGCCATAAAAGCCGTTGCCAAATCGCCGTCGCTCGACGACCGTTCGCGCTCCCCTCGCGTTTCCGTCCCCCTTGCCGCACCTTCCCCCCTCGCGGCTTCGCCGTACCGCGCGCTTCGTCACGTTCTCGCCTCTTCTACACGAGGTTTCCCCTCGCGCTGTTAACCCGCCTCGCTCCGTCTCTCTCTCCCTCCCTCCATCTCGCTTCCCCCTGTCGTTTTATCTTTTTCTCTCATCCGCCTCATTGTCCGCGTCTATATTCCCTTCGGCACGTCTCACCTTTTTCGATCGTCATCGTCGTCAAGCTCGGCGTCGACGCCGGCGTCGTCATTGTTGCTAGCACGACGCGCTCGACTAGATTCGCGCGAGCGAATTTTGGAAACTTGCAAAACCATTTATTTATGCGAAACTCGGAGGGACAGTTTCAATTCATTGTCGAATCGTCGCGCGGTCAGGGATCCATTCTTTTTTTTTTTGCCCGTGTCCCTTTTCCAGAAATTCTAATAAGCCGGCGACGGTTCATCTTCCGGCTCTTTTGTTCTTTCGTTTTTGGTTCCTAAGTCCTATGGAAAAACCCAGCACGGAAAATACGAAAAACAGATGCCTAACCCCCGTTGTGATAGTCTTTTTCTGTCATATTTGAAGAAAACTCCAATAGAGTAACGAGCCCTTGTGAGAATTGGCGTCGGCGGCTACGAGCCGCAAATGCGAAACGCCCCGAGGGGAACGGCGTGACGGGGTAAAAGGAAGGCGAACCGCTGCGCGGCGACCATGGGTAGGGCCCTACCAGAACCGTCGGGTCCGACCAGGCCATCAGCCGTCCTGTCATAGACAGGATGTGAGGGTCCGCGAGCCCGGGCCGCGCTACGCCGCGCCGCGCCGACCCGCGTCGCGTTTCGGTCGTTATGTATTGCCGCGTGCACGCCTCTCCGCTCTCTCGCTCGCCCCGTCCTTCCTCTTCTCTCTCTCTCTCTCTCTCTCTCTCTCTTTCTCTCTCGCCGCGCTTAAGGGGACCTGTCCCCGCAGCGCCGAATAAACGACTCTTTTTCTCCTTCTCTCTCTCGCTCTTTCCCATTCTCTCGCCGTTCCCCTCGGCTTCCCCCCTTCGCCGTTGTTTTCTTATCGTTGCCGCCTTCCTCTCTCGCGGACGCGACGCGGCAGATGCGCGAGCGAGTCAGCGATACATACGACGCAGCGAGCGTTTCAAACCCGCGGCCGATTTAACTCGCGCGCACACGATGGAATCCTCGCTCCGCTCGCTCGCC
Source organism: Tetramorium bicarinatum (assembly GCA_928718305.1). Classification (NCBI taxonomy): domain Eukaryota; kingdom Metazoa; phylum Arthropoda; class Insecta; order Hymenoptera; family Formicidae; genus Tetramorium; species Tetramorium bicarinatum. The sequence goes on from OV788325.1 coordinate 30,985,746, forward strand.
CGTAAACAATCGTCCGCTCGCTCGCCCGTAAACAATCGTAACGGTCTTGGGTTTCAAAACGCGCTTTCGAGAACGCCGCCTGTTATCTGCGTGGCGGCGGCTTCACCGCGCCGCGTCGACTATCGCTAATCGGGGGCCTCTCAGCCGCTCGATTCCTCGAGGTGGAAGGCGCGGAGAAGCGATTGCGCCCGGTGCCGATATGTGCGCCGTGCGTACGAGAGATACCGGCCAATGCGCCATTATCGCCGGGCGAACGTAACACACACGTAATGCGATATTCCGCGAATATCGCGCGATACAACAAAAAAAAGTTATCGCAATTAATACGCATCAGAGTAGCCGTGACCAATATGTGCAATCTGGAGAGAATGTCTCTATCAATTCTTAATACTTTGTGATCTTTCCTCTATGACTTTAAGAAATTATCTTCTTGACAGACCGTGTCTTTTTCTTTTACAGCCTTAATTCATGTTTACGGTTAGAGGAAACTAGAAAATATATATTTGGTTAATGGAGAATATTTACAAATAGACAGTAAATATTAGAAAATAAAGTATATTATCGCGATTGATCTCATAAAGTACAATCCGTTTTGACCTGAAAGTTAAGTAAAGTCGGCATTTAAGGAGTTAGTCATACGGATATGTAACACATATCCCATATAACTCCAGAATAATATCCATGCCAACGATTTAACTCCGCGCGGCCGCAAATATCAGCTCGGCGATACGCGATCGATCCACAAACGTTAGGGCTGGACTCGATAGAGATCGTTCGCGGGCACGATCTTTTGTGCCGGCGCGTATCAGTACTTTATCTCCCGACGGTGATAAGTTATCGCCGCGCCGGGCCGCGCTCGGTCGCGCGATTGCCCTCGCATAATCGCGGGTGCTCGGTTCGTTCCCTCGAAATTGCGAGCGTAGCACGGAAACGCTCACGGCACCGCCGAACGATGCCGCCTCGGCGAGTCGGTGGGTTCCACGCTGTACGGCGCAGAATACGTAGCAAATACGGGCGAGTACGGCGCGCGAGCGAGCGAGCGAGCGAGCGAGAGAGAGAAAGATAGAGAGAGGGAACGAGAGAAGAGTCAGGGAGAGTCGGGCACCCGGACCGTGGTGCTCGTAAATTCTCAAAAGGAACGGTCCGTAGCAGCGGCTCTCTGTTACCTTACCGCTCTTCCCGCGGTAATATTACTCGGCTTATATTGCCGGGACTCGGCGGGCGTGGGATAGAGGCGAGGGTGCGAGAGAAAGAGGGACCGACCGGCGGCGGTCGCGGGCGCGAGCGAGACGGAGCGGGGAATCGCGGGAATGAGAAGCGGGTGCGACGAGGACGCGGCGACGAGCAGCAGGACGCATCCGTTGCCTCGCCGCTGCCGGCGTCGCTGCCGCCGCCGCCGCCGCCGCCGCGGCTGGCTGGCTGGCCCGCCCGTCCGCCGATCGTTCTCCGTAGCGAACGGTCTGGCCTGAGCGTGTACGTGCCGAGGAGCCGGGCGAACCCCGAGGGATCGTGGCAGGCCCAAGTACACAGACACGTCCCGATGTGCCGTCGGTATACGTGTCTGTGTGCCGTAGCCCGGCACGTCCGTGTTACGATGTATACGTGCACGCTCTCCCGAAGCCACCGCCGCGGCGGCGATAACCTATACCCAAGCGGCGTGTCGTGACGCGGCGACGTTGCCGCGCGCATCCGCGCCCGACCGAGACGACGGGGAAGAGGTATAAACGAGCGGCGGCCGCGACGACAATGATGATGAGAACGATGACGACGAACAACGGAACGGTGACGGTGAGGCCGACGAAAGGCAGCAGCGACGACGCTAATAAAGACGACGAAAGGACGCGAACAAAGATATCGAAAGCGACGGAAAGATTATCCACGCTTATATAATAGCCGCGAATATATGACGATGACGATTACGAGATTCGACGAGAGGCGCGAGGGAAGACAATGATGAAAATGACGAAGGTAACAGCGACGAGGAGTACACCGATGACTATATAACAATCGCGAATATGACGATGATGAGGATGATGAGGATGAGTACAACGGCCCAGCGCCGTGACGATAATGACGACACCGTGAGCGCTCGCACGGTGAGAACGGCAGCTGGTCAGCACCGCCGTGCATGCGACACCTCTCTCGTGATCTTGGTCGCGGGGCCCGCATGCCACGGCGATCGTCGATCGTCTGGCCCGAGGGCCCAGATACGCGGCTTCTCTCTTCCTCTTTCTCGTGCCCTTCTTCGTACGCACATACAACGGTCACACAAAGGCGGGGGAGATACGTGTGGGGCCCCGCGGGGTGAACTCGCTCCGTCGTCTCTCACTCGCTCCGGATATGTCGCGCTCGAACGCGCGACAGCGGCGACGGTAGCGGAGAGCGAGCGAGCCGGACCGTTATAATTCATTCGCGCGAGCCTAATATTCGACGGCATACTTTCGCGAGTATCTTTGCCCGCCGGACGCGGCCGGCGGTTCTAATCGATGATGCGTTGATCGGGACTTTACTGCGCATTTAGCACGTATGATATATTAAATAGTAGTATAAGAGGAGCAGCCAGGTATATATAGCCCCTAATGTCACTTAAAAAATTCGTTTGTGACTTTCTATTTCTATGTCAACTTCTTTTTCACATCATATCAACTACAAAAACAAAATAATACACATAGCATCCTAAAGGCATATTTAAGACACATTGTATTTTTATTTGCATATATTTTTATGTAATATGACTTTAACATGTACATATTTAATTAAATTTTATATCAAACGATATATAATGTGGCATAATATGGCTCTAGGCGAAGGTCCACACTAAAAAAATCTAACGAGCCATTAATGAAACCTCATGAGTGGTGTGAAAGACTATCATTAACTTTATTTTAAACTTAAAATCGTGCATAAGTATGTACAAACATAATATATTTATCAGAGCACTAATGTAAGAATAATGAGCGCGTTTTGAATACAAGCCTTCATGCCAATAATAAAATAAAAAGTTATATTTATATAACAATTCTCTTCTATAGTAATATAAACTAAGCAAAACATAAATGTAAGAAATAAATTTTTAAACTTAAATATATTTTTGTTTTTAGTAATAAAATCATGTAGATACAAAAAAAAAGTAAAATTCGTAAAAGGCACGTAGCGTGTTAGTTATAATAATGTTTTGCTATATGTATAATAAAAATAGTATTACAAAGAGTCGCAAGTTTTGATAAATTTTCATCAATGCCGCAAATACCGGCAAAAGTATCGCGGACGCCCTTATTCGAGCTCTCGGGATTTTACGCGCGGATCGTGCGCGTTTGATCGATGCATGCGCAGAAAGCGGGAGCGAGAGAACAGTGGTGTGTGCGGCCGCGGCCGTTTGCGCATTAATTTCTTGCGTATCTGGGAATAGAGCGTCGCTGGCCGCCGCTACCGGGGTCCCGCGTAACGCGCGCCGCATATTATGTTATTACACATATACAGCTCGCGAGGAATTTTATCGGGAATTCGGGTGGCATGAATATCGGTTGCTTATTGGTAAAGTAATAAAGCGATGCCCACGGATCGGATTATCGGGTGCGCGCGGTAATTATCGAAAAGGGAAGGAAGCATGCGCCCCGGATCTTCGGACGGTGCGCGATCGACGTTCCCGCTAATATTTTACGTTCCTCCGCGAAGGTTATCGCCGCGATGGATCGCCGAAATTGGAATTTGCCCCGCGATATTTTATCGTCGTGTGCTAACGCGGCGGCTCTCGCACGGCGGCCGCCATGTGCCAATTAATATCGAAGACTGTAACCCCGAGGGGTCGCGCGCGGCATCGATTTGAACTTTGCTTTATATACAAAGGCACCAAGTACCGCGCGTTGGACCTTAAATTAAGGATTGATTCCGCGCGAGCGTTTATTAGCCTCGTAGACAGAGACTATAAGACCGGCCGTTACTTGACTCGGGTACAGCCCGTTAAAATACTCCGGGCCTGGAGATGCCGAATATTTTTGCCGCGGATCGCGGCAGAAAACGCGAAGCGTTATCGCCCGCGACAAGCCGCGAGACACATGCCCCGCGAGCAGATGCAACAAAAGAGGTCGTCGACATCCGCGGCGGAAGCAGAGACGGGAACTTCGTTGTCGCGATTGGACTAATTCGCGCAAACTGCTAGCGATCGATCCAACGAGAGACAAATTATACCGTAGTTTCTCGAAAACAACGATAACAAACGATTCGATACTCGTGAAACATATACATTTCCAAAGAACCGTCGAGTTTAGAATAGTCGTTAAAGATGCAAAAGCACATAAGCTGACGTAAAAGTCATTTATTACAACCAACTTTCACTTTCTTTCTGGCAGAATTTTCTTTGTGGTTTTGGTTTAACGTAAACATTCCTTCTATGAGAAGAAAGAACCATAAGACTTTGGAATTTTGACCTTTAATTTTTATGAAGGTCAGTCGAAAACTCAGGCAACGAATGGAAGACGTCAAAAAGGATTTACAGCTTTAAATAGGTAAAAAATGAATCGCGAAAGCTAAAGAAAAGTACGAATTTTTCCAACAAAAAGCTTATCTTTAAGGAACAATATTTCCGTCACGCGGTAATTGACAAAAAAGATGGGTTGACGGTGAAATAGGCAAAAGGACCCCAAGGACTGAATAGAAATATCAGAAAAGGACCGCGGACCTTTCGAAACGTGGAACCGTTTTCGAACTATGCACGACGGGAGGTGAAACGCAGGGGGGACCAACAAGAGAGTTGAGGCGCGGGCGGCGATGCGGCCCTAGCAGCAGGAAGCTCGCGGTGCGTGACTCACACCGAACGGCCGCGTGTGACGTATAAAGCGAACGAGGCGAGGAACCCGCGGGTTCGTTCATTCGTTCGCTCGCGTTCGCGCGCTCCCCCTCGTCTCCTATCTACCGATTTCCCCCTTTGGACGCTGCCTGATCCGAGGGAGAAGGAGCCCCCACGGTCGTCTCCTCTTCCCGTCGCGTCCGCCGCCGCCTGCCCGCTTCCCCCTTTGCTCCCTCCCTCCCTCCCCCCGTCGCCCCGCGGTGCCGCTCTCGGATTCCCGTCTAGCTCCTAGTACCCACGTCGCGCGCGGAGCCTTTGTCCTCTGCCATCACCTCGCGTTATTTCGCACTCTCTCGCGTGCACGCGCGCGATCATGTATGCGTGCGCGCGCGCGCGCGCGCGCGTGTGCATCGGATGACGACGAGCTCTCTTGGCAAGTTCGGTCGGCGGCGAGTTGCGTGCGTGCTCTCGGACCCGCGGATGCGCGCGTGTTAGTGCGTGCTTGTGCGGCATATGCGCCCGCCACGGCTTGCCCGGTCACCCTCTCCCCCCTGTCCGCTTGCCTGACTGACTGCCTGCCTGCCTGCCTGCCTGCCTGCCTGCCTGCCTGCTTGCTTGCTTGCTTGCCTGCCTGCCTGCCTGCCTGCCTGCCTGCCTCCTGCCTGCTTGTCTGCACGCGTGCACGCACACATTCGTACGAGCGAGCGTGCGTGCGTGCATGCGTGCGTTCGGGCAATCGCGAGCGCGGGGTAGCCGCCGCTCGCATCGCTAACTGCTTGCGAGCGAGGAATTAGCGAGCGAGCCGAAGGAGCGAGAGCCCCACGAACGAGCCGCGCGGCTCGTTACATTCGCCCGATGGCGAATATATAGAATACGTTATAGCCTGCTTTCTTTATTCTTTTAACGTCGTTTATCGGGCACCTCCGAAATTCCACGATGCACGACATCCCGGCCGTTCTCGCGAGGTAAGAAGTATATCGGGGGAAATAATAATTTCCTCGTCGGGTTACCGAATTGACCGCGTTGTAATAAAAATGATTGGAAGAGAGGAAAAATCGATACGTTTTGTAATTCCTTGTTGATCTTGTGTTAACTCGCTTCGGAGGCAGGCTCTTGCCGATAGTTGCAAATAAATTTAGGACACGACACGGTCGCGTAGTCCGGCAATTTCGAGGGAATTATGCACGTTCACGATTTTCGTTGGAACTTTACGCGCACGTGCAGCTGCAGCCGATCCCAAACGGTCAACCCGAGCTTTGACGAGATACCTTTGATGATTTATTTCGCCGGAACGCGACCTTTTCCTCTCGCACGGCATCGCCGTTTCGTCGGTTCGTTACTCGTGGCTACAAAGAGTTCGGGATTCGTCGATATATGGGGAAATCGGTTACTCGTTCGTTCGGCTAATTCCGAAAAGTTCTTGGAATTATTACGCGATGTCGTGCTCTAATCTATTTGCGTCATCCAGCAGAAGACTAAAAGTCTAATTAGGAGTGCGCTAATTGAAATTGCAAGTGGCTTAGTCGGCGTAGACCCAGCGTATTAATTGACATTAATTGAGTCTGAGACTAGCATTAATAGCTGCCGGCTATCTCTATCTCGACATATTTTCGTCACGACATGACCTTTATTTACTTTCTACAGAATTGCGCGTTCCGATTACTATCATTAGTCAATAGCTCCGAACATGCTGGGAAAACAAAACGTATTTTTTATTTTACAAGAAGAAAAATTTGTTACATCTTTAACTCGTTAACTACCTATTTATTTTTTATATTATTACTCGTCAATTATTTAATAATTTTTCTTGTTAATTGTATGAGAGCGATTGCGTGTATCTCACATCAGTGTAATATGTAATAAAAAGAGAAGGATATATTAAAAAATATATCCTTCTCTTTTAATTGGCTCGATATGCTAACTTATCTAGTCGTATTAAAAAAAAAAAAAGATTGACAGCCGATGGTGCGATAAAAAGCAATCAGTCTAAGATTGTATTCAAACTTCTCTGCTTTCTCTTTTTCTCTCTCCATTTACTTGAGGCGTTCCCGTTTGTCCCGAACTTGTACTACCGTTGCGCGATAGCAAGTAGCATCCGGCAAGTAACGCAAAATTTGACGAACGGTAAGCCGCTTAGCCCTGAGTGGCCAAACAGGCCGCGTAGATAATTCTTGGTCAACGGTGCATTAAGCGTACAATATTTATACGGAATTAAGGTTGGCTCTAATTACTCTCGCTATTACTCGCTCGCTAATGCCGGAAAGACGCGTAAAATCGATCGCTGGTCGTATCTCCTGCCGCGAGAAATTGAACTGATCGAGTGACTATCAATCTTGCGTAAAAGAACGCTAAATTGGATACATATACGCACCGTATTTGCGAAATGCAAATGATCTGACAATGAGATGTGGGAAGATTATTTTTTTCATGTCAGGATTTTAATTTCTCTTTAAATTTCTCTTTAAATAACATCGAGTTTTTTTTTTTTCTTGAAATTCGCGTGTTAAAGATAACGAAGAGCGTGGTATTTCGTGCTGTTGTCAGCTAGATTTATGCACGGGATCGAAGAACGTCGGCATTTCTGTCGCGACGTGGGCAGTGCGCAGCGCGGCGCGGCGCGGCGCGGCGCGACCGCGAAAGGCCTCGAAACGACGCGAGAAACTCGCGTCCTTTCGACGTGTGGGGACTCGCGGCTCGGTCCCGATATGTTAATGGGTAAGGTTAAGCCGTGACGCGCCGATCTTTCCGCTTGCGAAACGACGGTACATTAAAATCGCGCTTCGTCCGTTGAACGTGGCGCGAGACGGCGGCATGCCTGGCCGCTCTGGCTAACTCTTCGCATCATGCGTCTGACGTAATCGCGATTAGAGGCAGCAACGCAAGATTACGCTCGCTGTCGTTCCGCTCGCGATTTCCATTCGTCGCAATTTGGCGTGCCGCGATTCGGAAGATGGAAACATTTTTTTTCTTCTTTCATCTGGTGAAAGTAGCAGCGACAAATACGATTCCTCGCATCTGGCAATCTGACGCTTTGAAAAGACGTAAAACAATAAAATTTCTAATTTTTCTATATTATATTTCGTTTCTTAAATTAAAAGGTGTGAATAAAAAAAATAATTTTAGCTTTCATTGCTCCATTTACATGTATTTTAATTTTCTTCTTAGTCTTATATTTTTATTACTTTAAAATTAGATTACATCTTATTTCTATTTTTCGTCAATTTCAACATTTTTCTTTTATTTATTTATTTTATATTTATGGTTTCTTATAGCATTGTCAAGTTAGTTATCGGTTGCATTAAAATAAACAGTAATGATCATATTGAAAGTTTATATATATATTTATATTTAAAATACTTAATTTTTACTACTCGATTTTTACTACATATGCACAGTATTCAAGTTTCTGCATATTAACATTCCCATCATTTTACTATATTTCAAATAAAGTTTGTATATGAAGAATACATAAAGATTCGTAAAGAGGTGGAAACTTTTATTTTTTTGTAATACATCAAAGAGCGAAACGTCATAAAACTTTTTACTTTAATGTTACTGGTATATAAAACTTCATGAAAATTAATTGTCGAAATTAAACGGAAATCCGAGAAAAAGTTTTAAAAATGTTCACAATGTCACATTTGAGCATTTAATATAAAAAAATAATTTTATTATATAAAATATGTAATATGTATGTATCTGACGAAGAATTGACTTTTTAATGACTTTGCTCTAATAATTTTATATACAGAATAATGAGAAAAATAGATTTATTTATATCTTTTTAAAAGGTATATAATTCCATTTAAAAAAAGTACAAATGCATTGGATAATATACAACTGAATTCACACAAATCCGATCCACATTTCTTCAGTTCTTTATTCGACGAAATGGCTATAATGAGGAAAAAATAAAATTTTTGAGTCCCTTCGCCTTTCTCTTTTTACACGCGCATACACACACGCATACTCGCCCGCAAATATATACATATACATATATGTATAATATACATTCACAGTAACCTAATCAAATTTAATTAATGAAGAAATAAAATTTTTATAATGTCTCGAAAGTTTCTAAAATTTTTTTATCGAGTTACTAAAAAGGATCATATAAGATTTGTACAGTAGAATTTTAATATTCAATTATACATATAATAAATAATCATATGATAAATCGGGATGACGCGTGACTCTGTGCTAACGCGAGTGATTAATAACGAAAAGGGTCCCGGTATCCACGAATTCAAATCCCGACCCCCACATCCCACGTACAATTTTTAGCGGGAAGTCACAGAGGATCTTTATAGATCTAGGTGACATTAGAGACTGAAGTAGCCCTACTCGCCCCTCTTACATTACTATTTGTTTAATTTGTACGATTGTTTGTAAATTATAACATGTGTTGATGATTTGTCGGATTTTTTCTGTTATCTGTTTCTACTACTATATTCTATAGAAAATTCGCTACTTTCTATTCTAGCTACTAGCACAAAAGTCATGAAAAGAGAGAGTGTAAAAATGACCAAGCCGTACAAAATATCCAAAACTGTTATAACAGGATATTATTGTTGGCTTAATGAAAAGAGCTTAAAATAATCTCAAGAATTTACCCTTAACCGTTATTACGGTCTTTATGGGACATCCTGTATACAAATATTTGCGTTTTCCCTGTCCCTTTACACACACACACACAACAAAAAATAAAATAGCTAAATTATAATAGTATCTGTATAAGCGAAAAGTTACGTTTCTTAAATATTACAAAGAAATTTAAAACTGTGCAAGGCGCACTAATGCATCAAATTGTACAAAGTTCGTTACGTGTTAAATACGATTTGTCTCGTATAAATATACGAGGATTTAACTTGCCGAGAGATTTTGAGGGAATTTAAACCCATAAAAAAGGGGACGTAAATTTCCTTCTTATATACCGTTTATTCACTGACACACTTCTGTCTCTTTCTCTCTCTTTCTCTCTTTCTAGAGTCCCGTAGCCTCCCCTAAATTCGACTATACATACATCTCGCATTCAACATAAATACAAACTGAGAATCAGATAACGTGTTGAAGCACTCGGGAAAACAGCGATACACATTCTGTTGTGTGTGTGCGTATGTGTGTGTGTGTGTGTGTATGCTCATAAATATCTACTCACGTTTCTAATATTTTTTCATATGAATAATTCTGACGTTATTCGCATCAGCAAGTTAATCACATTATCGCGCTATTAACGCGAAACTGAGACCGGGATCTAAGTGGACAAAGGATTCAAAAGAATGCAAAATAAAAGCAAGCCCACATGGATTAGATTTTCCTTTCCTTTTTATCGTTTATAACGATGACAGAGTCAAATTATCACGGATCTAAGAGTTACGAATCTAAAAAATCTACTTCAATGATCAAACTCTAATTAATTTAATTGTTGAGTAATTGAGTCGCCAAATAACAGTTTTTCTTATTATGTTTCTGTTATCGGATATGACTAGACATGCGATTTTTCCGATCTTTTTAAATTTCAGTCTTAAACCCGTATGGTTTTCAAATTTTCAAATTTTACTGTTGACTTAGGCCCAATGGCACATAAAAAGATTAGTCACGCCAAAGTGATTAGATAATACTGACATGACATTCAGACGGATGTATAGCGAAGAATTTTTCTTCGGTAATATTTGATATTTTAAATTCCTATTATAACAACCAGAATATTTGATCAAATCCTACAAGATTTTTTTGATTCGTCCGTTTTTAACCAGAATTTTTTTCAGTGTAACGTTAAGCGAATGCGTGATATATGAAATTGTAAGATTAGATTAAGATTATCATGTTATTTTCTTTTTTATCCAACACGACGCCACAATGTGCCCATTAATTAACCTGCACCTTTTCATTAGATTCAATTAGATGTAGAAAGAGAGAGAGAGAGAGAAAGAGAGAGAACGTACACTAAGGCTGCCAATGATGCATTTAGACAAGATAGATGGATTTGGGTCACGTGTACAGACCGTTGCGAACGGGACGTCTTTAGCACGACAATGCTTAGCAGCTGTAACAGATTCGCGAATACGGTATTGTTTATCTCATTAGGAATACGTTGACTGCGCGAAGAAGCGCCCGGGATCAGCACGGGACAATAAACGCGTACAGAGTTAACCTATTGCCCACGTTGTTTCTCCCTCTAACATTTCACCCTACGAGTTCAGTCCTGTACTTTCTAATCTATCAATTTCTTAAGTTAAGGAAATAAAAAAAAAACTCGAATGTGCCGCAAGATACAGTAGAGACGATCGTAATTATTGTTGAGACGTCAATAATTATTGTTGGCGACAAACAATACTTTTATTTATTATAATTGCACACATTTAATATAATAACTTAATTAAATATTATTAATATTTAATTTATATCGTGAATATTGAATGCTAATTGTGGAGTATCAAAATCGAGTGTCGAGTCATACTTTCGAATATTACGATTTTCTATATTCTGAATCTTCTCGATGTGTATCGAGAATCTGTTTTCTACGAATTCTAACGACTACACAAAATAGCGCCAATTAGAATTGAATATCAGCGCCGTACATTATCGTTCGATTTCGACGCGAGACTCCGCATGGTCTTCCGAAAATGCGACGTTCGAGGGACGTTATCCGCATTCGGGAAAACGTTCCTCTCGTGCACGCCCACAATTCCGCGCGACCGCAATAAATTCTACTGTCGCCTCGTACTGATTCCGAACCGCGCGGCTTCTGTTTCTGGAGAGTGAAAATCGAAAAAGGGAATCATGCTCTATCTCTGTCTCTCTCGCTCTCTCTTCTGTCGGAATGTAAAAATCGGAAAAGAAAAAACCTGTTTCTCGTTCTTCCTCTTTCCCTTTTCTACCTGAAAATGAAAAGGGACTTATGTTCGTCCTTTCCGCCTTCGTTCTTTTCTGTTCATCCAACGAGTGCGAATTTGCGAATACCTCTCATAGGCGAGAGAAGAAATAGGGAAAAAAGAGAGCGAAAGAGAGACAGCATTTCTGATACTGACAGATCAGAAATATCTCATGAGACGAGTGATGTAGCACAAAAAAAAAAGGACAAGGAAAAGGCGAAAAACACCGTGAACGAAGTAAGGAGGGGGAAGGTACCAGAATGAAGGACGCACTGAAAAATACGCGAGGGATACGACGAAGCTACGTCCACTGACGAAAGAGACCTGACGCCAGATTTTTCCAGCGAGGCCACGGTAGAATGGATGTGGGTATAATGGAGGCGAGCACCGTGCCTTCGGTGCGTGATAAAAACTGCCGATAGCGAGGACGAGAGGGGTGGAAGGCGGACGGTAGGGCGGAGGTAAAAAAGAAGGAAGAAAGAGAGAGAGAGAGAGAGAGAGAGAGAGAGACAAGATTGGACGAAACGACGGGTTCGCCGTTGGAGAGACTCGGAACGCGAGACGAGGGGTTTTGATACGCGTTATTGAGTACGCGCGAATTAAAGTTTCTTCGGCATCCTCCGTCTTCTTCGTCACGCAACGCGTGAACGTCGAAAATCGCGCGTCTCTTTGCCTCGCGCGCGTTTCGCGAAATTATCGACCGCATCCTTCTCTCTCCCCTTCCCGTCTTTCTCTCTCTCTCTCTCTCTCTCTCTCTCTCTCTCTCTCTCTCTCTCTCTCTCTCTCGCTCTCTCTCTTCTCTCTGTTTCTCGAAGCTGTGCTGTAGCGTCGAGAAAATATCACGAAATATTAATCTCCGCAACGCATCGCAAAGACCAGAAGCAATGCGTACATGCTGAGTTACACGTGTATCTTGTGTGTTTGTCTTGAGATATTCTCTAATTTATAACGTTAGAGTGTTATGATATTTTAGAATTAATAATTACATTTTCCAAAAATTCAAGAAGAGACATGTATATGTATCATCCTCAGAAACAATATGTCTAGTAATAGGTTTAAAGGAATGATATTAATAATATGTGTTTTATTCTAAAATTTGTAAATATATTTAGAATTTCTATAGATATCTTTTCTATGATTACTTATATATGCTTTTAATAATTCAGATCTATTAAAATTTCTTGCGATTTCTCATATTATTTTCTTTCAACAAGCGACTCTGTCGCTCTATCATCCTATTCGTGAATATTTTAAATCGTGCATGCACAGGAAGACCGCCAGCAACCTCCATTCACGCTGCGCCGCGGCGTCAGTTTGGTCCGTTGGCTTTAATTTCGTTAATCAGGACGCGTCTCGATCGAACGAGCTTCGTGAGGCGAAATGAAAGGAGAAAGGCATTCTCTCCCTAATCGCCGTACCTGCATCCGTGCGAAAAGTCACGAAACCCAACGGAAAAGAACGAAGGTTTTGCGTCGAAAAGAAACAAGTGCATGTATATTTTATTTTAATAAATACATACAAAATGTGGAATGTGGAAAAGGAATTTGGGCGTCAAACAATGCATTAGATGGACAGAGGAAATAGAACGACATTGGCATTGGAAAAATAACAGAAAGTATATTTATTCGTATTATTTTTAACATCCACAAATTAAAATAATGCTGGCGCGAATCTCGCAAATGGGAAAAGATGATCGCGGCAACGAGCATGCGGATGGGCAAATTTGCAAGTGGCCGCGCTTGCTGCGGCACCTGTCAGCTTTCTTAACCGCGTTTTTTCACAGCTCGTAACGCATAACGGGATTTGAGGAAAATGATAAAGTATTCCTTTCGATGCGCGACGAAAATGCATTGTGCGACTTTAATCCTTGCATTATAACAATGTAACATTAATTATTTTGACCGTTAATGTACTTAAATGCAGAGAATTTATGAATCATCCCTTTAAACAGCCACGTGTCTAAATATTTGTCTGGAATTTAGAAGTATCCCCATCAAGAACATATTTCAGGATTTCAAATGGATTTCAGAATATCAACAAGAAAGATGAAATGACCTGTGAACGGAATGCTAACCAGAGTGTTAAATGTTCATAGTTGTCAGAGTATTAAGTGATCACAATGATCAGAACAAAGTTGACCGTTTTGTATCCGATTTGTTACGCTGTACAGTTAAGCTTGTAAAGTTAAAATAAGTAATTTTAATACGGCCTAAAGTATTAAAACTATAATGTGCCTCTTTTGAGGCATCAAAGAGGCATCTCTAAATAATAATAATAATAATAAAGAAAGATATATTTTGTATTTATTAAAAAAAAATATTTTTATAGCATAGATATAATATTAGATATTTTAAATAATATTCTTAAATAAAACAGAAATATTTCTATTCCAACTTAGAAATTTGTTATAAAATTGTTTTAATTTATTATCTCTATTTTTTTATTTACTATCTCAAACGCATCTGGGAAAAATCGTTTAGCAATCTAAAATTAAAAATTATATATATGTTCTTGCAAAAGTCAGAAACAATTATCTAAATCATCGATATTATCCATTGAATATAATGCTGCAAACATGAGGATTTCCATTGAGAAAACTTGAGGTGATTTTTTTCTAGCCTCGATGACTCAGACCAAGATCTATTTAGATATGTACATCTAATCATCTAATGCATTGTTTGACATCCAACAATTTTTTTTACATATTCTGTGTGTGTTTATTAAAATGAAACATCGATTTTGTGGAGTCGCGACGGTGATTTCGTGAGTTCGTTAAATACGAAAACGTAGATCTCTAAATTGGACTTCGACATACAAATTCGATATTCAATGGAAAGATTTATGTACGTTTCCGGTTAAGCTACTATTTAAACATTTCACTGCTCTCGGTGTTATGCTATACTTATTCGACGATCTAGCCATTTTATAATTATTAATAAACTTTTTGTATTTTTTATGTGAATAGCTCGAGATTGAATTATTAGGTTAAATTAGGATGCTATTTTTCATATGTTATATAACGAGTATTGTTGGACGTTCCAATTGGTTGTTGCAGCGCATGTGATTGGTTGTATAATAACATTTGTCGCATGACATGTAATATAACTGATATTACTAAAAGCTACGACAAAGAAATAGAAAAAGTAACAGTATCCGAGAAGATTGTGAGAAAAAATATATATATCACGCTTGTAGATTTTATAAAATATGGGACAACAATATTTTTAAAAGTAGTAGCAGTTAGTGAAACGAAAAAGATTGCTAACATTAAGCAGTAACAATAGCAGTAATAATATTAAGAGACAACATTATAAGAAAGAAATACAATAAGAAGAGATACTGGATATTCAATTATTTGAAAAAAAAACATGAAAAAGGTGCATATACAATTCCTTTACGCAGACAATAGGAGACAATAAGGGACAATAAGAGACAATTATTTATTTGTTAATTATTGCTGACTAGACAATTGTTTGAATTATTACAATTGTTCCATAAATTAAAAAGAACTAATTTGTCAAGAAGCTATTTCAACAGAAAAACGTGTGTGCTTACATTGAAATAATGCTTCAAAAAGTTATTATTAATATATAAATTTTTAATGATAAAATAATATAAAAATTTTTGAAAATTAATAATATTATTAAATTTCATAATATCATTAAATACTATTAATGTATTATTAAAAATATATTTACATTATTAACTTTTTAATGTTATTAATAATTAATAATATAAAGTTAAGATTTAACTTTGTGTATAATTTTGTATTTAATGTTTGTGTATAATTTTGTATTTAATGTGTGTAATTTTACAATTTAATTAGTATGAAAGTATGAATGTTATGAGTATTTATTAATCAAGAGTATATATTTATTAGTTATGGGTATTTTACGAACTGCTTAATTATCTAATTAAAATTAAAAGTTTGATTAAAATAGATATAATAGAAAAAAGTATTTTTAGGCCCCACCAAAATCTGACTCAACATATTATAATTATAAAAATTCGCATGTTATAGTATTGGCAATATGATTTGTGATTTACAGCAATTACAAATTTATTTTGGTTGACATCGCAGAAGCAAGTCGACAAAGTGATGGAGATTCTGATCCAGGTCCATTATGGGTCAAACATTTTTAACAGGTGACCTAAATATACCAAATCCAGATCCTATTGAAGGAGGACCTATCCTTTCAAATGTTTTTATGATAGATAAAGCTTCAGTTAATGAACTTGTTAATATTTCTTTTACGTCGCTTTGATTTGAAAACAATTTTTTCTTTCAATTTTAAGCTTTTACTTTTTTCTTTCTCATATGCATTATCAATGTTGCTGACAGTATTAAACCTAAAATATATATGTATATATGTGTGTGTGTGTGTGTGTGTGTGTGTGTGTGTGTGTGTGTGTGTGTGTGTGTGTGTGTGTGTGTGTGCGTGTGTGTGTGTGTGTGTGAGATAGTCGCAACATATATAATTTGCAAGTTTAATAAAAAAAAAGTGGTAAAAGAAAAGTCAAAACTGAGCGATATCAATACTTGTCAATTTATATTGAAAGCTGTAGTATACATACATACACATATATATATATATATATATATATATATATATATATATATTTAAATAACGTATAAATTTATTAAATTATAACACGTGCCAATGATTTGTTCATTGTCTTCCGTGATTTATCTTCTTTACAATAGGCTCGACTCTCTCAAACAGGTAGATATGTCAGAGAGAGTAACTCGCGATAGTACTAGGTATTCTCAGAAAAGTGAGAATATCGGTGCGCTCGAATTCTAGGAACGCACACGGTGCGCTTAAAACTTATCCGCACCCATGAAAAATGTATCCTTGAGAAAAGCTAGCAAGAGGAAAGGAAAAAGGAAAAGAGGGAGAGAGAGGAGAGAGGAGTCTCATTCGGGGACGGATGGTCGTTTTTTCCTCTTTCTCTCTTTCTCTCTATCTGTCTCAGTCAGGAATTTTTTTTTTCCTTTCGTCTTCTAGGATTCCTTCGCAGCCAAAAACCACACCCAGGATTGCCGCCTTCGCCGTAACCGAGCGGTCGTGTCCGTCCTGCCGGCTCCTGAAAAATTTCGCAGCCTTTCCCCCCTCGCCACCTTGCCTTCCGGCACCCTCACGGTCCCGTCGCTCTCTATCTCTCTCATTCGCCGCCCTCTCGACGGTTCTCTCCCTCGATAACCCGGGTTAAAGCCATTTCCCAGCTAGTGCTTCGCCCGGCAACGCGCCGTGGTCTCTCCTCGTATTCTCCTATGTATTCTAGCAAAGAGCGATTCTCTAGCGAAGCGGCTTCGGCGCAGGGAAGCAGAGCAGCGAAGGCAAGCCGGTGGAGCATAGTTGAACACAGGTATACGAACAGCCAGGCAGGGACCATGCAGACAGGCAGGCAGGCAGGCAGGCAGGCAAGCAGGCAGGCAGGCAAGGCAGGCAAGGCAGGGCAGGTAGACAGGCAACGCGGGACTTTTGGGACGCGTTGTACATGGGTCGCGTCGCATCGTAGGTTCGCGATGGGTTGGATACATAAGGGGGAGGACGCAGGGGAGAGGACGTGGTGCGGCACGGCGCGGCGCGGCGTAGTGCAGCACGGTGCGGCGCGGCAGGGCAAGAGGGACGAGGGCGCGAGCGCGAGCGCGAGAGCGAAGGGGGACACAGGGGGGACCCTCTTTATGTAGCACATAGACGTTGCCTGGCGTTCGTTCGTTGCCGCTCGCTCGGCGTGTGACGCTCAAATTACCTCCGTCCTCCCTGGTACGTCTCTCCCCCCGTCGTTTTCCCCCTCACGTCGTTCCTCGCGTCCTTTTCCACCCCACGTACCCCCTCGGGCCGCAGTCGCCCACTGGTGCTGCTCGTCCCCCCCTCCCCTCCCCCGCCCCGGTCCCCGCCTCTCCCCACTTCCCCGCGTCGCCGCGCTCTCCTTCGCCATGCTCGCGCGCCAGCTCTCCCTCGCGCCACCGCCGCGTTCTACCTTCTCCCTCGCCACCCGCTGCTCCCCCTGCTTCCCTCTTCTCTTTCGCCCCTCATCTTCCCTCTTGCCGCGACTATCCGCGTCGACGTTCGCCCCTCCGCCGTCCCCCCCGACGCCCCTTTCCACGCTGCTACTCGCTCTCTGGCCACCGTGCCGCGTCGTGTGCTACGCCGCGCGACCCATGGCCACCGCTCTCTGCCACCCTATCTACGACACACGTGTATATATATATATATATATATACACGTTCCCTATATATATATATATATATATATATATATAGGGAACGGGAATAGCGTGTGTGTTGGATATGTGTGTAACAGAAGGGAGAAGAAAAGAAAAAGAGAGAGAAGTAATAATGCTAGGTACTCACTTTTCTGAGAGTACCTAGTACTATCACGAGTCACTCTCTCAACAGCATCTGACATATCTATCCGTTTGAGAGAGTCGAGCCTATTGCCGTAAAGGAGATAAATCACGGCAGAGGGTAAATCACGGAGGACGATATACAAATCATCGGCAAGTATTATAATTTGCAAACGAATTGTCGTACGAATTGAACGAGTAATGTAGCAGTACAAGTTCGGTTAGAGATATAATTATCTCTAATGTCACCTAGATCTATAAAGATGTTTTGTGATTTCCCGCTAAAAATTGTATGTGGGATGGAGGCCGGGAATTCAGAACCCTTTCGTTACTAATTCGTTGCTAACTCGCGTTAGCATGAAGTCACGCACACATTAAATTAAACAAAAATATCGCATAAGATTTACAAAATTATCCTTCATATGATTTCCATTAGAAACGTGAAAGTACATTTAATTATTAAAAAAAAAAAAAACAATGTAAGACCCTCTGAGAAATATCTCTAGTCAGACGTTTCAGATTGCTTTTCATCTATTCAATCTTCGCTATTTGGTGAAGATGCTATCTCATTCATGTTTTTTAATGTTAAACGTATCTTATTATAGATTGTTTACCTCCCATGTGCGCCTTTACGTAACAGTAGCGCGTTATACGTCAAAGTAACCCTATTACGTACATCGATTCCTTTTTGCACTAATTTAAAAAAGTCAACAGAAGAAAAGAAGTACAGATCACTGCAATCTATTCTTGAAAATATAAAAATAAGGAACAGCATTTTGTAATGACATGCACGCACATGTAGACATTTGTGTATGTCAGGCTTCAGAGATCTACTACCATAATTTTAAAAATTAAAAAAAAATTTTAATAGACGTAAAGCACAGTGTTTTATTTAAACTTTATAAAATTAAAAAGTCTTATTATAATATATAACTCTAGTAGTTCAGACTAAAAATATATTTATTTAAAAATATTGACTCATATTTAATAGATGATTCGATTATGTATATGTATATTATACATTTTTATATTTTATATTTATATATTTTTATTTCAAAATACATACATTTTTTTCTTGAAGGTTCAAATTTCATGTAAATTATATCATTAACAACTGAAAAAATTATTGTTGAAACTATAAAAGAATTAAAAATAAACAATTTTTTTATATCCGTCAATTTAAATTTTACAACTTTGACATCAGATTAATATGTTTTCGGTGATGTAAAAAAATCTTAAGTTTTAATAACATATTAAAAAACATTATTAAATCTTTAATGATTTATATTATTTTTTCAAGTTTGACATGATAAACTCTGTGTTAATCATCAATATCTCATTTAATCATAATCGACACAACACATTCCTTTTAATGGTTGAAAGTCTTAACAATATACTTTTGATTGCAATAAAATCTTCCAACGTCATCACAATTATAGTAGTAGTTCCACATATCATATATCAAGTTATATTGTATCAAGATACATTAAAATATCTTTTTTTTTATCATTTTAATTGCAAATTTCTTGAAATTGTAACGTAATAGAGCAATTTGGTAAATGAGATTTCAATGTCCAAAAAACTATGCAAAACGATCATTCTCGTTTTTGTATTAAAAAAAATAATCTCTTAAAATAATATGATAAAATGCACTCGAATCTCTGTCAAAAAATAGTAATGGAGTGTATTAAGTGAAAAGTGCACATATATTGTGATTTCTTATCTAAAACTGATAAACGGTTAAAACGAAGATAAAAACGCTTATCGTATTCGAAAAAGAAATATCTTAAAAAAAAAGTGCGGCACAAAAGAAGAAACATCATTAACGTACTACGCATATCAGGTAGTTTACGATATTAAATTTTAAAAGAGTGAATATTTTGGTTATCTCGACGGACAAACGGTTAAAAACGAAGATATACGCTTTTATCATATTCGAAAAAAGAAATTACAAAAGAGAAAAGTGACACAGTAGAAAAGAAAAACACGGTCTACGGGCCGCGTATCAGGTAGCTTGCGAGATCATTAAAGCTGATAACGATCTCCCGATATAGTGACCTGTCGCGCTCCAACGGCTCGGAATTCATGAGTCGAACTTTCCGAACGTTATAAGTCTGTCCTCCTTGATGCGTTTCCTCGTATTTTCCGAGCGATCATGTAACCTTCTCAACGTCAGTTCCGCACTTGATCGGTCCTCCTTACATTGTTGTCAGTCGGTGATTCGATGAGATAGGAAGAAAGTGAAAGAGAGTAAGAAATAGAGTGAGAAAGAAAGGGAGAGAGTCTTTGTATTAGGGTCATGATTTATCTCACAGCCGCGTCATTAATCACACGCTAATTAGCAAACTTCGCGCTACTTATGTTTATGAGCGTACACACGAGAGCTTAATCGAGCCGCCGCCGCCGCTGCTGCTGCGAAAAGAAAGGCAACGGAGGTAGTAACGTATTTGATATTGAATGTAAATATGTCGAAACCAATGTAGTGTGTGTTTGCACACTTTAGCTCCAGGAAAGGTCATTAATCGCTGAGTAACGATCTATCTATTGTTCTCCGATAAACATGGATCATTTACAGATTAAATGATTGTATAGATAATCTAAATAGGTATAGCACATTAGTCGTAATTTTGTATTTTCAGACGAGAGAGGGAGACAAAAAGAGAGAGAGAGAGAGAGATGTGACGGTACGTTTTCAAGTCGCACAGTCGCGAGTTCCATAATAGTAATGATTGTATTGAGATTACAATAACGACGAGAAGCGACAAAAGGAATTTTCTGCTCCGACCTCCCTTCGCGATTCCTCCAGCTTCCCCGAAGCATAAAAGCTTATCGATATCGGCGAGCTAGCGCCGAAAATCCGGATTCGTCGCAGGCGTCGATCATAATGGGCACGGAGACGATGATAATGGGCGCGCGCATCGTCGTCTCTCGGAAGTTCCTACCGTGGAAGGCTGCCGGCGCGCACGAGATACGTGTATCGGGTCGGTATTGGGGCGGAACGAAGAGGGTACACATATACACAGGCACACGCGGACGTGCACGCAAGATACACAGGCAAACGCGCCCATATATTTGCGATGGGACGTGACGATAAACATGACGTTTGAAAAGTTTTCCGTTGGCGTTTTCCGAGAAAGGTCTCGCTCGCTCGCGCGCGCTCGCGCGCGCGCGCGCGACGGTTCCGATAAAGAATCGGCGGCCGCGTCGGGACGAACCGGGCATTAACGAAATTGTTGCGGCGAAACCCCCGGTTTTAGTCCTTCGCCATACGCCCCGTCTCTCTTCCCGCCCCCGGTCTCCCTCGTCCGCGCGTGTACCGCGTTCCTGAGGTACCGCTCCGCAGTATCGCGGAAGGGTTGATGAAATTGGCGCGCTGATTAAATTGTTGCCAGGCGGGAAAGCCGGCGCGCATACATACGTAAGAAATTTCTGGCCTTTCCAGAGCCCATGACGCCACCGATATCGTTTCGAGATTCTTCCACAAAATTAGCTTTTAGAAATGAGATTGTCTAAAATAAATAATTTATTTTCTCAAAAGTCATTGAAAAGTAAAACTTTTCTTTGAAAAAGATTGATTGGAATTAAGGAGGAACATAGTGAAATATTGTTCTCTTTATTATTCTCCTATATCGAAATATATTAATTAAAAAATATAAATGTATTATATACATATTAAATTAAAAATAATTATTAAATTTTTAAATCGAGAACCACGAGTACGAGTTAATTCCATTCAGCTTATTTCCCTTTAGTTTCTATTAAAGATGACTGAAATACTCAATGTCTCATTATATCTGATTATCGATAATAACAATGGCCTGGGCGAGTGTACTTAAGAACCCTAGTCGATATCCTCTAGCTATCATACAATCATATACAACGGCTTCGTGTAAAGAGAATCAATCGTGCAGATAATCCGGCCATGAAAGTTCCGAAGAAGTTTCCACGATTTCAACGAGTCGCAGTTGAAAGCTCATGAATGAACGGGCGGTACGGCGAGTTTCTACTACACTCGAAACAACATGTACACCGAGAACCCATTTCTTAGTGGATGAGTTCCCCCCTCTCTCCCTCTGTCTCACCGTCTCTCTTTCTCTCACTCGCATTCTGAAACTTCTAAGTAGTAAAGTTGTGGCAGTAACGGCGCGAATACGCGTAGCAAAACGCGGACGGCAGAAAATTAAAACGGTCACGCCGCCATACGCGCATATGCATGCGTGCGTGCGTGCGTGCGTGCGTGCCTCGTTCTTTCGTTCGTCTCTTCTCGTATATTTTTCACGCGAACTCGCGTGGCAAAAAGGAAAAAGAAAGAGAATACCGCTCGCGAGATAAATTGATATCAGCTCCGTGGAGGAGAGCTCGCGGTATCTCGCGTATTTCTCACGAAAGACGAGTACGTGGGTCCGACGAAGATGAAGAGTTTGCGTGACGTCGACGAGTATGATGATGACGGCGGCAGCGGCGGTAGCGAAGACGAAGTTGACGACGAAGACGACGACGATGAAAACTACGAAGACGGAGACGGAGACGACGACGACGAAGACGAAGACGAAGACGAAGACGAAGACGAAGACGAAGACGAAGACGACAACGATGACGACGGCGACG
This sequence comes from Tetramorium bicarinatum, assembly GCA_928718305.1. Taxonomy (NCBI): domain Eukaryota; kingdom Metazoa; phylum Arthropoda; class Insecta; order Hymenoptera; family Formicidae; genus Tetramorium; species Tetramorium bicarinatum. The sequence goes on from OV788325.1 coordinate 31,008,369, forward strand.
CCGACGTAGCAAGGACGAATCGCGAACGTCGGTATTCGAGGCGCGGCACAAAGAGGATAGGAGAAGGTTGATGGAAAGGTCGAGCGGGGCAGACGAGAAGCGGGCGGGCCGGAGGAAGGGGGGCGAGAGGGGACCCACCCGGGGGTCGAGGCGGAGGGTCGCGCGATTAATTCGCAGAACGGCGAAGGATATTCCCGCGGCTGGCCCCATATAAGCCCTCCTGCCTTCCCCACGTCCCCTGCCGTCACAGCCGCCGCCCCCGCGTCTCTCGTTTCGCCTCGCTTCACCGCTGCCGCCGCCGCCGCCGCCGCCGCGGCTTGTCTCCCCCTCGCCGCTCTCCCCCCTTGGCGCGCCACCGTTTCTCTTCTCATCTCCACCGGTGTCCGCGGCATTAGGCGTCGATCTACCGAGATACGGAGATCGAGCCGGCGAGAGCGGTGGTGCGCCTCTGGCCTCGTCGATGCCAGGCACGTCTGCCTTTTGGGGCGCTCCCGAGCACATATGTAGATCCCAGCGCGTACATACCCTATCGCCTATATACGTGCAACACATACATATATTTATATACATACACGCGAGCATCCGCGCGAGTACATGTGTATATATATATATATATATATATATATATATATATATATATATACCGCGAAATATCTATATACTTCTCACACGCGCGAGTATACGTTTTCACGTCCGCGAACGCGCACATACGCGCGGCTCGGACGACGTGGCGCGGTATACCTAACGTATATCCCCTTCCTCCCCCCGTCCCTCGCTCGCTTCCAACCCGCTTCGCGAGAGGTATATAACGTAGGTGTATGTACCGGCAGGCAGCCGTGGCGTGGTATGCTATGTACGCGGTGTCGAGGGCGCGGAGCGCTGCCGCGCGGTTATATACGGACGGATCACACGACGGTCGGTCGGTCGCCGCGTACATAGCGTTGGTCCCATGTAAAGGGCGGTAGGACCGCGGCCGTTCCGTCTCTCTCTCTCTTACACTCTCTATCCTTCTCTCTCTCTCTCTCTTGCCGCCGTTGCCCGATACTCTCTCGTCCCCGTTCGCCGCGTACCGCTCCTCTTCTCCCTCGGCACGGTTCCTCCCTCCCTCTCTCTCCCTCGCTCGCTCTCCCTCATCAGCGCGGCTCCCGCGAACCGGGGTCACTTATGTATATAGGGCCGACCCGACTCCACGGTCTCTCTACCTACTCGCCTCGCGAACTCGCCTGCAGACCAGATCCATAGTTAATTACCGGCCTAATCTCTATTCGCGATTGCCCGAAACCGCTCGTAAATCCCTATCGGTGTGTGCGTGCAAAGCGCCATCGCGAACGCGGCGGTTCTCTCTCTCTCTCTCTCTCTTCCTCGCTCTCTCCCTCTCGCTCCGTTTCACCGTCTCCGCTTCCGTCTCTTTCCCTTTTGCTCATCGCGGACGTGTTTCGTACTGGCACACACGCACTGAAAAGCGACATGTATGTGTGCAGGAACCGGCGATTGTGGAACACGACGGAGGAACGTATACCGCAGGATCGATCTCCGCGATCGATCGCCGCGATATATACCGTTAAAGGGGAGAGAGAAAGAAAAAGATGGAGATAGAGAGATAGAGAGATAGAGAGAGAGAGAGAGAGAGAGAGAGAGAGAGAGACGCAAAGAGAATCGCCGAGATCGTCGAGTTCCTGGCCCGAGACCCGCGTCGCTTCCGGTCACGAGGAGAGAATCGCGGCGTCCAGCGAGGAAGCGCCCTGTGGGCATCTCTATCTTTCTTCAGCCGTTTCCTCTGCCGCGTCGTGCTGCACCGCGCAATACCGCGCCAACCCGTCGGTTGGTCGACGAGCGCGAACGCGGCGTTCGATTCTTTCGTGCTGTGCCCTGCGATCGCGCGCGAGCGCCGGAACGAAGAAGAAGTAACGATCGCGAAAGCTTCGTCGAAACGGGTTTCGAAGTCGCGATTCTTGCGTTGAAAAATAACGTTGAATTCCATCCCGTAAAAATGTGTCTCTCCCTTCAACATTTTTAGACAATATCCACAAATTATTGTTTGTTACAACACATATCGGGATGACGGAAGGGTTCTGGGTTCAAATTCCAGGGGCTCCTCATCCCGTATATATCTCATTTTTCGAACGCTTACCGATTGAAGATTTCTCTTCTGGAGGAGAGCTGAACTTCCGTAATCGGTAGGAAGAAGGGGAGACGCAATAGACCTAACTGATTGTGAGTCCGAGTGCCATAGACTACACTGAGAATCACCCTCCCTCCCCCCTTAGCATTATTATTATATATTACACATTTCTAATTGACAGTAATGGAATTTCCAGCGTATTTTTTCTAGCATCTTTAACAAGGCATGACATATTCTTGTACAATGCATAAAAAAATAATTTATTGTTGGATTACGAAGAGAACAGTAATGCAAACGGTTTAATGTGAAAAGAATAGGTCTGTTTGTTCAGCTGCATTTTTGTCTGTACCATTGTGTTTTGCACCTGTACTTGCACCGTTAGGTCCACCGAAAATATTTTAGGTAAAGTCACGTTCAAGGCCGGCGTGCAAATCGCACAAAATACGAGAAAACAATCGGGAAAGCAATATGTGAAACATATGAATCGTCAGTCGCGAACCCAAAATTCCAACATAGATTTGGAGAGCAGGGAACTACATGACGGTGACGTAAAGCAGTAACTGCCGGCTAGTAGTTTATTAGGCATGACGGTAACGCGGCACGATCGTGTCTTATATACACGCCTCCTGTAATGGGCTCCGTGTTCTCTCGCTCGTACGTCGAATGTCGCACGTGGACACGTCGAAAGATGTTCACGTCATTGCAAAACGACGCGATGATCCACACCAAGATGGCAAAAATAGAGAGATACAAATAATTCAAGATTATAGCTGTAAAATGAATGATATATATATATATATATATATATATATATATATATATATATATTTTAAACAAGTTTAATCTTTCCATAAAGAAGATGTACACGTAACATTTAGTAATCAACAATTAAAAACAGCGATAAAAAAGCAATTAATATTTTATATAACAAAATATACATTTAATATTTAATCTTGATATCTAATTTGATTTAATAATTAATTGAATTTCATTGAAGAATTATGTAAAACTCTACTTTAATTTGGATTATAAGATTGTAATTTAATAGTAACGCAAAAATAGTTTTGTGATATTTACGAAGATTTATCTTTTACTTCATGTAGCTCTCTATTTTTTCTGTTCTTTCAATTGTTTAATCTTATTGTTTTTAATTGGGTTCGTCTCACAGATAAATATCTGTTTACAAAACTGAAAAATTTTATTTATATAATTCTTTATACATAGGAACATATTTAGGAACATATTTAGACCTTAAAAATATCCCGTAAAACTTGCGATGAATCGACAAAAGATTCATGGATCGCTTTTTTTGCTCCTATTCGAATCTTATACATTGTGCGAGATTACGCAATCACGTTTATATACTGGCGATTGTTGGCCAGGACCTCGCCGGTTAGGCGGGAAGAGCGGAAAGAGTCAGGGCTCGTTCGCGAGAATATCGTGGCGGACGCGCATTAAATCCGAGGCGCGGCAGCCTCATCATGGCTCAGCGATTCGAAGACCGCACCGGACGGTGATCGTAGAAGAAGAAGCCGTAGAGTCCGCGGCGTCGTGCCGCGACTATGCGGCGGACGGCCGCGGGGAGATAGCGCGAGAGTGGCTTCATGGCGGCAGCGGCGGCGGCGGCGGCGGCGAATCGCGGTATGAAGAGTGAAGAAGTTAATGGCATCGCGGCCGCGTTCGCACGTGATCGCTTTCGAGATTCCCAGTCCATAGGAGTCGCCATTTCCGTCTCCATATAAATTCGATTATTTTCGAAGTTTAGGAAAAAATGTGAAAAAAGGGAGAGGATATATATTCAGTATAGAATGACTAATTAGATAAAAAGAAAGAAAATATATTAGGAAACTTCTGGATGGAAAAAGAAAAGATACTATTATAAAAAGAAGATAATAAAAAGATAATAAGAAGAAGAAAGAAAAATTAAGGAAAAAGAAATTAGATAAAATAAGTGTAAGAAGGCTATAAACTGTCACAAAAGCTAATTGAACCAAAATAAAGAATGAAATAACTTAAGGTATGAATATACATATAGTACAGATGGGTCACTAAGATATCATTGTAAACCAAGTTTCATTCTTGGTTGTAAAGTTGAAGTGAATAAATTTTCATTCATTCATAATTAACGAATTATATAGTTTTATGACATTTGGACATATAATTTAAGAAATTAAAAATGGATTGTTACATTTATCCTAACAATAGAATAATAGAACAATAGAAGAATACATTAAAATATACCTGTCGAGAAGGGATGACGCGTATGCTCTGTGCTAATGCGATTAATTACATTAAGTAACAGAAGGGTTCCGAGTTCAAATCCTCATTCCACATACAATTTTCATCGGTAAGTCATAAAGGATCTTTAAATCTAGGTAACATTAGACATTGAAATAATCCTATTCGCCTATATTATACTATTGCAAACTAATCACTTGTTTACAATATTGATATTAATAAAAAACGGGAACAAAGAATTAATCTCTAAACTCCGTTTGCTTTCAATTCACCTAAATAAATAACATCTTTCCCTTTCTATTTAGATTAAGAAAATAGATCATTGAAAGAATTCGATGTCAGCAGTTATTCAATTGTTCCGATAAATGACAGGTGTTTATTTAGGATCACGATAAAATAAATAAATAATATAGATAACCTTAAAAGTTAAATTATTAGAACAGCTTCTGACTAGGTAGGCAAACACGAAGAAATAACGGATATCAGATAGATATTAGATTTGATCATCGAACAATCGCAACTACTTCTTTCATCGTATTGCGCATGACATGCACACGCGTCATCTCTTCTCGACAGGTATATTTTAATGTATTCTTCTATTGTTTTATTATTCTATTGTTAGGATAAATGTGACAATCCATTTTTAATTCCTTAAATTACATTTCCAAACGTCATAAAAGTATATAATTCGTTAGTTATGAATAAATAAAAATTGATTCACTTCTCGTTATCGGGCGAAGTGTAACTACTAAACGACATGTTACTTATACGCTATAAAGAGCCTAATTTGAGCCGCTCGTAGCAGCTGCGAGGATAGTTTTAACGGCGTTCAGAGAGAATCACGCCGGATGCAGCCTCTATATATCGTCGCCGAGATGTGTTCAAACTACGTGCTTGTAGTGCGATAGCGAACAAGACGAGAGACGTCGATCGAGCACTTCCTCGTTAAAGCCGCGCCTTTCCTCGCAGTCCAATTCCGCACGCGGCTTTCGATCTTTTCGGTGTTTCATATTTACGAAATAATCGACGAGTCACGGCGATCTTATCGAGGTGAGATCGATTCGTGCCCAGTTGAATCACGATGGTCGGCAGATAATTTTAATTAAAAAGTCATCGAACTTTTAAATAATACTTTTTTTTGTATATCCAATATATGTTGTAATATTATAATAATGCTGGGGGGAGGGCGGTTCTCAGTGAAGCTTGTGGTACTCAGACTCAGTTAGGTCTATTGTACCTCCTCTTTTCTTTCTACCGATTACGGAAGTCCGGTTCTCCTCCAGAAGAGGAGTCGGTCTCCAATCGGTAGGCGTTCGAAAAATGAGATATATACGGGATGAAAAGCCCCTGGGATTGAATCCAGAACCCTTCCATTACTAATCACTCGCGTCAGCACGAAACCAACGCGTCATCCCGTAATAACAAAATAAATATGTTTTACTAAATACTAGAATTAGAAATTCATAATTCATACTCTTGAGTACTCGTTATTGTTGTTACATAAACAAAATTTATAAAGTTAACATCCCGAAATGCGAATTTTTATAAAATTGATATAGCGTTTGATTTTTCACAATTTGTCCATATTTGTCTATAAATAATCATTTTTATCCACTTTATAAAAAAATTAAAAATAAAATTTCATCATTAGCACTCCTAAATGAGTTTCTTTGAAATTATATATAGATTCCATATTTATCTATAAAAACGATTATTTGTGTTAATTATTGTATTATCCATATTAAAACAAGCAATTATCGTGGACTTTATTGATGCTTGCGATTTCTTGCTATGCGGATGTTTCATCGACTCGCCGTCGCATAAGATTCGTGGAAGATGTCCGATTAATACAGATAATCGAGAGGCCAATCGGTAATCATCGATTAACGGGAGAGATAGCGAAATATGGGGAAAGACATTGCGGTTTTTCGACGTAGTCAGCCAACTCGGACGCGCGACAGGTGGTGCAATCTCGTTTAGCTGCTGTGCGCGCTATATCCTGTGCACGCACATTGCCATGGGTTACCGGCTAAATTACATTCTACGCGTCTAACGTCGTCGCGTGCGCGCTCTGCGTAACTTCGCCGTCGTAGTGCAACTTGGAAGTAGCGGCGTATAAGCGCAGCATACAAATTATCGGCCCCGATAAGGCGCGTGTCGTCAAAGCGATGACTCGCTCGCTCGTGATAACGTCGCGGCGCGGAAAATCCAGTATCCCACGCGGCAGCATCTGCCGCACGTCTCGTATCGTCGTCGGAATAAAGGACAAGGCGCGTAACTGCGCAATATCGGAATCTTGGCGTCCCCGTCGCGTTTTCCGCAGCGAAATTCTCACGCTGCTCGAAGTCGGTCTTTCATCATTTAATAACAGTAATTTAATTGCGTGTAATCTTCCGTAAAGATATTAAATTAAAATATCTGGATGATTAGACGTTAAAATGAAATTCTCGTACTTGAATTTATCCCAGCGGCGTTAAAGATAAACGAGAGCCACGGGATGAGGAGGAGGGAAGGCAAAATGTTGCGACGAGCAGCGACGCGAAGAACCTATCGGTGGCGTCGACGGAGAAAGGTGGTTGTGTCGGGGCCGTGGAATTTCCCTCATTGAGATTTTTGTATCTCACAGGCGCGTGATCGGCACCTCAATCGATAGCGGATCGCGGTCATGATTAAAGGGGGATCCGCGGTTCTGGGGTGTTGGCGACCAATTAGAACCGAGCCAACCGAGCGGAAGACTCGGTCGTGACTGACTATACTACCGAGAAGGCCTTCGACGAGGCGCCTCCACTCGCTGCCTCTTCTTCTTCTTCTTCTTCTTCTTCGTTTATACAATCGCGCCGTGGTCGCGCTTGGTTTCGTAGTCGCTTCGCGAATCAGGAAGGCGCGCACCGTGGCGCAAAAACAGGCGTTACACATCGAGGATTTTAAGCGTTTCGCACGCCTCTGCGGCAAGCAGCGAACGCCCGATCGTCGAGAGATTACCGGGTCGCGCGCGCGCGCGCGAGAGAGATCGCCAGATTAAAGGCTAGATTTAACACGGCGAGAAGCGCGGCGTTATCGCGAGAGAGATTGTTCTCTTTACTTATCCCCTCGCGGGAAACAAGTGCGAGATCGGTATCAGGTCTTTCTCCTCGGAATTTTCCGGGCTGAAGATTTAATTGCCGAAATGAAAATAAAATCGCGGCATTATTTGAGGTGAGATAAAGATCGTTCCCGAATTTTTAATTCGTAAACGAGCTTGGGATTGTTTAATTAACGAAAGGTTATCCTACTTGAAATTTTATGATATATTGCCAGAATTCTCTCGCTGTATACCATACTCTCTACATATGCGTCCAAGTTAAGTCTTGGAAGAACGGATCCTGAAAAAAAAAAAAACAAAGAAAGGGTAACCATAATACGTTTCACGCGAAGTGAGTCGGCGGACCTAACTATCGACTAGGCAGGGTGGAAAAAAAAGAGCGAGCGAGACAGAGAAAGTTTCATTAGGGCCGATTTCGTTTCAGCCACCCTAAGCCGAGGGGCGTTTGGGAGCACGTCCGTCCGTTCGTCCGCGCCGGGTTTCCAGCTGGGTCTCTCCCCTTGTTCGTTCGCGCTTCGGCGTCGTCCTTCCTCCCGGTCGTCGCACCGTCGCGAACGTTTCCAGGCGCGCGGCGATTTACGCGGCCATGGGAAACGCGACGGACGGATGATCGGGGCAACGCCTTTCACCGATCGGCGCCGACCGAGCCCGGGGCTTTCCTACGCTCGTGTCGCCCGTTCTCGTGGAAACGCCCGAAGCGGACGGCGGATACGTATAGAATGTCGTATAGAACCGCCCGACCGTCGCGGCGACACCGAGGGAAGGCACGCAGCGCGTCGCGACATCGCTAAACAAAAAAAAAAAAGACACCGTCGTGACATGGTATTATTTCGAGGAGAATAGAAACGACTGAATCAACGTGATTAGCTTCATGACATTGTATAAATTAAGATAGCTTTGAAAGTTGATCAAGCAAAAAATCTTAATTTATTTCATCTTTCGCGTGATTTTTTTTAATTCGCGAGTTAATACTTTTCCTCCAGATATAAATTACATTTTTTCCAGTCTTGATACTTTATTATATTAAATTATTATTTCGTTTTCAGAATGTATGGTAAATTATTATGTAAGTAAAATTTGTTTCATCGGACGTGATTTCACTATTAATAATGAGAAATTTCAGATATTCAGATTTTTACAATCTTACACTATAATTACTTGACAATATAGCATTCAATGCTGATTCCGTTTATCAATGTTCTACATTAATTTTATGCCAAAGCGACAACTCTCTTCTTTTCCTCTATCCAATTTAGATATCCCACGATGAAGTCGTAACATCGCGATGCGGTGATGAGTAAGCGCCGACGATCGTGCGAATTAACGCCTCGCGACGTGACCGCGTGTCCGAGTATTTTACGCATGATATTACCTCGAAATCGTCATCGTCGGCGATTCCGAGCGGAGCGGAGTCGCGCCGCGCCGGCAGCAATCGTTCCCGCAGCGCGCGCGCCACTTTCCAGCAATTATCGAAGCAACGGAGCCTCTCGGTACGGAGATCCCACACCGGCTTCAATTTGTAGGCTGGCATTAATTCAATTGCCCCGGCGACAGTTACCAAGGTGGTATACGTGTGGGCGTTTTATCGCCTCGGTTATGCCCGTACGTCTCTTCGCACCCTCTCTTTCTCTCGCTCGTTCGTTCGATTCTCCCGCTTCGTCTTACCGTCTATCCCTCTCTCTGTCTCTCCCTTCCCTACTTTCCACGTTTCTCTTTTTATCCCGCGCGCTCTGCCTTACGGCTATCATCGTTCTTCTCTTCGTCGCCGCCGACGCGCGATCGGCCGTTCCGCGTTCCGCGTGCACCGCCGCTCACGATACGTTCGCGATGGAAAAGGGGAAAAAAAAATAAAATAAAAAATCGTCGGCGATTGCGTGTTGCTACATTGTGCGAATTCGCATGACGGCGCCGGCGATAGCCCGTAGCGGCAATTACGACTTCTACGCGACGCTCTTTCTCTCTTCCTCTTTCTCTTTCTCTCTCTCTTAGCCTCTGTTCTTTAACTTTCGCAACGCCGTGTCTCAGCTATCAGAGTTGAACAGTTTCCTAGGGAAGAGGTCAATGTCAAGTCTGGAGCGGTAATGTCGGCCGGGAGCTCGTTGCATTGGGCTTTCGATAATGTTGCATTACACGAACCGCTTGCCTCGAAAGTGTAATGTAATATCGGCTTTGAAGCATTATAAATTAAAGCTCAAATTTGGCGTAAAATTTTTTCTCCTGATTCTATGTCCTCTATCTTGTTAAATTTATATAACGAATTTATTGAGGATTTAATTGTTGATCTATATCTTACTATCAATGTTTTAATAAGCTAACATAATAGTTTTTAATAAATTTCTTTACATTAATTTTACGTTCTATCTGTTATTAACTTATTAACTTATTAAAGTTATTAACTTATTAAAGTCGTTGATTTTTAAAATGTAGCGCCAGATCGGTCTTGAAATATTATGAATTATAACAATGAAGCGTTGCGAGATTGATGTAACAGTATTTAATGAATTTTTCTAAACTAGTTCTATATCAGATTTGTGAAGTTGGCACTCTGAACTGCGAATTTTTACAAAATTAATGAGGCATTTGATTGTCCACAATTTTTTTATATTTATCTATAATTATTTTTTTCTCTATCTTATAAATCAAATAAAAAATAATTACTTATGGACAAATGTGGATAATCAGAATCCATAGTTAAAATTATAAATTATAATTTTTAAAAATAGTACTTAAAGATGTAATGAAATTTTTTGTTTATTTTTAATTCTTTTTCAAAGTGAACGAAAAAACAATTATTTATTTACGATTATATGGACAAATGTCAACAAATTGTAAACAATCAAATGCCATATCAATTTTGTAAAAATTCGCATTTCAGGATATGATTTTCGCAGACCTTAATCATTTATCTGTTAGCAGATTTATTAAAGTCAATCTGTTGTTAAACCTATTAAAGCTTGCTTTGAAATTTGAAAATAAGATCGTTTTTGAAACATTATCAATCTTTATATAAATTGACATAACTCTTTCACACAATGCACATTAATCCGGAAGCCCGACTGTTATTTCGAAGAATCTAACTAAATCGAGACAGCATCTCATCGCAACGCGTCGCATTGCATTTCGCGTTGCAATCGGCGATCCTTACTTTCCCATCTGCAACCGAACAACGCGTCAGAACGATGTAATCGCCGGGATCGCAGGAATGCAAACAGCCGCCCTTCCGATCTCTCGGGGAAGCGACCGGCGACGGTGGAATCCCTGTAAGAACCCGCTGTGGAATTCGATCGCCGTGCAATTCGTGCGTTTTTCGTGCACATTTACGCCGCGCCGTCGAACGAGACGACGGCCACTCGAGCGGGCTCCGCGCGAACGAAGTTCGCCCTCGTGACAAATTGCGCGAGATTACGTCGGCCGGGTGAACGGTCCATCATCCGGATGAACCGCGATAATTTGACGATGGATAAGTGCATCGCCGGGTTGCCGCCCATCCGATGTAGCGTAACGCGTAGATATCGCGCGATAACGCGCGCGCGTGTTGTAAAACAACATCGCGAAATTTTGCGATTTTTGCGTAGTTCTCCTCGGCCGTTTACGCGCACATTGCGTTATCATTGTATTATCATTATAAACATTACACACTTTAATTTAATTCATCGTAGGACGTATGACATAATACATTATCGTAATATATTGTTATTCTTGTACAACTATTATCGTGTAATTATTATTGTCACACTATTAAGATATCCCATATCGCTTATCCCATTTATATCGCGTGTAATACGTAATGTGATTGCAATGTTACGTAAATGTCAATACGATTCCGATAATTTTGACGTTTTAACTATACTATTGTTTTTTTTTTACAAATTTTCACAGTGAAAACAAAATGTTTCAAATTTAAACGTACAAAACTTTATAAATAGATATCGAAAAGACTAACAATATACTGCTATTTGTTAACATATTTTCAACGAATATATTAATACAAACTGCATTAGTGAGAATGAATTTGATTTTTTTATATACGTATATGTGATTCTTGTAACTTTTAAATGTATGCTTGTCTAAATTTATTAAATTTATTTGTATTAAATTTATTAAATGTATTTACATAAAATACCTGTTAATGTATAAGATATTAATTAGACATAGATTGTGTTTTCGTTGATATCACGAAAGCAACAAATCGAATCGAATAGAAACATTTAACTTTTGTACCATCAATTTCGGCGTTTAAAAATGTACTTCAGAAAACAGTTCTCGCGTATATTGCGTCGCCAAACATTTATCGGAATCTCCCCCATAAACCGTTATCGACAATAACTTGAGTGTGCACAAAGGTCACTGTCAGGGATGCGCGATCGCTATCGTTGTTTGCTAAAATTCGTGCCGCGTGGCGTCATCGGAATTTATTTCAGAAAAATAGAAGGTCTGCGCGGAGATGGTAAGCGTGATATAATCGAATGACTAATAGCTTTCTCCGACGATTTGTCTCCGTAGCGTCTATATTATGTTTACATTGACTTATTCTCGGCCATGTGCAGATAAATTTAGTTGTTAGAGAGAAAATTAATTATACCGAATGAAATGAAGAGACTGCTCGTAATTAGTTTATCTAATTTAAAGAAACGATACATAGTATATCAATACTACTTTATATAGATAATTTCAATAGAAAAATATTGATACATAATACATAATTACGAAAAAAAATGATTTTCTAATTTTGTTGATCTTAAATCATGTATAAAAAGTGATAGTTTACTTCGTTTTTCATTTTGTATCTCCAAAGAAAAAAATCAGAAGGTGTCAAGTCTAGAAATCTTGGTGGCTATCGCACGTAGCCATTATTTGTCCAACAATTAGAAAATCCATTGTTCAAAAAGATTATAAGACGTGTATTGTGTGCTGAAGCGTCAGACAGACACTGTATGTGTAACTACTCCGAAAATAAAGAAGATTTATGACATCAGATTATTTACTATGGTTAGAATGGTTATTGAAGATCATCAAAGCAGAAATATTACAGTCAATTGACTATGCAGTCAACTGCATGTATTGAACATAATGGACAAAGTTTTGGGCAATTTATGTATTAATAAATAAAATATATTTATTTATTTCAATCTCTTCAAACCCAAATTCAAAACAATGCTTACGATCAATTCACTACTTTAATACTTAAGGTGTTAATTATCTTGTAAATAATGCGTATGATTCAATTTACTACTTTAATACTTAAGGTGCCAATTATCTTGTAAACAATGCATAGCAGCAATTTTGCATTAAATATGATTTTGATTTCTATTGATTCCTACTATACAAATATGCAAAATACATACATATGTATGTATCTATTTAAAAAAACAATGATGACTTTCATAACTCCAAAGGGTTATGAGTAAAAAAAACTTTTTTTGCGTGTGTCTAGTTGTGGATGAAAAACCGTGCAAATTTCTCTTAATAAACTTTTTTACAACATGTACCAGTCGCGAGATATTTGCCCGAACATTTATCCATGGACAATAATTGTATAATTGGAAACACAATAAAGGATTAAGTAAAAAACATTCCTGACTGCTGTTGCTGTTGTGTCAACATATCTTTGGGAAAGTATTTGCTGATAAAATAAGGATTACGGAAATATAGATGGAGGAGTGAACCTTTTCATTCTAGCGATAAAGATATTCGTATTGTCAATTTATGTTTACGCTCAAGGTTGCAATAAGTCACACGATCAGAGTGAGCACAATAGCTGAGAAAAAAATGAGACACGGAGAAAGAAGATAAAACGAGCAAAAGCGCGAGCATTGCTCGATAAAGTAAAAAGAAAACCGCAAAGAGATTTGTCGTCGCATCCACTCGTGCGGAATATTACAACTCGGTGACATCTGTGTTAGGACAGTTCCGCTTTAAAAAGAATACTTTAAAAGCCAGAGGGTTTATAACGGGGAGGCCGAGCGGGGTATACAGCGGAGAGAGCGGCGTATAGTATAGGGAAGGAAGAACTACATATAGAGGTGTAACGAGCAGAACTCAACTCACGAACTCACTCCCAGTTTTTAGTGGCAACTTGTTGCTCTATGCCCATTCATACGGCTCTAACTCCCATTACGTCACGTCACATCAACTTATAATAATGGTAATAGCGGGAGAGAGCGGCTGCCGCCGCTGCAAAACCCGAATTCGAAACACGATTATTCGTATCTCTGCAGGGTCGGCGACAAAACATTTCTTCCCCGCCCCGCTCTGTCCCGTCCCGTTTTGACGGATCAGCGTTAAACGGATTTACATACGCACGTCCCTGCTTCCTGTTTCGCGTATTTACGGAAACGATTCTACGATATGAATCGCGCGCTAGTTGACGTTTAACCACTGGCTTTGTAGATTGCCGCTTTAAACGCAGCGCGGATCAAACGGAAGAAATAACACCGTCCCAAAATAATGAAACGTAATATCGAAAGATCAAACGTAAGACGCGTCACTTTTGAAAACGCGTAAACTTGGCGATTTTAATCTGAAAACATTTATGCCGAAGATGAATTTAATTAGCTTAATGAGTTCGAAGAAAGCCGCTTAATGATATCAAAGAGGTAGTCCATAATGATAATAATAAATGTGACATAAAGATTGGAGGATCTCATTTTCTTACATAAGTATATACGTACATAAAGAATATAGATACAGCTAACGATAATGATATGGTCAATCGTAAATTACATGAAATAACACGGTTACGCCTAAGTTACGTACTCCAAGTTATACTTGAGACGTCACATAACGCGTGAAACACTCAGAATGCATTTTCGTAAAATACTGTCACGTTCCGCATTCTTCGCTTTACGTCCTTGACGCGCGACGTAATTTCGTGCGCATAACTACTACTCAAATTGCTGTTTACAGCGCCCGGCACCACTGCTCTCACGACGGCAACGTGCCGCGCAAAGGCATCATAAAAATTTTGATTTCGAGCTTTCACCCCTGAACTTTGCGCCCGTTGCCACGTCATCTTAATCTTATCTCATCTCATCTCTTAAGGAATACAAGGCGTGAAAAATTGCAATCTAATTCCTTGATTAACTTGATACGACATTCATTTTAACAGAATCGTCAATTTTTTAATCCAATTCAAGTGTTTAACGTTATGCGAAATATTGCAAAAATGATAATAACTTATCGTGATACATCGTACATACAGAGAAATCTTTCTAGTTTTTCTCATATTACGAAAAATAATATGAAAATGATATCATGAGAAATATTACGAGAAGTAATATATGAGTTTCCTCATCGATTAAGAAATCGAAACCCAAACCGGAATAGTTGTTAAATATCTTATTCAATCATAAATGTAATTTAATAGAAATATGATTTCTGTCCGAGTAGAATAAAATAGCAGAATTCATAAAATACATCTATAAGTTCGATATTTTTCTAATTTATTAAGATATACATTTCATAGTGGTCATGGTAAGGCAAAAATAAATCGTTCATTTTAGTTATCTCACTAATGTCCATTTCTATTGTATTATATGAAATGCTTTCTTTTTTCATGATTCATTAGTCAAATTCGTTCATAAATCCAGATGTAGGCAAATAATAATTATATTATGTATAACTTTTTGAGACATTGTCTAATTTTTCAAATTTTGAGACTATGTCTTTTCATTTTTCAAATTTCGGCATTTTTCTTTAAAACTTTACATATCCACTAATGTAAATTAATTTTACTCTCGGCTTAACTAATTTTTTTATTTTTTCCTATTTCTTAGAATGAATTTGCATAATGAATTGTGAAAAAAAGAAAGCGACTCACAAAGGCTGTGTTCCAAAATTCATTGTTAGCGCTGAAAATCTATAATGTACGTAACGTATACTATAGATTTTCAGTGCTGGCAAATTTTGAACACAGCCATAGTACATTTTATGATATATATGCTCATTTTATACTTTCTAAAATTCATAATAGTCAAAGTTTCTTTTCTTTGAGAAACTAAATGACTTTTGTATAAATGCTTACCTATTGTCTAAATGGTTTTTCTTCTCTTTGTTTTCCTAAGAATTTTCTAAAATTCCTATTTTCTTTCTATTTCTTTGAAGACATGCAAAAGCCAAAAAAATTTTCATTATTAAGTGATTTATTATTCCTGATCATTTATTAATCTTGATAAATGACTGTTGTACAATAATATTCACTTCTAAATATTAAGATATCCATAATAAATTATTCTTTACTTTTGGTAATTGCCAGTTTGGAGATCATTAATTTTAAAATCCTTTTCTATGTCCTGTAATTTCATTATTGCGAGAAAGAAGAAGAGAAAAACCACATGTTCTTCCAGAATGAAATTATTTTATTACATTTCATTATTAATTTGCATTCATAAGTCCTAGTAACAGTTATATTAACTCAATACGATACTTGAAAGTTTATTTCCGCTTTCCTTCTCGATGCTTTAAAAAATTCTGCTCGATAAAGAAACAGCATAACATTGCAATAGTAAATGTTTACAAATTAGTTACTTATACAATCAGTATATTAACATATATTATACGTTATCATTGTACATTTTATTGCGTATTTATCGATAAATATATTTAATCGGGTAGATGTAATCGACATAAATGTAACGTAATTGACATAAGCGACACATAATTGCAATTTAACTTATCACTGTGTTGCGCTTTTGAAATAGGTCATTCTGAAAGTATCAATGGAAACACTTTTACTTTCTCCGTATCGTTTTGCTCGGTGATTGACTCGTCTCTGCAATAACCAAAGAAAGTAAAACTTTGTAACGGCTTGCCTCCTTTTCTTCAGAATTTCCGAACTTTACCTCGAGATTTTTCGCTCAACTTTTACGCCAGTGAGAGTTCGCGACCTCGTGCAGGTATTAGGATATTAACGTTTCTCATATACAGTATTTTCTAGCTAATCATTCTACATTTAAAGAAGATTTA
Source organism: Tetramorium bicarinatum (assembly GCA_928718305.1). NCBI lineage: Eukaryota > Metazoa > Arthropoda > Insecta > Hymenoptera > Formicidae > Tetramorium > Tetramorium bicarinatum. The sequence goes on from OV788325.1 coordinate 31,024,775, forward strand.
AAAATCTGTCGTTGTCTAGTTTTTAATAAAGCCAAAATTTTTTACCTCACAAAGATTTTATTTTAAGAAACAATATATATATAATGTAATTTATCGCAAGATAGATATATGATAAATATTAATCGTAAGACATACATATATAATTTTTAGATGTCTAATTAATGGATAAAATTATTTCAAATTTTCTCTAATATGTTACATAAGAGTTAATATTCATAGACTTTTAGGATCGTTAATTGTAAAGTAGTATACAATTTCATCATATATAATATTTATAATTTAGATGCGTTTCTTCTTCCTCCTCTTATATTCATTTTTAGTAAATGCTCATTTTTATGTCTTTTTGCATTTATTTTTCGTATTTGTAATTTTAACTTGCGATTACAACGGATTACACGGAGACTGAATCTCACATAAAATATAAATGTAGTGAAAATCGCGTAACCCATAATCCCTCAAACGCGACGCGCATTCGCCCTCAATTTTAAATTACTTTTCGCATGCACGCGCGATGAAGTTTGGTGAATTTTTCGCGAATTTGAGATAATCGCGAGAGTGTACTCTTGACCCGTGTTGACACATCACGGTCAAAGAAGGAGATGGGTGGAAATTTTAATTAAGCACTAGGCACTTGGGAATCGACACACGCCCCTGTGCCCGAGGCTTGCGCGAAATGGGTCCCCGCGAGGCGTAACGTAGAACGTTTTCAGGGCCTCGGGCAGGGCAGATAGGAGGTAGTTAGCAGAGGCAGGCTCGTAAGATTTCGGTGTGGTGGTACATGTACCTCATCCTGTCCACCGCGCCGACGTTAAGCTCGCTTCACACGCGGATCAATGTATTTCTCTCACGATCATGAGATTTATTAATAATGATTAAATATTTCCTGATGATTAATAATTTTGCGACGTACCATATATGATACGTCAGTAGATGTAGTGACACTGTGATTATAAATCGTAATAAAGCTAAAAACATTAGTTATAAAAAAAATTAATTTAATGCAATAGATTTATCTTTCGATTATTAATGAAAATAATTGATCTTAGCTTCAATCATCGAAATTCGTATTTTTTCCTTATTTAGAAAGCTTTCATTTGTAAAAAAATTAAAAATATACAAAACTTTGTCAGTATAACTTTATTTGAAAGAGAAATCATACTCTAGAGAGCTTAAGAGAAAAGCGATAAAACTTTTAGATAAATTTAATGAAAATTTGTATTATTGATTCTTTGTTACAGTTATTAAAAATATATGCTGAGCTACGAAATACATAATTCTTACATTTAATGTAATCAATTTATAAACGAATAAATGTAAAACAAGCAACAATTTATGGATGTTCTTTAAAAAATTCATGTTGTTGAATCATTTACAAAACTCCTAGTAGCCTATGTAATCAATATTGAATGTTTATGCATCAAAAGTTTTATTTGCAATTTTAAACACTCGCACAAGAGTGTTTACGTACACGAATTTGTATGTGCTTGCGAAAATAATATATTTCAAGCTCAGATTCATAAGTTTATGAAACTAAATAATTGTGAGAATTAGATATCTCTCTGCGGGATACTTGAAATATCAAAAATTGTATCACTTCATTTCTTAACTTTTCAATAGGTGTAGGCGTGTTTTGTGTACGCCGCTTAAGTGCCGGGTCGCCCACCCGCAGAATACACACACACGAACGTGGCATCGTTATATACATGCAGCTCGCGTTGCACATACTTGTGTTTGCCTCTCTCACCCTCCCCTCTTTTCCCTTACTCGCCCAGCCTATGACTCGTGCTCTCTCTCTCTCTCTCTCTCTGCCTCTCTTTCTCTCTCTCTCTCTCTCCTTCTCTACCCTCGAGTACCGTTGCCTCTTGCCTTCTCTCTCTCTCTCTCTCTTTTTCTTTCTCTATCTTCTATCTCTATCTTACTCGCTGCGAACACATTCACCCTTCTTCGTCGTTCGTTTCGGACCTGAAGACCGAAGGTAGATCGATCGGACGATTTTCCTCGGGGTTTTCCTCGGCGACGACCACCCCGCGACGAGTCGAGAAATTGCTCTCAGGGCTCCCGATTCGAGCGTGGAAAAAAATTCAGGTCGATCGAACGCACTCTCGCGAGAAGGACGATGGGAAAGAGGAGTGGGAGCGAGGGTGGCTGGCAGGGGTCGGGTGGCGTGAGAGGGCCGCGGGCGGAAAGGGGGACGGCGAAAGGAGAGAGCGAGAGAAAGAGCGCGGGATAGAGGGAAAAGGGTGTCCCCAAACGAAGCATGGACATCGCGGATCTCCTGACGGATTTACGTCGGGGGAACGAACGAGGTCACGGACTAGAGAAAGGGAAAAGCCCGCGCTAGGCGCGGCGCAAAACTCTAACGCGCGCCGCGAATTGTATTAGCCTTGAAGCCAAAACGTACCGGGCCGCCAAGTTTTTTTTTCTCTCTCTCTCTCTCTCTCTCTTTCTCTCGCGTCGCGTAGTCGACGCGGTTCGTCGAACGCGAGCGAGAGGCATCGAGGACGATTCCTCGCAGCCCGCGCCAAACGCGCGCGATAACGGATCTTATCGGTACGCCGCGAAACGAGTTCGTTCCAGTTCCACGCTCGCCAATTACGATCCTCCCGGGCCGTTATCGCGCGTTACTCGCCCGCGCTCGCTCGCCTTTTCATTATACGCAGCGAGAGAAAGAGGGACAGATAGATAGAGAGAGAGAGAGTAAGAGGGAACAATAAATGGGCGCCGTGGATACGTACGGCCCTGCATTTCGGCAAACTCGCCGCGGCACTGTCGCCGCCCGATAATTCGAGCCACCGCAAACTCGGCGTCTGCTCGCGACGCGTTCGCGACGCGACGCGCAAAGTTGGCGGACGACCGGCGCGGAATGAGATCGCCGCTGTATCCGGAGATAAATACGCCGAGAGGGAGAAAGAGAGAGAGAGAGAGAGAGAGAGAGAGAGAGAAAGGGAAAAAAAGCGCTCCGGCAAGTGGCGACCAGGTGATATCGTCTTGCTCGCCTCGTTTCACGTGGTTTTATTCCCGAGAATAGGGACGCTTAAATTTAATGAGTCGTCGATACTCTCTTGCTTGTAACACATGCCCGCATATGTATCAGTAACGATCAATTTTTTTTACACTAAAAGATATGTATATTGTTATTATCGTTGTTAAATTCATTATTTAATAATAAAGCCTACTAAGTTTTTTCCGCTTCTCTCTACGATATAATATGTTCGAAACTCGCCTTTAACCCGCGCTTAGTTTGATCTTTAGCCGGAGTATTAAAGTTAACGCCGGAAACACCGCGCGAACGGCCTATAAACCATTTCATCGGTGACTGATAATTCTGAAATTCGTAATGACCCCGAGCGCACATTCCAATTCGCGAGAATTTCCATGCGAAACGTGATAATGTTGTCACCATAGAGCGATATCGTATTAACGATTTCGCGTAACGTCCGTGATTGTAGAGGAAAAATATCGGACGAGTTCGTGATCGAGAAGACGCGATGATAATTTCAGCGTTCTTAACTCGACACGCGTTTTCGACGTTTTACTTCTTCGTTATCCGTGTGTAATTAAAGTATCGCGATTCGCGTGTGCGACACGAGATAAAACCGCCGCTTAGCAAGTACGCTCCCTCTCCCCGCCCGCCACCGCCTTCGCCGGTTTTAATTTCAACCTCTGATCCGTCCTCTCGCGCTACACCAGAATTACCGACTCTCGCGCCTATTATCGCCCGTTATTAGGCGCTTAATAAATTACTGTGAAAACGTCAGGGGGGGAAAAAAAAGTGATCGGTCGGCCGATCGCGGAACAGGCGAACGGACGGCGCTCATTAATTCTAACGATCCGACGGACGGATAATGACGTGTACGCATCGTGACTATTCCTCGATTCGCTCGAACCAGTGGCAAAATGACACCGTTAACCTCGCGCCCGGCGATAACAAATATCGGGAGGGTAATAATCGTGCACGCATCGGCGAACTGCTCGCGAACCGCTGGGCTTTTAATGATTCGAGCTCGTGTCGTGCGAGCTCCTCGTTCCATCTAATATCCCGGCAAGAATATACGCGTGTAGAAGCGCGTGCGTGTAAACACACAAATGCGGCGTAAGCGGCTTGTAAGTGTAATGAGTCGGGGATACATACGACATTTATTTGACATAAATATCTCAAACGGCAAGTTATAATACATCGAGCAGTTATGCGTGGGCGCTAATAGCTTCTATAATTTTAATTGATTCGTCTTACTCCAAAGTTGCCAATATTATTATTGTTCATCTATTTACGTGTTATTCTCCTCGCTTCGTCATTAATTATTTATATATGTACATGCGAGGAAGTAAAATTGTATTTCATAATAAAGAGCCCACTGTTTTTTTTTCCCGCTCCTTCCTACAGCATAATATTTTCCAAACTCGCCTCTCGACGCGAATGTGCATCGGCTTTACAAAAATAACGCTTTCGCGCGTCGCCGCGCAACAATATCCCACCCAACCCACGACGACTACCCTCTGCCTGCGCACACGTGTTATTTATGATTAGAACGGGATTACCCCGAGGGACATCGATGTAATGACCGATCCTGGGCCGCCTCGACGTGCGACGAGAGGTCTATCTGGGACACGCGGGAATTTTTGCGCGCGAACGAAATTGCCGACGTAAACCTCCACGAGCGCGCTTACACACGTGCGTAATACGTATATAGGCGATTACGTGGCGTACACAGGGCGGAACGGCCAGTCGTGACGTCACGCAACTACGACTACACCTTTAGCGGGAGCGAGATGGAGCGAAAGGGAGAGACGGAGGGCCGCTCGGTGACGTTATTCCCGTAAAATCCCGGGCTCAGCTACCCACGTGGCGGCCTCGTGAAACCCTTTCAGTGAGAATCGTCAAGTTCTTCTGGAGTCCTCTGCGCGAGTTGGCGGTCGATGCACTACGCGAGCGAAATCGATACGCGCGCGGAAACTTTATGCGTGTATTAGTCAACCCGGTCCTTTGATTGATCGTCATTCAGTGAATATAATAGTAGTAGCGTAAGATGGGCGGAAAAAAATATTATGATGTAGGAAGGAGCGGAGAAAAAAAACAGCGGGCTTTATTGTGAAATAATACAATTTTACTTTCTCACGAAAGTAATTTAATTAATAACGAAGCGAGGCGAACAATAATATTAGCAATTTCGGAGTAAGACGCATCGATTAGAATTATAGAAGCCAGGCGACGCGTGATGCCGGTCGATGGCTGTATTATCGAGCGCTAAAGACACCATAAGCGACGTAACAGCGCCATAAGATAGTACGCGAGATTTCCTATCTCATATGGCCGATTCAATTGTATTTCATTCGGCATTGGCGCACGTTTCTCCTTCGCTTACCGAGTGTATCCAACTCTTATTTCGAGGCGTCACGTAAAAGCTGCATCGAATCGCGAGCGCGATGAGACTCACGAAAAATTTCAACGGTATCGAACAATATTGATAGCGTCGAACGGCCCTGGTACCTTTGCTTCTTGTACCGAACAGAGTTTTGGAAATAATGCTTTGATGTCACATACATCGATATACTGGAAATAGCGTTGTGCAGAAAAAATACAAATGCGCGTAAAAGTTACAAATAGGATTATCAAAAGTCTATCGATCATATTTACGCGCTTTGAAATACAGTGTAGTGTAGGACTATTTCAATTATCCCTAATGTCACCTCGATCTATAAAAATCCTGTGACTTCCCGTTAAAAATTGTATGTGGGATGTGGGGGCCGGTATTTGAACTCGGAACCCTTCCGTTACTAATTATTCGCGTTAGCACAAAGCCACGCGTCATCCCAATAAAAATATAACAAAATATTAATATAAATATATTATACATATTATTCAACTATAATAACGTTATTAATTATCTTTCGTATGCGATATCGATCTGAATATATGTATCACGAGCACGTTCTGATTCCAAGAAAAGAAAAGAAAAATGCGTATACAGGAAGGAAGTCATAATGATGTCTTTTTACGACTTTTGAACAGTTAAACGAGTATTTATGAGCGTTAATTTCATATCGCGTTCTTTGTGATTCGAGATTAGCAATTACAATCACCCTGCCGTTTTAACGCGATATTCACGGAGAGTTCTCGCGGATTATTATGTATTTGTGCAAACTTGCGAAACTTAGTTACGGGATGTTAACCGGATAATTTCTGCTTAAGAGTACTTTACCTGGTCTTTATTACATTTGGCCACTAATCGTTTCAGTGAAAATAAAAGATAAACATGAACGAGAGAAAACGAAACAAAGATTGCGCGATAAAGTCTGCTCGTGATCTTAAGGTCTTTAAATGTGGACTTTAATCAAATGCCACTCGGAAACAATAACTCCAATTATCGTTTTCGTTTGAAATACCTCTTTTAACATGCCGCTATTGTTAATGTGATTGACGCAATTTAATGAAAATATCACGGCACGCGCTGCCATAGAAGCGAATATTATGGGAAACCTAAATTATACGCACAACAAGAGGAAAACTAAAGCTGAATTGAAGCACGACGTAAAGATTAATTCGTAAATTATTCCAACGGAAATGATTTGCAGCGATTCGAATTCTCGCTTAAGGATGTTATTAATTCGCGACGCAGCTTGCGTTACCGTGACGAGAGGAGAGTCGGAGAAACGTCAAGAGTCGTTACAGATATTTATCTCGTTTATGTTAATGAGAGAAGGAACTGGAGTGATACCAATTTTAATCGTATCTCCGCGAAGGGATCGAGAATTGTCGAAATTACGTGGATATCGTCGAAATGATCGCGTGGCCGAGCGCCTTTCTTATTCCGGACTCGGAATATCGAGCCGCGCGCGCGCGCGCGAGCCGACTCGTATTGAGATCGGATCGACCGCCCGGTATATCCGCGATCTCGCCGAATCGGCGTACCCGACAAAGAAACACCACCCTCGGCCTTCTTCCTCGAGAGCCCATCGCGTGCACCGTCGCCATCATCTTCGGCGTATACATAATTTCGCTCGGTCGCTCCCTAATCGACTCCTCGCGCTCGTCCTTTCTTCTTCTCTCCCGGTCGCCGTCTTTCTCTCTCGTCCCCTGTTCTCGCGTATCAGGTGCGTCACGAAGCTCTCCCAGTGCCCGGAGGCATCGATTTCGATGCCCAACGTCGCAACCTGGCTCAACGTCATAAGAAACTCGTCTACCTCTCTCTCTCTCTTCGACCCTCCCTCTCCCATCGCCGCCGGTAATTTTGGACCTGGTTGCCGCTCGTTTCTCGCGGGAAAGCAGACGACGAGGTCTGCTTTCTCGATACCTCGATCGTACAGCAGGATCGAGGCAGAAGAAGCTCCGGAATGGGGTAGATGTTGGTGTTCGAGGGATAGAGGATGGACGAGGGGTCGCGAACGATGAGGGGGAAACCCGCCACGGCCGTGTGACGGAGGACATAGATGGTGTGAGGCGGAGAGTGGTAGAATAGGGTGGCCAGAGAGGGTGGTGGTGAAGGTGGTTGTGAAGGGTGACCCGAGGGTGGCCGGACGAAGAGGGCCGGCGGAGAAGGTGGAGGGATACCTTGCTGGAAACGCGTCGGTTCGCCGGCACGCTAAGTATAGGCGTCCTCGCGACGCCGGCCGTCAATATACTACCCCTAACTAACCCCCCGGGGGGTCCGTGGGTGGTGTTGCTGACGGAGAAAGGCAGGCAGATCGTGCAGAGCGAGCGGATTGAGCGAGAGGGTGGAAGAAGCGGGAGAACGCGGGAGAGAACGCGGGAGAACGCGCGATGGCGCGCGAGGGACGCTCGAGCGAGAAAGGGCGGAGGGACGACGAGGATCGCGCGAGACATGGTCGAGGCTGAGAGAAAGGAGGATGGAGCGCGTTAGAAGGGAGAGGATGGTGGATGCTTGTGCACGAGGGGTCGTCGCCGTTGCCGACGCCAACGTCGTCGTCGTCGTCGTCGTCGTCATTCTCTTCGTCGCCGTCCCGCTGCTTGTTGTGTGCGCGAGACGAGGTAGATGGGCACTACTATCCAACCAAGCATCCTATCCCATCCTATCCTCCCGACGCTATCCTATCCTGACGTGGCTTAGTTTAGCTTAGGGCCTTGCTGCTATCCTCCAAGCTTTCTCGTTGGATAGAAAAGGAGAGATACACGCGAATCACCTACGGTGAGAGAGACGGACGGTAGTACGAGAGACAGAGATCGCCAACTTTCGGGAATGAGATCGCGCGGAAGAAGGCTAAACCGCGATGGTTGGAAGGTACTGGGCAAATAACGACGATGACGATGACGATGACTACGATGACTACTACGACGACGACGACGACGACGACGACGACGACGACGACGACCAGGGAGATGGAGCGCGGCGAAAGAGCGTAGGGTTGGCGCGGTAGGACATTGCAGATATATTCGCCTCTATCCAGCAGCGGCGAGAACCGGCCTTCTCCGCGCGCTCTCCACACCACCGACCATCCGACCGGCGGCGTAGTACAGCATCCTCTCCGGGGTTTCTCTCTCCTGACCATCCTGCGACGTAATCAGCGAGAGAACCCGCGCCACCCGCCCACCCTCGCTCACCCTCTTTCACGTCACCCCTCGGTATCCCCCCGACGCCACCGTCGTTCGCGTTCGCGCTCGCCCGCCCTCCTTCCACCCTCTCGTCCTTCTCTGCTTCGGATCTCGCCGCGACCCATCCTCTCTTCGCGCTCCCTACACCCCCTCGGCATCCCTTACACACCGACTGCCTGCCTGCCATGGCATGCATCTATCCGGACGTCTATCTACCTATCTATCTCGATGCACTGGGTGTCCGTCCGAAAACCAGCTTCCATTTCTCCGCTTGAATAAACGCGAACGGGGCGAGCGAACGCGCCCTTCCCTCCCGCGCGATCGCAACGATGCGAATCCGCTGCTCCTATCGCACTTTAACTTGAATCTTTAACTCGTAAACGCTAAAGATCCCGATTTGTCGAGCCGCTCAGTTTTCATACGAATCGCGTTTCTGCGTTTTCATTCAAGATTAATTAAACTCGACAGCTTTAATACATTCCAATTATAACAACGATCATGAATTATTAGTTGATTATTATCAGCATGACTAAACGTGTCCTCTGCATGTACACATCTTTTTTACATACATGTGTAAATGTGTAAATAAGTGCATTTGCAGAATTACATGTAGCGTCAATAAAGAGTATTAATAATTAAAAGAGATAGCTAATATATTTGCAAAAAAGACTGTTCACCACCTAACATCACTTCTGCAGAGTTGTGACAGATTTCATATATTCATACGTAATTCATATAATAATAGTTGGTTCAGATGTAAATCATGCATTATTCATAGATTCTTGCGAAATCGATCGAAATCCGCACGATATCCAACTTTTAACTTTAAGATTCTTGCTAAGAAAGATTGAAATTGACTACGAGAGAAATAAAATCTATTGAGAACATTTTTTGCGAGAATGGTTATCAAGTCAGTGATTGATTGAATTTTTAAACTCTCGCCTATTATTCATATGTCACTCCGATATTTAAATCTTTTGTCTCGCGTGTAGTTTTTATTAAATTAAATATTGTGGAAATTAATATTTTTATCAACTGACTTTTTTATTATTCTGTTCAAGATCTGTGTAATCTAATTTCCATTTGCCATTGTCGACTTATTGGTTTGAAAAGGGTTTGAACAACAGGTAATGAACAAATGAAAAATTTAACGACGAAACGACGAAGAGCATTCATAAATCTTTTTAATAATCTGTTATGCGACGTTATCCTTTGTCGTTCTTTTTTTTTTGCTTTACGACTCATTTATTCACAGTATCTCATCTATACTCTCTATTTCGTATCGCGTTTATATAATTTAACGGGCTGGTAGATTTTTGGAAATATCAATTTTAAATATATATGAGATTATTATTCAAGATTAATTTTTTCATTCTTAGTTTCCATAAAGAGATTATTCTAGTTGATACACATGTTGGAAATTTGACTGCCAAGTGTTGCGAGTGACTACCAGAGGAATGATAATAATTACGATCGAATTTTCAATGTTGAACGGCGGCATCTTCAGGCACGAGAATCGCGCGCGATGGAAAAAGAGCGACCGAACGGCGGGCAGACGAAAGAGCGCGCGATCGAAATTTCATTTTAATCCCGAAATCCCGCGGCACATAATGGCCACTTTACTATCCCTCTCTTTTCGTTTCTCTTTGCCTCTTTCGCTCTTTATCTCATCCTCGTTTTTTCGCGATACGCCGCGCCGCGAGCAATTATGGATGCGAGCGATGCGAAAGCGGACAGAGAACGAGAGAGAGAGAGAGAGAGAGAGAGAAAGAGAGAGAGAGAGAGAGCGAGACGAGGACGAGAGCACGGTGTGGGAATACAGCGGCGGCGTACACGTGTATCTGTTATTGTGATATGGATGTTAATAGGTTAGGGGGTCTCCGGAGAATGTGGGGTGAATCACGATTTCGATAAGGGTTTATGTTCCTCCCGCCCTCCCTCTCTCCCTCTCTCTCTCTCTCTTTCTCTCTCTCTCGTTCTCGTCCTCCCGCGCGTCCGCCCTCAGTCACCCTCGCTTCCTCCTGTTTCTCCTACTCCTCCATCCCCTTCCGCGTTCTCTTTCTCTCTGTATTACGCCGTTTCTCCCTCTTCTTCCGGCCCGCTCGCTCATTGAAAACCGGCTCTAGAGCTTCCAACGAGCCGGCCGGCCGGCCGGCCGGCTCGCACTCGCGCGCTCACTCGCTCGCGTGTCTCGCACGATGGTGGTGGACGCACATACATGAGTCCCGTAAGCGCGTGCCCGTATGTATTTTATAGCGCAGACGTCAGAACACGTGTACCGCTCGTTAGAGAGTACAGTGAGCCCCGATCGCGCCGCGTGTACATACGTTACACCGCTATACGTAACGATCGCCGGCCAGAACCCGCTGGTAGACGCTGAATTTTCGGAGGTCTCTCCGATCCCATGACACGGCAGGTTTTTTTTCCTGTTCTTTCCCAAAGTGGCGAATATCTCGGAATCGTTAATACGTCAATTTATGTTTTGCAGCGCGAGAACGAATCGCCGAAAGGGGTTACTCGAATGCGCGCCGGAAGTGGGTATCCGGTAATTCCGGCACCCACTGTGAAAGACTTCGGCGAATTACTATGTATACAGATGGCATCTCTCGCGTATTCTTTATATCTATCAGTTTACTCTGCTTGCGGAGGATTTGAGAGGAGATGCGAAAGCCGCCGATTCAACGGTCGATCTTCCAGGCAACTTCCAGGCAACTTCTTGCGCCTTCGCTCGCGGAAGCCTGTGCGGACGTAGTGTTTATAAAGTTTTGAGCTCTCTTCCCTGCGCTCTCTCGTCCCGCGCACAATCAACGCGTTATAATCCGTTCAGTTGCACGACAAAGTTTCAAACTCGTCGAGCGGCCGCCCACGCGGCGGCGGCGGCGGCGGCGACATCGGTGGCAACTGTGGCGGTGCGAGGGGCGGAAGCGCATACCGGGAGCAATTATGACGTGCATGGTAACGTTTAACGCCGGCGACGCCGGCCACGTTAAATACCGTCGAATATAACATTTCTGCCAATGGCACCCCCTCGCCCACGCGTCCCTCCCGAGAGAGAGAGAGAGAGAGCGCGGCGCGTCATCGCGCGTAAATACTGACGTCACGCGAGCCGCGGACGCCGACGCCGACGTGCGAAAGAGCGGAGGCTCTCCTCTCCCTCTCTCTCTCTCCTTCTCGTCTCGCTTCGCCGCGCTTTGTCGCGAGCGCGGCGCGCAAAAATAGACGCGTTTAATGCCTTCGTCGTCGACCGGCGACCGGCGGCTCGCGCGACAAGGGACAGAAGGAGACGGCCGCGCGAGCGCGCTTACGAGGTTCAAATTAGCTGGAAATCTCGATTAACGACGCGAAACCTAACCACCGCACCACGCCGATCGCTCGCCACGACGATTATCGAGAAAATACCGTAAACCAGTTTCTTCACGTCGTCCGTGGACGAGATCCGTGACGCCTCCTATATTGCGTTCGTGAACGCGCTGGATGTGTTCGACCTCGAAATAGCACGCGTCTTTTTTTCAATCTCGCCTCTGTCCAACGTATGCAGAAATATCTTTGAAATATCTATCGTATCTCTCGAAAAAATATATACGTATAGAACGACAGCGTTTCCAAAGACAGATGGATAAGACTAATGGTCCTTCAAGAGTATACGTATTTTTTTCAATATTCTACCTTAATGAGCTTTCCTTCAGTGTGCATCTCGTTTTCAAAGGTACGAATTCTAAAAAAAAGAGAACGTGGAAGTAGCGCCGAGGAATGGACGCGAAGCCCAATAATCTCCAGGGCTTCGACGAGCCGGCTCGTGCGTCTTCGACGTAGCGGCGGCCCTCATTTTTCGATATTCGCCTTTAACGAACGTCCCCTTCGTATAGTACGTCTTCTCGAGTTGGTACGGCGCGCACGTAATGATGCCGCGCGATAAAACCGCGCGCCTCAGCGACGACGACGACGACGACGACGACGACGACGAGAACGACGACGATAGTCGAACTCGTTGCCGTCTCCCGCGATCGCGAGGAGGTTCGACTTTATTCCGCAGTTTTCCGCACACCGCGTACACACGGAGCGAAGGGATGCCGGCATGTTCGATGCTCTCGCCGTTGGCTCTCGTGTGCACGGTTCGCAGGGCATGTAACCGCGTAGGTGTAAGCACACGTGCACATACACGCGCGTACATAGATGTACATATGTATACGTGTGCATGTACGCGAGCACGTGTGTATGTGTGTGCAAGGCGTTTTCCACCTCGCGCACTTACACGCGCGTCTCTACGGGAACGGGCGAGGTAGTACATAGGCTACGGGCAGAGGCTAGGTACTATCTAGTATCTAGTAATACGGGGTACTCTCTCTCTCTCTCTCTCTCTCTCTTTCTATCTATCTCTCTCTCTCTCTCTAGGTACGTGCGCGCCGCGGACGCCAAATAGTGGTTCGCATATTCAGAGATAGCGACGTCGCTCAGCGCGATCGCCCCTGATTTAGGCCCTCGTCCCATCCCTCTCTCTCTCTTTCTGCCCCTCACGTCGGTTGACGTTCTATCTCTCTCTCTCGCTCTATCATTTTCCCTCTCTATCTCTCTCTCTGTCGCCCTCTCGTACTCGCGAGAGCGAGCTCTTCTCCCCTTCGTCACCGACCGCGCTTCTCCCTCGGTCGCTCGCTCCGCCGTTCCATCTTCCCTCGCGAGCTCGCACACAGGCACACGAGCGTGTGCATGAGAGTTCGCGCGCGCACGCGGGACACATGCACGCGCACGCACACAGACGCGCGGGTCCACGGATAACGTCCTCGATACGCCGCGCGGCACCGGCGGCACGACATCGAGGCGCTCCGAAAAGCGCTATCTCGCAGCACCTCGCTCGAAGCCTCGACTAATCAGCGCTTCGATCCGTGCTTTCGAGCGTCCTACTTTGATCATCGCCCGGTTCGCTCGTTCCCTGTGAGCGCGACGCTCGTGTAACGACGTTGTACCGTGTATAAATCCGGAGATCCGCGATCCGCGCGAGGAGAGGCGCTCTTTCTCTCTCTCTCTCTCTCTCTCTCTCTCTCTCGCTCGCTCTTTCTCTTTGCGTCTCTTTTTTTTCCCCTCTTTCTCGTCGCGAGCACGAATCGCGAGCAAACGCGCGACGCACGATGTCGGCAACGAGATACGTCGATGAGAGAGCGATATATTTAGACGACGGAGATCGCGACGGTGCCGTACGTCTCGGACGTCCATCTTTTAGCGATTCGCCTCGACTCGGGATAGCGCGCGTCTCGCGTTCCCATTCGGATCCATCCGCTTTAAAGCACGATTTCGTCGCGCTTAACAACCTCGCGCCTTCGTTACTGCGCGCCATTTTGCCGCGCGCGGTTTTCGCGTCGCCCGGGTCGAGTTAAAAATCACGAGGACGGTGAAATGGGTCAACGCGTTGACGAGGAGATGCGCGTCTTGGACGGAGCATAATTATAATTTTGCAAAATTGCCGGTGTATGACATTCCGATAAAACGGTCGTTTTTCGGTCGAAAGCGAAATCTTAACGATGAATGGGGGAAGTGGGGAGAAACGACGAATTAACTGAGCGCCGAGGGGGAACGAGAAGCAAGAAGAAAAACAGAAAATCTCAAAATACCGGCGCGCTCGTAATTTTCACCCAAGTGGCTGTTAAATCCCCGCGTGGTCTATTTATCATCTCGCCGCGCGCTCGGGATATATTTCGTAATACGTCCGTTCGTATGCGCGCGGGCGCGCGAGCGTACATCCAGCTTAGTCCGAGAGTTGTAAATTATCGCTCGCGCGGCGCGAACGAATTAATACGCGAGCGCGAGCGCGCGTGGAGGTCTCGCGTATAAGTTCGTGGTTGAGAAGCACTGTGCCAGCTGCCGCGGCGCGGTGGTATCTCCGCGTTGTCTGCTACCTCACACCCTCGTCTTGCGTCCCACGTGGATGCCGGTCGAAGGGGTCGCGCGGAATGAGGGTGACGCGCGGGGCCGTGGCGGCGCGGCGCGGAGCGGCGCGGTACGGCGCGGCGCGGCGCGGCGTGGCGCGGCGCGGCTCGGCTCGGGTGACGGGGGGGGAGATACGGGAGGAGGACGGAATGACGACGCGGCGCGGCGAGGCGAAGCGAGGCGCGGCGAGGTGCGGGGAGAGAGACGGCCGAGGGCAACGGCGGCGATGAGGGAAGCGCGAAGGGGAGGGGGCGGAAGGGAGGTAGGTTGCTTCGGTATGGGTTGGGTCGGGTGGTCAGAGGGGGCGGAAGTGGGCGAAAGGGTCGAGGGATACCGCCGTTGCCGTCGCCGCCACCCACTGACCATCTCTCTACCCTCGTCGTCGTCGTCGTCGTTTCGTCGTCGTCGTCGTCGTCGTCGCCATCGTCGTCGTCGTCGTCGTCGTCGTCGTCGTCGCCGTCCAGGCTTCTCTACTACGAGCCAGCAAAAAAAAAAAAGAGTCCTCCCTATATAGCGCTCCAAGACGCGGCGAGATCCGCGAGGAGCGAAAGACGTCGCGAGAAACGTCCGCATTCGCGATGCCTCTATTCCGCGAATTTTCCCGTGAGATTGTTCTTCGGCAATTTGTCGGAGATAAAAAGTTGAAGAGCTCGAGAGAGAAAGAGGGAGAGCGAGGCGGATAGGGAGAAAGAGAAATGAGAGCGACGGAGAAATATCGAGGGCGGGAGGGTGAAGGGAAAGTGGGCGACGGGAGGAAACTGTTTAAACGCGATCACTGGGACACGCGTTGTGACGCGCAACGTTCGCAACGTATTTTTCCTCCTCGTCTGTTTCTGTTACTCTCTCTCGCTTTTCCTCCGCCTCTTTCCCTCTCTATCGCCCTACAAAGTACGAAGAGAGAACGAGAGTGCGGCGTTCACGTTGTACGGTGCAATAAATTCTACTCGTAGATTATAATACAGTGGCGTAGGTCATGGACCGAGGACGATACGCACGCCACGCCACGTGCTCCCCACGTTTGCTTGTATACATTCTATCTCGCTCCGTTTCACAGCCCTACCGCTCACGTCGACGATTACTGAATGTGTTCACGTATTTACTCTTTAGTATTATTATTATTATTCCTTCTCTCCGGGACTGACACGAGGCACATGCCGGCGAGTGCGCTCGCACTCGGCTTCGCCGATAAACGGAATCCCTTTAGATGCAACAGTTGCAACGATTTTACAGTTTGCTTTACCAACGTTGCACGTTATGCCTTTGGGAAACTACATTTCTAAAGTTATCCTCGGTGGCGAATAGTCGTTTGAGTTACATTTCGCGTTTAAACTGCAGTATTTGCCGCAAGAGGACAGTAACTTACGGCTTACCACGCAAAGTGCACGAACTTTTGTTATTGATAATAATCGACGATTATCATCTTCATTTGTTTCATCAAAGAAAGTGCTATTAAAAATAATCAGTCCTCGGTGAGGTATTTTTGTGTCTATTAAATGGATTTGAACTCAAGAATGATTGAGAAGCATAATAATACAAGATGGGCGGTTGGATAGAATAATCTCTAATGTCATCTAAACTAAAAAAAAGTTCTGGAACTTTCCGCTGAAAATGGGATATATGCGAGATGAGAGACCACTGAGATTTGAATTCAGGACCCTTCTGTTATTAATCACTCGCCTTAGCATGAAGCCACGCGTCATCCCTTGAGAAGTATAAATATCAATTGTTTTTCATCGATATGAATATCTAAATAATTGTGGGTTATAAGTAACAATGTTAAATTCATGACTTATTATTACTGATTATTATTATTATTGATTTACTATTGATAGATACTTTGTAGGTAAGGTCTGTGAAGCTGGCACCTCAAAATGGCCAATGTGAGCAAATGGTGGACACTCGGAATTTAGATATAATCTTTAAAAATCCACCTGCTAATAACATTTTTTTACATTAAAATTTTTTAATATTCTAATTTTTTTGCAAGGTGGATAAAAACAATAATTTATAGACAAGTATGAACAAATTGTAGACAATGCCCCATCAATTTTGTAAAAATTCACATTTCGGGGTATCAACTTTATAATCTTATATCTATAAACGTACACACTTACTACATTTATTTACTAATTACCACATAACATTTTTGTATGTGTTGTAAAACTGCATATTTCCTATAGTCATACTGGATATGATGATGCAACAAAAATGCAATTTTAAAAAATCGAGTGTATTCTCACTATGTACTTATTTATAAAATATTTGAGTAATAATAAATCATAAAATTAATATTATTTTGAGCTAACCGTCCAAGTCTGACGCATGAATTTTCAGAATCTATTAATTTGTAATAGTATCTTATCGATATCTGTAAATAAAACTAACTCTTAACTGCATTTTCTAAACCGAAAAAACTGTTAGAGACGTTTTTAAAAAATTATTGTTGTAAGGATCTTAATATCCGTTCTAAGCATCGTAAAATTAAACTCGCTACGATGATCGGGTGAAAATGCATCTTGAAATAAAATTATATCATTAACGATTATATCATAACGATTGTGATTTTTTTCTTTCAGCCGGAACATGTGCGCTCGCCTACGTGGGTGTTGAACTTTCAGAAAGGCAACAGTTTTGAGTGCGCGACGCTTTTGGCAAGCTTACTTCTGGGGCAGAGTTACAACGCGTTCGTGGTGAGCGGATATGCATCGCGCGAGCAAGTATTATGCGACATGACCAGAAGAACCTGCCCATACTTGCCGGAGACGGAGCAAACACCGCCACCGGCCGAGAAGTCCAAAATCACCAAGTATCAATTAAAAGCACCACCTGATTTCAGAAGTCGATTCCTTTTAGAATTGGAAGAGCGCGAGAGAGCAAAAAAGGAGATGGAATTACAACGGCAAGAAGAAGAGCGACAGATGATGATTAAAGTACGCGTATAAAAAGATTTTATCTTTGCTGTTATTTAAGAAATTTTTAATAATTGCACAATTTAATAAATATATCTTATTGTTCGATATATATATAATAAGAATTTAAGAGATTCTTTTTCGAAAAATAAGATTAAACTTTTAAAGATTTTTTCCTTCTTCATAGAGATCTGCAAAGTTGGAATCCTAATGATAAAGATTTTTATTTATTTTTAATTTCTGCATCGTAAACAGAAAATGACTATTTATGAACAAATGTGAACAAATTGTGCACAATCAGATGCCATATTAATTTTGTAAAAATTCATATTTCGGGATGTCAACTTTATATAGCTTACCTTTATAGAGCTTATTACCAATTATGATTATAATTAATTATGATTAGATAGGTACTCTTTAATTACGATTTGATACATCAATCCGCGTCTTGAGTGTAAAAAACATGTAAAAACAAGAAATTGTTATCCTTAACATCTCAACTTCACAGATCTCTCTACTTCACAGATCTCTATGAAGAAAGAAAAAATTTTTAAAAATTTAAGCTTATCTTTCGAAAAAGAACCTCTTAAATCCTTATTATGCATTATGTATTGAACAATAAGATATATTTATTATATTCATTGAGCAGTAATTATATAAGATAGGCAGCTAGTATAATTCATTCAGTCTTATGATCCTAGGAATTCGAGCGTCCACGGCCAGATAAGTATTTTGGTCACCGAATACACGCATGGGTGGTTATTTTACCGGACGATAAAGGAGTGAGAAATCAGGAAATCACCGAACCGATTTTTGTTGAGCCTTCCTCCGGAATGTCTTACAACCCGACCGATGAGGAAACCAATTTGTTGTATCTGGGAGTCGAGAGTATTTGGAACGACCAGAATTATTGGGTGAATATGCAGCCTCGCGAGAAGGGCTGTGCGGAAATTAATTGGGACTTGAGTAAAATCGAGTTTTGGGAGCATTTACTTCCTGGTGAACCGCGAATTATAGACAAAGAAACGGATGAAACCGAGGAAGACGTCGGTGTGAAACAGTACAAGCATTTGGACATGCCAACCTCGTATGTGAATGAAATCCGGATTAACAGTTTAGGTAAATATCTAGATACAATTTTTTAAATCGCGCAGATTTCTTTCTCAGATAAGATCCTCAAGAAGGGGAAACTGATTAACTCCGATTATAATAAAAAGCAGAAATGATCGAGGAAGTTATAAATTAATCATTTGCTCCAATAATAAAATTGAGAAATTTAAAAATCAGAATTGATCAGCTTGACTTCTGAGAGGTTCATTTATCAAATGTTATTATTAACATTTGTTATATATTAACATAATATATGTTTAATATATTATATTAATATATTATAAAGTAACTTGGGACTCACCGACACTGATGTGCAACAGCGGAGCAGAAACTGCATTAATCTGTAACGCACAGATACACCCAAATTAAAACAATGTCCAAAATATATAGAATATTTCAAAAGATAATAATTACGCGCGTTCTTTAGCTTAAATATCTTTTAAACAAATATTTAATAAAAAAGTTAATATTTCTAAGAATCATCCTTTAGACCACAAACTATAATAAAATTTGATAAATATAGAAAACTAATTTTTTTATGAATAATCTAAGGACAAGCTTTAAAATTGTTGTATGAACCACTGAGAACTTCGGTTTGCAAATTATAACTCATTTTTTTATTTTGAAAAACAAAAAATGTTAAGATTTTGTGGAAAAAAAACTTTTAGTAATTTATACTGTCTTTTATAGTTTCTGAAAGTGAGTTATATCACGTATAATGTATAAATATATTAACAATACAAATATTAAATTAATGTTAAATAAATATTAAAATATTACAAATATTAAATATTAAAAAGTTTAAATCTCAAAATAGTCAAATATATTTAGTATCGCCACAATCGTTGCATCGCGGTGATAAACGATGAATTTCCATTAGTAATAAATGAACAAATCAATATACAACAAATAACTTACCCATGGTTGTTCCGCCGGCGCCTGATGCCCCCCGGGCCGCCTCCTCCTCTCAGTCGTCGCCATGTTGCTCCTTAACATTCATTCGGGAATTGCATCCGGGATTTTCACTCCACTAATCACTTGCGCACATCACTAATCACCTGCACACATCACTGATCGTCTGCACACACCACTAATCACCCGCGCGTTAATCATCCGAGCACAATATTTATGCGGCACTCCCGATAACGTTCGCGCGCGACGTCGCGTCGAGACGGAAGAATAGGAGCGAACGACCGATCACCGAATCGTCCGACGTTTCGCAACGCGAGCCCCTTCACGGCGTTCGCATAAGATCCACTTGACATCGACTCGTTAACGACGATCGCGCGGTACTTAAATGCGACACTCCCGACGCGAATCACCCCGCGACGCGACGAATAATTGGAGGATCTGCGATCTTCGCGAAGTTACGAGTTCGCGAAACGAAGGAGACTAATCGTAAGATGGTGGACCCGTAGAATTCGTACAACGCGCGGCCAACTTCACGTAATTGGGAGCAGTTACTTATTGCGCGTAGCTACACCTGTCGCACTCGGCTGCACTTTCGTTCATTTTTGCGCCTAAAAATCTTACGTCTCGTACGACGAGTAATGTTATTCTTTTAGAGATATCTTTGGAACGAAAAGTTTGACACTTTAATTTTAATCGAAAATACATTTTCCATTATTATTTACAACTTCTTGCCGTCTTAACTTTGAATTTTTTAATTCTCTGGCGACGAAAGTCTTTCGATTTTGAGCTGAAGAATAAACCGAGTTCCCTTTTATACCGCATTATTTGTGGGATAACTCAATAATATACGCGTATATATGCGTTTAATATCATTACATACCACGAGAGCAATGAATATGCGTCTAAAATGAAGTTTTAAAGGCCAATTCCACAATTTACTTTAACCGGAGTTTAACTAACGATACCCAATGGGAGAGTTTATTGTATATAAAACAAATTCTCCTATTAGATATTGTTAGTTAAACTCCGGTTAAAGTAAATTGTGGAATTGATTCTAAGGCTGCATTCGCTTTGAGCGTCTGGGTGCTATCTCATGGCAGTCAGAACTTTGGAAAAGTAACGGAGAGGGGGTCAACCAGTAGTTACTTTCCATTTATACCAATACTCAGATAAGTCTCACTTGTAACGTCATGACTCACAATCAGTTAAATGCCGCTGTTGAATATTTCTTTTTATTCTGACAAATGAGATTCAACTGAGTTTTCACCTATAATCTGCACAAGCTCGAGACTGTGTGTGCTTTAATGAGTCTTGTTAACTCACTTTAAAAGAGAGGTTTATAAACCTGTATTGTTATGAATACTTTGTCACTTTGACGAAGTCATGACGTAAAAATATGATAAAAAAAATTTCATTATAATGAAATTGAAATTGAAATGAAAATGAAATAATGAAATTGATATTATAATATCAATGAATATAATGGCAATAGTTCTCTGAACGATCACAAGTGAGAATTGTCTGAGTTTTGGTGTAAATGGAAAGTAACTAATGTCGATCCGAGAAGGCCGTTGTCGTACTAACTGCTTTCGCGACTGCTGTGCTCCGATCGCGAGATACGCGCTCCGGGAAATTAGCGACGCTAACATCGAAGTCGTACACGTCATGCACGTCGTGAGATCGACAAACGTTCGAGAATTAAGTTACGTGCGGCTGTACTTACTAATTAAACGCGTCGCGACTCGTTTCGCCGTTCGATTCGCGGCCGAGCCCGGCTTCGTGCCCGCAATTTATCGCGCGATACAACGCGAGTTGGTTTAACAGTTGACGGAGACGCGGCCGACCATTCGAGAATGCACGATCGACTCGAAATGTATCGTTCGTACGTTCGAAGTGTGCAATACGTTTCGAGCGCGTAAACTTTATGGAAATAATATTGTTAATAAATTGTCGCTATTTCGTTTTTTTCTTTTAGTCACTTTGACGACTCGCGTATTACTTACGTTTCAGTGAGCGCTCAAATGTGATTGGCTGTCACTTTTCACAGATCCAACCAATTGCACACTTTGTTTAATAAGCGCTACTTCAAACTCATGCGGAAAAATTTAAAGCGCGACGAGAGAAAATATCCTAGTGAGAAATGGTTAAATCGATGTCGAATCGATATTTTTTGCGTCGAAAAGATATCGGTTCGATGTCTTTTCCATCATCATTTCTCGTTGAGACGCCGAGATGTTAATGTTTTCAAGGAAATAATTACTGTCCAAATATCGCGCTGAAACAATAAATTATAATTCCCGTGCGTTTCGTTGCCTCGATTATGCCACACTAAATCTTTGTACGATTAAATTTGTAAATTAATACTTCAAGTAATTGAGCATTTCGAAGTATTTATTGGAGCAAATGTCGTCGCGTAATATAAATAAATTTGATACGCAACGTTATAAGCGATTCGATAATTATAGTTAATCGTACATAAGAAATAATCGCGTTTTTTTTTATATTCGTCGCGATCGTATTTTCAGAATAATAATACGAAGCACTTCGCAACATTACTTGCCGGCTCGAGCGTCGTCGAGCGAACGAAAGAACGGTGACCTTGTCCCAAGGCGCGTGCCGATATCTATACGACATCAAAACAAACGTCGAGCATGCCAGCTTTTTTCAGAAAATGCTTTCATCGGCCAAACAGACGCAGAATATTCCATTCTTGTGTATCGTTTAATTTACGGAGAAATAAATGATTATCGTTTTGTATTTCTTTTCGTGATTTGTCATCCGACATACCCATTTCTTTTGTTTAATTACAAAATCTAGTAGAGATATTGTTATTTTAATCTTTATTTAAATTTATTAATATTTTTAATTGTTAAACATAATTTACGTAATTTTAATATAAATTTTATTGATTATTTTATTTTAAAAATTTATTAAATCCAATGTATATTTGAGAAATAAAAGTTTATTGTAATATCGATAAAATAATATATATCTTCCATATTTCTAAAAAAATGAAATTATACTGTAATAAAAAAAATTTCATTATATATAACGAAATAATGAAATTGAAATGACAATGAAATTGAAATTGAAATGAAAATGAAATAATGAAATCGATATTATAATATCAATGAATATAATGGCAATAGTTCTCTGAACGATTTTTTATCTATCTAATTATCGCTTTTTCAGACTTCGAAAGACGATATCCGCAGGGCAGTAAAATAATACTTTACAAAAAGGCCAAGGTAGAATTATACGCGCCATACACTCGAGCTGACAATTTAACTCAGAGAGTAACTACTTACGAAGATTACGAATATACTACGCCTGTCCAAAGTTACGAAAAGTATTCGAACAGAGGTGACTATCTTACAGAATCCAAGAAGGATTTTGTTACCAATACTGTCACGGATTTCTTTGACAAAGGTCGATCGGACCATTGCAAAGGTATAATTCAGAATAAGAAATGTTACAAAGTGTGTTGCTTCGTATATCGGTCTATTAATGACAGAAAATATTTCAGCGCATCGTTATCTTGCGTCCGATAAGAATTCGATCGACAGTGAAAGAAGAATAGATTTTTACGACAGTGCGCAGTTTGATGGATTGTCATGCATCGAAATGGGCCCGCTTTATTTGACTCAACATTACGTGGATCGTGAGGATCTCCTGTATTATAGGTAAACAGTGTTTCCTTATCCAATTTTCATTGTTGTCATGCCAGTTCTCTCGAAAGATTTTGACATATCGAGAAGAAAGCAGATCTTTTGTGTCTTGCACATTTTTTCTGCATGTACAAATTTCTTTTATATAAAAATGTGATGCTATGAATATATAATATTATTTTTATTAATATTGTAAAGAGTATTATTGAGTAATAATATTCTTGTACTATTTTAACAGACGTGTCGAATTTTTAGTAAACCAGGACAATACAGCGACGGACGGTTTCCATCCACGACGCATTTCGGTAGTCCCTCATAAAATTCGATTAAATTTATGGTGTACGAGACTATTAACTCTTTTTGCATCTCATAGAAAATCATTGAGAAATATCACAGGAACGAGAAAATTCCGGCTTGCAAGGATGTGGCTGTCCGCGAGTTCGCGATGATCGAAAACGAAATCTGCATTAAATTTCATTACGATCGAGACCGGAGTACCCGAGCTATTCGTACATTCATAAAACCGTCGATGGCGGATAGGGGAGATCGTCTAGTCTTCGATCCTACAATGACTCACGGATACAACGTAAATTTTCATTATAGCAAAAATATTGGCGAAATGATGATGTAAACTGATATTTTTATTTCAGCCAGATCCGACTACGCCGCCGGAGAAGAATCTCGATCTCTTTTACGTACTCGATAAATGTCTGAAAGACGAAGATCATTCTATACTCCACATCAGAGATGTCGAAGCCGATATCCTAGCGTTCCTGCGAAGAAGAGCCGATGAAAATTTAAATCCGCAGTTCATAATTTCATTATTCGACAGAAATAGAACGCCTGAAATAATGGCCGAATTAGATACGGTATTTATTAACGATCTAATTGAAATTTCTTTTATTAATCGACCACAATCTACTTTCAGAAAACAACGAGATCTAAACACGAAATTGTGCAAGAGCTTAATGACTTGGGACCGTATCTTGCGCGAATAGGCAATCCGGCGCATATCAGTAAAACGGAAGCATATCTGCTGCGCGACGATTGTTTGAGTGACTTCAAGCAGGTGTCGATTGACAAAGCAAATCGTATTTTGCGTATGATCGAGAAACAGGCTGCGGAATTGGAGAAGATGCAGGCCTTTGTAACGCAGGTTCGGAAGCTTTGTTCTGTGCATTGGTTCACACCAAGCACTTTTCTATAGCGATATATTTTCATATAATTATTATAAGTAACATTTACATGTAGTCTGTCGATTTATCGAAAGCGGAGGAGGAACAGATACTAACCAAGATAAACGAGATAAGCTTCAATATGCACGTGCTGGAAACATATCTCAATCGGCACAGAGATACGGTACCGCAGAGATACAGGGTACTGGTAGACCGTTTACAGGAAAATCCGCATCTTCAAGTACTTAAGAAATATTAAGAAATCAGACTTATAAATGTATGTATATAAATAGTTCGCGCATAAAAAGGATTTCTAAATATTAAAAAATAACCATGCTCGTTTTGTATCATCAGAGAGTATATTGGCATCACAAAATGTACAATCACAATGTATTTATCGAAAGGACCACGATCCCATTTGACCAATGCATCGACCTAAAACGATCTTAAAAAGTAAATCGACATATGACTTGTAATACATCTTGTAATATATTGTTTCATTACCTTCGTCATCAAAAGTGGCCAGCGTAAATTTGCTAAGTTTATTTGTGAAGCTTCCACTGGGGAAAACTAGCGGATGATCCAACTGATCGTTGCTATCGCTGTTAATAAATTGACGGCGATAATCCTCCGCAAAGCCAGATATTAAAGTATCCATCATTGGTGCCTGAAATAGCGATCTCTATTGTACGATATTTTATTTTTATAAAAGTAAACACAGTATATTATTACTTATATTATTGATAATATAAGTAATATACAATGTATATATATCACATATATGCTTGGGATGACACGTGGCTCCGTGCTATACCGCGAGTGATTAGTAACGGAAGGGTTCAAATCTCAGTGGCCTCTTATCCTGTATATATATATATACAGGATATATATATATATATATATACACCATTTTTCGAACGCCTACCGATTGGAGACCGACTCCTCTTATGGAGGAGAACCGGACTTCCGTAATCGGTAGGAAGGTGACGGAGAGGTACAATGGACCTAACTGAGTCTGAGTGCCACAGGCGGGCTTCGCTGAGAACCCCCCCGCCCCCCTTAGCATTATTATTATATCACATTTTCAAAATGATTTATTTACTTGTCTTGAGAATACTTGCAGAATCTTGTAGACACGCGCTCCGTTCTCTCGTACCGGAAATTGTAGAAACAAACAAGGCAGACAATCCGGATTATTCTCATCCGAGGGTTTTGCCATTTCCCAACTTAATTCCGAGTATTTTAGCCCTAATAGCAAGCTCTACATAAATATATTTCAAATGTTACTATACTATATACTCTATAAGTATATCTTATACAAAGTTTCGTTCAAAATTATTGCATTTACATAAGAATTTCAGTTTGATGAACACTGCACTTACGCATTGCATGTCGTCGACTATGTACACTCCCGATGTATTGATGGCGATGAGGACCTGCATATCGCGATTAGTGATCCATGATGCGAGTCCCCTGACAGGTCGCTCGATCTGCCCTTGAAAGAAGGCCGCGCCGTAGCACGGTAAGTTCCAACAGAATTCGAGATACTTTCTGATCAATTTCTTGGGATTTGCGTTGGCGCTACCATTGTGACTAGGTATTCGCTTGTATTGTTCCAGAAGATGTGCCTCGGGTGCTCCCTTTCCACCTACCAGTCCCAATCCGAGTCCCAATCCCAATAGAAGACTGGGAGAAGCGTAATGATGCGGTAAAAATCGGCCGCGATGTCTATGGAAAAACGCCAAGGTGTGGGTTTGCGCGTTATAAGGTCCAAGTTCGATTCGGGCCTGTAACGCTCCTAAACTAGCATAACGTGCAGGACCATCACACGCGTACCGTCCTGGAAGACAAATGTATATTACAAAAGAAATTATATTATTTTTATAGAAAAGATCTTATCTCTTTTGTTCTCTTTACCTTGCAGAACATTGTACTTGGCTTCTGCATAGAGCAGTTCAAGGACCTTGGTATCCTTGATCTGTTCTTCCTCCGACTTGGAGAGAAATATATTTCTACGAAAATATAGCAAAGGCTCCTCGTCGTCAGGGTCTTCTATATGAGAGCTGTATTTGTTTACAAGATAATTCCATTTTGCAGCCAATTCCACGGGCTTGTGTGTTGGACGTAATTGAACTTCCAGTTGCGAGGAACACATCCACAGTGCAAAAATTGGTGTGGCGATTGCTAAAGAGAATCTCGATAGACCCAACTCCGCTTCCGTCTGCACTATCGTGAAAATCTGTTGTGCAGTCGCGTTTTGTTCAACTTCCATCGTTAGAAATACCCCTGTCATTAGATAAACGGCTATGCGTACGGTAGGTCTTCCAGTATTCGAGTACTGCGGCTGATTTGTCATTGTTTTACTTACTGTAGGAAGGAAAAGAAAAAGGAAAAAGATAATATTGAAAAATATCAATTCTTATAGTTTTAGAACAATTTATAGATACATACAGGTGGACGAATGTCCTTCCGCTTTGTAGTCGTTTTGATAGCGACGCAATGGTTGTCCTCTCTGAATCGTGCAATCATTTTGTTGCTCCATTTCCTTCAATTTCTTTTTTAATTTTTATTAATTGAATTATTATAGAATCTATTAATACAGCAATGAAAAATAAATTAAAATTACATGTACACATTGTGACCTATAGCTGTTAATTTATTCACTTATGTTGTTAATATTATTTACCTTTTTGACTTAAAATATTGTAATCAATATATATGTATATTATTTAAAGCTGCACGTTCATGATTCACTTGTTATTATCATGAAAATAAACGATTATTCTTATCACTACTTCATTATTGCATCTTAGATATTTCGCCCACATTTTCAGTGTGATTAACTATGTTCACTTGTACCTGCAGAGTTGCCCATTGTCAACACAAGGTTTTAATTTCTCTATTTTGGCTTCATTTCCGCCTCAACGCGTGTTACTGTGCTACACCGCGCTGCCATCTGAACCATGGAGCAGCTACAGCAGTTATTGATTATTTGTACGTGGATACATAGAAAGTATGTACATGTGTCCATTATCCTGTGTATGTGATATCGTTAATTTCTATATTAAAACTCATATTTATAAGGAGAGAAAAAACAATTAAAGTCATAAAATACTTTATTATTCATAATTTTGTACACAAATATGTTTTTGTAGTCTATATGTTCAAAAGAAGAAAAATTCTACTGTTATAAAAAAAATTTACTGCACTGAAGATTAGCCTTCAGTTTTTTTTATATATTACATTATGACTTACAATAACTTTATCGTTCAATGATGACAAATCTAGAAGGTGGCAAGTGATGAAATATTTTTCTTTATGTTTATTATATTATTCTTATAAGAATAGTATAAATTATTTGCTAAAAAAATGACTAAACTTAAACATAATGATATTAAAGGGTTATCAAGTAAAGTGATTTTGGAAATTGTTGGTATGTGGTATTATTGATATTCTCATACTGTCACCCATATTAACAGTAAGTAATCGAAGTTAAGAAATCTTTGTACGTGAAATATTTAATCTATGCATAAATTTCGCACTTTATATCAAATCAGCCACATTCATCGGCATTTCGTCTATTTGCGTAGAATAATATTGTTCAATATCTCGGAGAATTCTTATATCATCAGTTTTCACAAAGTTTATCGATACACCCTTACGGCCGAAACGTCCTGACCGACCTATTCTATGAATATACAATTCACGATTGTTGGGCAAATCGTAATTAATTACGAGTGACACCTGCTGAACGTCGATTCCTCTCGCCCATACATCCGTTGTGATTAACACGCGACTGCAAAAAAGAAATGTATTAATATAATTTCTTATAAAAAAGTAGTATATTTTTTAATTTTATATAACATATATGTATATATATATATATATATACTTTGCAATTTAATCCTACCTCTGACCAGAACGAAACTCTTTCATTATGTTGTCTCGTTCTTTCTGTGGCATATCTCCATGCATAGAACATACTGTAAAATTGGCTTCTCGCATTTTTTCCGTCAACCAGTCTACTTTACGTTTAGTATTACAAAAGATAACCGCTTGTGTTATCGTTAATGTGTCATATAAATCACAGAGTGTGTCAAATTTCCACTCTTCTCGTTCTACAGCGACAAAGAACTGTTTGATTCCTTCCAATGTCAATTCATCACTGAAATTTTAAATAATTAGATTAATATATACATGTATTTAGTACGATTAATACTAAAATCTACATAGAACAGAATTACATCTAATTTATCGTGCGTTCAAAAGTATTTAATATAAGATTTTGTTTTAGATTACATTATAAATTTCTTAACATCATGATAATGAAAGTAAAAGGAAAATGTGGTTGAAAATAAGAAAATCTGGTAAATATAATAGAAAATCAATTATTTACCGTTTGACGAGGATACGAATGGGGTCTGTCATAAATTTACTTGTCATCTCGAGAATTTCGTGCGGTAAAGTTGCTGAAACTAAAACAACTTGCGTCGCTGGCGGTAGATATCGATACACATCATAAATTTGTTCCTTGAAACCTTTGTTTAACATTTCATCAGATTCATCCAATACCAGCATTTTGATAGCCCTGGTTCTGAGTACTCGCCTCTTAATCATATCTAGATGTATCATAATTTTATATAAATGTTAATAATTGCTAACAATTTTTTTTATTTATATATATATGTATAAAAATTGATAATTACCAAATACTCTACCAGGTGTACCAGATACAACATGCTGACCATAATCAAGCTTTCTGATGTCTTCTCCAAGATTCGTACCACCAATGCAGGCATGACATTGTACATTCATGAAATCTCCCAATGCAAGGATAACCTTCTGGATTTGAGTGGCAAGTTCTCGAGTCGGGGACAAAACCAGAACTTGAGTTTCTCGTACTTGCGTATCCAGTGATTGTAATATCGCAATCGAGAAGGTAGCAGTTTTTCCTGTACCAGACTGTGCCTGAGCTATCACGTCTCTGCCCTTCATGATAGGCTTAATGGATCGTTGCTGTATAGCTGACGGTTTCTCAAAACCTAGAAACAGAAACAAAATTACATCTAATTTTTCAAGTGTTCAAAAGCACTTAAGATAAGATTTTATTACATTGAAATTACATTATAAATTTTCTAACATCATGATAATAAAAGTAAACGAAAAACATGGCTGAAGATGAGACAATCCAGTAAATATAAATGTATAAACATAAATTAGAAGTTGTTAACGACTGTAACAAGAGATTATCATAATCAACATCTTTCTGGAAAAGAAACACGCGTTGCATCGATTATATATGCAAAATATGTTTTCTTTGTAAATTAATCGTCTGAAACCCAGATCTATGACAATTTAATCTAAAGAAAGAAGCCGCACTAAAATTGGAGGTTAGCTTAAACGATGAGCGGCGAAGGACGTACCGTACGCATAGATCCCGCGTAACAACTCGTCGCGGAGACCCATGTTGTCAAAGGTAGGAATAACTTCGACATCTTCGCTGGTTTCAAACTCGACGTTCGACAAATCTTCCGTTTGCGCCACACGACGTGATCTCTCCGCCATTTCGACAAAACGTTGGATGCGATTTCAAGAAAACTACGCGATTCTCTCTTCCCAGTTCTCGTGCGTATGTGCGCCGGCGTCGTGACGCTTCGCTGCTAGGGCATGAAGGTATGGCTATATCAGACTACCGATTGAGATTGTAATTAGATTGGAATTTGACCAATCAAAACATTGTTCACAGAATTACTTCATATTAACTTTGTATTGATTGGTCAAATTTCAATCTAGTCTGAATCGCAATTCGTGGTCTGATATAGGCTTTAGGCACGCTGGTGCCTATTTCAAGCATGCTGATTGGCTGTAGAGTAGTAAATATTCTCGAGTTTCTAGAAATTTTCTATTCTATTGATTCTACAGCCAATCAACACACGCTTGAAAAATTTGTCATATTTTTGTTTGATTTTAATCATTTTTATGTTGCCGTTTTGTTTTTCATAGTTATTTATTACATTTGATGTTGGCAGTAGAATATGTTTGACGGCAGAAAGGGAAGGACGCGTGGTAGGGGCCTCGACCGCGGTAACCGTGGTGTTTCAAATATTTTCTCTAATTACACTACGTGTATCCAGGAATTGTTAATATTCGTATTATATACGATTTAGACGGTCCCTTTTTAACTGCATTACTCAGCTGTTTTGTATCAAGTAAGTATGTGAGAAATTTATATCGATGCATGCTCGGGATTATATAGGTTATGTTGTGTTTACAAAGATTTGTTTTCGCAATTCGTATTTATGTATTTTTCATTCAACATCGAATAATGAAAGATTCTTTTCTTTCTCGTATTGAAACTACGATTCTATAGATTCTATTTAAGTATTAATTAAAGCTTGCCTAACAAGCTCCGTATTTGTAAACATTGCTGTACTTTTGGCAGAATGGAGTCCAGGACTGAATTTAAAATTAAGTCACCGCCGACCGATGCAATCTCTGCGGTCGAATTTGGACCAAACTCCACACAGTTCCTGTTAGTATCATCGTGGGACAGCACAGTAAGACTGTACGATATACACGCTAACACAATGAGGCTGAAGTATAATCATGATTTACCCGTATTGGATGTTGCATTTCAGGTAACTAAAGCTGCTAACTTCTTGTTTTGCTCAATTGTTTGGAGACAATCTTTAGATCATGCTTTACATATGTAAATCATTTTAGTTTTACTTTATTTCTGTCACTGTGAAGTTAATATTGACATTTTTTAATCGTATGATAGAATCAAATCTGAATCTTTTGCCTACTTATTACCCAACAACTTCTAAAAGCTTTCATTATCAATTTTCTGATAATTCTCTGATAATTTTCTGTATCGCGATATTATTTGCAGGATGCTGTTCACGCATACAGCGGAGGTTTAGGAAATACTCTGAAAATGTATGACATAAATAGCAATACTGGTACTATTATCTTCTTTAATTTCATTATTTTATTTTATATTTTTATCACAAATATATATCGAGAATCTTTGTTTGTAGAATCAATAATGGGCACACATGAGAAGCCAATCAGAAAAATAGAGTACTGTGCAGCTGTAAATGCAATAATAACAGGTGGTTGGGACGCTGCAATAAAACTGTGGGATCCACGAACACCTACCTGCGTCGGTAGTTACTTGCAACCTGACGTGGTCCTTGCCCTGTCTGTATGCGGCGACAAATTCGTGGTGGGCACGGCAAAACGAAAAGTTTGCATTTGGGATTTGAGAAACATGGCAGGCATGTTTCAGAGACGAGAAAGTAGTCTAAAGTACCAAACGCGTTGCATCAAAGGTTTTCCTAATGAACAGGTGCGTTTACCCTTTATAAATTTTGCACAATTTATCGCAGTGTTTAAACGTTGTTTACTTGAGCATATGTTTATACTTCTTCATGTATTTTATTTTTTGTGTTTAGGGATATGTTTTAAGCAGCATAGAGGGTCGAGTCGCTGTCGAATATCTCGATACAATGCCAGAAGCTCAAAAGAAGAAGTACGCCTTCAAGTGCCACAGAATAAAAGAAAATAATGTCGAACATATTTATCCGGTGAACGCTATTAGCTTTCATTCTGCGTACAACACATTCGCCACTGGTGGCTCGGATGGTTACGTGAATATCTGGGATGGTTTTAATAAGAAACGGCTGTGCCAATTCCATCGATACAACGCTGGCGTGGCTGCGCTTAGTTTTAGCCATGACGGTTCCGTTCTTGCAATAGGTGTTTCATATTTAAATGAAGCCGAGATTCCACCGGGCGGTAGTGACGAGCGAGAAATTTATATAAGATATGTCAACGATCAGGAGACCAAGCCAAAGTAAACAGCAAGTTTATACAAAATGCAGATGCACTGATAAAAATGTGTGAAGAAAGATTCGTGGATTTTCATGTATTAAAGTAGACGAACGAATGATAGTAAAAACGCATTCTGTGAATAATTGTAAATATTCTGACTGTGTTAATTTATATGCATTTCATGGAAATAATGTGGTATATCGGTATGCAATAGATTGAATAAATTGTACGTTTTATAAAAATATTCTCATTCAATTTTTAGGAAATAAATAAAATCTGATTTTTATGAATAATTATACATTACACTCTCATCTTGATATGATATCACAATATATTTTTTCCAATATTCAATATATTGACATTTGATGCTAGTTCTCTTTATTTACTTTATTAGCTGAATGATTTCATTATATATTTATATCATAATGTCTCATTTACTTAAAAATTAATATATAATACACATAGTTTACATATCAAATATTTAATTTTATAATTTAGATTATACTATACTGCATGTAATCTGAAAAAGTAAAAATTTTTCTACTTTTAATAAGATTATAAAAATATAGACGTTTCGTATCATTTTGATGGCGCTACAGCCCAAATTGAGCCCTGGCCTCCTCGTATACCTATGGTGCGTAAAATATTATATAAACGAGCAAGAGGAATAACAATAATCGATTTAGAACTTTCAAATGTATACAGGGTGTCTTAAAAATATTGGAACTCTAAATTTTCTCAAAGGAAATAGGTTTTGAAGGGAAGTAAAAATGCAAAAGTTTTTAAGTATTGAAAAAACTATCTGATTAATCAACTATATTTTATGTTCAACGCCCACTTTGGGCCCAATAAGATCCAAGTTGATTTTTTTCAATGGAAATATTTTTTTTGTACTGCAAACTATGGAAAAAATATGAAAATTTTCTTCCTGGTCATTTTTCTCTAAACTCCCACCAGCAGACTCAAAATAACATTCAAATTTCTTATTTTAAAACACATGGAATACTGATTTTTAGCCATATTAAAGAAATGACATACTTGCAAATAAATTTATAAAAATTATGTGTAAGAGAAATGATGAAAAAATTATTATTCTAAAGAACATTATTCTTATTTCTAATTGGTCAATACAAGCAATTGCTATTAGTTACGATGTCGAACGAAAAAATTCGAAGGTTTGCCAGGGATCGAACCTGTCACCTTCAGCATAGCAAATCAGTGTGCTATCTACTAGACCAAACTCGAAAGATATAGATGTAATTAGGCTGCAATAAGAAACTGCGTACACTGTATAAAATTTATATATTTACTAAATGATTTTACATTATAACCAATATAATGATCGCAAATAAAAATGCTACAAAATTTTAAAGAATAAATTTTTTTTATACAATGCAATGTTACAATTTACATTAATTTTGGAAATTTTTAATATTCAATCATCAAACAAACGAATATGGATTATCAAAGAGATGATATTTGTTAATAAATCTATTTAAGCGTAAAGTATTGCAAAATATAAAGAAGGCAATGACTTTTTGCATCGACCATAAAAAGATCTCTTTTTAGTCGATACAAAATGTGATTAATTCCTTTCTTTATTTTCCATTACATTAATTTTACATTTCAATTGTTAACATAAAATGTGGCACATTTAAGAATATATACAAAATATTTAAAATTAATTCGGTTGTAAGATGCTGAAATGTAAATAAGGCAAATATACAAATTCATTTTTTAACATTAATAAATTGTAATGTAAGATACTATTGTCAATAATTATAATACAGATTTATAGCAATATAACATTATGTTGATTCTTTTTTTATTTTTATGACGATTCAAGATCTAAACTTTATTGTCGCTATCGATTGCAGTCTTTATTAAAAAAAAAGATGTGGATTGCAGCATAAAAATGAAACAATCAATTACGCTGTAAGCATAATAATCGAATAAAATATAATCTGAATGTTTCAATTTCAGGTGCAACTTATTTTATAAATTGTACAATATTTTTTATATTTTACACGAGCTTAAGAAAATTATCATTCTCTTGAGTATTTTGATTTTCAAAGTAAAAAGAGAGTACCATATATCTGATTATATACACGATTTCGAAATTAGCAAATTATACACCTTATTCACTTTTATCATAGAATTTGTAAGACAATTAAGACAAATGAAAGAAATATTTGTATACAAATCGCATCTTTAATCATATTCAAAGATAATTAAAAAGACTAAAAATCATACTTTCATGTTATCGGACCAATGCACAGTGCTTATATTACGATTTGGTACATGCATCTACACATTACATCTCTCCAACTTTTCCAACGATTTCTATAATGTTTGAAATAACAATATGTACATAATATTTAACAATTTGTACTAATGACTTCCTGTGTTGCTTTTGGCAAAATGCCCTCACAAAATAACAAACTAACTATTCTCCTTATATTTTTAATAATGCATCTACTGCAATATTATTTAATATTTTTACCGTCGATAATGCTTTGTGCACGATTTTTCATTTTCTTTTCGCCGAGCTTAATTTTATAATGTATGCTGACATACAATATATTTACTCATCCATAAAATAATTTGTTAAATGATGAAAATATGTAATGATTAATAATTATTACTTATATAATTACGAATGGTAATTAATAATTATATAAGTATTTAGATAACAGTTAAGTAATAATTATAATTGATATCATTAACTGATAATTATAATTATTAATTATTCTGTAATAGTCCCAAACTTGCAATGGTTGTTTCATTAGTCCTATGTATTTTCACAAATAACTTTCCTCAAGGTGTCCCGTATTGTATCGTGCGTGGCAAAGCTAATTCCGACGGCAATAGGACCCTTTACCCAATTCATGCTTAAGCCTTTGTAAAAAGCCATTATTCCTTCTTCCCTGTAACATGCATAACAATTTATCAATATACCTTTATATAAATATGAAAAAACAATTATTACAGAAAACAGCACAAAATGTATTAATAAATGTATCGATGTTACATCTATAAATGTTGTCAAATGTATATATCTAAATATCTTTATATTTCTTCAATTTTAAAAGACATATTTATCTGTTTTGTTAGCTCATTCTATAATCAATTTTACTTGTGCTCATAATTAGACAGCTATACTCTATTATTATAATTTTAAAAGTAATGCGAAAATATACTTACGTATAAATTTTCACGACAGTCGACGTGATCGTGTGATAATGCTGGCCCTTGATCGCTGAGGTCTGCATTCTCCGCCGCACAATGTCCAGGGGGTAGCTGCTTGTCTGACCGACCATTCCAGCGATGCCGCCGCAAATGAGCGAGGTTGAGAATCCCGGAATAGTCACCGTGTACACTGTTCATCGACACGTAGCCATCATCGAACATGAAGCACGCAGCACTTCGAAATACGCCGCCGGTCGGGCTTGTCTCGCGTCGCTATTAAAGTTAGTACCGTCCCAATATCAGGGGAAACAGGGTGCCCCCGACGTGCCCCATCGGTACCCTGCTTTACGATCATATACAACAGCCACTCTCATTCGTATAACCCTCGATTGTCTTTTTTTTTTTACGCATGTGTATATGTATATGTGTATGTATGTGAGTACAAGCACCGCCACCGTCGACGGGCGTCAAGAGGATTCATCGTGTGAACAGAATCGACTCACCGGTCAGTAAGTTTCTCAGCATGTCGTACGTGAAGAAGCTGCAACCGGCGTACGGGATGGCACCGAGGATTGTAGGGATAAATCCACGGTAGTATGCCAATATTCCTTCCTCTCTGTACATTCGCGAGAAGGCCTGCCGCAGAGTCTTGTATTCGGCCTTCAGTGTCACCGCCATTCTCGCCCGCATCAAGTCCAACGGATAGGTCATGGTCTGCGAGGTCACACCCGCAAGCGCGCCGGCCAGGAAGCTCGCCCATGGCTTTTCTCTATAAATATTCATAACACGGGTATGAAATCTGTACGTAAGGTCATCGTTCGCAATGATTCCTTTGTTTACTAAAGAGATGTTCCTGAATTTTTCATGTAATACCTTTCCACGCCGTTTATGCTCAGAATTCTTTTCCACTGTTCGTGCGCCGTGAATTGCACCGCCGAGTATGGTATTATTCGGATCATTGTAGCGCTGTTTCCGCGCCACAGGCTGAGAAGGCCTTCGGTACGCATCGCCGTAGTTAAAAATCCTACCGCTGCTCTGGCCGAGTAGGGTTGTTTCGAAATTTGAAAATTGATCTTTGTACGGTCTAACGGCGCTATCGTAGTCTTCGCCAAAGCCCCCGCTATCGCGCCGGATACCAGACTCGTCCAAACTCTTTGCGTATTCGAAATCTCCTTTCCGGAGCATTTTTTCTGTTTGCTCTGTAACGCACATACATAATATTATTTCCGTTTGTACGTAAAAGATGGACTACGAGCATAATTATCAGCTATATTAGCGTACAATTGTTACATAAAATAATATGAAAATGTCTTTGATAAGACAAAGTTTTCGCATTACTAATGGGACTGATAATTTATACAGTTGCGATGTATGTATCTTATTCTGTGCATTGATATTTACATTAAAATTTTATATTGACAAGTATAGCGAGTTGAATACGTATTTCTTACGGTAAGGTCCACATCTTGCCTCTCCATTGGTGGGGCTGATGTCGATATGGCGTGTTTTCCAATTGGTAGTACGGATACCTGAATACGTTCAAGAACCGCTTGACTACCCTCTCCGGGACGAGTTACGTGCCCGCTCATCTCTGGCACACCCTACTGTTACGTTACCGATGGATTCTCATACAGATCGCCGTTTCCCTTTTCGTATCGCTGACGTACACGGGCCGACACAAGATAACACTGTAAACATATTTGCTTTATGAAATTTAGTAGAAAAAACAAATTTTGAAATCCGAACGTTTAATCAATACCTACATTAAAAAAGCTCGAGAAATTAAAGAGAAAGATATTAAACGTTCGTAATTTTATAAAGATCTTATATATCTTTTTACACTCTTTATAATTTCGTTAACTTCTTTATCAATAACTGACCGCCTGTAACCAATTATTCATCTGTAAATTTCTGATACAAGATATGATAAGTCTATATAGTCTATATCATTTTAATATTTTCTTATCATAATTTTGATAAATTATTGTTCTTATATAAAACGGAAGGAATTTAAAAGACAGGTATTGATAAAGAAAATAGAATTTCAAGAGAGAATGATTAAACTGTGTTCTGATAATGAAGGAAGATAAGAATTGCACGACTCATAAGAAGCAGATTGGGAGCTTAAATTTAATATTATCATGCACTTGTAGTTAGGTAATGCTGACGTCAATGAGATCAAAGTACAAACTACAAGACCCGGACTCTACATGTACGGAATGTTCTAACGTAATAAATCCGTAAATAAATTCGGAGAAAATAATTCTTGCGAGTATGTGACGATGACGTTCATACTGACGTTCATGTCTTCATATTCACATTTAAAGTTATGGAGACCTGGCAAATTTGTAAAGGGCAAATAGAACAGCTTTTTTCTCTCCAAGCTTATCATTTGTTAAATATTTTTAACATAAAAACTCATTTATACAATAATGAATAGGAAACGACACTTGTGACATGACGATAAGACTTATCTCCGGTTGCACTTTTGCATTTTTGGCGTAAGTATTATAGATTCTCTCTATCAACCATAAGTTTATAAAATATGTAATGCAAAACAGCTAGATTAATAATTCTTGCATGACAATTCGCGTATAGATATTTCTACTTACAGAGCACATACATATGTAATACGTATAATGCAAATTAGATAATCGTTTTTCGTATCTATATATATGGTGGACCAAAAATATCTCCAAAGTATCGTCTTATCCGTTGCCACAATTAATTCTGCAAGAGTTTCAATAGAGCACGACTGTCTCGAGTATTATTTTTCAAAGAGATAAGAAAATTTTTGATGATAAAAAATAAGAACATGCAGATAAGATATAGAGGTTGCTGACACAATGTAGAGAACTATCATTTTATAGTACTTTCCGTTTTGTGCTGCTGACACGTTTATTTTTATCAAGATCTAAAGCTCAGGTCTCTTTTCACGAAGCGATCAATAGATAATCAATTTCCGTCGATGAATTTGTTTGTATGTTACAGAAGTAGACGGTAAATTTTCTATACATAACTCGGAAAGAGATTAATCTTTTCCTGGATATCAAGCTTGAAACAATAGCCGAGAATCATTCAATATTATATTTTTCTAGCATTTATTTGAGATAAGTTATCAAGTGCAAAACAATTGTAGTTTTTCCAGTTTCCAGGAAAGTTTCCATAGCTTCTTCGACTACTAAAATCTTATCTCTTTCCCGTGCACGCAGCCACGCGTCATAGTATGATAATCATCACGCATTCACGAGACGATATACAGTAGCAGATGGCTGTATTTATGCATAGTCATGCGACGAACATTACGGATCAAGATAAACTATTATGTATTTAACTTTGAAGAGGAATGAGTATCCTCTCGCAAAGGAAGCTCGAAAAACTTATGAAACCCGATGTGAGGATTTAAATAAATTATCTGCTTCGTAAACTGACTAGGACCTTGGAGTATTTTTAGCATCCGCTGGAGTTTCTAACATTTACGGGATTGCATTCGGGAACGAACGCTACCGTTTTTCCACTATCTGAAGATGAATTCGGCAAAATCTGAAATTTTAAGAAATATATATATATATATATATATATAAAGATGAAAGACGGGACCTTTCCGAGCTTTTAAAAATTGAGTTTGAAATGGCTCCAAATGGCGATACTTATCTCTTTTTTCGGTAATATTATTAAGCGACAAAAAATCTCGAAGGAAATTCATGATAAATATTGGATTCTTACCGCGTACGCGGTTCAGAGTTTCAGGTATTTTCCTGAATTATGAGAAACACAGGTCGATGACAATCGAGTCTAGTTCTCAGAATGACCTCGAGTCACTGTAAAACGTTACAAAACGCAGCGCCGTGAAAATGCAAGAATATTATATAATGCACCTGTTATCGGCATTATGTGGCACTTGAAAATGTGTTTGCGAACGAAGATACGGACAGCGAAATGAAGCGGATTGACTGTGGAGCACGTGGAAAATAAATCGCAATGCATAAGGCGCGTGCGAGATTATCGCGTGTAAAGTTGTCACATCATGGAGACTGCAAACAAACATCTAACATTTCAATCCGCGCGCGATTAATAAGCTCCACAATTGCTGATTTATGATGAAAAAAGTCTATTAACGTTTCATTAGGTTTATTAACGATAACTTTTTCTAAAAAGTTTTATTATTTTGCATAATTGTAAAAAACAATATTCATTAACATAAAACTTTTATCTAATATTAATATTATATAAAAATTAAAATACGATATAAAGCTTTATTAGAAAAGATCTAATATAAAACTAATAATCCTCGATAAATTTCTATAAAAATTGGAGCTTCTTTAATATTTTGTATTTCATTAATGAAACGTTTCTCGGGCCAAAATAGCTCTAAATATAGCTCTAAATGAAGCTCTAGATGAAGGTCAATGTCATGCTGCGCTATAATACCTAATTATCTTAATTGAGTTTTTCTTAGTTTTCTCGAACTGCAAAAGAAAAACGTTTCACAACTTAATTACACCTATTAAGATAATAAGAGTTAACGGAAGAATACTATCAGCTAAATGACTGAGTAATAAGTCTCTAGTTTCATTACTTAACATTTTGTATCATCATAGTCATTGTAAGAAATATAATACGAAGAAATAAAAATAAAAATGTAAGAAACAAAAAATATAATATCCTTCATTAGTATAAAACTTAACAATTGTCAACAGATTTGTTTTAATTTCAGCGTCACAAACTTAGAGTTTTATTAACAAATGTTTTACATTAAAAAAATATTTTCCCAGACTTACCGAAAATACTAAAAATGATTACGTTAAAAATTAATGTCATGCTGCGTTAGCAACAATCGTCTCAAGGCAACGTAATTTCTTTTCATGGTCACATTTTTATCGCCAATTGCGTCTATTAAAGTGATAAAAAATTAATCGAAGATATACTTTCTCGTAATTGAATTACGATGTGAAAACGGACGTGCCTTTTGGACTTTTAGATTTTTGGGACTGCCGTATTTGTCAAGGTAATCAAGATGTCGGTGCAAGGGTCTTCCTAAGGGCTCCAATTACACCGTATGATATTTTGATAGAATCGATCTCTGTTTATGCTGCGATTTTGTGAGAGACGGCAGAAACTCGCCGAGCAAAGTGCGCCAAAGACGACGACGTGGAACAAGTACATACGTATAAACGTCGAACATGCCGGATGCGCACTTTATTATTTACTCGAACTGCGTAGATCATCAATCTATCGCGGAGACAGGTATAGCTGCGAGTTCGAGTCGTGAATTCGAGTCGTCGAGGCGCGTCACGGTCGCTCCTAAATCTAAGTGCAAAGTAATAAAAAACGACATGTCTTCTTCTATTTTGCTTCGAAAAAAATCGGAATACGTAGCGAGAGTGAGAGCGAAAGCGAGCGAGTGAACGAGAGAAAGAAAGAAAGAGAGAGAGAGAGAGAGAGAGAAATGTAAGAAGAAAAGTTAAATATAATTCGCACCCTCCTCAATGATCAGCATTTTTTGCGACGTAAAAAAAAGCGAACCAACCTCGTCGTTTGCGGTTCCAATGACTGTACTCGGGTCCGAATCTCCCTGATACGCATCCACATCCACGATGATTTACAGACTGCCACGGAGTACGATCAACTCCGTATCACGGAGTATTTGACACTGAATGCAGCCCATATGATAAGGGACTGATGATAGCCCATTTTGAAAAGTGTGGACTCTGCGCGCCATCTCTGGGCTGCCGACACGAGTCTCCGCGGGAAAACATAAAGCTGTATTCAGAAGTCGATCTTAAGCTAGGTCTATATTGGTCGTAAGGTTGTAACTAATCACAGTCAAGAATTCTTATAAAATCTCTTGAATTGTGATTGGTCACGACTTCACGATTACGACGCTCGCGATGTTGCGATACGACCAATGTAGACCTAGCTTTATATTTGACAGCGATATATACTGGCTCCTCCAATCAACGTTTCGCCGCGCCTATACGATTACGACGCTCGCGATGTTGCGATACGACAATGTAGACCTAGCTTTATATTTGACAGTGATATATACTGGCTCCTCCAATCAACGTTTCGCCGCGCATTTTGTATCTTTTATTTCCCATACTTATAATATATGGATTAAATACTGCGCTGTGATATATGCACAGGTTAGCTTATCTCCGGCAGGATTGAGAGAAGTAGAGAATGAATGTTGTGTTCCTCCTGAATGCGCGTACGTGCGCCGTAAAGCCTGTTCTACAATAAGTCGTAGTTGCAAGATCATAAGCAAATTAATTAATTATAGTCAAGCATTCTTGTTAAGTTAAAAAATGTTAAAAAGAGCGAAACATGAAAAACAGTCACACAAAAACAGCTTAATCTACACATTATAGGTCAATGTTATTTCCGAGCAAATATGAGTTGATTTGCTATCGTATGGACCCTCTCGACGATCATTAGTTGTATACAATGCTAAGAATCTCGATCCAATTGATCATATTAATAAAGTGCGCAATTTAATTTATCATCTATACATCTTATTTCTGTCATGGAGCATGCTCATATTATTCCATCAATGACAAATTTCTTAACCTTGAAAGAATGCCAAAACATTTTTTTTACGATAAAGTGTCACTTCGTGCTAACGCGATTAGAAACGATAGGTTGGATCCTGAGTTGGATCTTTGACTTTATTCCATGTATTTATAGTTAAATTTTATTAGAGTTAATATAATAAAAAAGGAACAAG
Source organism: Tetramorium bicarinatum (assembly GCA_928718305.1). Taxonomy (NCBI): domain Eukaryota; kingdom Metazoa; phylum Arthropoda; class Insecta; order Hymenoptera; family Formicidae; genus Tetramorium; species Tetramorium bicarinatum. Next base: position 31,066,768 of record OV788325.1, read on the forward strand.
GGCAGTTTTTGAAATGTAACTTTAATATCCATATTCAAAACATACAAAGTGTATAAATGATATCAGCAATGAAGGATATTCATATGTCTTATATTTTATATAATTTTAAATTGTCTGAATTATGATATATAATTGAATACTTGAAGTTATATAAAAAAACTATTCTAATATTATAAAATGATAATTTCTACTGAACAGTTGTCTTAAAAGACTTAGGTTTACCCCGAGATTATTAAGATTTAAAGAGTGCTAGGCTACTTGAGATTCTTTAGATTTCTATAATGATATTTCTATAAAATCTCTTCCAGAGAATAAAAAAATATTTCTTAAATTTCTATATTTACTCGGGATGCCTGTATTCCTCTGCTTTGTTAATAAACCATGATTTCAAGAAATATCTTTCACTATCAGGAGCTTCTTCACTGTAATTTATAGTATTCCTAGCAGATGGCTCCCACTCAAATTTGTACATACACTTATTATGATTTTTAGTGACAATTCTTTTAACATGGTCTAAGAACATCTTGCAAAACATTTTGCACTTATCCACGTCACAGAAAGGCTGTAATAATTCATTTCACATTAATATATTCTTAAAAATTTTGCTATATAATTCTTTTAACTTACCTGTGAAAGTTTTGGCAAATCACATGTAGGATATTCTTTTATCATTCTCACTGTGGTTTCATCTTTTAATCCACATATAGTTTTATTTATGTTCACCAAGTAGTTCTGACTCCACCATGCTGATAATCTTTTCAAAGATATGTTAATACATACTTTTCCTTGTTTCTTACACATTGGAAATGTTTTCAACTCAATTAATTCAAAAGTTTTGCCAACAAGTGTATCTGTTATAGGCTGCTGCGAAGAAATGCCATCTATTTCTGCTCCATATAATAATGAATGATTGCCAAAGTTTGTTTTAAACACACAGTGAAATTTTTCACACTCATTAAGAGGTTCTGACGGATTTGGTTTATGTGATGGACTATCTAACAAACAATATACGTTACTTAATTAGATTAATTATATAAATTCAATAACGTAATTCATTTTGTCTGCTATGTGTATATCTGAAGTAAAACCGATATATGATCAAATTTTATATACATATATATATTTTTTTAATGTGTAAAATACCTGCTACCATATATTGCTCAAATTTAAATCCCCATGAAGAGCTTAGTTTCTTTGAAATTGTTGCATTGACTGTACGAAGTTCTTTTTCTTCTGAATAAAACTCACATAAATATATTGTACCACAGTATTTACTGGCACAAATAATCCATCCATCATACTTTTCATAGGGGCTGCATAATATTGTTTTTATTGCCCCACGAGAACAAATAAAATCGACATCCATCCTAATTAATATTATCTTTAATTAATAAAAATGATTACTAAATATATTATTGATAATATAGAATTGCAAAAATAATTTTTTTTAGTATAACATGTAGAAAATGTACGCTATTTACATAGAGTATAAGATTACATATTTAAATATGTTGTACATGTTTTACTTAAATAATAATTTATCAACGTACCAACGTTCTTCCTGTACTGATAATGGTTTTTCAATCCGATGAAAATTCTCAGAAATCCATCTTAATATGTTATCCAATTTCTTATGCACAGTAGGCCTGTGACGAGTAGATGTAAAATTTATTTTGAGATCGAAGTTCACATTGTTAGGATCCGAAGGAGGAATATAATACTTTAATTGTGACAAATCAGCACGATATTGCAAATCACCATCAACACTAAAAAATCCGATCAATTCGGTCGTCAATGTTGGAATCATGCTACTCGAAAAATTTACAAAATCAATTTTAAACATTGTTGACTTCACAGCGCAGTGTTTCAATTGATACTGACAATGAGATCTATGTGTCACAGTTCTAATATTAAACTATGATTAATACAGTTTCTCCTTCAGTAACTGCGCAACAAATGAAGGGATTCCCCGAGATGCGTTCGAAACACTAATATAAGTATACTGGAACGCGAAGTAAAAGAGCGGTCTCTTTTTCACCTTCTACGCATGCGCACAATGATCAAAACTACGTGTTATATAGGCTGCGATCGACTTGATGCTATAAAATAATGTTCCGAAGCAGTTTTGTTCTCCTTTTTTTCAATAAAGATAGAAGGAGAAGAAAAATGCTTCGAAGCGTTTTTAACATCAAGACGATCACAATTAACGACAAAATGTAATTTATGGCTGCGGTCGACTTGACGCTACAAATGTTTCGAAGGATTTTTCTTCTCCTTCTATCTTTATTGAAAGAAAAGAGAAGAAAAATGCTTCAATGCATCTGTAGCATCAAGTTGACCGCACCCTACATGATGTGATCAAATAAGTCGCGAACTGGTAGCGAACGGTGTTCGGACGTATTTCGTCCCAAAGAAAATTTTTGAAGGTTGCTGATACAATCAACCGCTTTTATGCATTAGAACGCCTGGCCGTATGGAATCCGATGTTGGGGATCGGGAGCCATTAATCAAAGAAGAAGATGTGATCAAATGTGATGCAAGAGTCTGAACTTTTATTTATTTATTTTTTTATTAAACTTGCACTTAAGATCAGCTTAATTTATTTATATACACATATACACATTAAATTGTTCAATAGTTTGTCTAATTTAAGCTTTCTAACTGGGCTGTACGATAAAGATAAGCAAGTATCTTTAGTATCTTCTTCTTCCTGTGTTGATATGGCACCCAAATACTAGGTACAGATTCGATACGGCCATGTTTCCTCTTCAGTATCGTCTAGCGTTCATTTCAGTATATATATATATATATATATATATATATATATATATATATATATATATACATTTCAGTGGTTTGAAAACATTACCCGGAATCCTCCATGTATCATTTTACTCTTCACCGAATTTTAAACAAAGATAAATGATATCTGAGACACTTGGATGTTTTCGAACGCAACTCAAGAGAGGGAACAAAAGCTCAGTATTCATATAAATAATGAATTAAAAATTATAATTAAGTATTCATAGTAATTAATTAAAAATTATAATTATAATTAATTATAATTAAGTTTATCTTTAGATACTGTATGGATCGTTTTATTGGCTATAAATTATTTAAAGATGAATTTAGAATTAAATTCGTAAATATAAGATCGGATTATAAATTCAAACTATCGCCGGTATCATCGTAATAGTCCAAAAAAAATCTTCCAACTATGATTGGTCAATTCCTCATAGGTCTTAACCAATAGTTTTCGGTTATGATTTTCTAATAGACCTTCCAATCTTACAATCAGTATGATTCGTGACCTGCGTCCGTTTACGGGTTACGTATAAAAGAAGTCAGTTGCCGGGAATCGAGTATTTAATGTTTAACAAAAAGTAAAGAGTAACAAGGACTGCGTACGTATTGACGTACGCGCGTGCATTTGTTATAATACCTGCGTCTGCTCGACATAGTTGCAGGTACGAAGATATATTTTAAATATCGTGTCTCGTCTGCTTCACATCTGGGTTTACACTAGTAAACTTCTGCTTTAAAGTAGCGACATAAACAAAACCTTCAATTATAAACATACTCATCTCTCTTTCGGTTATAGGCAAGTGTTATGCTAAGCGCTATCTTCGTTTCAGGCGTTCGGGATGGATACCAAGACTCTTCCAAGCCTCTTGAGCCTGAAAGTGGCCCCGCCGTCAGAACTGCAAAATCAGAATGTTGACAATGGGGTTGGGGATGGAGACGGCGGCTCTGTCAAACTACCGGCCGCTTTGGAGCAGGCACTGGCATTTAAAACGGAGAGAGCCAAGGAAGTGGGCGGAGATCCGAACGACGTTGTTTCCGTAAGTAAATCACCGAGGGACGACGGCGAGGACGTTCCTCAGCTGGAGGACGTCATGACGGAACTGGAGCCGGCCACGGAGAAAATGGAGTCCAAATCGATCAAAACGAAAAAGAAGAAAAAGTCAAAGAGGAAGAGGCACAATGCGGAGAAGAAGGATTCCGAACAGAGGAAGGACAGCATGGAGGAGTCCAAAAGTAAAGAAGACATGCCGGAGATAGAATATATACAGGAGATACCGAGCATAAACGACTTGGAGCCCATGTACCGCCAATTTGTTCGAGTCTTTGAGGCGTTTAAGCTGGTGGAGCCGGAACCGAGTCCGAATGATGCGGCCGACAAGGGCGAACCTATCGGGCAGTATCCGCCGGTGGCAAATATCCAAGCCGCCGGCACCGGCGTACCGAGTAAAGTGCCGTTGCTGGACGACTTCGACGACGAGGCGAATCAGCAGCAGCAGCAGTCCGGTACCGGCGAGAACGGCGCGCCGCGTCTGTCCAAGCGCAAACTCAAGAGACTGACGCGGCTGAGCGTGGCGGAGCTGAAGCAGCTGGTAGGTCGTCCGGACGTCGTGGAGATGCACGACGTTACCGCGCGTGATCCGAAGCTGCTCGTGCAATTGAAGGCTCATCGTAACACAGTGCCGGTGCCGAGGCACTGGTGCTTCAAGCGTAAGTATCTCCAGGGCAAGCGCGGCATAGAGAAGCCACCCTTCGATCTACCGGACTTCATAAAGCGTACCGGCATCACGGAGATGAGGGCAAGTCTGCAGGAGCGCGACGACACGCGCACGTTGAAGGCGAAGATGCGGGAGCGGGCGCGACCCAAGCTGGGAAAGATCGACATCGACTATCAGAAGCTGCACGATGCGTTCTTCAAGTGGCAGACGAAGCCGCGCATGACGATTCACGGCGATCTTTATTACGAGGGCAAGGAGTTCGAGACGCGCCTGAAGGAGAAGAAGCCCGGAGAGCTGTCGGACGAGCTGCGCACAGCTCTGGGCATGCCGGTGGGGCCGAATTGCCAGAAAGTGCCGCCGCCCTGGCTCATAGCTATGCAGCGTTACGGCCCGCCGCCGAGTTATCCAAATCTCAAAATACCCGGCTTGAACGCGCCCATTCCGGAGGGTTGCGCGTTCGGCTATCACGCGGGTGGTTGGGGAAAGCCACCGGTAGACGAAACGGGAAGGCCGCTGTACGGAGATGTATTCGGTATATCGCGCACGTCCGGCGCGGACGCGATGGACGAGGAGATAGACCGGGGCATGTGGGGCGAGCCCGAGTCGGAATCGTCGGGCGACGAGGACGAGGACGAGGACGCCGAGGAGGGTGGCGAGGGTGGCGAGGGTGAAGGAAAGGACGGGGATGGTGACGCTAGCGGATTGGTCACACCCGGCGCCGAGGGTCTGATCACGCCGAGCGGCATCACGTCGATCCCGGCAGGTCTGGAGACTCCGGAGACCATCGAGCTGAGAAAGAAGAAGATTGAGAGCGAGATGGAAGGCGGTGACACGCCCGCGCTCTACACGGTGCTGCAGGAGCGACGAACGGAAGGTCTAGGTGCCAGTATGATGGGTAGCACCCACGTGTACGACATGACAGGTGCGGCAGGTGGCCAGGCGCCGCCGTCCGTGATTGCTGCACGCCGCGGTGCCATCAGCGGCAGCGCGAGCGACGCTCGTGCGGAGAAGGACGGCGCGGTGGAATTGACGCTGGATCCTAGCGAGCTAGACCTTGACTCTGAAGCAATGGCGTCTAGATACGAGGAGACGATGAGATCAAGACAGGCGCATCTCAGAAGAGAAGACTTATCAGACATGCTGCAAGATCACGTACAACGGCAAAAGGTACGTATACACAAATGTATTTGATATTTGTCTGGAATTAAATTATTTTTTATTCAGTTTAAAGTTATATTGTTTCTATTTCTGTTGCAGAGCAAACGCAAACGCCAGCAAATCCAGGATACAAAGACATCTAAGAAGTATAAAGAATTCAAATTTTAAATGTATTATTTCTTCAATTATATATGTACTGTATAATATAGGAATTAAATTGTTTGAGATAGCATAAAAAAATGATTAGGCTTAATACATTAAATGAAACGATTATACTTTTTCAGTTTACTTTTTATATTTATCTTTTATATTTCATATTTATACGTTGTACGAGTGATTAAAATAGAAAAGTTGAATCAGCTGTATATACTGATGATAAATTAATGACAATCGACAACTGCATATATTTTCCAATAAATATAATTATTTTTATGTAATACAGATTACATAAGAAAATGTAGACTTTAATCGAATATACGTATAGACATACACAGAGATGCATTTGTTCAATTCTTCAGTTAAATACATATTTCAATGTAATGACAGTAAGAAACACATATACAGATAGACAAATGTTTCGAAACAGTTATTAATTAAACGCACTTTTATAATTATGTAAAAAAATTCTACACGATATGCTTCTTTTGAGTTAAGCTCATCTGAATTCGTCCTAAATTCAATTTCATAAGCGGACGTGAAAGACATCGTAACAGTACAAAGAGACAAGGTAGAGTAATAGCAATGACGAATTTACTGATAGCGCTACCGATGTCGAGCCAACTACCGTATGGCGTGACACAATACATCAAAGGCAGTGATAAACAATCGCCTAAAAAGAGAATAGCTAAAGTGATAGACTTTTTGCCCCCTTCCGCTTCTAAAGAGTAGCACGCGCATCCGACTAATATTAAAGGAATGCTAAGTTTAAGAAGTATCAAAGACGTCATTAAAAATGGGGAGAAGACGGTGACAAAGTGACGCGTCCAGGACGGATCGAATGAACTAATACTCGCCATATTTCCCGTGCCGAAGAAGCACAATAATATGTACAACATCTATAAAAGAATGTTAAGGATATATATAAATTATAATATTTGGCTATTATATTAAGTGTTACAAAATTACTTCGTTAACGCTCTAGTTTCTAATTATTTTCAATTAATCCAAGTGTAAATATCACGCATTTTTAACACAAAATCTTATAGCGTTTAAATTCTTTTTTTTAAGATGATAAAAGGATACAAAAAACGCCGCTTCCATCAAGTCTTCTGTCATGTATCGTTCTCCTGAGTTCCTTGAGGTAGTTGAACTAACTTCCAACCAACAAATTAGATTGATTGTAAGAGTTATGAAGAAGAGCGGCTCGTAAGATGCCGACAATAACGTAAAAGGACAGAAAAATCCGAACATTATGCCTAGCGTTCTTTTCTTGGCCTCTATTGGATAATACCAAATGCTCAATGGTGTAGTCAGTAGGATAATCCACGATATCCAATACCGACCATCAATAATCTCTATATATACAAGACTTGCAATGACTAAACGTAGAATTTCTATTATTTTCTGACTTCGCGACATCTCATTAATAACCACTATTGCTATTGCTATACACACGCCAATTATCCTGAAAACAAAGAAAATATTAGGTCATTCAAACAATTCTTGTATATCTTTTTGAAATACCACCAATGAGAAAAATTTTTTTTCAATCTATTCTTTATTCAAAATAATTTTAAATATTGACTTAATCTCATTTGCTAGATAAACTTACACAATATAAATACGTGGAGATGGCTCCACGACAGGCAGTAATGGAAACACACACAGTCCTAGTGACGTCCAAACCATAGCAGCTGATACATCTTCTGATTTTATTGCTCGTAATAATATGAGTAATAATATATTTATGCTGAAAGCAAATCTATACGTTAATCCAATAAATAGCAACACTAGTAATAATATTGTGCCTCCAATGTCTATGAATAGGTCTGATGTACTCCTTTCTACAAGTACAGGCGTTGATGTAATTAAAGTAATAACGGCAATCCATGTAGAAATTATAGCCAAGGATATATAACATGGTAATCTCCAATTGTTGCAATCGGACACTGTAAGCAAAGATTGATTGTAATAAATAAAATGTCCGTTTAACACAGAAATTATTACAAAAACCAACAATATCATTTGCATTAATATATTTCATTCGTGATTACTCACTCATATGTCTAACTAATGTTATTATCAGTAGACTTGCAAATCCGACGCTCACTAATTTCAATACAGAAATTCGCAAATTTTCACGTCTTACTACTCCAGTTATTTTCAAAAATAATATAGTTATCCAGCCAAGCCACATTAACGATAAACATATTAAAAATCGTGTTCGTTGATATTGTCTAAAATATGATAAGGCTTCTTTGCTAAAACTAACTGCTTCATCGCCCACTCGAATTCCTGCCATTACATTTCTTTTACTGACATGTTGTATGGTTTTGCGAATTTGATCATTTATTTGTGCTTCTCGCCAGTCAATATGATCAGTATTTTCACAATTTATCGCACGATTTCCAGTTACTTGATGCGCAAGCTGTTTTACATTGCTGAGTAAAGAGCGTGCGACATATTCGTGATAATTCATATCAAAATACTGCCACGGTAGTGCACCCTAAAAAATTATTTTGCGAATAGATATTTCAATCAATACATATATATGTTTTAAATAATACTAACTTTTTAAAAATTGTAATTGATTTGATTAAAGTATCTTCTATTTTTAACTACATAAATGATTTAAAAAATATATATATATAATGTCACATATATTTTTTGTAAACAAGTCTAATTCTAACAATAGAAATGTTTCACTTACCTCATTATTTATAGGAATAGGAATTCCTATTAGAGATGCTATCAGGGGAGTTATACTCGCTTGTTCCACATCCTGACGAAAGCCAGTTGATTTTATTCCTGCTCCCCAAACAATTAAAGGTGTTTCGGTTTCAGTTTGCAAACCGCTTCCATGGGATCCCCAATCGGTCATTCCATGGTCTGATGTGAATATGTAAACAGTATCCTTCCCAAAAAAGCGTTCTGTCGCGTTCACAGCCTCTTCAATTCTCCGGTCGACGTAGTTCATATTTTCCACATACTCTCTGATTTCAAGATTTCTCTTTTACTAATAAATCTTTGAAAACAATCACAACGATCTAAAACAAATCTCGGATACCTGGAATGTGGTTTTTTAGCATGCCCCAGAGTATCACAGCCGAGTAAATGAAAGAACAGAATAATTCCGTCCTGATTTTTCGCCGTCACAGCCGTTGAGGACTGCAACCATTCCAAATAGGCGTCAAACACCCAGGAGTCCAGGCGCGTCGTCTGATTGCTCAAGTTTGCGTCGAAATCCTGCCACGCGGATGGATAACTCCGCCCGTGAACGTTCTGTTTGCTACCTATCTTTTCGACATTTCAACATAAGCGTGAGAATCAATGAAAATCAATGCCATCTCTTCCCTAAATACCTTTCGTAAATATTGGAATTATATCTGGACTGCCCCAGGCCCAAGTCGCGTGACTCTGATTGAAGACAGAGTCAAAGTCCACTGGATTCTGCTGCCATCCTTTGAAAATGGCACTAGGATCCTCGTACAATCCTGCGGCGATTGCGACGTGTCCTGGTCTCGATTCAGTAGGCACTCTTGTGTGAGATATTCCCCAAACACCCTTATTCCTCATTACGTCCCTAAAAATAAGTATTTATTTAATAAAAATGAGATAAATAAAGATAAGTATATAGATTAAGATAAGATAATTATTTTATATAACAAGATAAATCTTGAAACAAAGATTCTTAGCAATCAATATTCCTACTAAGATTTACAGTTGAGTAATTTTTTTAAATTAATATAGAGTTAACACAAATAAAACTAAACTGATGAACGTTATTAATTATGTATCACTGTGTTTGCACGAGACCAAATTTTGTGGGATACCTGAGATAAGGTGGTGGCTTCTCTATGAACGTCTGAAACCTCAGACCGTCCGCCACGAAAAGCAGCAGTCTTTTAGCCGGTGGTTCACTAGGCGCCGGTACAATTGGCAGTCCTCTAATAATAGGCGAATGAAAGTTAACGTCCAACACGCCCCACAGCAGGATTAAATGCATAAATAACCCCCATAGGGCAAACAGATAACTGTTGCCCATTTCGAGCCATTGTTTCTTGTGCCTTCTCGACTCGGGTAATTCACAATTCGTGACGTCCAGCGACCTTTTCCTGTTCATAAACATCTTCAACAGTTACAAGACTTGTTAGATATAGACCGACGAGATTTGACACAACACAGTACACGTAACACCACGTCAACAGAAGGGTATAAATCGATTGGCAGTGAAAATCGAAGAAAAATCGAATAAAAATATTAGGTTTATATTCCATCACTCGTGCTTCGTACATTTTCGTCTTTGTCTCTCCTTTCCTGTATATGTAAGAATTGAATTATTGAAAGTGTGATATATGTATAATACAACTTGAATATGTACGCATGTAACTTACCATCGATAACTTATCAATTGTTGATTTTTAGCATCATGCAAAAATTAGAAAATTTATAAAACATTGAAAAAAAGAAGATGATCAAGTAGAAAGTGGCGTTTTTTTAAATTATACTTTCTTTGTAGTGTGCAATTTATTTAAAATTTTTTATTTTTGTCATCTACACCTAATTGGTAAGTTATCGACTATTTATTTTTAATATCAACAAATTATTTTATTAAAATTAAGGTATTACAATTTAAACAATTTTAATTCTTTTATTTAAGTGATATTAAATTTATTTCATGCAATATACATGCATTAATGATATAAAAATAAATAACTAAATTGAAACTATAAAATAATATGGAATATATAACATGGCAATATGGAAAAAGCTGAAGATTATAGTACAAATTTTTCTGTGTAAATTTTATTATCACACATATGTATATTTTAAAATTATCTAGGTACATGGGCAGAAGTACGCATTTTTACATTAGAAGAAATAAGTATCTAAATCTTAATTTCTTTTACATTAGAAGAAATAAATATCTAAATCTTCGTTCAGGCGACTAGCACAAGTTAATCGCAATCTGAAAATAGATTGCGATACACAATGCAGAAGAAAACTTTGTTATGTACATTAACATTTCAGTGTTAATCTATCTCGTTTTCCAATGACCATCACCCAGTTGCAACATCTGTAATATTTCCAGATTTACGTACGTCTCAAAGAGAAGGTATAAAACGTCGCTTAACTAAGCCTATCCCCTTTCAATTCTTTGTTATAATACACTATACCACGCTCAATCAATGACGTGCTTTCCGTGTTCGCCTCCGTTGAGTTTTTGCTATTTTTACTAGAATCCTTCCTCGCGTCGTCGCCTAAATTATTACTGCTGCTATTAACTGGCTCGGGTAGCTTGTGCTTTGTATGCCTCGCTAATTCGCCAATCGCAGTCTGCAGATAATGGATTCGTGCTTCCTGCTGCAGCGAGACGTTATACAACGCTTGAATGTCGTCCGTGAACTTTTGTATTTGCATCTGACGGATCTCCTCTTTCTTAGACTCTTTCGTCTGTTGCCTGTTGTACTCCAGTATCACGCACGCCCCGGCTACGCTGAAGATAATCAGCTCACCCATCAGGTTGGCGCCCAACTCGATCGCCATGGCTTCGTTCAACTTGGCAACCTTCGTAGGTTTACCGAGGTTCATAACGTACATCTTCGCCTTCACTTCCGCCCAGTGATAAACTATAAATGTGCAAAAACGGTGACATTCATATTTTATAACAGGGTGAACGATAAACTTCCGTATGAGATGAAAAGTGAATAAAAGTACACTCACACTGGGCGGGCGGTATGATGAAATAAGTTCTGAAAATAGGATGACTCTTCGCCTGATTGACAAGAAACTTGGCAAGGGGTTTGCTAATCTGTTTGATAAACAGTACGCCCAATTTGGCGGCCGGGAATACACCGATCACCATCGTGTCGTCAGGTCAAAGCATATTTTTCTTCGTCAGCAGATATCTGCCAGGCTGTGCGCCAACTCCACCATCGCCGTGGATTCTCGCGAACGATAACAAATCCCTCCGAGGATGCAGGTGGATCGGCCAATGGCGGTGAAGGGTTCTCAAGTTGATTGCCGAATGATCCTCCCGACATACCGAAAGTTGCCGCGAGAGAGCAACGTCGTCGCTGCCAAAATGATTCAAAAATAGTAAAATAGGAAAATCAGTATTGTCAAATTGAAGGATATTCCCTCAAATTTGAAGGTTTTTTTCATCGGAGATTTTTTTAGGAAGACAAAAAGCTTAGCGGAAATCTTAGAAGACTTTTGAGAGGAAAATGCAAAGATCTGTAGAACTTTTTGAAAATTGTATCGATTTATAATTTTAAAGATTAATTTTGATTATTGATTACTGATTTTATTTTATTATAATATTATTCTTTTATTATATCCAGACAAAATATCTTTAAATTATTCATTTATTATAATATAATTATTATATTATAATTATATAATTATTGAGAAAATATATTTGTTTATTATAATACTTATCTTATGTATATCTATATTAAAATGTTATATAAATTTTTCTTTACATTTATACAATCACTTTTTATATAAATAAACATTTAATATCACATATTGCCGATCGTAATAAAATACATCATAAACGTCTACACAAATAAAGAGATCTATATAATTATGTAACGTTAATTTGATTGCGAGACGGACGTCTCATATTTCCATACTCCCGGAGGACGGAGGGTGCAATCAGCCCGCGGGCTGGAAAACACCGCGCGGACGGTGGGGTCCGATTGTCTCGAGAGGGGGATCGATATTTCGCCGTTTATTTCGACGCCGTCGTTACGTTTTTCCCTCTCTCGATCTTTTTTCCCCCCTCGTCTCGTTCTTCATCGTCGATGACACGGCTCGTCTCGAGCGCAAGATTGGACGACTAGAGAAGGATACGGCTCCACCGTTCTGGCTCGACGGATTCAACCCCCGTCATCGGAATGTCGTCAGAATGACGTGCCGCGCGTTGTCTCGCGTGTTGCCGTGCGAGCTCGAGGTGCGATTCTCTCGACGCTTCGGGCGAGCCGAAGGCGTCTATGCTTTTCGGTGTTTCGAAGCAAATAACGGCGACCGACCGGATAAGGGGAAAAACTCATTCACGCGCGTGCGAATAAGCGCGAATGTATGTTCTCACGTGAAAGAAAAAAAAATGTAACGTGGCTAAAAAATAATGTAATGTGACTAAAAAAGATGATATTTTATTAACTTTTAAGTTTCTATTTTTTGACAGCTCGAGCCAAGTGCATTTACGTCTTTTCCGTCAAATCGGTCTTCCTTTCCGTTATCTTGCTTGGCGTGAACTTGAGACAGTGCCGAAGAGAGACGGGGGATATACGATCGCACGTAGCGTTTCGGTGATTTCTGTAATTTTCGATTGTTTGATTGCGTTCGCGTGGAATTGATTTAATTCTCTAGAAAATGCAATTCTAATTCCTCATTCTTTGGAACTCTTGGAAAAAATCATTCGGATTTATTCGTTTTTTTTTCTCCCTCCTCGGATTCGCCACTTAACCTCCATCTCAGATCTGCGTTGAATTATATTGGGAACTTGGCTGTTGAATGATAGAGAAGGAGGTGGCCACGTCATGACGCGATGATTTTCCCACGGCGTGATCGTACGTACGTTTGCAGCACGATGACTTTTGTACTTTTTGCAGGTCTGATGCGCGGCTGTCAGTGCCGTCGGTGCAACTTGATACGTGACATTGAGGATTTGGTCTGTATGTATAGATAAAAGTGCATAAGCTCCACAATGTGGTCCTTCTTTTCGAGAGATCCTGCCAAGGATTTCCCGTACGACATCGGGGACCCTATCTCGAGTTTGGAGACCAAAAGCCTCTGGACGATACACAGGGCTAAAAGAAAGGTAATTCGATTGTAGCTGCGGGAAGCCCAAGTAGCATGGTAGTTTATGTATAGGTTTCCTAAACATATTTAAAACATTTTTATACGTTTAGAAAATGTGCTATTAGGGATGGTACTATAGAAGAATCAAAGAACATGTATTTTGTTTATTTCACTAATATCTATTTTTATCAATGTGCATTCATTTTAATTTTGGTTTAACTATTTTTTATCTTTTTCTAGTTTTAAGAATTATGTCTATTTCTGTCAATGCAGGTTTAATTTATTTTCTATCTTTTTTAGTCCTAGAATTAGAAATTAGAATTAGAAAGAGATGAAAAGTTAGTAAAATCGAGATTAAAGTTAATCTGCACTGGAAATTAGAAATGGACATTAGAAAGAGATAAAATGTTAATTAAACTCAGATTAAAGTTAATTCGCGTTGGCAGAAATAAATATAATTTATGACAAATTAATTAGCGATGACAAGAGTTTATCTTTTAGTTTATCAGTGAAAATATTTTTATTCTTACAAGTTTTTCCATAGGGTACTACAATGGGCGAGGATGTTTCAGTTTTTATCTTTGATGTTAAAAATGGAGGAGATCGGCAGCTGGACATTGCCCGTTCAGCAGTGAAAAGACTCAAGACGCTTAGACATCCGAGTATACTTGCATATCTTGACAGTCTCGAGGTATGAGGTTTGGTATACAGTTTGATTTACAGTGGCAGGATACTCTTTGTATAAAGATGTAATCTGTTTGTTATTCCAGACTGACAAAATGGTTTACTTAGCCACAGAATGCGTGGAGCCGTTGTATAATCGTTTAACGCAAAAATGCAATTCCGAGAATGAGTCTAAAAAGGAATTGTACTTCTCCTGGGGTATATTTCAAATCACAGTACGTATAAATGAAATATACGTCACGTCAGAGATTTCTAAGCGACACGCGAAAGAGAGATCTGTAATACATGTTGGTCGATTTGATGGCAGAGGGCACTTAATTTCTTAAATAACGACGGGAATTTACGGCATAATAATGTCAATCTATGGTCAGTGTTCGTTAACAAAGAGAGCGGCGAATGGAAACTCGGCGGGGTTGAGTACATGACAGCTGTGGATACCCCGTACAATTTCTTACCTTCTACTTTCCAAGTATATCAACCGCCAGAGTCCAAGGAGGGCGTGAAACCCGCGACTAAATGGTAAATGATATTGTATTAATTTTGTCCAAACTGAGCAATATATAATCATAGATGTAACAGACACAAGAGATGATATAACAGGGAAGTTTACAAACAATTTGGATTTAATATTAACAATATGAAACTGATAAATAACTAAAAAACAGCTCAGTTGACATGTGGGGACTTGGCTGTCTGATTTGGGAAACGTACAATGGCACCTTCAACGCCACTTCGCAACTTAAAATCACAGGTCAAGTAAGTTGTCTACTGGTTTTATTTATTTATCTTAAAACGTCTTTCCTGCATTTTAATTCTCCTGTAATTCTCCTGCGCATAAACTTTATTTTAAAGATCCCGAAGCAGATAGCAACAGTGTATCGAGAGTTAACGGGAGCTAATCCAGAAGGAAGACCAAATCCCGCGGACGTGATCGCTCGTTGTCGCAGTAACGGCGGGTTCTTTAAGAATAATCTTGTTGATGCTCTTTTGTTTCTGGAGGAGATTCAGATGAAGGAAAGAGGCGAAAAGGGACGATTCTTCTCACAATTGGCGGCACAATTGGATTCGTTTCCCGAAGGTGTTGGTCGATACAAAATTTTGCCGCAATTATTGGCCGCTTTCGAGTTCGGCGATGCCGGAAGCGCTGTGTTACCGCCATTGCTGCAACTTGGCTCTCAGTTACCTGACGTTGAGTATCAGCGTCGAGTGGTGCCCTGTGTTGTTAAGTTATTCGCGTCGAACGACAGAGCGACAAGATTACGATTGCTACAGCAATTGGACCGATTCGTCGATCACTTGCAATCAGCAACCGTCAACGAAGCTATCTTTCCTCAGGTAAAGAAGCTTTATTGGATGCTATTAGATTTTATTATATATGTACATTATAACGAAAATAATACTACATTTCTAACGATTTTGTAAAGATAATGTATGTTGAATCTGAAAAATTTAAACGTCTTGTACAACCTTGTTTACTATTTTAGAACAAAGAACAGAAAATGATTGTTTGTTTTTTTATTAATTTTACAAAATTTTCATGAATAATAATTTTTATAAATAATACCAAGATCAATTATTTTCGCTTTATCTACAATAATTAATAATATAATATTTTAATATATGTTAAATATATTTGTTTGCAGGTAGCAAGGGGCTTCCTTGACACAAACCCGGCAATCAGGGAAGAAACGATAAGATCAGTCGTACATTTAGCACCAAAGTTAGATTATAATAATCTTAATGTCGAGACTTTAAGATACTTTGCAAAACTTCAGTCGAAAGACGAACAAGGCGGTATTCGCACAAATACCACAGTTTGCCTTGGAAAAATTGCTCAACATCTTCACCCTCAGATAAGACAGAAGGTAATGGTAGTTTTTTTACGCTAAACTAATATAATATTCCTTTATTTTTTAAATATCTGCTTTCATTTCTTTTTTTAGACTACTCTTCTTTTAGATTCATTTTATTGATCAGGATAGACCTTTTGTATTTTAAATGTCACACTATTTTAGTCCAATATTCATAAGAAACAATGAAACAATTTATAATTAATGAAATAATATAAATCATAATATATTCATGAAATAATATTAAATCAAATAATAAATTTAATTTTAGGTATTGATTGGCGCGTTTATCCGTGGGACTCGCGATTCTTTTCCGCCAGCCAGAATTGCGAGTATATTGGCTTTAGCCGCGACGCAGCAATATTTCCTGCTGCAGGAAGTCGCAAATCGCATTCTACCAGCTCTATGTCCGCTTACCACGGACGTGGACAAAGGTGTACGAGACAATGCATTCCGGATCATTCGAGGTTTTTTATCAAAGCTTGAAACGGTCTCCGAAGATCCTGGTCTTCGCGAATCAATGGGTGAGCATGCCATATAGCATTAATATATTTCATAATTGCATATTATTCTTTAAAAAAACTGAAAAAGAAAATACTGAAATCTAATGGTATTAAATGTTTGCAGAGGCGGATGTGAATACTGCGACACCCAGTCTCAGTAATGCCGCGGCGACATGGGCCGGATGGGCCGTTACAGCAGTCACTGCAAAATTCTATCGTAGTCAGTCAGACACACCAAAATCATCAAATGCTCATAGCTCATCTAGGATCTTGTTAAATAAACCTGCTTCCTTAGGTTAGTATTAATTCTCTTTGAGCACTTTCGTAATAATAAACATTTTTTCGCTCCGAAATAATAGTATAAATAGTAGTATATACATATATTAACAATAATTTCTTTTATTTAATTAATTTAGAGCAAGCCAGCAGCTCCCAAAGCAGCGCTAGCACTACTGCCACGACGAGTAGCGCGACAAGCATGACTTCCCTCGATCCCGATCACGAACACGATACGCAAAACACTCAAAATACAAATTCCGATTGCGATTGGGATTGCTGGGACGCCGATAACTGGGGAGACATGGAGCAGCAGTCCACTGCTACACCATTGGTGCCATTGAATCCAGCTAGTAGTATATCACCGTCCGGCCATTCCCCTAAGGCTAATGAACAGTGGACCAGCCTTGAGGAAGAACCGGTTTGTCACTTGGTTTTATGGTTATATATTTTTATGCTAAATCAAGGTCCTATCTTATCTAACCTGATATGTTAATGGGAATGATACGAGCAGTATGAGCATACGGCCACAAATTCTAAGTCTGTAACATAAATTTTTTAGCCAACTAGAATTCTTTCTTTTATTACATAAAAATATTTTGTTAAATAAATATATCAGTAAGTATATTTAAATATAGGCAATTAAAAGAAATAAAAGAGCAAACTAAAAAAATATATTTTTGTTGTATAATACTTAGATTAAATGTTTATTAAATATTACATAATAGTAAAAATGACGTTGCTCAAATTTTTGTCAAACAAAAATTGACTCTAGTTCAATATTACTGTAATATACAATTTATATGTATATGTGAAAGATAATGAAAATTATTTAATTGCTCGGATGGTCATATTATATGTTTTAATATTATATATTGTTATCAACAATCTGTAAAACATTTGTGTTTTATAGGAAGAAGAAACAACCCAAGGTGTTCAAGACAAAAACGATTCTTCCGAAGTAGGATGGGAAGATTCGGAGTTTCAGTCTCTTGAAGATGTTCAGCCCTTAGAGCAATCAAGTATGATGATTGATTTCTAAGCATGTATACAAATTTCATTTCATTATAGTTATTGAAAGAAAAACTTTTCTGTATAGACGTTCTTAGTGGAAACAATAAATACGAGGAAGCAAGAAGGAAGAGAGAAGAGCGCAAGTTGGCCAGGCAAAGGCAGATGGAGGCGAAGCGAGCGGTGAAATTACGAGCCAATCCAGCTGCGAAGAAGATTTAAGCGAATCAAGTAAACGCTCCGTATGTTAATCATTCTATTGTACATTAAGCAAATTAAATATTACAAGTAATATGATGAAAGTATTTTCTGTAAATCTTATCTAATGTAAGAAAGAAGTTCATCCAAAAACGTTTTCTACAACATTATTTATTAACATTATATGCATGAAAAAATATACATATGTTAATTAAAAGTTAATTATTTTATTTAACAATTATTTTTTTACAACCTACATAGTCTATAATATAATGCGACAGTATACTTTGTATATGTATATAGGATCCATTTTTTCAAAAAATTGGTATCGCGCGTACGTACACGATACTTGATACTTATATGTTAATAGGTAAAAAAGAATATAAAATTATTTAGTTCACGCAAGCATGTTAGTACGATAAATTTTCTCTCATAAATTAAAAAAAACAATTTCTTAAATCCTTTTGTAAAATAATGAGATTTTCTTCATAGAGAGAATATACGAATTGCCACGTTTTATTTAATAATGAAACATTCGTGTCCAATTTGTATCCAAATGTCCTTTCAATATAACATAGAGATGTTATATTGATTAATTTCAGTTCATATATATGCTGTATCATAAATAAGTACTCGATTGCCAAGATATTATCGATAAACGAGGCCATGATAAAGCTAATTACTATAAATGAGACGGTTCAGTGGCATTTTCGCCGTGGAAGCGCATATTGAGATAGTTGGCATTGTTAGTTTCTCGCTTGAAGCCTATGTTCTCGTAGAATGGCACCAGACGATCTACGCAGTCTAAAGATAACTTGTAACAGTGGAAGTAGCGCGCCAATTGCACAATGATCGTCACCACCAATTTCCCTAATGATTTGCCTCTGTAATTGTTGTTCACCACTACATCTTCCAAGCGTCCTCGCTATAAAAGATGCCATATGTATACAGGATATTCCATTTCTATATCTTGAAGAGAAGCAGGAAAATTACGTACCACACTGCAATTATGGATAAACTTCTGCTCCACAACTAATGACGCGCACGCTATCACTTTCCCAGAATCTACATCCTCAATGACGACGATATAGTAACCACCAGCAGTCTTCATGCTGTAGAATCTATCTACATATGGGACGAGGAACGATTAATTTCATTTCGTAATTTGGCAGAATTTAATCTCTGCTTGTAAAAACTTACTCAAGAATTGTTCCTTGGTGACATTTCCGACGTCCGTCAATTGTGTCAGGAGGACTAAGAAACCTAAGAGGTTTTATAAATAATTTAATTATTCTCAAGGAAGTTTAATATTATATCAATGTACATAAAAATATATTTACAAGAGTTTGAGTGATGCGTATGCGAATCTAATTAAAAAACAAGACTACAGCAAATTATTTTTATCGTTTTTATAGGGTTGACGTGCCTCACTCGGATTACCTTTGTCATAATCAGTACTTCTCAGCGGTCTTATGAGTAACCCAGCAACGTGCGATATCGGCAATCTGGCCAATATAGTGGGATTGAAGAGATTAATTTCATCCTCATCAACGGAGTTTTCCTGCATGAAATCAGAGGAAACGACATATTATAGTTTCTTTCCTTTTCTCATGATATATTAAGCAGCTTTATATATTATCGTGAATTGACAGTACGGCGTCGCTCCTGTTATCAGCTCTTTTGATAATGCGGCTAAATTCTTTTTATATATACTATCACTAAATACGCTTTTTAATTGTTAAGAAATGATAAAAATGACGGTTCGCCTGTCACGTGTGAAATCTCGGTTTCGCGAGAGAAAAATGCTAACGTATGGACGCTGTACCTGAGTTCTGTTCATGTTTGTCGCCACACACTCTTTCGCGGCTCGCTCCTTCACCTGTCAACCTCCGGCCGTGTGCGAACGCCGATCGCACCTGACGCAACCCGTTCATAACTGACGTGCCGTAACGCTCGCAGCGTGCACAGCGGAATTAATATGTACTAATTCTAATCGTGGATGTAATAAAGAATAGAGACGACAGTCTTTTTTTTTTGCTAAATACTTGCTAAAGTTCCTTGAAATAAGAATCTGAACAAGCTGGTTCTATTCTTCATTGGACGCCAAACGTTATGAAACTGATAATTGTAACGAAAATTCCATTTTACAGACTTTTAATAAACATGAAATCAAAACCAATAAAAATGAAGAATTTTAGGAATTGCAAAATTAATAAAACGTTATATTGATATGAAAATATTGTTATTAAAAGTTTGAAAAAGAGAAATTTAGATGTATTACAATACATGTAATAATTATTGAACAATTAATATAATTAATAAATAAATGCATAGTTTTATTATTATTTTTATAGTTTTATTTTTTTTTTTACATTTCCTTTTTTGCATTCACTTTTGACTTTATATGAAGTGAAATTATATTATTTTATTAAAAATATTATGGTAATTTAACAATTTAACAAAATCAATTTTTGCACATTTTAAATACGGTGAAAGAAGATTCGTCAAATCAGAGTAGAGAGTCCAAAGGAAGAGGACCAATCACAGCTTCCTTTTTCTTTCTAAAGTGGTGTTTCTTGCACAAAGCGAACGTTCTATATCTTTTTACGTTTATGGCCACAACGCTAACATGGCCGCGCTCTAACAAATACAAAAACGGAGTAAAGTTTCTTAAAGATTAATATTTTTAATAATAATGTGAGATCAGCTGTGTACGGTAATGTTCATGTTGTTCACAAGAGAAAACTCAATGATAATATCATGTAAAAATATCTTTTAAAACAATCGAATCGCGTAATCTTTAATGTACATCGTCGTTCTCTCTTAACGTAAGTTTGTTATTATGTATAATAATGCGAATTAATACAAATATAAATATAATAATATGTAATTTATGTGACTCACAGGTTAATGATGAGTCCCAACAAAAGAAAAATATTCGCGTCGGACACATCTGATGAGGATGACAGTTTCAAACATCGGCGTAGCTCTCTGAGAGTCAATTTGAGTTACAGCGAGAATCAAACGGATTCCGGGAATGGATCCCTCTGGAAAACAGAGATCGAGAATGACAAAAGAGAAGCAGATGGGATGCAAACTGTCCGACGATTATCGAGAAGCAAGAATACATACGAAAAGAATCGTCGATCTGATCCTGACAATAAGAATACGCAAGCGGAAAGTGATACTAAGAATGCTACAAATAACAACAGTGAAACGTCCACTTGGGTCAAAGAAGGAATACAGTTAAAACGTCTTACGGTAGATCTGGAGGATATAAGCACCAAGGAACAATATCTCGAAACGAAATGCAAGCGTTTAAAGGATGCAATCTTGCACAAGACTAAACAGATATTTGACAGGGAGAACGAGCTCTCTGTAAAAACCACAATGGTATTGGGAAGTCAGGAAAGTCGCCCTGCAAGTGGTACACATAATCCAAATATTAGAAACGAAACAGTTCTGCTGGACATAACTGATCGTCACCTGAAGAAGAAAGCAACTGGAAAACAATGTCCTGATACTTCGAGTGACTGGCAGGAGGATCAGTACTCCAATATTGTTCCTACACCAAAGAGTGTCGGACAGAGAAGTCTTGAGAAAACTGTGGATAAATCTAGATTAACTCAAAGACGATTGTTCATTGAGGAAGATAAGCAGGTGGAAGGGCAAACGAAATGCAGAATTATCGAGGATATTGTTCTGAAGAAGAGCTTGCCAATATTTTCTCTAAGACAAACGAATCAAAGCAACAGTCCTATATTAAGCGGCAGCAACAGAAGACTCAGCTTGTTTAGATCACGCTCTAAATTGCGTTTGCAAAATCAGTTTGACAACCTTAACAACACATGTTCAACTGTACACTCTGTTCAGAATATAGGAATGCCCGTTGGTTGCTCCACTTTTATCGAGGATAATGCAATGGGTGATAAAGGAACTAATAACGAAATGGACGCATCTCGTGCCACACATACAACGAATAAACTAATATCTATGGAGATGACGGAAATTCATGGCGGTATTCATATGAGTAAAGAACACGTGTTTCTGCAAAATAGAAATTCAGATGCAAATAATTATAACGAAAACAGCAAGAAACAGAAATCCGAAAAAAGTATGCGAAACAAAAACGCATCGAGTTTAGACGATGTTGAGTATCCTACAAACAAAATTTCTACCCAAAATAAATCTGCGCATTTCAATTTGCCCTGCAAAGATAATGCAAATAATCAGGACGTGGCAAGTGTTCACGTAGATACACTTATACCTATGCAAACATCCACTGAAAAAGCAGCATCTATTACAAAGGCACGTAATGTACTGCAAGCATATGAATGCGACAGTAAGACTAAACGTCAAAACGAGAGACGCCATACGATATTTCTATCTGATAGCAGTACAGATACCGATCGATCATCTTTAAATGTAAATACTTCATTGGATGCAGTGACTGAACCTGGCAAACTAAACATTCGGAAATCAAGCATTGATTACAGAACGAATAATACCAATCAAGATTTTGAAGCAAATAGTAAAGAATCAATAATATCAAAGGATGAAAACAAGAGCACAGATACCATTCGAACATCATTGCAAATGAATACATCGATAGATTCTATGCGTCATACGTACCAAAAAAGACGCGATAAGGATGATAAAGATCAAAATCATTTACATATATCTATAGAGTATTCATCCACAGAAAATAAAAAAACAAATGACGCAGACACTTTAGAAAACATTAGCTTAATTGAAAGATTAAGAAATATTTCTGTGCGAAACCAGATCTCTCGTAATGATAAATCAAGACTTTCTAAAATGAGAGATGAAGATAAAAGACGCTCAAGTAACAGCGGAGATAGCTACAGTTACGTCGAGGGAACTCCGTATCCAATAAGCCGCTCGGTTTTGTTCAAATCACAATTAAAACATAAGACACAACATTTGGATGATGCAACAGCTTGTAACAACTTAAATTCAGTGGAGGAGGAGAAGAATGATAAAACAAAGTCAATTACTTTGTAAGTATATGAATGCACATGAATCGTGTTAAAACATATTATACTTTGAATCATTATTATTAAATAATTTATATAACTAAATTATTGAATTAATTTTTTGTTATATAGATTAATTATAATAACATGTTCATACTTTTTATATTATTAGGCATTCAAAAGTTTCAAATGAAATGCATATGTTGATTGGAACACAAAAAACAATAGAATCTAATACTGTTACTTTGGAAGATACACCTAGCTGCGATCCTTTTATTACTCAAAATCAATTAACGGTTATAAAAGAAACGCCTAATGGAACAAAATCAGACGAGAGTGAAACAGACAAGAATATAGCGGTACAAAATGCAGAATGTGTTCCAGTCAGGAAGGGCAGAAGAAAATTAATGCCGCTGAATGAAATTTCTCAATGTTCAATCATTCCGATAGAGGAAAAGATGTGTACACCTGAAGTATCAACATCTGTAAAACGAAATAAAAGATTGAAAAAGAAGCTTCCAAAAAGAAAGTCAATGCGTTTTAAGAATACAAGTAATATATACGAGAAGGATATCGCAAGCAAACAAATATGGTCAGACAGTGATTGTGATATATCTGAAAATAAGGAAAAGAAAAACAAGAAAACGCGAAAACCGAAAAAGATTATCAGCAAGAAGATCCTTATTAAGAAATTTGCCGATGAAAACGTGTTGAATATATTACAAGAGAATAAAAAGAATAAAGAAGATCATTTGATAGAAAATCAAGATTCTTTTGATGATTTTGTAAATTGTCGCATAATATCTTCTCAATGGAATAAACACAAATCCCAAAAGATCGTTATTGTAACGACTGGTTTATCAAAAGGGTAATAATAATTATAATTTTTATCTCAAAGCAGTTCTAATCAAAATAATTCTTAATGTTATTTCATGTAATTATAGTAAAAATTATAATAATACTATTTCTATTTTGCAGGGATAAAAGTTTGGTAAAGAGTATCGTCAACTCTCTTGGCGCGGCAGAATTGGAGTTGAACGTATCAAAACGGACGACTCACGTTGTGAGTACAGGTGTGCGTACGATGAATCTTCTTCGTGGAATAATAAGAGGTTGTTGGCTCGTAACTTTAGAGTGGGTTCTGAAATCCTTGGAAAACAACGCGTGGTTGAATCCAGAGACGTTTGAGATGAAACATTTTTCTAAGGCTGTGCAGGTAAGACAAAACATACTCGATAAACGTGTGATGTAAATCTGTGTTCACACATTATGCAATAGTCTTTACGTTTTGCAGGAAAATCGGAAAGACAGGCAATTATTTGGACCTTCGTACATCCCAGAATTATTCACCGCTTGTGGATTCATATACGTTGAACGTAAGACTACAGTGCCGTATGACACGCTTAAGGAACTTATAAAAACTGCAGGCGGACACATTACCGAGAACATCAAGCTGGCTAAAATTATCGTTGGCGCGAACGGCTTAAAGGAAACCTGGGTTATAGATTCTATTACAACAGGTGAACTACAATTGACTAAACTTTATCAACGGGAGAGAGATAGTCAAGCAAAATAGTTTAACCAAATGTATAAATTTAAGATTTATATGATTTATTATAGTATATACAAAAGTTATTTATATTAATTTTTTTTATATTTATTTTTTCCAACAGCTTACAAAGATCATGTATAAAATAATTGTGCATATTACTTAGTAGTATTTGTCACATATCACATATTATTGATAAAAAATTCAGTTGTTACATTATAGTTTAGTTGTAATTACGTGTGAAGAGTATTTATGAATTTATTTAATTTATATATATATATATATATATATGTATAAAGCAATAAAGCGAGCTTTCAGTTTATTAATGAAGATAAGCTAATATTATTAATATTATTAACAATATTAATAATATTAGCTTAGCTTAATATTATTAGTTAATATTAATATTATTAATATTAAATTAAATTAAATTAAATTAATATTAATATTAAATATTTTTCTAAATATATAATTATTTGTATCATCACAAAAATCATACATTATATATACAAATCATTATATATACAAATGTAACAAATATATTTTCTAATTACAGTTTCTTATATAATCCTGTTCTAAACTTCGTCATACTTCCTGCTTTAAACCTCATCCCAATCTCATTCGTATCTCATTTTATGTATAAACTACGATAAATCCAATGAAAAATTTGGCGTACATTTTTTTATCAAATTAAAAATCTAAACACATTATTCCGCTCTATCTTATCGCAAATTACCAACCAGGGAATTCTATTTTCGACATTTAAAGATAAAATTACTCGATAAAGCAACAAGGAAATTAATTAAAATACTTGTCTGTAATCCTTCTGAAGACTGACAACGCGAGGGTGTGTGGGTGTGTGCGTGCCCCGTTACAATGACGTATGCTCCGCGAATACACACGCGCGCGCAGGACAAGACGGAGGGGGGTTAGGTTAGGTTAGGACTGAGATTACGTTCGCGCGGAGGCATTTACGTGTGACAAACCGCGCGACGGCGTGTGCGATGTGTCAAATTGACACGCGTTTGCTAACATGCACCTTCGCATTCGTTTAACGGCGCACTGATTCACGCGTCTCGACCCGACCATGGATTACATCTACGAAAAGTGAGTGACGGGACGTCACGCCATAATCGCGCCCGATTTTTCCTTCCCCGCGCGATCGCGCACGATTCGCCGTCGCCAGTCGCTCTCCTCGCGCTTTATCGCGTTTATCTTTCGCATTGTTTGCACAACCGTCGACTTGCTTTTCTCACTGCGTACACACACGCCGACGAATGCAGGGTGAAAAGTGACGACGATGCTCGACGAGGCACTGGACAGGCGCGAGTAAAATAATGGCTCAGTATGCCGCGTATATACGTTTTCGCGATATTGCGCGTGTACATTCCCTTGGATTAGAACGTATCTTAACGTATTTGCGCCAGTTGCTATCGTCAGAATCGCGTAATTTGCTCCGGAGAATGACCGACGAGGCGTGTCATTGTTGTGGATCGCACTTTTTCCACCGTTCGACGCCTTGTTACGATGTCAAGCGTTTGTTTGTTGTGTTTCAGCATGGTGCACGATGCTCCATCCCCAGACACATGCATTCCACTTCCCAGATACAACCGAACAATAATCACAGATGTGTACGCAGGAATACCGGAGAACTTGTTGCTCAATCTAATAGGATTCCTGGTAAGATTTCTATTTATTCTGTATTATTTTTTTTTCAATGCACAATAATTTTAATAATTTTGATACACTATAAGAAACAACGATTGCAATTATTATTAAATATTGACATAGGTTGCGTTCGTTTTGGATGCTTATATGCTGAAAGCTTTATTCTATTTTTGTTGCTCATTATATATCGAAGAAAGATAGAATGACGCTTTCAGTACGTGAGCGTCCAAAGCGAACGCAGCCTTAGTCGAGAGTTAAATTTCAGTGGCTACGGTAACGCAATATTTTTTTTAATAGCTTTTAGTTATTTTATTTGGCCTACTACGTAAGAAAGCGTGGAACTATGGGCGTCTCGCGCTGTTACACAAGTCCGACAACAGATGGATGGAGCTGTTCTACGGTGTTAATGAAAACAGAGACACTGATCCCTTATGTGTAGAAGCTTCTGTCAATTCTCAACTCTCTCAGCTGGATAGAGGATTTCTCTCGTGGATCGTTACCGCTTTTAAGATTACGTTAGTGCTCGTATTACATTTAGAACATTTTATCATTAGCTTCTTACATCTTATATGTATGTCTAACGTATAACTTATTTGCTCATGATCTTATAATTGTAGCGACGAGGAATTGTTGCAACGTGCAGGACCCGATGGACTGTTATACATCATGTTCGAGCGTTGCTTAATCATATTGACCGTCATGATGCTCATTGTATCGCTGTGCATAGCTCTGCCAATAAATTTTCACGGAACCATGCAACCAGGAGATAGCGCAACATTTAGTCATACAACATTGTCGAACCTGGAGCCTACGTCTTTTGGGCTTTGGGTATATACAGTACTACTCTTATCTTATCTGCCAGTCGGTGGATTTATTATGAGATGTCGTTTGAAGCAGGTACTTGTTGTATATATTAAATATTATAAGATATATTTACTTAGTTTTACATACAAAAGATATGAATATTTTATGATATTTACATAATATTACAAATGAGAATTTGTGTGTGGATATAGGTGCGGGATACTAGGCCTACCGGAGAATTTGTAGCGAGAACATTATTAATTACAGATATACCAAAACAAGATTGCACCGTTGAGAATCTAACTGAATATTTTAAGTATGTAGGAAAGGATTAGTAACTCTCTAATCGTAAACTCTCCTTTGGCAAATATTTTTTGTAGACATTGAAAGAAATTGAAAATAATTTTTAGCTATTTTTTGGCATTGTTTTTACGCATTAACGATCCTTTCAGAGAAGCATTTCCCGCTTTAACAGTGGAGGATATTACATTGGCTCATGATATAAGACGTCTTTCAAAGCTAGATGTGGAAAGGGATTGTGCAGAACAGGCGCGTTTATATTGCGAAAGTTATGCCAAGAAGAGAGAACCTTTGCAAATGTATCCTTATCCGTGTGGTCAAGTTCTTGGACATTGCTGCAACAAGGTAAATATATCAATAAAATTAAATATCGATATATGCGAGCATAAAATCGATTACTTTGTGTACATTATCATATAACTTATTATCTATAACGGAAAATTCGAACCATTTGCATTTGCAGCAAGTGGACGCTCAAGAATTCTATACTAATGAGGAAATACGACTAACCGCGCTAATTGAAGAAGAAAAGAATGTGGCACTTAGTAAATCTCTTGGAGTTGCTTTTGTCACTTTAGGTATTCCATTTACACAATATTTCCTTCTCTTCCTTAAATCAATAAGGAAATTCACAATTTATTATTAATAGGGACACCCGGTGCAGCTAAAACTATGCGCAAACAGCTGAGATCCTCGCCGGATATAAAGTGGATCGTTGACTATGCACCGATGCCGTCAGATATATTTTGGGAAAATCTAAGCATTCCCAGACCGTGTTGGTATCTAAATGCTGTATTAATAAATTGCGCTTTGGGACTTATATTGTTTTTCCTTACTACACCGGCTGTAAGTTAATTTTTTTAGCAAGAGCACATTACAATGAAAATTATATAAATGAAAAAAGATGCACTTTACACACACAGCAAAGAAATGCGTTCGTTGGTATTTTGATACAATAAATAAATAAATAATAATAAATAAATAACGTTTTAATCTTCGATTATTTCTCTTTGATTTTCTTTAAATATTAAACAATTTATACAAAATATGTAAAATGTAGTTATTTTAACTTATTTATTTTCAAAATTTTAGGTCATAGTGACAAATGTCAACAAATTACCAATTACTGGAGAGATTAAAAATCTTAGTGCGGTAGTTTCATCTTTCTTACCTACTGTATTGTTAGTCAGTGTGTCTGCTCTAATGCCTGCACTAGTCGGGAGAAGCGAATTGCTTGTGAGGCATTGGACACGAAGCAGTTTAAATCGTGTTGTCATGAGAAAAACGTTACTTCTGTTATTATTAATGGTGCTTATATTACCTAGTTTAGGGTTAACCAGTGCCGCAGCATTTCTAGATTGGACTGTATATGATCGAAACAATACGGCAAAATGGGAATGCGTATTTTTGCCAGATCAGGTGAGGTTTCTAGCAATAAAAAATATCGCGTTTATTTTAGAATAATTCAATAAGAGCACAACTTCGTATTACTATAACATTTATGTGACGAGATTTGTATAGAAATATAAAATTTGCAGGGTGCCCTTTTTGTAAATTACATTATAACTGCGGCCTTGCTTGGGAGTGCATTAGAATTGGTCAGATTCCCGGAACTCTTGCTATACACTTTTAGACTTTGTATAGCTCGCAGTCGGGCGGAAAGGATACATGTTAGGAAAGCAGTATTATGGGAGTTTCCATTGGGAGCTCATTACGCGTGGTTGCTGCTAATCTTTACTATGACAACTGTCTACAGTCTGGCGTGTCCTTTAATTACTCCTTTCGGTTTACTATATCTTGTAGTCAAGCATCTGGTACGTCAACAATAACTTCGACAATAACTTGCAATCGTGACAATATATGTCCTGTAATGAAAATATCTTGATTAGGTGGACAGGCATAATTTATGCTTCGCTTACGGACCGAGTATCGGTGGTGGTCAATTGGCTGGAGCAGCAGTTGGTGCTGCAGGAGCTGCGCCAGTTTTAGCACAAGCTGCTCTTTTAGCCTTAGGCCTGGTAAGAAGTGGACTATCTCCATTAGCTGCGGTGCAACTCACTGGTCTCTGTGCGAGTATTCTGGGCCTGGTAACCGGTGCTACATTGCCGTTATCGAAACCCAAGGTATTATAGTTGAACAGCTTCACGGGAGGTCACTGTTGATTTCATTCAAAGTTGTACTACATTACAGTTTATATTAGTTGTTTTACATTACTATTTATATTCTATGCTATAAAAATAATCAAAAGTAATGAAAAACTAAAATTATTTTGCTAAACGGAAAGAATGATTTCTTATAAAGCAAAAAAGATAAAAATCCCAGAAGGGCCTCCTTTCAGAAATGTACAATTTTAGAATATTATTAATTCTTACCTAATTGTTTTTTATCAGACTCCAGTACCAAAAAGGGACCTCTCGACTGGTCAAAATTTCGTGGCACCAGTATTGCGAAAAAATCAGGTATCTATGGAGGAAAGTATATCGACTGTATCGAATTCAGAAGTGAATTTACCAAGTCCGACAAATACTGCTTCCTCTACACAAGAAAGTCCAAAGCTTTACCAAAATTATGGCAGCGAACAGAGAGTTTAATACCTATTTGTATTATACTCGATATATAAGAATACAGAATGCTTCGTAACTTGTTTAAGAGAAGTTACCCATTTAAAAATGTATTCTAATTATATTAATGTTAATGAGCTGACGCAATTTAGGGAAACTATAGCACAATTAATATACATTCGTAAAACATTTCTTACATCACGTTGTTAAGTTAAAACAAGTATAATTTGAAAGAAAAATTGCAACAATTACTGCTTCAACATCTAGCCTCTATCTACTTACATTTATAACTGTATATATAAATTCTTTATTAGCACACAATGGTTAATAATTTGTGATAAATATAAATTTAACATTAATTCAATTTCCTTTACTTTATAGTAGCTAGATTTTAAGAATATGAAGTCTTATGAAGGATTAACTAATTAATATTTAAAGAATCTCATTCAAAAATGAACAAGTAGATCTATCTTATCATTTCAAATCTGGCAGTACAAAAACATAAGATATCTATTAAGTATAATATATTTTAATATTATAATCTGTATTATATTGAAGCGTTAATACAATAGTGCTATGTAATAACTAAAGTTAATACAATAGTGCTATGTAATAACTAAAAAAAGCTTACAAAACGTTTTACATGGAAATAGTTTTTAATTAATAAAGTGCAATAATTTTGATTTTCTTATAAATAATAATGATTATTCTTATATAGAAATTCAGAGTATAATATGTACATATATCAACCTTATATTTATTATCGATACAACAATAATTATACAGATTTTAATGATTTGGTAGATCGATTATTGTTAACAGTAATACAATGATTGTAACAAAAAAAAAAATAGTTTAGCAGGATTTTATTTCCATTCTGAAAATCATGTGGGAGAATGCATCTTATACATATTTTCTGTACTTTTATCTTGTTTATATATAGGAAAGTGATACAGCATAATACGATTGTACATATATACACATATATATATTAGGTATATATATATATATATATGTACATATATGTATAATACATTTTTCGGCATATATATAATATACATACACGATATTAGAAATTAATATTTCAACATCAATTATTTGGCCCAATTAATGTGTATTCCTTCTCCTTTTCAAATTTTTCAAAAGTTTTCAAGATAAATAGTTAAAGACATATATATGTACATTTCTTAATTATAAATATTCAAGATTGTAATACAATTATTATCTATTTTCTATTTATCTGTTTTCACACGAAAAATTAGAATACACAACTTGATTTATGCAAGATATTATTTTAATGAATCAATTGCATTTTGTCATGGAGTGAAAATTAAAATATAAAAGCTAAAATAAAAATAAGAACAAGATATTTTTTTCTTTTAAACTGTACATTACAGACTAAATATCATTTTCTCTTTATAAATATTACTATTTTACTCCCCCCCCTAAAAAAAAATCAAATTTTTTGCGAAATAAGCAATAAAAAGATTTAATTTATAATTTAATTTGTTTACTTTAATGCATATCAATTATATCTTTATCATCATACAATACAAACGCTTGTCACAATTATATATATATGATTCAACCAAATTTCGTCGAAGAATTCTCTGAGTTTTATAATAAATATGAACTCAGAATTTTTTTTTCAAGGCACTAATCATCACGTATGATTTCACGATATGATGAATGTTTGTAATATAAATAGATAAACTACAATATCTTTTCTTGTAAATAATTGTTTTTGAGAGATTGATAAATATAAGAAATATAAATATATTAATAAAACTAAGTAAATTTATATAATGCAAATTTTAATATTTTATATAATTGTATTAAACTAAATAAATGTATATATGTAAAGTTATGTATAATTTATATTATATATAACTATATATATATACGTACATCTTGTATATTATATAATTATATAAATACATTTATAATATATATAATTATATATATTATAAAATATTATATATATATATATATCAGTTATTTTAGTAGTTTTACTATGTGCATAACGGGCAATTTCATTGAATAAGAGAAGTTCATTCACAGAGGCTAACGCCAATTATGGCTTCCACTTGACTAGATGTAAGATTACTTAACTCCTTCGCTTGATTTTCTTTCTTCTGTGATTTATGAAGTGTCTCTTTTGTCATTGTCCTTGAAGTTTTACATGACATAAAATTATTTTCGAGATTGTTTTCTTCCTCTTCCTTCTGAGATTCTTCACTCTCTTCACTGCTTAGATGAACCTGTGAGGCAACATTGTTGCTTAAGACGATCACTATGAAGAATACAATACTATTTTATAAGTTATTTGAATAACAATTGAACTCTAAAAACGCATATTAAAAGAGAAATTTTATGTGTATGAAAAAAAAAAATACACACACACACACACATACATCCACACACAGTGTATAAATATATATGTGGAATATTTTAATTTTAGATTTTTTTAGTGTTTCTAAACTAAAAGAGAGATAAGCCATAATAAATACAACTTAAACTTCAAACCATTAACTATTAGTAATTTATAGAAATTCAAATAATTAAATTTAAGTTGTATTTATATTTTGGTATAAAAAATAAGAAAGGCTGTCATTTCTCTTTCTCCTTCTCTTTTTCTCTCTGAAAAATATTAACAGAAATAAGCATAATAAAAGAAATATTATAGAATTCAAAAAATTTGATGCATTTAACAATTGTTATGCAAAAATTTAATTAACATATATTTTTAGCAATTAAATAATAAAAATTGGTAATAGAGATTGATACGTTAAAATTCGCAAATCTTCGAAATAAATATAATAAATTCTTATAGAATTGATTGCAATTATGGTGTAATTAAAAAATTAAAAGAATAATAATTACAAGTTTATGCAATTTAACTACTATCTATACATTTATTTACAACTGCTATTATCAATAATAAATCCATATATCTACAGTATTAAGCAAAAAACACTCTTACTCATAAATATATAAAACTAAACTAATTTATTTTCTACCAAATGTCTACTACTGCCAATTTAAAGGAATAGGGATATTGGGAATAATGAAAAATAATAATTAAAAAAAAAAAAAGATTTCAGTTTCTTTTTGTTTTTTCGGAATATATATATGCTACCTTCCAATAATACAACATAATTTTCATTATGTTACAACATTACAACAATAATCATTGCTTTTCTTATAGAATAGAATCTTATAGCGTGATATAAATTTACAGATAAAACTGTATATAATATAGATGGTTGCATAAAAGAATGCCTTGATCATGTATCCTTTATGAGCCAAATTATTTCTCATTTTTATAGATATCGATTTAGCGTAAAATACAAATTTTCACAATGAACAAGAATATAACTTCTTTAATAAATTAAAGATGCATTTACTTGTTTACATTCTTCTCTATCAAGATATATTTTCATTATAAAGCATAATTATAAAGCTCATGTTTATCAATATAAAAAGATTTTTTTACCAAATTTTACCACCACCAAAGTAATGATACAGCCAATTCAATTGTGCGCAAATATAGAAATATACAGATAAAGGATACAAAACACTAAGGTAATGCACATACCTTTAAGCAAAATTATATTAAAATGCAAAGATTTGCGATTATTCGGCAGTGATATATTTACTAATGACACAGAGTAAGGTTTCATCTCACCTCTACGATAGAAACCCTTGGTGATGGTTCTCGCGTCGCAGTTTTTTCCATTACAATTGGACTAGTGGAGCTTGTCGAAGAATATTCTTTATCTGTCTCGTTATCATTATCCGAATATTCTTTCTCGTCTTCAACAGGCTTTTGTGCATTTGCATTTTCGTGCAATTTGCACACGACGCCACCTTTCTCGTTTTCTCGTTCAAATAAGTTGCCATCGAGGTGAACTAAAGACACAAAAAACAAGGTCATATATTAATTTTTATAATACACACAATTTCATTACAGTGAATAAAAATCTTTTAACATCTTTTTTTAATTAACTTGAAGATGAATTTTCTTCAGTGAAAATATCGAGGAAGGTTTATCACATTTTTCTCACTTTTTAACATTGCGCATTCCTGTATCTAAGTTTTAAACAAAAATTCTCCCTTTCGCAGTTTAATTTGTAGAAATTTAATAAATCTAGATGTTTCGGTTTTTGAAGGATAGATCAGTTTCAGAATTATCTGAAAAATCTATAGTGAAAGGGATTGTCTGGTAATTTTGGAACAATTTGTGCAAATATACGTTAGTATTATTCTTGGATTACCTTGACAAAAGGCAGTGCTACAAAATGAACAGTGTGCTGATGTTCGACGTCCGCAATCTGAACAAAAATGCCACGGACAACAGAATTTTGATTCTGTTGATTCATCGATTACTACACACGTTCTGTGATACTTTTTGTTACATGTCCTTTGTGAGCAACATATAAAGTTATCATCGTACGATATTTCTCGTCCGCATCGCCAACATCTGTACTTTCTCCATCTAAAGTAGACAAACAAATTCGTTAAGATATTGCATAAAAATCATGAGGTAATAAGTATATCAAATAATAAGATATACAATTATATATGTATCGTAACCTTCTGTGTCGTTTCGGTTTATCAATTTTTTTTAATTGCGTGACCGATTGTGCAATTGGCAACTGTTGTTTCAGTGCTTTTAGTCCAATAAAACCGCTACAATTTGATGCACCACAAAGACATGCTTTTCGAGTTTCTCCATCGGACGCCAAATTATAATTAAATGTCAGTTCTTCACCGGTTTCTATGTCGCGCAAAGCAAATAGACCGATACGCGTATCTCCGTTTACTGTCCACTTCTGCGTTTCGCAGTTTGGGGCGCACGAATGATCTGTAAATGGCGGCAATATAATCGTTTTTCGAGATCACGGATTCGCATATCGTAATATACTCACTCATAAATCGACTTAGATTTCCCTTCGGTTCCGCGTCAATTGTTCTATTATTGTCTATCGTTAGGAAGTAGAAATTCTCATTTTTCAATTCCTTCTTCCGATATAATCTACGCTTGTATTCAGCGTCGTCTATAATTTCTCCTACATATTCGATAACGAATCGTCCCATTTTAATATTCTCCAAAGTTCTCAAACCCCACCCGCGACTCATTGTATGAAATGGCTCCATTGCCGGATATTGTCGCAGCACAAACGATTGATTCATACATTTGGCTCCAGCTGGACAGATTCCAGGATTGCATTCGACCATTAGTATACGATTCAGACAATCCGTACCAAGTGCACAAGGATTATCCCATTCAGGATCGCATTCGCATGCCACAATGCTCTCAACTTCGGCTGGCTTGACGTTACCCACTGGTTTATTGACCTATCATATGTCTATTATTATTAAGGTTTCTAACTTCTCACTGCAGTTATTCATCAAATTACGATAAATTAATAATATCCTCTTAATAAATTATGTAAGATTTTTGTCTTTGATTGCAAATTCAAACTGTTTTTAATAATAATACAGCAACGTTGACTGTAATAAGAAATTATTTAAAAAAAGAATATATAAAGTTGAGTATAAATCAAGCAGGCCTGAATATCACATTTATAAGCGAATTCAAATGTATTAAAGTTAGATCCAGACCAAGCGCAAACACAAATGAACAATTTGCTTCGCTGAATAATCTTCCAGAACGATGGCACCGTATGCATTCATTGGAGTAAGTGATTCAATCGTATTTGTTCGTTGCTTATTTAAATTCGATTTCAAAGAAAAAGTGCTTGGTTTTACTAGCTTGATCTAGTACTAGTTTAAAATGGTATAAACCATACCTTTAATTTTACATATAGTGGCGGTTTCAGACCTTTCGGTTCTTTGGTCATAGATCGCCTTGCTTTTAATTGCTGATGTAATTTATTAGCTTCATCAAGAGCTATCCGATATGTATCATCCATCGGAGACTTTTTACCTATAGGTAGTTTTATGTTTGCATCACCGTCTTGATACAAAAAGGCCCGACCTCTATAAGAATTTATCACATAAAAAAGATGGATATTTATTAATCGCAATATTTCAAATAAAAAAAAAGAATGTTTCTATATTTACCTATGCACCCAATAATAATCATTAGATCCTAAAAACATTATGCAAAATATACCAGGACTGTTAGGTTTAGCGAGGTTTACATTTTCTGGAATTTCATGTGGATAACATATACGAGACGGCCACCATCGATAATGACCGAGTTTCACCCACACAACTTCCCCATATAAAGGTAATCTTCCTGTTTCGCAATCTTCACATATAAATCCACCGTCAGGTGCATCTATACCTAAATTACCAAGAATATAAGAATAATTTATTTGCAGGTATTGTACTTTATATTAATCATAACATTTTAATCATATTACCCAAACATTCCAAATGGAAGGAAGTCGGACACGTGTCACAACAAATGAGACTTCCACCACGTGTACACAGGAAACACCAGGCTGCATTTAATGGGGGATGCGGTGCTTTGTAATGTTTCGGGCATATAATTTGACTGGCCGTTAAAATTACCGAACCAGCAGGAAGACATAATGTCGATGCATGATAAGACGATGGACAACGGACACATCTTGCTATTTTCTCGTTTGGGGCGCGCGAACGGTTGTCTTGAGGATTATCGGAACTGCAGGTGTGGCATACGTGATACGGACATGTCAAGCGTCCACCTTGCCAATGCGACTAAATAACATACAAATGTTTATTAATGTTAAAGAATACCGATTTTTAATATTGTGATGCAAACGTAAAGTTTTACCTGTGGCCACGATAGTAAGCATTTAGCATGATAATGTTTCCCACAAGCCATCACGATACATCTTACTCTATCTCCTTCCCTCTCATTGCATAAAAAACAAGCAGGTGCTACTCCAGATAAGCAGTCAATACATTTGAATGTTTCGTCTTCTTGATCATCGGATTTATCTAAATTCAATTAATATTATCATTATGTTATCTAACCATGTATTAAATTGATTTTAAAAAATTCGCTCGTCTTCCGTTAGTATAAGTTATATATTACAAAATAAATTAAATTTTATTAATGTAATATATAAATATAAACACACATTTGTGTTTATAATTACCATTATTTTCGTTTTCATCGTTAATACTTCTCTTAATGATGTTTAAGTCACTAAGTAATCTGTCATCCAACGTGTTCTCGTCAACAGAATATTCTGGACTAGATTCACCAGGTTTTACACATGATAAATGAAAGTAAGAATAACATGGCCCCTTACACCTCGTCAACTTGCCTGTTTTTTCACAAATTTGACAAACCTTCTCTTGTTTCATACCTTTAAAAAGATTGTACAATCTACTTCGTTTCGTTTCTGGAATAGAAGTTTCTTCCTTGTCTGTTTTACTTTTTATCTTTTTATTTTCCTTCACAATTGTATCATTCTCAATTGACATCTCATCTTCATCCAGATTGTACAATCTACTCCGTTTCGTTTCTAAAACAGAATTTTCTTCCCTATTAATTTTATTTTTTGTCTTTTTATTTTCCTTCACAGTTGTATTATTTTTAATTGATATCTCGTCTTCATCCATAGTGTTTTCTTTGGATTTATGCAAACGCTCCTTTTTTATGTTATTTCCAATCTTTTTTTGCAATTCTGAATCCAATTTGTTCCAGCTGTGCCGTAAATATTTCTTAATGTCTTCTTTTGGCATATCTGGATAATCTTTCTCCAGAGAGTCTTTGCCATCTTCGTAATAAAGTTCAAACATATTCTCTTCATTTTTTTCATTTTTATTATTTTTTGTATTTGTACTTTCGGAAAAGCTTTTATGACTTGAAGGAGATGAAGGTAAAGAATCTGAATTTAGTTTTGAATCAATTTTACCATTTACAATCTGCGAATTTTTTGATACTTCCGATTTTTCATTATGTACCTGTAAAAGATAAAGTTTTACGTTATAAGTGGCAAGTAGCAAATTAAATTTATACTAAATGTAAACGATTATTAACATTACATTATCTTGTTTAGCACGTTTAATATCAGGTTCATCCTGCTCAGTCGAAAGTTTCCTCTTGTTCTTATTTTTTTCATCAACAGTAAGTGATTTTGCATTTCTAGACCTTGGGGTTTTAGCTTTTGTCGCAAAAATTGCAATTCTCTCTAGAATTGTCATTGGTTGTGCTTCCTCAGCTTCTTGAACAGCATTTTGCCATTTTGATTTTGCTCCTGGCTTTTTTACAATAAAAGCAGCAGCATATTTGGGATCCTTCTTCTTTGTTTCTGCTGTTAGCGATTCTGCTAATTTCAGAAAGTCAGCAAGACTTGTGAACTGCATCATACAATTTGCTGAAACCCAGCTGTGGCGTCCTCTGTCTCCAAAGTAATGAACGTGTACCATTATAATAATTGACCTAGGTGTAACTGCCACAAAAAAAGTTAAAACATTTTTTAATATTTTATATCAATTTTTTAATGTCTATACATATAAGAAATATAACTTCTTGTGTTTATTTATATTCTGAAACAACTGCTTTTAAATACATATTTAATTAAACGAGAGAAGTATGAGCTTTAGAAATTTACCTCTTAATTTATAATGTATCTTTGATACTGGATCGACAGTTACCATACAAGGCCAGAATGGAAAATTGCCAACTCTTGCCCATGCTAATTGTCCCACCATCCAAGGGCATTCAACATTAGGATCATGTGCTTTTGGAGATGGAGATGGAGTCTCCTCTATGCTATTTAATGTGACAGATGAATCACTAGTTTCTTCCGTATTATTAACTACATTAATTTCACCTATACTTTCGTCTGTACTATTATCAGTGGAATTCAATACTTGTTTACGTCTCTTTGGCATCCAATTCTGCAAAATTATAAGATTAATAAATATCATATCAGTAAACAACACTCTTCATTCTCTCACAAAGAAGCGTGTGCTCTCAAACACTATATAAATATAATTTATTTAATATTTATTATAAAAAAAAAGAAGTTTCTTGAAACGTATCGTACATAAATCGTTAGTACACAAGTATCGAAATATACATATAAAATGAAGCTTTATAGCAAATACTTTGATTGGACTAAGAAATATTTGGAGTCGACAAAGACGTGGCGGCGTCGCATGCTTCGTGATTCACAGAAGCATGAGAAAAAATGCATGGCGTGTACCTGTGGAAAGTCCACAGTATTGCCCATGGTGGACCTGAACTTTATCGTTCTACCGTAACGGCTCCTACCCGGCGGATAGCCGCTATTGGGATCCGGCAAGGCCTCCCGGCAGTCTCGTGTATCCCCGCTCGTCGAAGCCTCGGTATTCACGTCCGACTCCGCTTGGGTCCTGGCGCGATCCGACGCGGACGCCTCGTTGAGCTCTGTGCCAATGGTATTCATGACTTAACGTTCAATACGACATTTTCAGACTCCTGTATGCCGTACGTTGTTAATCATGGAAGTGCCGCGGTTCCTCTAACGACGGCCATCCGCGAGGGCCGCGGAATGCAGGCGACGAGGGCTCACTCGACGAAAACAATTCTCGCTACCGCTGGCCACCGCAGCGACTGGGCCTCTGTGTCGAGGGGTATTACCTTTCTCGCCTACGGCCGTGCCTACCTCAGCCGGAGGAGAAACGTCGACTTCCGCACCGTGAGGACCTGCACGCTGCCCCGATTTCCGCCCTCCTGATCGCCCCAATTGTTGTGATAATAATGAATTGTGAACGACCCTCGCGTGCCTCCTGAAGCAGGACGCGTTTCCCGCGATTTTGGGCGATTCTCATGGCCGCGCTGTTGTGCTGCGTGAAGTTGCAGACGACCAATGCCGCGCGCGCGCGCGCCTGTCTTACCGATCGCGTCACTTCTTTTCGTCCCCTGCGAGATGAAAAATCAAGAATCCCTTACCTCCGTGTTCCATAGACAAATGAGATAGATTTTCGAGGAGAAACTCCAACAGGAGCATCTCGTCCAATGAACGTATAAAAACCTTTGCATTACTGTTTTCTCTTCATTATTTAATTACATGCCCGTTTTATTCGAAAACAAAAATTTTGAAATATAGAAAGCGCCGATTTTATGCTACAACAATTGTGTCAATATTTTCGTGACCATCGTCCAATGAACGTATAAAAACCTTTGCATTACTGTTTTCTCTTCATTATTTAATTACATGCCCGTTTTATTCGAAAACAAAAATTTTGAAATATAGAAAGCGCCGATTTTATGCTACAACAATTGTGTCAATATTTTCGTGACCATCAAAAGGGCCTCGGGCTCCTGGAGCTAATTGAGGTCACTGTTTTATCATCGAAAATGTAGCAATCTTTCATACAGTCATCGACCCCAGTGAGAAGAAGAAGATTTCTCACTGGGACATCGATATCGAGTGACCAATTCAAAAACAGTCGGACGATTAAACCAAAAGAAGAAGAATAAGACCACAGTGAGATACTGTCTCGTCGGTGATAAGATGAAATGAAATTTATCTATGGCTTTATAAATGTCGACATAGTGTTACTTGTCGGTGGAATACTTGATTGGCAAATCTCTTATTGTTGTTTCCTATTCTGATCGCAATATTACTTAAAGCACAGCAAGATTTTCGAGTCACGCTAATTCCCGTAAGATCATCGGTTTTTAATAGTATCTTTAATAGTCGGTGCTTGAATTTACTTTCAATCGGTATTTTTCGTTTTCGAGATAGTCATTTTCAAATTGAATGCAGTATGTCTAGATTTTCTAGATTTATATGATTATTGATTAAAAACCGAAACTTACAACTTTATTAATTAATTTAAAATTTAAAATTCGTTTTTTATTTTAAATGTTTATTTTTTATTCCTTATCGTTTGTCGATAATAAATAATTACTTGTAAATATAATATTATACGTATAACATATCGCATAACATACAATTATGTAAAAATATTTATATAATTGTATGTATTTTCGCGATTACAATAAAGATAAATTTTATTTCTCTAAAAATAAGATATTTATAATGAGAACTTTAATTTTTTTTTAGAAGGAATAATCAATCGGGAACATTCTCTTTAAGGAAAAGAATTAAATTGCATTTGACAGTTCAGATTTATTTAGAAAGTTGGACAAATTAAGAAATTATTCAAGAACAGAAGTGATAGTTACTTTAAAGATCGCATTAGATGTGAAAAGAAAACGTAAAACGCGCGATAGCTCTGTATTCCTCAAAATAAATTGAAAAAAACAGCAGCGAAATAATCGGAGAATATTCGCCGTGTTTATCCGATAAGACGTTGGGTATTTTGGGAACGCGCTCGCGCTTGTTTGTTTTGATTGCGTCTATGGCGCGCCATTGCGTAGACCAAGGTCGCCGTCCCTTCATTCGCTCAACGACGCTCGAGCCGGGAAGCAGTGTCGCGAGGTGCTCCGCATTATTGCTCTTCGAAACGCATTGTGACGAATATTGGAGGAAAACGCGATCGTTCCCCCTGTACGACTAGCTATTATTGAATCGCGCGTAACATCGCGTATCGGATTGAATGGATTTTTTTCACTCTTTCAACGCGATATTTTGTGACGATGATTATTTCCGTAACGCTTATTTTCTGATATCTTTGCTTTGAACTTTCCGCGAGTTTGAACGTAATTAACTCGCTCGTTGCTGGACAGAGTGCGGGTGATACGCGAGTCGACAGACCGACTGAGATAACGGAAAGACGTCATACATCGACAATTGATTAGTGTATTTGTGTTGGACTCGCAGAGTTCGTGCGTTCGAAATATTTTGCGCGTAACGCCAGACTTTGATTTTATATCCTTAAACGGTATATTTCTGGACGGTCTCAATTAGCCGTTGAATTGAATCGCGTCGTGTCGCGCAAGCCATCAGAATGAAATTACCGTCGTTTTTAAATTTTTCTGATGATAAAACTTCGCGGATGTAGAAGCGGATCGACTCCGAGTCGGAGTGGCGCGGCGTCGCGACGCGTCGCGATGTGTTTTTGGCAGTGAGTGTAATCGCGAGAAATAGTTGCTGTGTTTCAAAATTGCTGCAAGTACTGCAAATCAACAGTACACATCACGTAAACTACAGTTTTTCACTATTGGCAGCAATTATGAAACACAGTCAATAAGTATCTCGCGCGTACGTTCAAGTGGCGAAAGTGCCGGTAGGAGCAACAAGTGCAGCATCGTCACAGCGT
Organism: Tetramorium bicarinatum; assembly: GCA_928718305.1. Lineage (NCBI taxonomy): Eukaryota > Metazoa > Arthropoda > Insecta > Hymenoptera > Formicidae > Tetramorium > Tetramorium bicarinatum. The sequence continues at coordinate 31,109,001 of OV788325.1, forward strand.
CGGCATGAAGTTGGCCGCGCGACATACGAACTTCGTCCACCATTTCAGATTCGTTCGCGTTAACTCGCGTCACTCGCGAGATTCGCACTTTTTTCCCTCGCGTTTCTTTCGTCGCGTCGCGAAACTGAATCGAGCGTGATTGTCGCCGGGAGTGCCGTACAAAGTGCCGCGCGATGTGTTCGAGACGATTAATGCGCGAGTAATCGTCATCGGATGTGTCTTCGCGAGTGAATCATGGCGCGAGCGGCATGAAAAAGCGACGTCGCTGTTTCACCGGGCGAATCGTTGCTTCGTGAAATCGCATGTCTCTCGCGCTATTTCGTCTCGATGCGATAAAATCACGCACAGCTGTCGGGAGTGCCGTACAAAGTATCGCGCGATTTTTGTCTTTCGCCGATTAATATGTGAGTAGTGAATCTCGCGCGAGTGCCATGAAAGAGCGAAGGCAACGGCAAAGTCTGAGAGGAGGAGGAGGCCCGGGGGGCATCAGGCGTCGGTGGAACAACCATGGGTAAATTATCTATTATTGATTGTTATTGATTGTGAAATAATAATCGTTTACCGCAACGATTGCATTGCGCATTCCGTAGGCATATAATTATGAGACAAATTAAGTATTTAATCATATTTAAAATATTATGAATCTGATATTGAATAAAATATGATATTTAAAATACAAAGAAGATTAAGTTTCTATATTTATGAAATTCTTTAATATTTTGATTATATTTTATAAGATTTTATGTTTGAGAGATTTTTATAAATACGATTAATTTTATTTTTTAAATATCTGTTTAACAAACATTAAATAAGAAATTAAATGTGTGGTCGTAATAATTATCGTTTGAATTATTTTGAGCATTATTTTAATTTGTATATATATATTTGCATGTTACAGATTAATGCAGTTTCGACTCCGCTGTTGCGCATCAATGTTGGTGAGTCTGAAACTTTTTATCTGAAATTAAAGATTTATGAAAATTGCATCGTATACATATAATAATAGATATTTAAATATATAGGAAGGAATAATTAATATATTGCATCAAATTAATAGGAATATAAAAATGTTGCTGTATAATGTCTCACAGATCTGTTGTATCTCGAAATGTATAAGCTACAATAAATTATGTGAATATTGATCGTTCATTAATAGATTAAATGCACGAATCATAAATTTATCAATTTTATCAATTTTTTTCTAAATTAGATGACTAGATTTGAATTTAAAATTTATAATTGAAGTTCATTACTCGAACAAGCAACAATGTAATTATTACAGTTATTGTAAAGTTATTTAAAAATTTGTTTTAAAAGATATATGGGAAGGAAGAGAGAGTATAGATTTGCTAGAATTTCTGTGTAATATAATATGTATATAGTGCTTCATCAATAATCGTACAGTTCGAAAACAAATTCTACAAATTTAACTAGAAAAGAACATTTCGAGGTGCCAATTTCACAGATCTCGAGCGAAGCTATTTATCGTTGAAAGAAAACAGTTTAGAGATTATTTAGCTCATTTATTCGATACAACATATTTTCTCATGTACACATAATACACGTTAGACACATATACGTCAGAATAAACATGAAATAGTTTACAACGAGAGTGCATTACTGCTCTCTATCGTAGATATTTGCACTTATCGTTAAATTCGATAGATCCATCAATGATATATGTATATATCTCGTAATCGTATTTATTATCTGCAATCTTTGTAGCATTTATATGAAGAAGTCACTTGCAATTTTGCGTATCTCGTACAAGCGTCGACGATTCAAGTACAATCTCGGAGCGAAATCTGGCGATTCTCGGGGCCGGCCGTTTAATTATTTAAACGCGTTAAAATGTACAAACAAGCGCGGTCTTCGTTCCCCTCCGTCCATTAATCCGTCGATCCCCCTTCGCTTGAAGAAAGTTCTCAGCCGTACACTAATACTATCTTTTCTGGCGATATTCACCGCACGGTATAACGATATTTCAAAAGAAATAAGGGGTATGCTCTAATGTGACTCGTTAAATCTCTTCTTCTTCTTTTTTTTTTTTCTTTTGTCTTGATTATTACGCAGGCATGAAAATCGGACCCATACACCAGCTTGTTAGATATCTACGTTATAACGGTACGACGTTAAATAGGTACCTTACAGAGACTGTGACTTTACGACAAACTTTACTGCTGCCGAAACTATAGTGTAACGATAATACATAGACAAGCGTCGTCCAATACCTTCCTAACGGAGAGAGAAATTCGTCGCGTTATGAGATCGAGGTTCAAAACCGGTGCGAATCCATTTCGATTTCGTTAGTTAACAATGTCATCATGATCGTCGATCGATATTCGCCAACGTCGTTTGCCATTTCCTATAACGAGACAACGATCGATCGAGCCTATCGAATGCGGGGAAGGTTTTGCACTTTTTTTTTCACATTGCTTATTGTCTGTTCACAATAGCAGCCGCCAACGAATAATTCGCTAATTCGCTTTCGTTTTTCTTCTTTTCTTTTCTCTTAATACACTCAATACGGAAGCATCGTCATTGACGATGGCATTATGAATAACGCACGGCGATACTTTTGATTGAACGCCACGTTTATAAAATTTGAACATATTATCTTTATGTAATTTATTCGCCATTCACGCTTGATTCTTACAACAAAAATTGATGGATTAAGGAAAATTGATAGAAATTTATTCTACTAAATTAAAAAATTATATTCCGCGTTTCCGGACTTAGAATCACATTAAACTGATTAGAATTTTTACACTTTTATTTTGATTATTATCAATTAATAATATTATTTATGTTTTGCTATTTTATATTTAAACAGTCACATATTATTTCTCCGATCTTTGTATATAAAATAAGATTGGCATATGACTATAATTAAATAGATAACATTGTAAAATAAAAAGGAACTTGTTATACAATATATAATTAAATATAATTAATAAGTAAATTGAAAGAAATAAGAGAAAATAGCAGACAACTTTTATGTCAACTTCTGAATAAAAAGATTGGAAAGTGATAATTATATTAAATGAAATCCTATCAATATTCTTTAATCTGTCGATTTTTTGCAGTCTTTCGGCATGGAGATTCGAAACGAATTCCACCGTGTCTTTCGCGATGGCGAAGTGGCGGCCAATCTCACGATACATTTGGTCAGGTAATGGTTGTGTGCGATTGGTATCGTATACGTTATTTTGCGTTTGACGGAAGCATGTGTCGCGTGACCGAGGAAGCGCAGTACGCGCAGCACGCGTCTCCTTACAATTTGCTTTGATTAACACAGTCACGTTGATTGCATCTGCAATTCGTACAATAAAGCCTCGGCCGGCGATGGCCGAGTCGGGATACGGACTGTCTAGTTACATGAGAGATATACAAAAATAATCGTAATATCGTTGCGTATTTTCTTCAATAAGAAATGATTTTCTCGCTACTTTCACGATGTATAACGTGCGCATTCAAGGATGCTGTTTCCCTCTGAAGCGAGAGGATTTGTGAATATTATTGAAAGCATACTTCATTATAGCGGCTTAATCCTTTCCGTTGGAGTTAGTGGACTGTTTCAATAATCGTACTAATAATACACAATCGCGATTTTTTTTAATAATTTGAAGTTATGCATTGAAATAATTATTAAGTTGATTTAAAAATTCATTTATTGCATTATATTTTAATTAAAATTATTGTTCAAAGGAATTGAGAAATTTATTTCTCGATTGAGATGGAGAAAGAACATATTAAAGATAACAATTAACAAATAATTATTTTGATAAGTAAAAGAGTAGATTTAGAATTTTATTTTCAATTCCATTTATTGGATATTGACAAAGCTTTCGCATTACTTTAATTAATTTCTCTTTTTTTTTACGTTTCCCCAAAAAATATTTAATAGATAAAGTCTTGATTGTGCGTAAGCCATCGGAATTTCGATCAAATTTTTATTTATGAATTACGAATATCATATACACCACCTTCGCAATTTAACATATTATTATTTAATAACTGAATTAGGTGCATCTAAACCTAAAGCTTTACGAAGAGTGTATATATTTGATATGTTATCTCTGTATCAGCAATGTTTATCGCTGTATTAATCGTAAATTAATATATGTACATATAATTAAATGTGTACAATTATCCACTGAATTCCAACGCAAGAGATTAGTGGCGTGTAATTACAATCGTAATAATATATAGATTTACATTTGATATATCCAAATTTTAGGAAAGAAACGCAGAATAAACTTCAATAATTTTCTGATAAAATCCAACACTCGCATTTCGTCTTTAACCATTATTTTAAATAATGCTCGTTGGATAATAATTTTTACGCCACAATGAACAAATTGAACAAATAATTCTCTTGTGCCTACATTTAGAAATTTAATTATTTAAATAATGATAATAAATAATCGAATGCGTCTCTCTCTCTCTCTCTCTCTCTCTCTTTCTTTTTCTTTCTATCACACGCCTACACACGTACATACACATACACACAGAGGCATCGCGAACGAGAGTAAATCCAAAATGAAGGTCCACCGAAATTACAGGAAATCGGCGTTACAATATCGTTTAAGGTATCTCAGCGGCGACAACGTTCAATGTTAATTAGTTTCGCTATATTTACATTTAAGGGAAAGATCAAATATATTGTTGCGATATAGTTATGCGATATAATACAGTAGCTAGAGATCACGTAATAACATCGAATCGCGATAATAGAGGATACCATTGCTCATCATTATTACTCTTATTATTAAAGCGGGAATAGTAATAACAACAGTCGCGCCAAAATACATGGCGAGACGAAATATTTATAATCTGGATAAAAGTAATTAGACATAATTAATCGAGAATCAAGGAGGAAACTTTAGATTTAATTTGAATTCATGCGCGTGCACGGCTCGAAAAATCGTCATACTTTCGTCTCGCATACCATTTTTTTTTACATTATTTCTACATTTTTTTCGTTTTTCACTCATTTCCTGCAATTTGCTACATCTCTCTTCTCATAGATTTTCATAGACATTTTTAAATGTATGTCGACGAGGTGAGCGTTGGCAAAGAATTCGTGAATCGAATTGACTCGCGTTTCGTACCGGGAGTAGGCGCGCAGAATCTCACGCACCTTGTATGTTTCGGAATCCGCGGTGGAAAGCTGTAGTCTAATACCGTAATAATCACGTGCAATCGTTCGCTTCGGATGTGCGTTTCTCACAAGCCCCGCATATTCGTTTAACTACGCGAACAAGATTGGGCACGAAACACCAATGAAGAAACATGCCATCGCGGCATTAATATAAGAACTCTAAAGTTTCAGTTTATTGTACCTCTAGATTTCTATAATATTACGCTTTTGTAGCGTTATAAAGCTTGTTAAGCAATTAGAGATGATAATGGCTCCAGGCAATAAGCAAGACGCACTAAGTTCTAATTCACGTACATCTTTTTGCTTTTTACTTTTTAATTTTTTTGTGGCTATATCGAGAACTGTATCACTGCCTCGGCAAATATCTCGGATCTAGTAGCTTAGGATCTCAACAAGTATATACTTTCTTCATATACGTCGTACACGAATTAGCAACTAGACGCCGATACGTAATAAATACACGACAATTTTTCCTTTCAAGTTAACGTTTACACAGAGATTACACCACGTATATAGAGTGATAGTATAGATTTCGTATATAGATATACGTCGTTTCACGTACGGATAACGTCGCTACGCTACTTTCTATATTGCTTCTACGAACGTGTTCTATTTTCGCGGGGCCCAGTCGGCAGATCACGAGGATTACCGTCTATCCATACTTGTGGAACAAATAAATCATCGCAGCTAGAGTTTCCCGCGGCGAATCCTCATAAAGTTTATCATGTAACTCACAAATCCCGCGAACGCTTCGTACCTCGTCTCTATTCTACTGTATTCTATTATATTTTTCTCTATCTCTCACTCTCACTCTCATTCTCACTCTCATTTTTTTCATATTCTCTCTCTCTCTCTCTTTCTCTCTGTATTATTTTTTCTGATATAAGTTTAAATACTATTCTCTATCAACAAATCCCGCAATATGCTCTATATATTCTTTCGTGCATGCGTTGAAAATCGTAATCGGTGGAAACTGAAATTAATCTCGAAGAATTTACCGAGAACCGCGGAATTTGCGACAAGCTCTCTTTCTCTCTCTTTTTCTCTCTCACGTTTCATCTCTTTTCGTTTCACCAACGGCGATGAGATCAGCGAGTTTCGGTAAATCGTATGCACCAGAGTACTCCGTGTAAAATGTCGCCTCGCTCTCGCGATAAAAATACAAAATCTAATTGTGGCCGCAATTATGAAGAACCCTTTGAAACACCCGACCGTCCTTATCGCCGGTTTCCCTGCAGCCATTCAGGGAAACCAAATCGGGCGGTTCTTCTCGATGTGTAAGATTGAATTCCCTTGTAAAATTTGTTACCCCGAAGGACACACCGGTAGCACCGACATACCGATCACGCGATATCGATTATCGTGTCTCGTCCCGTTTACACGTATATTGCTCTATCTCGGTCGAACGTAACCGTTAATTACGGTATCTTCTGATTCGCGCTTACAATTAATAGAGTCGTGCCATTTTTCTCATGCATTTATCTTTACGATGGGCATTGTATATAATATGCATCCTGAATTTAAGCCTTCACATTTAAGAGTAACTTTTGCATCGTGTGCCTGCTCTTTTCTCATATATATCATGAAACACGTCTAACGAACATATATATCTCTTACTATCACATGCTACGGTATAACGAGCTTTTTTTTTTTGGTTTTTTTTCCGCGACTTTTGCATTGCTTTAGGCTTTAGTCTACCGTTACTCGTCTGTTACATACGATATGTGTGTAACAATAATATCGATGATGCAGAATACACAGAAAGACATTTCACAACGTGTTCGACCTCGTGGCTATTTCTATCCATAAATATTCGAGAATGCGAAATCTCCCGAGTTCTCAGACATTTAATATTTTTATAGATACCAAGTGTGGTGTTGTGCGACTTCTCTGATTGTGAGTCTATCTCGAAGAATCGTTCGTCTCTTTCTTTTCAAAATTGTCGACTGCCTATTAGGAAAACTTTACTCGGTTACTAATAATTTTACATTTACACGGTAATTTGTCAAATATTATCAAGTGCGTGTCAACAGTTGTGCTTATTGTCGATGTTTGTAGCTTCCTATTATTTATCAAAACAAGAAAACACGAATATTTCGATAGTAACTAAATAGAAAACGTGGAAAAAAAACGAAAGAATATGTTATTTATTGTCTTGTCAATTGATGAAAATTATTGCGGAAATTAAAATACACATGTAAAAATCACATGTAATAACACAAAAAAATTTCTATTTTTTTATATATTAGAGAGAAAACAAGGAAAAAAATGCGTGTCCTAATTGAAGTAACTGATCGTATCGAGAATACTTAGAATTATTATTTTACTGGTCCTCTTCCTCATTTTGGTAGGTGACATAACGCACCGATGATTTTTCGCCAATTATTAACGACTGCAATTGAACACGACTCAGAATTAGCGAGAAATTCTTTAAAGTAAATTCAACAAAAGAAAGATGTCTAGTATAATTTTACCTTTTTCTCTTCCTTGGTTGGCGGCGCCCTTAAGAAATACATGAGAGGTGCGTAAATGAAATTTAACAAAGCTATGCCGAAAAGCATCCATTCGAAACCAATGGTGTTGACTAAAGTTCCGCTCAACGCTGGACCTATGAAAATAACGAATATTTTATTGTTTATTCTGTTAGTTATATTTTATAGTTATCCCACTGTATCATCGATGTAACATTTCTAAATGATACCAGCGGCCTTGTCAAGTTAGAATCAGCCGGTTCTTCGAACGCATCGGTGGTTCAGTGGTAGAATGCTCGCCTGCCACGCGGGCGGCCCGGGTTCGATTCCCGGCCGATGCAGAGTTTTATTTTGTAAATTTTTGCTATTTCATTTTTTACAACTTGCTACAGATAATCTATAATTCACATCTTTCAAGAGCGAATTACTCAACATTTTGATTATTATATTAAATATTTGTACTTGTATAAAAGATACTTTTATATTTTTTACATACAAATTATACTAACATATTTCTACATTAATATCTTCATGAATAAATTTTTATATATTGTTTAAAAAGTTACTTAACCCTTAGTTCTATTAATGTTTAGTTTTATTTTAATCATTTTAAATTTATAACAATTAAACAGAGAAGAAAAGAATAAAGAAAATTAAAAATATTATAAACGTTATTTGTTTTTCTTTTGTTAGCAATATTAAAATTAAAAAAAATTAAATTTTTATGTTTAAATGTAAAATATGGTCTTAGCCGATTGGATTGTTTTAAATAAAATACAGAAAAGATAGAAAATATAATACTATCCAAATTTTACAATAATTTCGCGTGCTCGATAATTCGTATTGATATTTAAAAGATGTTTTATCTTAATCTTATAAACTTTTCTGTAACTTTCACGAATTTTTCCGTTAGTATGCGTTTGTCGAGTATAGAAAAATAAAATGTGAGATAGGTACGCTCAGAAATTAATCACATATACATACCTATGGCAAAACCGAGACAGAACGCCACGTCGCCGATAGCGTAAACGCTTCCGTAAACAGCGGAATGTCTTATGTCAACCAGATATCCCAGCTCGGGCATCATCGAACTGTCCACCATTCCGATCGCGAATCCCAATCCCGCGTTCGGTACGATCAAATGATTGATACTTCTCGCTAGTGGAATCTACGAAAGAAATTAAAAATAAATAAGATTTAGGTAATTCTAATCGCGCGATTTCATGATCCAATTAATTAACGCGATTACTAATTTCTGAGGCTTTAACATCTTCCAATTTAAAAAATGTTGTGGCTCACAAATGTGTTATTGTATTACGATCTACATGTCATTTCAATTAATCCGTCATGAAATTTCGTCGACAAATGTGATGTTAAGTGACAGCTGTTTCGTTATCTTGGTGATAGGGACATAGACATACTTACACACATCAAGCAGATACCAATAACGACAAGTCCTATTAAGGAAGCTAACCATCTGTAACAGATATGTATCACGATAAAAACGCGTCGGACCGAATTGCAAAAAAGATATTCTCGCCCGAACAGGGACTTGAACCCTGGACCCTCAGATTAAAAGTCTGATGCCTACCGACTGAGCTATTCGGGCGATGTGGGAATCGAAATTTGACGATTTCATCATTATTATATTATTGTCGTGTTTGAGGCAAGATACGCGATCGAACTGACCTGCCCATTTTGTGCCCGAGCGGTCCGAAAAGATTAGTTCCGATCAAGTAGCTGATGCTCGCCGGTAAAAATGTGGCCCCCTGTTTCCAACGACTCGCGCCCATTGTATCCATCATCCAGATAGGTAGGCTCGGTTCCAGCATAGCAATGCCCATATTTGCAAACGTTATCGCGCCTGCAACACCGATAATCCTTATATCTCATGTTTAAAGCGTGAATTTTTGTATTTTATATTTGACCGGATATATTTCCCTTACCAGCTGCTAAAATAATGTAAGGATCGGTGATAAGAGACTTCAATGACGGTGGTTCCGCTTCCGTGTATACGACCGATGGTTGAAGCATTAAAAGCTGCAATACTTGAAAATTTCCCAAATAATTATTAATTATTATGAAATATAAGTATTGAATTAGAAGGAATTTTTATTTTTGAATATAAGCGAATGTGGGGTACACGCGAACAAAAACACTATACGTATCAGAAAATATTTTTAAACCTTAAATCAAAATTTAAATTAAGCATGATTAATCAATCATTATAACTTTATAAGTGTTTTTCATTGCAAACGTATTTGTACTCACGTCCATCGCCAAGGGCTAACGCGGAAAGGACTAAAAACGGGGCGGATTTTCCTACAAATTCGTACATTACTCCGCCGAATGGAGGGCCGATAAGGACGCCAAGGGCCAGTCCGCCCAGCGCGATACCCATCGCGTTACCACGTTCTTTGTCATCCTGATATCTCTCCGCTAACATACCCATACCTACCGGAGAATGGCACAGAATAAGTATTACAAGTGCGTACTACGTCATTGGAGAAAGAGATCGTACATCTCAACAGCATCGGTGGTTCAGTGGTAGAATGCTCGCCTGCCACGCGGGCGGCCCGGGTTCGATTCCCGGCCGATGCATTCTTTTTGAATTTTATTTTGTTCACATAATTGAATTCAGACTTGACTTGCTATTTTTAATTTCGATTTTTAATCGTATATTGTTTAATTCCTTGTTTAATTTTTGCTAAGATTTAGTGTGCTTAATCTAAAAAAAAGATTGTAAGACTAAAGGAACTTCTGATTTTTAATTTTGCCAAAATAAAAAATATCAAGAAAAAGCAAAATATAATTTCTTGCATCGGCCGGGAATCGAACCCGGGCCGCCCGCGTGGCAGGCGAGCATTCTACCACTGAACCACCGATGCTTGTGTAGAACTGGGAAAAAATAGCCTTGACGAGTATGGAAATTTTCTATGTTATAAAATCATTTGAACACCAAATTAACGCCAATTCAACATGGGCTAATAAAGACAAGCTTTTTACCGGAAACACTAGAGCACGATGAACCGATACCCTGAAGAGCTCGTGCTAAGAAAAGTATACCATAGCTTCGTCCGAAAGCAAAAATCAGCGTGGATAGGAACATGATAATGAATCCGGTAAACATAGGTATGCTGTATCCGATCCTAAAAACGAATAACGGATTTAAAAGTTAAATCTAAATATTGTTACGTTTTTCTTGCTTGTTACGTTTGTATTTTATTGATATCAGATCAAGGAGAAAGGTTTCCTATTTTTCGATTAAATTCTGTTTTAACTGAAGTTACTGATTTAGAAAAGGAGAGAGAGAAAGAATATTTTAAAAAGAAATTGAAAAATTTCCTTCTAAATAGGAAAAACACATTAAAATAATGATTATCTCAATTGATAAAAATTGCTTTAAAACGTTTTTGTTGTCGATTTGATGCAAACCTGTCTCGCTTCAATCTAATATGTTCCGAACAAAAGACAATCAAATTTTGGACAAGTGCAAAGCTTACTTGTGGGTCAATGGCCCAACTATAGGGTTAGCCAACAATTGGACAAAAGCTTTGGAAGCGAACATCATTCCTACTGCTACGGTCTCTTCCAGTAATTCCCGATGTCTTTGCTCTTTTTCCTTTAGTTCCGGCAATGTAAGATTGGCTGCGGTAATTTCTGAAATGAAAAAAATTATCAGGAGTATTTGTCCTATTGAACGTATCGAAAGATTTTCGAAAGCTGAATAGAAAGGCTTTTACCCGCCTCTTCTTCGTTTCTAAAAGTGTTTCCTTTCTAAAATATGACATTATATACTTTTAGATTTTTAAAGTCAATATGTGACTTTAATTTCTTCACATATAAGTTTAGTTCTTTTAAAGAAGAACATTACAGTAATATTCTTAATTTTCATTAAATAATATTTCTCATTTTTTCATTCCTTTCAGTTTTATTTAATTGCTATGAATTTAAAATGAATAAAATATAATTAAATAAAAAATTAAAAAACTGAAGGAATTAATTTTTTCTCTGAATTGCCTTATTTTTTAAAATTTTTATAACGGAAATATGTTTATAATCATTTTGCTATTTTGAAATAATATTTTATGATACAGAAGTCTCTATTAATAATCTTTGCAATGGTTATATCAGAGCATTATTTTGTTATTTATTTATTTGTAATAGGATATGATGCGATAAAGTGTAATTTACCTGATAGATTCATAGAAGGAGTTGTAACATGTAAAAATTCTAATGGAGATGCGACCGATGTGTTTGGAGCACAAATGCATTTTGGCGTTGTTGTTGGTGATGTGGTGGTGACGACCGTAGTTTGATGAGATGTGCTTCCTTCCAGGTGCTCACTTAATGTTGCGTTAGGATGTTTGATGTCGTAGAGAAATTCCGGTATTATTGGAACTGCAAGAATGTATATGGAGTAATGGTTATATTATTTATGTAAAATGAGAAATAGGGAATATCGGAAAATTGATAAGCTTCACATATATTAGAATAAGAAATTTATAATAATATATACATGTAATATACATATAATATTATCTTTACTAGTATTATATATGTATATGATATAGTCACAATATTTAAAGATTTATTAAAATTAAACAATAAAACAACGCGTTAGTCTCTCTATTTTGCATATAATATCAAATATTTGTAAAAAAGAAGTAAAAACAAAGTAATTTATGGTCTAGATCATATTAAAGAACCTTGTTATCAATCGGGGGTGTAACTCAGTGGTAGAGTGTCTGCTTCGCATGCTGAAAGTCCTGGGTTCAAATCCCAGCACCTCCAAGCATCTTTTTTTTTTTCGTTACAACGTTCTCATCTTTACTAGTTTCTTGAAACTTATTATTATAGTTTTAAAATTTTAATAATTTTAAAAATATCGACAATTTATTTATAATCTAATTCACAAAGATTAAATTAAAAATATAAATAAATTTATTTGTTATAATAATTACAATATTTAGACGCATAAATACATAAGTAATGAAAAACAATTTTTTACGACGATTGAAAGTGGATTCTGCGATTTGTTCGACAAGCGTGACGACGTCCGTAGGTCGTGTATTTGTTATGGGACGATCGCGCTGCATAAATGCATGACCACTTATCCGGATTGGCGGTGCGATACACAAAAGTCCATACGTTCTTTCAACATTCCGGTCCAGCGCGATAAACGAACGTTTTCTGAATTAAACATAAGTTTGCGGACTGAGAAGAGTGGTGACCGCCGATAGGATTTGAAGAAGGAATAGTAAGGGTATTAAAAATGAAAAAAACTAAAAACCACGCAATAATATGTATCAATCTCTTCAGGAACGAATTTTCAAAATTAGAAGAAAGTGATTTAAATTTTATTTAATTTAAATCCATATGAATTAAACAGAAAATAAAAAGATGAAAATACTATGATGAATGTTGATTGTTTTTTTTGTCAGTAATATTAGAATTAAAAAGAAAACGAAAGAAATGTGTACACATATATATGTCAGTATCCCTGAAGAGATTAAATATTAAATTAATCTCTCATTAATAAAAATTCTGCCTTTATTTTGTAAATTGATTATTCTATATAAACTTGTATATTTGTTTTAACAATTTATTTATGATATTAATTGTAAAATCTCCAATAGAATAAACTTTCTTTTTTTATACTTTGTGAATCAATATATTTGAAGTAGGATATTATGATTTAATTTTTTTAAAAATTCGTCAATCTTATAATGAACCACATGTGAGATGATGTGTGAGTTTAAAAATAGTAATAAAGTTAATGATTCTGAATACTTGACTTACTAAAACTTAAAGTTATGGATTAAAGAGGCAACTTTAAAGTCTGAGGAAGGAAACTGTCAGAATAAATGAGATTAGTTTAAATTTTATACAATATGTTAAAATTCATAAAAATTCAATACAATTGTCAAAGTAGTTAATCGATGCAAATATTGCATAAATATCTGATACTGTGTGTAAAAAAATTGACATGACTAAGCAATGATCCATAATATGTCGAAATTGTGCTAAGATAAGAGGTCGGAATTAATTAATGCGATATATTATGAAAAGTAAAAAATGGACTGTGACAAAGCCACTGACCTACGGTCGTCAGCAACATGTTATCCAGCAGCAGTGCGATGGCGACGATGACGAGAACGAGCCTCCGGGATTGTCGGCATCGTTGCAACCAACCGCTCCAGTCTCCCCCTCCCATTCTCAAATTTTATCCTTCCTCTGATGTTCTACAACATTGACAAAACAGACAGCGAGAGATTTAAAAATGACGCGTGATAGAATTTCACATTTCGCATCGCGTGATTTTCGTCGCGCTCTATTCTTGCCGAGGATCAAAGTGAGTAAATAGAAATTACGAAAAGTCAATGAATCCCGACGGAATGGTCTTTCACGAAGATGAACAATCGAATCCCGTATTGCGCGCGCGTTGACACTTTACCGCGTTCACCTACGAAGACTTTTCCATCAGCTTCTTGTTAAACCGACTACACTTGTCGATTTTCTCGTGCAGCTTCGAAAAGAGGACATGTATTCTATTGGATACTCTTAATGCGGACACTAATTAATGTAAACAATTAATGTAAACACTATCAAACGATATTTTCTCGAGGAATTAAGACATTTGGAAATTTAGGTATACTAACAATTTAGAAAATGGTTATTTATTATTAAAATAATTGCATTTGTAAAAAGTAAAACATTAATAATTTAGCAAGCGTATCATGCGTATTTTATACGGCAATTACATATTATTAGATAAATAGTCTTAGCTAATACAAATCTATAATCATTGACGCCATAAAATATCCGTCTTTTTGCTATTGTCCAAATCGTAAGCAATGTTCAAGAAAATCGCGCGAGTAGTTTTTTATTGGAAGAAATCTTGAGTAGGACGGAAATAGTCTGAATGCCGGAAAAGGTGCATCTGCCTTAACAGGAGATAAAATCATCTTCGCTGAAAACTGTCAATTGCGGAAAGTGGTCAAAATTTGCGATTTACTTTTTCGCAATTTCCTATCGATTTGCGCGAATCGTATCTTGCCCATTTATCTTCAGAGTTAGCTTTAAAAGACTTACGACGAATTCAATCTTATCTTTTTAGAGATTTTGCGCACATGAATAATGATCATTTATTATTTGGTATTTATTACTGTCAAATTTTTAGTTACTTGCTAAACAAATCACTACGGTGATTTGTAAAAAACAGATAGGTATGAAATGTTGCATTTAATAATATTTTTTTTACGTGCAACACAGATTTATTTTAATATGCATAATATAGAAGATTATTAGTAGTTTAGATTATAATATGTTAAGATAAAAAATTTATTTTTTATATTCATTAATTTTGATTAATGAAAAAGAAGGAATTTATACATACAAAAACATTATAATTTATTCTATCCTTATACGAAGATTTTTAATAAGATAGAAATTTTAATAAGATAGAAATATGAGAGAATATATTCTTCTTAGATGAGAGAAAAAGATGATATGGACAAATCCAATTCCGCCGAGTAATCCTAGCTTGTGTCAGATTTGTATCAAGTTAAGTACTCATGAGAATATACTTATGCGACATTAATCTGAAAGATAAATGAAGGTTTAATGTAAAAAATAAGCCATATGTCTAATATTTCCGGAAGATTACTTTTCGTTTAAAGATGTTCAATTGAGCGCTAAAGTCAATGTGGCGTTATGAAATAGATAGATTTTGTGAAAAGTGAGAGAGAAAAGGAAAAAGAGAGAGGGAGAGAAAATAATATGAAAAATAATACTTTTACTTTCAATAAAATATTTAATATTTAAATGCTGCAGATATATATATATATATATATATATATATATATATATATGAGTTCTTTTAAAGATCTTTGTTTTGATTATTCGCGATTTCTTTTAGCGTCAACTTTTTCTTTGGATAACGTGTAACATTCGCACGATTGTATCAAGTACAACGGTCTTAATTGTCGAAGTTTTGCAGAAAGCTTCCGTTTCGTCTCGTTGGCACTCGCTATCGACTCGACGTTCGTTTAGTGCAATACAATTAACCGCATTAATTACAGGCTTTTAATAGTACCTGCCCCTTTCCACGTTCCGCGCGCGCGCGCGATGCCCGCTTCTCTTTTATTCGTAATAACTCGGTTACCCCACGCTTTTAGTCCACCTAATTTTCGCCCTCGCCCTCTGAAAAGGCAGACATCAAAGGCCATTGCGACTTTCAACGCTGTCTCGCGCGTGTTCACGGTACTTTACCCTATTTTTATTAAGAAACGTCGCGTAAGAATTTCGCTATAAAGCGAATTGAAACGCAATTCTGATGCATTATATCGGACACCAGTCCCTCGCTGCTAATTTAATTTAAATATGATTTAAACGAGAGAATTCTTTCGATCCGCCATTCTCCTGCTCGCGGATTTCTAATCGTATTTCTCTTTTTCTTGCACAGAGTAGAAGGAATTATCGAATAATAAGACCGATGAGCGTGTTCCGGCGTCCGATTTTTACGGAGAGCCGTATGACGCGGTTGGTACCGCGAGATAAGGGTCACTTAAGGGCCGAAGAAGCCACGGGGACCTATACGCATACGCGAAGGGCGGGTATACATCTCCGCCACTGACGAAGTCGAAGATTGATAGCGCGGGAAGGGGGAGGGGGTAGGGAGGGAGGGTGGAGAGGGATAGGCGGATGGAGAATTGGTATGAAGGGAAAAGGAGCGTGAGAGCCGGGGAAGCAATCAGCATTTTCCTGAAAGCCAACTCCCCGGGGTCCGCGCGCATTATTCTCGGGAAAGACCGCTTCCCACTCGTGCCACTTATAAGCTCCGCTACCTTCCGCCATGACTGACTTCCTTCTGATTCCCCTTTCTCCACCACAACCGCCCTCTCCTCCTTCTCTTATCTTCTTGGTAATTACGACAAAGAATGACCGCAAGACGCGCTTCTGTTTGTACTGGGCTTTCGTACCTCCGGCGCACGATGGGATGTTGAACGCTCCGCGTCTCCATAACCTGCTGGCTATTCCCATCGGAAACATCCCCCGATCGATCTAACGTCGTATGCCTCCCCATTCCTATAGAGATTCTCTTTTTTTTTTCTTCCTGACCACCAGCCGATTTGTCTCCCGTCCTGTTCCCGCCGCGAGTCGCGCGATGGATGTGCTTACTTTTCTAAAACGAGGCGATGGTATATAAAAAGCCCTTTTAATCTTTTCTTGTACCAACTGCGCTTATCACCTGTCGAATATTTATTGATCAGGAAAATATCTCTCCCCTTCATTTTGTTATACATCAAAATTAATTTTGCGCATCTAATTTGATGCATTTGACACGAGAACATTGTGTGTGTGTATATATTTTATCGTACCTTCTATTTTAATGACACAAAATACTCGCGATGTATTAGCTAATAAGCTCAACGTAATCGTGCATAATTGAAAGCGCGTGGTGCGAATTTCGTATGAAGCGAAGCAGTGTAGGTGGCGAGATTCTGAAGAGGCGGTTGATAGGCGATACGAGTCATTGAAAGGGTATGACGGGGTGATCGTTTTGCGATTGACAGCACCTCTCGGCACTGGCGCTTGATGAAGTGGTTTTGCGGGGATCTGCCGACTCATCGACGCTCGTTATGTCGACTCGCGTGCGGAGCGCGCGCGCGCGCGCTGGTGTGAGTATCGTACGCGATACGGGAGATTACGCTATCGTACCGCATACATGAGATCAACTGACCAAAGTTTTCGTCGTTTGAGCTAATAGAAAAGTCGTGTCCGCCGTCAGCGCGCGGGATTTATTGTAAAACGTGACCACTCTGCGTAGCCGGCCGTTTCCGCGTGCGAATCGCACGCGCGCGCAATCGCCAGAATTTTTCACATATAATAAAGGAAATAGAAAATCCCGTCGTTCCGCAGTAACACGTACCAAAGTAGAACTTACTTTCGCGTGGATAGGTGAAACGACAGAGAAACCATCGTAGAATTTTGGTGCGCAAAGCATCAGTAAAAGTCGCCCATTTGCATGTATTTTGATACTTTGAATAGAAATCACAAATGCTATTTGAGTATAGTATTAATTAATCAACGTGTCAATTTTCGATTAAATAATATTCTCAAATTTTTTAATTAATGATCCAACAGAAAATTTGATATATATCTATCGGCTTTAAAAATAAAAATAAAATTAAAATCCAAATTATTCAATATTTAATTATATTTATCATACATAGTTGATAAAAGTTTTTATACAGCGTTTTAATGCATATGTTTTTACATTGATTTATACTTTGTGTGAAATTCTCGCGGTTTGTCGCATTTTCTTAATTATTACTATTATGTCCGGTCCTAATTACAAAAGTTAAGTTGATCCTTGCGGATGGAATGGCAGGGTTATAGGTAACAATGAGGTATAGAAAGGAAGCAGTCCTTTAAGTTTCTCTTCGCTGTTCTACAGACAAAGTTGTGCTCTACGTAGGGTTAGTTCCTGCTTTAAGAACCAATTAGTTGCTACGTCTCGCTGTACCAGATGTACCGCTTTTGCCTCTCGACTGCATTATTCACAGATTCTTTGATAAATGTAGAATTGATTCCTTTTGAGTTAATGTGAGGCCATTGTTTGTCATATTCCCTTAATTTTTTTATTCGCTATTATTTTTATCATTCAATATTAATTAATGACAAAACAGGAAAATTAATTTTGATTTATATATGTACATCTTTGTTAAAAATAATAATTTTATAAATGATTTTTTAATGTATAACGTATTTTTGGAATTATCGGCTGAAATAGTAGGATAATTTTAATTTTCAATAAAATTTCCGTAAGAAAAGAAAGTAGACAATAACCGATTAATTACGAATAAGAAAATTCATGAAAATCAATGGACAAGAGGCTTGAAAAGAAGAGAAGGGAGATGCGGGTGGAGAGGATTGCAGATAGCTTAAAGGGCAAACTGTTGCTTTGGGTCTCAACAAGTAGGTCAACGACCGAACCACTGGATGGAGATTTGGGTATCTTTAATGTTGTCCGTGGCTATGTATGCGCGAGATACAATCTTCTCGCAATCAGCCAACATCTTGTTTCTCTCTTCGTAAATGCTTCTCTTTCTCCGGAAAAATTCTTCGATATCTAGAACTGCGCAGCACATCGTTCCCGGTTTCGCAGTCTTAATTAGCAACAACCGAACTATCGATGACATAAAATTTTATTTTTCATACTTAATCCTCAGCGTTGACAGGGTTTTTTTTCCCATACTACACGCATATTTACACGTAGGCGATCGCGATAATCCCGTTGACACACTCTCTTTGCCGTGCCTCATTGACGCTTTATCGTAATCCGGAGCAATTATGTTGAAGACGGTGAGTGTTCTGGCTCCTCCCTTTGTCGCGCGATATTGCATGATAAGCGAGTTATGTCTCGTCGTGAAATCACGTTACCTCCGTATAAAATCACTGTATATTATGAAGTTCCGTCGTTGCCGTTGGTCCGATCGTCGCACTACGTGGTCCCCGATATCTCGAACTTCGTACACAAAGTTAAGGTAACTCGAGTATATTAACGCGGATCCGTCCTACCGTAGGACACGGCAGATGATTTTGCGACGACGTACGGGATACTTTTTCGCCACTCGCGTGTTAATAATGAGCATTACTCGTTAATACCAATATCTCAGATCATGATCTACTTACATCGTCATTATCGCGGTGAACTGAATTTTTTCTCGACACGTTAGGCAGAGTACGTCGCATGTTACGCACGATTTAACAATGATACTCCACGCACATCTCGGCAGCTGTCTCGCGGCGGATTGTCCGCCGGATTGTAACAATGGCACCACCTGTTAATTAAAGACGAGATGTGAGGAAGTCTTCATAAGATGAGGGGTTCGCTAAGGAGAGACTGATGCTTTATACAAGATGTTCTAAAAGAGAGAATTACACGCTTCTCTCACTAAATTATAAACAGAGCACTCTTAATTTATCATATGTATCAAGTATTTTCTCGGTTTTCATCAATTATGAAATTGAATTTCAAACATACTAGTGCTAACAATAGCTTTAAGATTATTTATGGATACACTTTAATGTAGTATTTTCTTATCTAAAATTTTATTAATCGTATCAAATCTTATTATAAGAATTAAGAATAAAATATTAAATAGCTTTATAGCAAAAGATGATATTTTAATTTATAATCTTAAAAAGTACTCAAATATTTTTTAAATTTGCAATTAAGAAAGACTTTTAGGACACTCTATATAATTAATAAAGAATTGCATATCGATGTAAGGATTAAATGTATATTTGCATCTTATTTAATCTTAATCTATTTTAATTCGTGATAGCATAATTGCTTTTCTCGAGACACTCATTGTGCATTATTGCTTTTTACTGTATTCTACTGAAATAAAAACAAATAACTACAAATTCAGATATAGCAATTTCGTGGAGATAAAAGTATAATTCATATATTCAAGTCTTATATGTATATATTGTCGCATCATCTTGTTTGCAATAATTTATTGATATTGAGCAATTTTTAACAAATGCAGAACTTAATATAAATTCATTGATATTTAGTGTAAATAAATTTGATTAGAAAATTAATTTGTTTTACTTGTTAATTTGTTTTAATTTGTTGTTTGTTGTAATTACAAAATGATATATGAATGCAATGATAAAGTGAAGAAAAATCGAATTGAATCAGTTTAATAAGAAAATCCAATTTGCTGTCTATAACTTTATTTATGGTAGCATGTACGATCTATAAAAGTGTTCACTCGAAGAGTGAAAAACACTTTTATATACTAGGCATGCTTCCCATGCGTTTCCACTAGCTAGAATGTCTTAAGAAAGCTTTTTTGTAAAGAAACAATTGACGTTTAGTATAGCCTGATTGGACTAAATTGTTCGTGACGTATTTCAACAGAAATCAATTGTCAATTTCTTTTTTTCGCAAAGAATATATCTTTACATTATATACATAATACTAATCCTGCAGCATTAAGACGCATTACAAAAATAAATAATATCCGCGTTAAATTAAAAAGAAAATGAAAAGTCTGCAAAGTTATTAACCAATAATACGATTTCCTGGACGTCAAAGATTAAAGGGATCTAACGCGCGCGCGAAAGAGGCGTATTTGTATTTACTCGTTTGCGACGGCATTGCCGAAGCCTCGTATCGTCTCATAGATAAATTTCAATTTAGTTCACGCCTGGTTGCTCGCAAAATTAGAGGCGATTCGAGTCCGGGCAATGCGTTACGTTTCTTCCGCCGCGTATTGAAATGCGACTACGAGGAAGGGATCGGATGTAAATCAAACTCGGATAGCCGTGAAACGAGACTTCAGAGGAGACGGGGTCAGAGACGGAGCTCTGGAAATAAAATTACGTCTTCGATCGTGCGTAAATGAATTTCCCGCTATCGGTTCTTTCTTGACACGTTTCTACTAACTAGACTCGTGCACGATACATTCGTGAATAAGGCACGATACATTCTGCATTGTATTTTTGCAGGTGATAATTTTAAAAAATAATACAAATAATTTAGCTAAAAGATACAATCAATTCTTACATATAATTTTTTTCGAAAACAAAACTTCACGTAGAAAAATTTGATTGTAAATTTCTTACTTTTCTTTCGTGGATTTGAGCACTTTGAACATACACTTTTAAAATTATTAACTATATTCGTAATTCATAAATAGATAAATCGAAATATTAAATGAACAAAAAATACATTTTTTATTATACATGATTTTGTTGAACCTTATTTTGAATTAGCTTGAATCTCTAACGAAATAATGAAGAAACTATTTAGTGAGAAAAGATTTAATATCTTGAGAAACTGACATGTATGTGTATATATAATATATTCCTTTAAATTCTAATATTACTGAAAAAGAGAAAACTATATTCATCATAGTATTAAAAATTTTTTATTAATTTTTTTAGCTCAATTACTTTAAATTTAAATTGAATTAAATATAACTAAACGATAAATTAATTTTTTTTTAACTTTAAAAATTCGTCCCTAAAGAGGGTCCAAAAAGTCAGAAAACGTATACATTAATCTTTTCTTATTTCATATCTTACTAAAGATTTTACCTCACAAGAGACTTACGAGAAAGAGATAATTAATTATGAAGAAAAAAACGAGGTAATTAAAAACCGGAAAAAGATCTCACAGAGCCCCTCGGTTGCCGGTCTTGTCGATCCGGTAATCGCATTAGAGACGGTAATTACGACACCGCTCGCAGTAACGTGAAACCCGTAGGTCGGGTAAAGTACTGGACAGGGTTATGCAGATTGCTTTATAACCTTGTTACCGATCACTCTATTAACCTTACGAGGTTGAAGTCCCAACCCTCTCACTAGCTTGCTCCTGTGTCAGAAGCCGGGCGACAACGAGAGTCGAAGGGATGATAGTATCGTCTTCTTGTCTCGCATTTATGATGTTCAGCTATTAAGATTGCCGGGTTTTTTTCATTCTTCTAAAATCGTCATTATGTAATCGCAGAGTCCACAAAATTAGGTTGCAAAAAATGACTTTTTTAAGTAGAAATACAAAATTTAATTTTGTGCTTCGGGACAGAAAACATGTCGTATTAAAAAGATATTCTAAAGTAACGAAGTCGAGAGAAAGAGAGCAGCTCCCGGGAGCAGAGCACAGGACCCGGGTTTCCTGAAATCGCACGAGAACTTACGTCCTTTGCAATTCATCTTTTACGTCGGCTCTTTCGATCTGACCGCGCTTTGACGCGAACTTGCCGAGAAAGATCGGTGTCAGAGACTGTAGATGACACGTGGAAATGAGGGCGTTTGTTCTATAGCCGCGGATCACGATCGCGGGAAATCCGGTGTTGTGTGACTAAGGCATACCAGAAGCGTCCTGGACACCTCGGTGACATGTCAACGAGTCTAAAGATTCCGTAAACGTATCTGGCAGGTGAATAATACACGCTTAACACGTTGACGTAGTGGATGACTCGATGGTGTGATACTGACATCTATCTCATTGATTTACACACGAGGGTACAATCAATTTTAATTTTCTTATCTTTCTTCAAAATGGGAATTTAAAATGTCGACTAAATAATTAGTAATAATATTAATTAAAGCTGATATTAATTATACAGAACATAATATGTTTATCTAATAATATTTTGTTCTAATAATATTACTTAATTTCTATACTGTTTAAATGTTGTACGGAGATACATTCCAATGTTTCGCTTCTTTGAAACAATAATGTTTGAAATGAAAGTTAAATTTTATTTCTTTAATTTGTAAGGATATTATTAGTTTTTTGCACGGATAAATTTAAATATGCTGCCAACGTGTGACGGAAACTTATTATCGAAGAGCAATATCATGCACACAGTAATTTACTAATTATAATTAATAATTATTAATTAATGTAATTCGATTAAGTACAGTGCTTACCGAGCACATTACTTAAACGTGTAATATTGCAATATGAATTATTAATTAAACATTTAATAGCGTGATAACTCGTTTACATAGCCAATTAAATCCCCGCTTTCTACCGTTTCAAATAATTAGATTGCTTTATGCAATAAATGAGATAATACAAACATAGATTCGTTTTTAATAAAATTATCAAAATTATCTTTTAAAATTTTTTAGCGTCGTAAGATGAAAGACATTTTAAAGTTTTATTCTTTGAAAAAAAAAAGCTTTATCTCTCCTACATCCACGTAGTCTATTTAAGGGGAGAACACAGTAATTCTTTCGTGCTTGCTAGCGTGTTGCGTTAAGTGATAAAGCGCCGACGGCTATACGAATCGAGCGTAAGAATATCATTCATCCGATAAATCACGGCACGAACCATAAAATTTCGTATTTTTTAAAAAATCATATTTCTTACGATTAAATCTACGTGACGACGCAGATCGGATAATTCGTGTGTGAAGAAATAAACGAATAAACAGATAAACAAAATTATATTATCGTCACGTCTCTTTATCGACAGATCCCTGAATTTATCAACGTCGATCTACGCGAGTACATACATTTACGTGCCGTCTACCGTACGTTCCGCGTTTATTCGTTTTAAATTATATTTATGAGGACAATACTCACTGAGATCGGTCGGTTCGGCCGGAGCGAGCGTTCTCCGGTCCTGTATCGCCGCTATCGTTGCTAGCCGTCGAGGCCGCGACCCGGCTGGCGAGGAGTGTCGGGGCACCCCGATAGATATTGCACGGACGATTGAGAGCGATAAGGGCGATAAGGGCGCATCTCACCTCGCTCGTGCCGGCCTGGAGCCGTCGCTCTCTCTGCCCACCACCGTCTGCGTCTCTCGTGCTTCTTCGACGTCCTCTTCTTGATCCTCGAAAAGATCCAGAAGCCCCCAGCCGCCGACAGGGCGCATGGTCATTGGGTTTTCCGCTTTCCACCCCTTCTCACTTTGCGTCCTCTCACTCTCCCTCCTTCTCTCTCTCTCTCTCTCTTTCTCTCTCGTGCTTCCACCCCTCTGCCTTCTACCTATACATTTCTCTCTCTTCATTGCACACACATGCGCAAAACGTTGACATATGCCGACACATTCGCGCGATGCGCGTGATAATTTCTTTTTATTTTCTTCCTTGTTCGCTCTTCTCTTCTTTTTCTAAAATAATAACTAAATTTATTTGCGTGTTCCTCTCGTTTCCGTTTGTTGTTTTTTCTGTCGCTCCTCCCCACTTTCACAGCAGGTGGGTTCCTCTTTCGCGTGGCCTATTTCGATATACTCTGGATATTCATCTCCCTCCATCGAAGCGATTGTCGACGCCCCTATATTGTCTCTGTATCATCCATTCCCTCGCGATCCACCCCTTCTCAAATCTGTCAATCTTTAACAGAATCGACGCTATTTGCAGCTATTTATTTTTTTCTTATTCCGCCTCAATACAGATACATCTTTATTTATATCAAAATGATTTATAATTCTATGTAAAAATTGGAATAATCTGTTTTCGTAGCAGGTTTTGGCTTTGTTTAGTACGAATGGAGATCCTTTTGAAAACCCGTGAAAATAAATAAAACCGCGTTTCTTTTGCACGCACAATTTTGTATCTATCATAATTCATTTTCACACCTTGACATTGTCGAATATAGCGTAATCTTTTCGAAAAGCTCTGTAAAAAGAAATAAGATGTGAATCGTTTCATAATTTTAGCCCTAACGCAGAACAACGGACTTAATCAAGATTCCCCGACTTTAGCGGCCTGGGAATGGCGCGATCCGCACGGAATTTACTTCGAGGCTACAAAGGAATGCAAAGATCGCGAAGAATTCTCTATATGAGTCGTCAACGCCCATTCGGCTCTTTATTAAAACGGCTCTTATCGCATTCCAGAAACAAAGATAGCCCCGATATATTCGCTCGCCATTGCGTCGCGTCGCCGTCTATTTTCGACATTCGCAGGCTGAAGTTTTGACATTGGCAAATTAAAGAGAAACGCGAGTCGCGGATATTCTACCCGGGTGTTACGTTAAGGTACGCAAATAAACGAGAACAACCTCTTTCGCGCGAAGGGCTTCCCGGAAAGTCGTTCTCGTTGCCAGTTTGCCACCTGTGGAGTCGAACGCGAAAGCAATATAGAAATTCCAGGCAGGAAGTGAATTCACTTGTTGATTTTAGGAAACTCCTGGGGAAAACACACGAGGTGCAACTTGTTGCTAAAGAAATCGCCGCTAATCGGTTTTAGCCTAAAGGTCTTTTACATAGGGACGGATGGGTGATTAATATTGAAGTAAAAGAATCTGGAGATTATCAACGAAATAGCGAGAGATTGAATTAATATCGCCTACGGTCAGCTTCGTCAACGATCTTCGCTATTTCAATTAATGATCCTAGCGTTTAAATTAGAGGAGAATAATTTAATTATTTATCGTTAGTTATAATCGCGTGTCTATAAATATTTTTTTCGATATTACATACTATAACACAATTAGACATATGCAAAATCACATAGATTATATCTTTTTAAATATATTTCCGTCGATTTGTGAAAGTATCGAAACTTGTGTTTATTATAAAATACATTTAGTAGATTTATAATACCAAAAAAGCCGGTATTTGTGTAATTGTGAGAAGAAATTAAAGCCCCTTAGGAATTTGTTCCACTTTGGGGTTTATTGACTTGACAATCTTGATAATCAACTTGATTTGTGATTTATTTTATTAAAGCTTCATTATTACCAGATCCAATTTCATAAAGGGTGTACGATGATGAGGAGTAAACGACGATGTTCCTTATTTGTAATTTACATTATTCTGTCAGCCATGAAAGTTTGCAGGTCCATTACGTACTTTTTGGATATATAAATGAAATTGAGTTGTAGTTTACTTCTTTTCGTCGGTTCGAATGAATCTTGACTGAATCTTATAATCGGCTATCGTTCAATAACATCTATATGACAAAATAAAAGAATTATATTAGTAATTAATTATATTAGTATTCTATTATTGTATCGTAATATTAATTGGCACAAAATCTTTAGCGCATATACTATGTGGAAGTACATGACTTGAAGTTATTGAATTGTCTTTAGATTTTTGAACTTCGCAGGTTAGAAATTTAATTTTGCATTTTGTCTTCCGATATTTTTATCTATTTCTATAAAACACGCGTCAAATTATCGATAATCTTCGGTAAGTGGCACGGTAAATGCACGAGCGTCATCGAGCACAATAGGTGCCAAATAATGCATTGTACGGAAATGGAGAGGTGCTGCGAAAGTCTGGTCTCCCCCTCGGTATATAGGGAGCCGGGCTGAGAAAACGCGTAATTGAATGATGCGCAACTCGGGTGCTCGATGAATAGAATTCAATGAGTCGACACTACCTGCAAATACACGGGGACGTCGCGAGTTACGATCCGGACCCGCCCGACGTCTTCGCCACGAAGACGGTCGACGCAGTCTTGACGGTAGTCGCGAATTTAATCTTCCAGACGAGGCTGCGGGGTGGTTTCATTCGTTCGAATGTTCCGTCCATTTCGAGGGAACCAGCTTCTACCTGCGTCTCGTCCACGAATCCGATTCGCCATTTTGCGTTGCAGCAAATAGGACTCGTAGAGTTCTACGTCAAACGTCGCGTAGAGACAGGACGAAGTAAAATACAGGAAAGCAACCTGTGTATGTTCCGTCTCGCAAGAAACATCGCCGTTGTCCTCCTCGAAATAATATTTTTATGTGGAAAGCATATTTATTTGAAAGAGGGCTGAGCCCGTTTGGCTCGCGTCGCTTCTGCTCACTGCGATTTTTTCGAGATAGTTTGCCTATCGGGCAACGTTGCTCGTGGCAACTGGCAATCGATCTCGCAGCACGTGTTAATTCGCGAGAGGCTTTAACCGTTCAATGAATTCAATCGCGTCATCACGCAGAATCATTAACCCTTCGTCATATCGGTCGCGGTGCTCGGATGAGCAGAATCCGCAAGCGCAATACATCGACGATATGGTTGAGTATTGAAGTTTGAAATGCGATAAGATTTACACTTCTCTAGATTATGAAACAGGTTGGTTTTAATGATAGATAGATAAATAATTATATTTATAAAATAACAAAATGTTAATATGTAAATATTATTAAAAATTGCACAAACAAGGATTATTAAACTTAAATGTAATATAGAGCATCGAAAAATAATGAAGCAAATTAGAAATTATTTTAAATAATGGATAGATTTCTCATTAAAATTGCACACTTCTGAGTACGTTTTGCATGACAACATTTACACGAATGACTATTGCTTCTATATTGCGTGATTTAATCCGAGGAAGGAAAAGTCAAATTTTGATGAAAGGCAAAATCGATTTGCTCTCTCGACAGAGAGAGAGAGAGAGAGAGAGAGAGAGAGAGAGAGAGAGAGAGAGAGCAGGGGAAAGAGAGACGGACAAGCGCGCGTTGGGGGTCGCAATTTTTAATTTTTCAAGCGATAGCTTCCTACGTGCGAAATGATGTCGATTCGCCGCGGCATGGCTCGACTTGACGCCGATGGATTTCATTAACTCGAAGAACCCGCGCTTCGTTCAACGTTGAACGAACGAACGAACGAGCGAACGGTGGTGGTATGCGAAGATGACAACGCGCGCTCTTGCGGTCGGTATCGTCCCGCTGAAAATCGTGGAATTTCTTTATTGTTCGCCACGGCATCGAGGGGTTCCAGGCTTTCCTTACCCCTCCGGGAACGCCTCTCTCTGCGAGCCCCTCTCGCCCCGGCATCCTATCTCTTGCCCGCCACCTTCTCGTACGAGAGACGACGCCGTCACCCGCAGATGCTGCTCTCGACTCCGCGCCGCTATAATTAATACGGCAGCGAACGTTCCGGGAAACGCAGTCTCGTAGGGTTAATTCAATTCGCGCAAAACGTAAGCGATCTCCGATTTTTCCAAGGGGTATACCTCCTTGGTGGGGATGCGAAAGACTTTGAAAGGACGCTTCTCATGCGCGGCGAGAATGTCGCTACGAATTGAGACTTTAATCGCGCTTAACGCCGGAGCACCCGCCATGGGTAATATTCTTCTTGTTTTTTGCGAAATTTTGTTCCATGATGCGAGATCCGCGACCCAGACGATCTCCAGCGAATTGTCGCTAGTACACTGTAAAAAATTTATGTAAAATTACACCTATTATAGTAGGTAATTTTGAGACCCACTCTAAATTATAAATTTACAACTAAAAATATGTAAATTTTTGCGTGTTTATAACTCTACATATAAATTTTGCAAAAATTTTCTAATTTGTTTTTCTTTGTGTATACACTGTAAAAAAACTTTACAAATTAAAAAATTATTTTTATCTATGTACTGCAAAATTAGAGAAATACGCAAAAATTTACATGTTTTTAGTTATAAATTTACAATTTAGAATGGGTCTCAAAATTACATGTAATTTTACATAAACTTTTTACAGTGTATATCTGAGACACTCTATGAGATTGACACGTTGCATGCCGTATATCGTCGGGTAAGAATTAAGAAACTTGCTTTTCAAGAGCCAGTCGGTTACGTTTATGTGTCCTTCATCTTTATTTATAATCTGTGTTCGGGCAGCGCACTTTACGAAAAAGAATTGGATGGGATCCGGAATTGACCATCGGTCTTGGAAACACTCTCGCCGTCTTCATGAAAGGCAATGAGCTCGCGAGATATCCTACGGCGAATCTACGAGCCTGTCGTTTATCTACCGCATCATTTCGCACATTGCTCTTTTTTTCCTCTCCGTTTCTTCGTTTCCTTAAGTTCAATCTATGTGGTGCCCACTCCCTCGAGAGCTCTTATCTCGTCTTTTCCATCTCAAATTTTCGTAGACCATAACTGTAAACGGCATCTTTGATGCCTCCAAGTCCATATTCTCATGTTTAACGCTAAATAATAAACGACCGCGTGCGGTCGTTTAACCTAAATATTCTGTAATATTTAATAATTTTCAATATAATACATCTTAAATAATAGTAATATAAATAATAATTAAAATTTGGCAGATATCTTATAAAATCATTGCGATGGAATAATATATATAGAAATATAAGTAAAAAAATTAACAAAATGTAAACATACATATGAAAATCATATAGAAAATCAAATTTAATCTTTTTTGGATTTTTTTTTAACCGATGACAATACATATGAATAATCAATGCGTTAAGCTATTTTTACTGCATAAATATGGTTTCTCGAGCGAAAGACACAAGTTTCGTTCCGCGATAAAGCACCTTTTATTGGCTGAAAAGTAAAGAAGCCACGTTTCTGCGAGAAGTTGCTAGGCTCGCTCGTTAGTACAATGATATTGACGATATTTTATTGCCCTCGCTATCGACTATCACGTCTTTCTCTTCTTACTAATCCGCAAATGTCATCGCAGAGAACTTTTTTTTAATATATATACAGGGTGTATATATTACTCCCACCACTACCGCATTTCCTTTTAAAGACGTATTCTTGAAATAATTTAAAGATGAAAATTCTAATACAAAAATGTCGAGGCTATATTTTTCAAATTATAAGCGATTAAAATTTACCAATTGTAATGGCAAAATTTCGCGCGCTTAGGTACGGCAACAACTCACAGTGATAAAGGTGAAAAAGAGCTCTTTTTTTAAATAGCAGGATTGAAATTACATATACGATAATAATAAAATTCTTCATTATTTGAATAAATACTTCATAGGTGTAAACTATAACAGTTTTACAAAAATCTTATAAGATGGAATACAGATATTTTACAGCAAGCAATATTTCTTATTTGTGAGAAGCAAGCTGTCATATTTGACATTTCCTTAAGTTAGTTAGTTTCATGTCTTACATAAGTTCATGATAAAGAATAAAAATTTCGTAGCATTCTTCTTTATCATGAACTTATACAAGATATGAAACTAGCTAACTTAAAGAGATGTCAAATATGACAGCTTGCTTCTCACAAATAAGAAATATTGCTTGCTGTAAAATATCTGTATTCCATCTTATAAGATTTTTGTAAAACTGTTATAGTTTACATTTATAAAGCATTTATTCAAATAGTGCAAGAATTTTATTATTATCGTATATGTAATTTCAATCCTGTTATTTGAAAAAAAGGCTCTTTTTCACTTTTATCACTGTGAGTTGTTATCGTGCCTAAGCGCGCGAAATTTTTCCATTACCATTGGTAAATTTTAATTGCTTATAATTTGAAAAATATAGCCTCGACATTTTGTATTAAGATTTTCGTCTCTAAATTTCTTTAAAGATACGTCTTTAAAGGGAATTGCGGTAATGGTGGGATACTGTATATTCAAATGTAAGAACAACAAAAGTACAATTTATTGAGTTTTCTAAAGGCTTAACGTCTTTCTTTCTGGTTTTTTTCATTACATGTCTATTGGTATTCTTAATGTGTCCACGCATCTCACGTATTATGGCGTCAAAAATATGCGCAAATAAATGCGATATAATTTGTCCGCTCGTTCTTATTTTGCATTTTTTGCTGATAGAAAGCTATCTTCTCTTTACTTGTTCATTATTTTGAGACTTTTATTGAACTTCTCCCTTTTCGTCGGGCTTGATTTCGTAATTCACGCATATCCACATGGGCTTTCGTCGATCCTTTCGCGGGAGATGGACAGCGCTCTGTTAACCGTATTTCTCGTGATGCGGGACGGTAACTCTCGACACGTGCGAGCCGGGGGTGCAGCTGGGCAACAGAAAAAGAAAATGATCGATGCTCGGCTTAAGCCAAGAGTTACATCGAAAGCCTTTCTCTCCCCGACATTTTCCTCGGATTAGTTTCTACGAAGGTTAACGCCTGCCTCGTTACTTTAAGCAATCGCAGCAGAGCTGTGGAGTGTCTCCGCAGCTAAATCTTCCGACGTTGTCAACGCTATGGATAGAACAGATCGTATAGAGTTCAAAGTTAATCCGCGAGAAAGCCCGTCGTGTCTAACGAGCTTTCCATCTGCTTTCACTGTGCCTTACTTTTTTCTAATTGCGCAATAATTAGGCAATTAGTGAATGCTAATTAAGCATATCAATAGTAATCAGATCTTAATTAGTGTTCTTTTCCTTCTTCAGTCCACTGTAAATAATCACTGTCACAAACACTTTGGATGATATACTTCTCGATGAAGGTTACATATTAAGATTTATTAACATTAACATGTACATTATATACATTGACTTTTTTATGTTCATTCGATGCGCATATTAACGTTAATGATACAACAATCATAAACATTAACAATCGCACAAATTCTACTCGAAGCACAAAAATGTACGTCTTATATCGATAAAATTGGTTCAATTCATACTGCGTATCATGGTGAAAAAAGATGCCGCGGATGATACCATCTAAAACATATTATCCGTGAAATGACTACTCGACAGATGAGGCATGTAACGTACGTACAGATGCGAATGTTTGTAAGGATAACGGTACGATGTAGCCGGCGGTCAGCTGCGCTGGTTTCTGAGATCT
Organism: Tetramorium bicarinatum; assembly: GCA_928718305.1. Classification (NCBI taxonomy): domain Eukaryota; kingdom Metazoa; phylum Arthropoda; class Insecta; order Hymenoptera; family Formicidae; genus Tetramorium; species Tetramorium bicarinatum. The sequence goes on from OV788325.1 coordinate 31,140,615, forward strand.
CATTGTGATAATATTTAGAGATCTTTTTAATTGATACTGGAAACGATACCATGGCGTGAAGTATATCGCTCTTGCTACATCTTGACTCTGAAACATAATCCAACAGCGATATTGTAAGCCGCAAGATAAATATGAGTAAAAAATTAATAAAATATAAATATAAATGTAAAAGCTATTACGCGAAAGAGCGTTATGAGAATTGGATGTATACCATCCAGATGCCTTTTTCATGTCTGCGAAAAGAAACGCACATTTTTCATTCTCAAGTTTTAATAACACATGTTTGCGCGATGCGTCTTTTTACGTTCTTGTATTTGTCTTTAATGAAATGTGACCACGCGAAGGAGGATTATTAGATCATTAGTTCGTTAAATCATTTTAAAGTTTTCTTAAATAATTTTTAAAAATATTTTATCTTGTATTTTTCAGTTTGATTTAGGATAAAGATTGAAATGTTATATAGGATCAATTCTGTTGCGTGTTTCATTTATCTATGTTACATTTTTAGTTTTTATCATTTTTTACATTTTAGAATTTTTGAAGTCCAATTAATATCTAGTTGTATATTTCTTTAACATACCTCCGTGAGAAGAACGTCCGCCGGCCAATTACACAAAAACAGTTGAATCATTGCAATTAACAGTTGTGTTGTATATTTAAATTTATCAGGATCATCCTGTAATATTGGTATATGACTGATAATAATTAAAATATTTATGTAGAATGCACAAAAATTAATTAATTTATATATATTTTTACTATCATCAATTATTAATCAAATCAAATGATGATAAGTATAACATCAAAACTTTCAATAGACCTGACAAGATTTACTTTTATTATTACTTTGTGTTAAATGTAAAATTAAAATGTCCTTTTCACAATTTTAAAACATTGGAAATTGTTGTTTTTAGGTAAAACAAAAGTTTTATAAAAGGAAAAATTTACAGAAATTTAAATTTATTTTGAATGTACGATATTTATTTCAAAATTATAAGGTAAAATGAGTGATAATATATATATAAACAAAAAGATAACTTACTCCTGCTAGTTTAAATCCCACGAGAGAGACGTTGTACGTACTACCGAGCAATTGCGTCAAAAAGATGTTGGTGATTAGACTCTCGATTTCTCTGCAAAGTCTATTTGGACAGTGTCATAGATTTATTGATTAATCAAATCATTTTCACGCGAAACCATTTAAAAAATTCGAAAAATTTAACACATCAACCACTGTTTATTTCCTTAAACAAAAACCCCTTCTTTCTCTACTTACTCAAGCATCGTCTGATGATAGCACACGCAGGCTTCGAGATTTTTCGTATGATTTTTTGGTACGTCGTTTTCCTCACGTGTTGTCTTGAGCGATTCAATAGCGGGAGTTGAATGCGATCCTTCTGAATATACCTGGTAGCTATCGTTCAAGTGCAAAATTCGCGTATTGAGAACCTTGAAGTGGCCGCAAATGGTCAAGACGAGCACCGGCCCAACCGTGTCCGCACCGGCGAGGGTGAGAGCGACGTGTATCATCGCCGACAATTGTGCGATATACATTATTTCGTAATAGGGCGACCGATGGACTTCCACCGGACAGGCGTACGGCAGGGTTCTCGTCGTCGCGTTCGACGAGTCGGCGTGCTGTCCCAAGAAGAGACTCGCAATGGCGTAGAAAAATATCGTAAATGCGCATCCGAATAGATAGTAATAAGTCAAATGCCTCGTCGTCTTCACGTAATCGCGAACGTGCTGCTTCTCGGTCGCGTTCAACGTCGTCCAGAGTTCCTCGCAGATTGTCAGTAATCGCTGAAACCTGCTCCGAAATAAGAGGAGAATCGTGAATCGCGCCTGCCCGCCCACGATGGAGAGTATCATCGCGAACGACTCCATCCAGGTGTCGAGGTAGACGGTTTGCGACGCGAACTCGTACGTGTACAGGCTCGCGTACGCGAACAGACAACCGTACGCGATCGCGCTGAGAACGTTCTGCAAGCTCAGTCGACGGATTCTCCCGTTCTCGTTGGACACCACGCCGGAGAATCTCAGAAGTGCCATATTCACACGAATGACACTCGCGAACGAATCTGATACCATTTTGACCGTGAATCGTCGAGTGATAGACTAACGAATACAACAGATACGAGAAGCCGAAACTCGGTAGCGTCGAATCGAATCGCGATGAAATCGCGTCTGTCTTCGCAAGTCGTTGGCCCTGGTGAACATCGGTGGATGTCGCCTATAGAATTCGCGAGAAGCTTATGGGATTGCACCTGCGCGTCTCGAGCGTGGACACGAAATAGCGCAAGTCCTGCTATTATTTCTGAAATAATTAATTATTCCCGCGGCGGAGAGTGTTTTCCGCGAATTCACTGGCGAACTTTTGCCGGCAGAAGTATCGGCGACGGTGCACGTCGAATGAATAATTGACGTTCGTATTGAAGCTAAAAGTGAAGTTGCGATGGCGTGACGCGATGCAGGGTGCAATTCTCCTCGGACAGACGGGTATAAGGGGTTACGCTAAACACAGGTTTTCTTGGGTCCCTTCTTTTCTCGCGTGGAATTAAATAAGACTGTCGTGCTATATTTAACCCGAGAGGTTTCGTGCGCTTAAGTTTATTTTCTAGTCATGTATTATTTTTTGTCATTTTTTAAATTTATTATTATTTGGTCTTAATGTTGAGCAAAACGTTACATTTGAATGTGAGAAGTTAATGAATATATGTGAATAATAAACAACAAGTAAATAACTAGAAAAAATAGAAGTAATAAAAATAGCAAACAAGTAAATAAATAACAAGTATTTATGAATTTGTGTGTGTGTGTGTGTGTGTGTGTGTGTGTGATATAAATCTTAAAAAATAGAAGACTCAATATTAATTTAATTGTTTTTATTGCTAATGATTAATATCAATGCAATTATTTTTATATTACATTCTCAACTGCGTTTTTTTAAATTGATTCTTTTTTTCTAATTTGTTTGAATTTCTAAAAGTTGATCTCTCTCTTCTCTGTGCGCTCTAAAAATAATTCTATTATTCTCGATATTCCAACAGTAAAAATAATGCACTTATTTTTGTTAACATTTTTCTCAAACGTTTATAAAACTATCAACCACAAAAACCTGTATGAGATATAGATAAATGATGTATAAATGTGCATGAAAAAAAAGAATATTCTTGTTTGTATTTTGTAATTTTGAAGACGAAATAAGATATTTAATCTATAAGATATCTAAATCATACAATTTGATAGCATGATTAAAATCTGTTCAGTGAACGTGTGTGAGAATTGTGAATGGGTAAAGACAAGGTATCTAACCTGATTGCTCGGTAAGTAACAGCTCGACGAAGAGTCTTCTATGATAAATTATTAGCTGAGTCAAAGAAATTTTAGATATTTATTTTTCGTAGGTAGCGCAATCTAAATCAATAATTGAAAATATTCCAAGGTAGCATGTAATCTATTTTATCAATTTATGTTGAAAATATTATTATATATTCGTACGCTAAGGCGGCTTAACAATTAAATTTCGATAATCGTGAAAGAGTAAGACGACATGCAGAACTTATTAGAAGCTGAAACTTAGTGTTTCTTTAAATTCCAATTTTGTTAAATTCCAAATTTACTAACATTTTAAATGTTTATTTAATCTGATGGCGGTAAAATATCGATTTCATTTCACGACGCGATACAGGCTTCCTAGGTGGCAGCATGGCGATCTAAACGCATTGTTCCCGCGAATTAACTAAACGTTTGTATATTGTTTTTAATAAAAAGAAGAAATTTTACTTTCATTTGGGTTTATAATTAGGGATATAGATTTTAGGGATATAAATCTTAGCATTGTTATATTTACGTACAAGAGAAAACGTTAACAGCATTATTCTAATTGAAAATAACTTGTTAATTCAATAACGGTATTAATGAAACGAGTCACATTTTATTAAAACAAGAGTATTCTTTTTTTGTGTATATTTATACATCATTTATCTATATCTCATACAGGTTTCTGTGATTGATAATTTTATAAACGTTTGACAAAAATTGGAAACCATTTAATGGAAAAATAGAAGTAATAAAAATAGCAACACAATTTCAGTATGTATGTACATTTGAGATATATGAAGAATAGAGTTAATTCTTATTTTATCCATGTTTCTTTAAGAAAATTATTAGGTTTTCTAATAACAAAAAATGACTACACTGTTGTAGAAAAATAATAAATAATGCAACATTCTGCACAATGCATTGGCTATGCACTGGTTAAACATTGGTTATATTGAGAGTGCATTGTTCGAGGTTTTCCAATATAAAGCCAATATTGTCTATAAAATGCAAATGTGCTACTATGTTGCTGCATGTTATTTTATATTTACATACAATATTAGATTTACATTATTTCCCAAATATTGGGCCAATATATTATGTTAGAGCAGATTTGGCAACAGTACATTGTTAAATTAAAAGATTAAATTTAAACAAACTGCTTGAGTTAGGTAAAAGTAAATAATGTTTTCTAACGTAGTTATTTCTAACTACCATGCATATATTCAAATTATTTGAACATAAAACATATAGTTAACACATTGTTATTTAATTCTATTGTTTTAATTAAATTAACGACATGTGAATAGGAGCAGTGGCGGTCTAAAAAATAATTAAAAATGTCTCAAATTGAGAATAATTTGACATTAGAAATTTAACAGTGTAGTAATAACGTTTATTATTTATAAAAGTCATCGTTAATAAAAGTAGGGAAAAAATGTAAAATAAAGTAGAGTAATAGGTGCTTAAGGGATGCTTTTATTTTTAATTTATTTGACTTTTAATTACTTTCGAACAAATTAACAAACAAAGTAAACTGCTTTGTAGCGCACAGCTGCTAATATTAATACTGATTAATACGCGACGACAAAAGTACATTAAAGCGATGTATTCAAGAAGTTTATATTTCCAACATTGTTAATCTCGAGTCGCTCAATCTCCGTTAGCCGATTTACACTCGAGAGAAAATCCACTGTCTTTTTACTTTTTTTTTTTTATATTCGGAACGTCTGTTTTTCCCCTCCCTCAAGGGTATACCTAACGCTAATCCATCAGCGGTAAACGAGAGACCCCTGGCAAATTAAGAGGCATCGTATTCCGTAGTCAGCGTTGCTAAATTTGATCAGTTAGCGCCGTTAGCACCCTCGAGAGCAACCCTTCCCACTTGATGCCGTGTAACTGCAACCCCCTAAACCACCTAAACTCTCAAGAGAGGCGACTCTCACGTGCGCAACGTTTGCGGAGCGCTGGCATGCGTCTCGCCGGGACACATCGTCGTCCGGCTATTTTCGCCAAGCGCGCCGCTCGGTCGACGGGGAGAAACGCAAACGGGATCGCATCGTTTTTCCCCACCTCGTGTGTGTACGCGCGCGCGCGCGCTCGCTCGCTACCGGAGGGAGAGCCGCCAGTTTGTCGAGGGTGGGTTCGCGTATTCGCGGGCGGGCTTCGAGGGACTCGCACGCACGCGGCTGTGGCTCGCGTGCCGCGTGACGCGAGTGACGGCCGAGCGGAACGAAACGCACCAGCGCTCGAGCGAACGCGTGGTCTCCTCGCCCTCACCTTCGGTGAGTCAGTAGTCACTCCGGACGTTCCGCGAGTAACGTGCGCGGTGCCGCGCATGTGGCCGAGACGGCGACGACGACGTTCCTTGTCATCGGCACTGCACGCCGCCGCCGCCGCCGCCGCCGGGGAGTCTCCCCGGCATCTGCGCCCGGAACCGCTCCCGATCGTACGACATGTGAGTATACACGATCCGGAATCCCTGCGGGGCCCTTCCTAACGTCGGCCGCGTCCTACCGATCGATTCGCCGACGATCCGTGCACGCTACTCTTCCGCACACGGCCTCTTCCCCGTTTTCCGTCCGTCCGGGTGGAATCCTCGTCTCGGCGCATTGTCCCGCGATTCCCGCGACTCCCTCTCGACACTCCCGCGGATGTTCACTGGAGCATTGGGGTGCTTTTCGCAATCATATCTGCATTCTGAATCCTTTTATATATATATATTATAAATCGCGTATTATTATTATTATCGCATCTAGCGGCATTTAAAATCAAACAGACGTACATTAAGACTTTGAAGGAAATGAGAGAGAAATGGAATCAGGTTGATTTCCAGGACAGAAAGAACATTATAACAGGAGCGTGTCTTAAGTATCAGTGTGTCTGAATGTATTTAAGGCTGAAAGTAGGGCGAATATGGGTTTCTAAATGTATGTGGCCGAGTGTTGGCCGATAGCAGCGCATATAATTTTTATGCGTTGCGTGTTGCGAATAGATGTCAGAAATCGGAGAAACGAGCGCTAAATGCGAACGCGGACGCAACGATCTTTGTTACGTACATACAATTTTTACGTTACGTGTCGCAAACGAGTTTCAGAAGAACGAGAATTGCACAATCGCTAACATCGGTCTTTAAACATCATCGCGTTGCGTGAACCGTCTCGGCTGACGATGACGGCTGAATAAAACAGTCGCGCGTTACGTGTCGCAAAAATGAATCTCAGGACTTAACGACTGAATTGTATTTAACGTCGAGTGCGGGATGTAATTACAGGGCCCTGTACGCGGGTTCATGCAACCCTCAGCCGACGACGACATCGAACGCGATTCTATTGGGAAAAGCGTGTCGGAGGCTGATGCTCGCTGACTCTCAGGACCGAGTGCCGAGAGATCGTCGGCATTTATGCGAATTATGTGAGGCAGAATCGCGCGCGATTACATCGCATTCCCGGCTGGACGCGGGGTCACCCGATTCTCTTGGCCGATGACGGCACCGAATGTGACAGTCGCGGGAGAGACGAGAGTCGAGTCTGTACTTTGCTAAAACGCGGAGATCTTTGAACACGGACGTGCGACTCTCGGTCGATTATGGCATCGAACGCGATTGTCGCGTCACGTGTCGCGCGAACGAAACCGAATGTCGTTGCACACCGTAGCGGTGTTTAGCGTTAATTGCGGGCCACGCATCCCTTGCCTCATCGCGCCCTGTAATCTGTATCGACAGGATGGTCGACATGCGCCGACTGCAGTTTTGACAAGCGATACGTCGGCTCGTTCGATCGGTTGCCCGCCTCTGTAGGTCAATCGGAGAAGGCGGAAGAGTCGATCCTTCCGTTTGAACGGAAGCATCGACTATGATGTCGAGTGCATCTTGCTGCGCGTGCACGCACGAGGAAACGCACGAGCGGATCTCGGGATGTCCGCGCCGCATTGTGTTGCGGTATGCCGCGGCTGTTACGCTCCGGTACGGCGCGGACGATCGATATTGCTCTAACGCTGATAAGAAGGGTTCGTAACGTACACCAGGGAGGAAGAGGGGAAGGAAAGAGATTGAAACTGGTATAGTTTCGTCGAGCTCGGATTTCAGTGGCATGGACACGCGAGAAACTACGCCCATGAAAGCCGAGATATGCGATAGCCGACGTGAGATTGTCTTTCTCTCTCTCTCTCTCTCTCTCTCTCTCTCTATATATATATATATATATATATATATATATATATATATATATATATATATGTATATCTGTTGCTTTCGAAAAGTGAACTTACTCGGAAATTGTACCGTTATCTGTTTTTATTTCTGATAAGAGGCATTCTCACGCAATCGTTCGGATATTGAGTTTTTCAAACTAACGAATGTTGACTTGGAGTCGGTTTCATTGGCGTCATTTTATCTGATCTCTCGCATCTTTTTAGAGATAATTAATTGAGAAGAGAGATGCAGAAAGTTTAAAGTTTATTAAAGATAAAATTACTGAATGATTCAGCAAAGATATTTATATTCGTTTAATTTCTTATATAGGATATGTATAGGATGTCTCGCTAGCTTATCTACTTTGATAAAGTAAATGCTATTTTTTGACTTTTCTAATATATTAAACTTTAAAAATATAGATAACAAAATCTTAAACTTCTTTAATTTTAAGAGGAATTTATTTTCGACGAATTGTTATTGATATATATTGTTATTTGCATAAATACTTACAATCAGATAATTTATGAGTCTAGAAAATAAATAGTCCTACATCTTGTCTTACAACATACTTAAACTCATCTGAAAATAACCTTTGCCCTAAACCTTTTACCCTAAGAAAAAAGGTTAAGAAGAGCAGAAAGTACTCAAGGTTTTTTAAGATAGTTTTAGTTTCTACCTGAAGGTGGAAAGCAAGGAGAAAGGTTATCATTAGAAAATATCGATTTATCGAACATGAATTGTTAAACTTGGTTTCGTAGATTCAACGTCAAAATCTTGAGAAGAAAAGAATAGAACTCTTTCAAAGAATAGAATTCTATCAAAGATGTAAATATTATTACATTTTTAATTGAAACTAGAAGGAAGTCAGTTTCTAATTTAAATTGTTATTAACGGTAGAAAAAGTTTGTAGCTTTTGAAATTTTGCTAGCAATTGTAACAATGTTAAATTAAAGAAAACAATTCTAAAACGGTTGTTTCTCCACAAGAAAGAATTACTTTAAAAACATGACAATTTGTTGAATTAATAAGCAATAGTCTCAAAAAATCGTGATAGAATATTTCTCTTCACGGAAAGCTACTCTTTAAATATATTATGATAAACGGCGGTAAAAAATTGCTATTTCGTGAAACAAGATTGAAACTCTTCGTCAACAAATAGGAACCTGCCAGACACGTTTATCCGACGTGAGATCGAGCGAAGTGAGCGCCTGTTAATATTTTTAGATTCATATTTGACGGCGAATAGGTGAAGAAGCGGGATAGCGACCAGACTAGAATTTATTGCGCAACTCTTCGCACGCGATCGATTAATGTCGATTTATACCGTTGAAAATCGAACGGCGGAAAATTATCACAAATCATTTATCTTGTTGAGTTATGCAACGAATTATGACAAAATTATGCATAATATACTCTGCAAATATTTTAAATTATTTTGACACTTAACAACTTTATCGTAAGGGAACAAAACGTTAATAATCGGCATGCTGGCGAGAATTGAATCATTAACATTCATTAGCACTTTACGACATAGTCGCCTTCATTAACACTTCTTTCAACACTGCATTTAAATTAGAAACTTCTTATAACGCGAACATAAATGATATTTATTTAGAATATAAGCGTACTCTTGATAAAGTATGAGATAAAACGATTCGTGGAAATTAAGACACTTATTCCTGACATAAATGTCAAAATAAAAAGTTATCGAGTTAAAAGTGATTAAGGAAACTTTGGGGAATTAAGCTTAAAAAAAAATCGGTAAAATGTGGAATAGAGAAAAACAAGTTTTTTTCCAGTTTATTCTTTAACAAAATTTATTGAAATATAAAGAATAATATGTAATTAGAGACTTAACTGTAAAAATATTCAATTAAAAACTTAAAAACTGTGAGAAAGATATATTCAATGAAACTTGGATAAAATGTTATTTCAGCTCTCATAAGGAAAGATTATGCCGTACGTAGAATGTGCCTGCTGGCAAACGCTTTATACATAGCTCCGCATTGTGTCGCATCGTTATCCAACATCCTGATTCTACCGCGCGGTGAATAAACCGCTTCCCTTATTAATAGATTCTAAAAATTACTTTACTCTACGTTATTTCGTCTCACGCGATATTATTTCAATATCGGCGTAATAATAACGTTATAATTGCGACGTCATGCGAATAAAAGAAATTATTTAATATCGATCTCTTATTTTACATTTCCCTTCTCGTCGTCTTTCTCTGGAACGAAGCGCGAGCGCTTCTGTATTTCAAGAGCATGCATAATTAATTATGTCGTTGGGAATTATTACGTTGCTCGTATATAATGATACGCAATAGAAATCGGTGTTACAAGTCACGATACTCCGGTTACATCACCGCATATAATTACGGCGCGTTGCGCGCTCTAGTGCAGGTCTCGCCCGTCGCAGATTGTTCTTTTTTTCAGTTGCCGGTGCCGGTTTTTCACGGTCGGAGTATCCGGCCTTTTGCGCTTTTCGATTTGCATGCACTCTCGGGAGCGTGGCACGAATGGCGTGCGGTTCCGAGAAACGTAAGATATGCGAAAAGCCGGAAAGTGCGCTATAACAAGGACGGAGCGGATGGGATATTTTGCTTCTTTCGCCGGTCCGCTGACCGTTTTCTCGCTCGGTATCGCTAATACCGCAATCTCGTTCTGCCGTTAACCGCATCGTATGCAGTTTCCGGTCCCATGCGACGATGAGGCTGAGAAACTAATTATTTGTTTGCGCCGATCCGGGCGTCGTTCTGAGTCCGGTCCAGGAAAAAACGCGATACGGGTTTAGTAACTAGCCGCGCCGTTGCCGGTCGCTCGTTTCCTACGAGATTTCTGCGCCGAGATAACTACAACTGCCCCAGTGCTACACTTTAACTGCGATTACTTCGATTTACTTCACTTAAGTTCGATTACTTTGATTAACTTCGATTTGCTTCTCCTCTATATTTAAGAGCCCACTAAATATTCCCTCGGAATATTTTATGAAATTTTAACTCATACTTTTCTGATTGAAGATAACATTTTTAGATACTTATTTATAGATTCGTCTTTGTTAAGTAACTAATTATAGTTAGTAATAATCAGAATTGATTCAGCCAGCTATTTAATCTAATATTTTATTGTTATAGCAATGATATTTTTAGTGAAAAGAATATATTTAATTCCGACTTTTAAGTATTCTGTACGGATTTTTAGATCACTTTTTAATTCTAAATATTTTCAGACAAAATTACTAGAGTCGAACGAACGTATAGCATTAATAAAACATTATGATTTTACATTATGGTGTATATATAATTGTTATGTAATATTCAGGAAATCAAATTTTGATTCGTTATCTGGCAATCACACGTGGCCGACATCGCGATAAACGAACCGAGTCTGGGCGTGGAAGCGAACGTCGAGAATGTCATTAAGCCGAGATTTTCGGTTAATATGGCGGATGGGCGGTAGCGTGCGATAATGACTTGAATATTCTTGCTCCTTCACCTCTCAGGGATAAATAATCCACAGCAGAAAAGGGCAATGATCCTCGGGCGAGATATGCGCGACGTGACTCTACGATCTGATCGTCTCGGAAAAGCGAGGAAAATCTCATGGTGCAATTCGCGATTGCGAAACGCATTAGAAAATAGTGTTTTGTCGAAAGTAGATCTTGTACACTCTCAACGCGAATGTCGTTGAATATCGTCGAATGCAATCTCGTTTACTCGGTGTATCTACATATGCGCGCGCATACGCAGAGAAACATCGGCAGCATCTTGTACCGAAACGTGTAACGATTTTTCATGATAACATGCCTCGGATGCGGTAAACGATGGTAAAATCCGACAGTAATAGTCGGTAGTATTGTTAGATGTATCCTTGTCCGCGTTTTCTTTTGGATGCAAACAGTTTCTTTATACTTAGGCAGAAGAAAAGATATTTATGGTAATTTTGCCGTGAGAATAATCTCATAATTTGTGAAATAGAATTGACGCTATCGAGATGTTGGTATCCTATTTAAAAAAAGAATTTTATTCTTAAACATTAATAAATATTTTATTCGACGATGTTTGTCAATCCATTTTTAGTGCACGATAAATGGAGTAAGTTTAATTGATTGTAAAACATGTGACATATTTCTTCAAAATTTATTTTATTTTTATCATATCGTTATAGATATTTCATTAAATGTACAAAAATAAATCGTGTGTCTCTGATATACTGATTTTTTTTTTTAGACTTACGCAGAAGTGATATAATTTATGATAATTTTGCCGTGAGAATAATTAATCGCAATTTGTAAGAGGATAGACGCTATTGAGTCGTTGGTAACTCAGTAATTTAAAAAAGAAACTTATTCTTAAATATTAGTAAAATGCTTAATTCGCGACGAGTTGAGCTTATCGATTATTTTTAGCGCGTAATAAGTGGAGCAAGCTCTAATTGATTGTAAAACATCCATGCGACGTACTTGTCAAATTTTATTTTGCTTCTATCATATCGTTGCGATTATTTTATTAAGTCTACCTCATATTTCGGATTTCTGTCAAGTGCGATTATTTTTAGTACGTAAAAAGTGGAGCAAGCTCTAATTGATTTTAAAACATCCATGTGATGTACTTGTCAACATTTATTTTGCTTCTATTTTATCAAGTCTATCTTATATTTCTGATTTCTGTCAAGTGCGATAATGTTTTAGATTATATATATGTACATATATATATACATATACGTATAGAGATATGGAAACGTTTCGGTAATGTGGTTATTATACAGATCCCGATAATATTGCATTGAGTGACTTGAATGAATCACTCACTATATAAACGTCCATATAAGCGTAGGCTATATCTGAAACATGATATTACGCAAGTTCTCTCGAAGTTTCACGATCGCGGATGGGATTAGTGTGGAAAGTGAGATTTTTCCAATGGAAACCACGAGAGAGAGATAAAAGTTAAAAATTCGCGACGATCAAGAACGATTGAATTGCTGGAAAAATTTTCAACACTTTCAAACTCCAGTTGGCTAGCTTTTATTGCGCTTTAACATACCGTGTAAAGTCAAGCGAAACAATAATTATGCCAATTATGAGATACGAGTTTATCATTCTGCGAAATGATATGGTGCAAAAAATAGAATAACCTTGCATCGTCTATTCGACAATTTTTGATGTAGACTGAAATTCTATTTTTCATGTAGAATATATTCGCAAATATTCACGTATATTTGCGTAGCCTCGTTTTTTTTTTAATTCGTCTAAATGTCGTTGCCAAGAGCACTCGTAATGAGCCGTGTTTCCTCATCATAATGCGCAATGTTCATCGAGGAAATGATTAAAGTACGATTAAGAGAATGTCGGATCGTAAAAAAGAGACGTTGCATACGTTTACTGATATACCAGTGAATCGATATTCAGGGACACCGCGGTAATATCACCGCATAGAGTATAAGCGCACACATACACACGGACACACGCGTATGCTTTGCGTAGTGGAGTTGCATATATCGACGAACACCTATTGCCTCTTCCCTCGTGTGTATACGAGAGCATACACGCCTCACCGATATATGCGTACATATGACGATCCGATGCATTATTCACCGGCGACCAACAGTACCAACGCTATGCGCGGCGCGATAACAACTATAGCATCTTCTCCGAGAAACACAGAAATAGACGGTGCGCCCGTCCGTCAAAAGCGTTAGAGCGGGACACGCACGAATGAAAGGACTTCGAATTTCCGGTCGCCGTCTCAATCAACATGCAATGGTACGTTTACCACCTCGTTACTATACCGTGCGCTCGTAATTAAACCGTCTTTGCCAGGAAGCGATGGGAGACGATCTGAGAGAGAATCGCTTTCCGCGCTTCTTTCTCTTTTTGTATATTTAGAACATTCCTGCGTCTTCGGTTTACGGATTGCCGGATCCAATTTGGAATGAGTTTTTCTTTTAAGAAAATTTTATTATATCCTTCTCATATAATTTTCAATTTCTGTCATATAGTTGTGGTAAGATAAGTACTTTAAACTTTATATGAAATGAATTGTGGATAGAGTCTACGGTCTGGGTCAAGTTTGACATTCACTATAAGAAAATGCAAAACAAGGTTGAATCAATCTACCTTCCATTTCAATTCGCGTCTACGATTTAACAAAAACAATTTTCTGACTCTAATGTCTGCTAATGTCGCTGCAATGCACTTATTTTAATCTTACATCGGCTAACCGTTTAGGAATTTAACGGTTTTCTTATTTTTCCGCAAAGATTATAAAAGTATTTTCCGGAAAGACATAATGAGAAAACGTTTCAGCAAATTACCGTATATTGGTACATGTGATAAGATAAGTGAAAGGAATTAAAGATAATGAACGTGATTTTTAATAAGTAATTCACGAGTTGTATTCATATAATGAAAGATATTTTACTAAAATTAAAACTAAACATTTAAACTACATGAATAAAATTTTAATAAAATTATAGGCGTAATAATGTGTAATAAATACTTAAACGGAAGGCAATTTTATTATGATAGACGTTATTTAAAAAAAATTATGATCAATTATTTATACGCATAATGAAGAAATAAAAATATTTTTACAGAGAGAAATAATGAAACAGAAGTTTCACCAAAATCTTTTACTTTGCTCCATATATTGCAAGGTAAACGAAAGGTAATTAATGTAATTATTTACATTTACATTAATGCAATTAATTACAACACTTAAAAGAATTGGAGATTATGGACACGCGATAAAGTATTTTCGCATATTTCCTCCTTTCTCTTCTCTGCGATAATGAACAGCTGGTAAAATTAATACGACAGAGTATTACAAGATTAAAATATTTCAAGAATTTGTTTTTCGATGGTCTACTACTTTGGAGGTCGAGAGTGCAATGTGATATAATCAGGTTCATTCATAAGCTGTACTGTTGTGTATTACATGGATATTGTTGTTATAAAAGCTGCTATCTAAAGGCTCGTTTAACCGGAACGATATCGGATCGATATCGTACGACTAGCTCGTATACAGCTCATAACGTAGTTTTAATTTCACATCCGTCCACATCGTATTATATACACATTTTCCACTTAAGTATAATGTGCGACATTGATATATGTTCTCGAAATGTTTTCATAGATGTTGCGCACATTTCAATTGCGATAGCAAAATCGATCATATTTAATTTTCCTATTAACTTCTGTATACATGGAACAGTCTTAATATTTAGAGCCATTTTTAGATAAATTGATTGATATGAGTATAAATGTAATAAGAAGATAAATAATTCAATTCCGTTATTTCTCCTTTCTTATCTTTTTTGTTTTATTTCTCTAAAATAGGTGTGCTAATTAAGAAATAAATGTTATACAACACTTGTATAAGTGTTATATAATATTTTTCGTTTAAATAATATGTATTGGACTACATCTTTTAATTTTTATGTTTCAGATTTCGTAAAAATGAAGGGCCGGACGATGCTTCATTTTTCTTCATCGAGGTAACAATGATTGTTAATATTATTTATTGATAATATTGATTATAATATTAAATCAGCCAAACAAGATAAGATTGTTATTTTTTAGCGATACCATTATTTTTTGTATAAATACTGTGAGTTTTAATAGATAATATCACAGTATGATAGATGCAATGTGATTGTTCTGTTTAGTTCGAATCTTGTGATCTTCTCTTCGCCGTTAATTTTCTCTTCGGAAAGGAAACAAATGGGATATATAATTTTGAAAAAATGTGAGATATGGGTATGACTGGAATTTATAAATTTCATAAATCGATAATACGTGACTTGTGAAATATCGGCATATTGGAATTACTAGTGACAGCAGCTTTTTAAATCTAGCAGAAACGACGCGTTTGATGTGTGAGCGTTTAGCGCTTGTAAAAAATATTTACATATTTTCTAAAAAAACTGATGAAAGTAGTGTAATATTGGGACACTTCATATATTGTATAATTACTGCAGTATCGTCTGATCGACGTGGCATATCGATTTCAGAAATCTCGAAACCGGTCTTTTCAAATCGTTTATCATTCGACCGAAATGTCAAACGATATCTAGTGGAATCGCGACGAACTGCTCGAGTAGAACGAATGGGTCGAGGGATTTCGGCATGCGTTGAACGGGCGCCAGAAAAGCGAGGTGGATCGAAGATATCCGCGAGCGGAATTCAGCGATCGCACGTGCGAGCAGCGACAGAAGCACACATGTCTCACACATAGCCGCGAGCCTTTTTATTGTCACCGCGATAAATATAACGGCTAAATCAGAGTGAGGGAGAAAGAGATAGCGCGCGGAATTTCACGCGAAAGCTGGAAGTTATTCGTCCGGAGCTCACCATCGTACCAGTTCCCTTCCCACGCGAGATATCTCCGTCTCTCGCTTTTTATCGATCTCGTCGCTCGTCGAACGTTCATCTTCACATATGTATGTAAACGAATGCATCTTTAATTTTATCTACGACGCGGTATCTACAGCTGAAATTCGCGGGATAAAAAGATTCGCTGTTCCGGTACTGATAAATGATTGAGAGGAGATTGCGAAGAAATAATTGGCGAATTATCGGATCCAATTAAATATAGAGCGTTATTCGAAACATTGCGGTATCTCTCTTCAATTCAATTTTTTTTTGCATTTTGCTTTAAATCTTCCTCTCGTTATTCAAATGAGAGATTCTGTTTAAATGAAGTATCATGCATATCATATGACTTCATTAATTATAGAATTTAATTAATTTAATTAGACAGTTTATAACAATATGCATTAATATGTATTTTATTGTAACTATTATTTTTGAACTCTTGTGCCAGTATTTTATTGTCGTGATATTTTGAGTTAACTGGAAAAATTGACTTTTTCAAGAAATTTTTATGTACGTACATCTCAATTTATTTTTATCTCTAAATCTTAATCTTTTTTACATAATTTCAAGACTCAATTTTCTCGAAAGTTCTCACATTTCCCAGAGATAAGCTTGCCAAGGTGACAGGAATTTTCCACAGTCAATCCGTTAATCCCGATAAAAAATGTGAGAGAAGAAATTTCTCATATGACGTAAAATAAAAATGTATACATATGTATGAGATGAAAATAATTACATTGCGGTAATAGAGAGATAGTATCGTCATTCCGTCGTCGCTTTGAAGGTGAATCGAGTATCAACATATTATCATAAACATCTCTGCACACGGAAGCCGCGTGCAGCGCGGTTTATCTTCACAGCTCACAATGGTTGTGGAGTACCATCATTGCCTTATAAACTCTTTATGCAAACGCGCAATGCATGTCACACTTCGTGGCAGCTTGATTGAGAAAGGTGTGCCTGATAAAATGTCATGCAGGTTTCTTATCTGTAGCAGGCATCTGTGCTGTTGTAACGTCGCTTGACAATATACAGCAGTGATGTGATAATTTGACAATATGCATGCGCGTTATACATTGCCTGGCAGGCAATCGGTGATAATTGTTATCTTGAGTGTTGCCAGTAATGCAGCGTTGCTTAGTAACAATTAAACCGTAGCATGCGGTCGTACAAGTCCTTATACGCGACAATTTTATGTTGAAGCTAAAAAGTGTGAAACTTTTTAAAAAAGTTTGTGTTGAACTTTTTAAAGAAATATAAGAACAACATACATTTTTATAGATATACATCTTAATCCGCAGACAATTATGCTTTCATTCCAGAATCTTTTATTATCTTGGGCACAAATTAAAGATATAATTTTCTCGAAATTTCTCAGATTTTCCAAAAATAATCTTCGTTTGAATTTTGTATTAAATGTGATCATTGCGATTTATATAATTATTTTCGTTATTTAACGACTGATAGCGCTCATGTCGTGTTTTCATTTTTTAATTATAGAATTATAGAAACTGAAATCATAATTTTTAGGAATTACGTAATTCTCTTTGTGAAGTAGAACAATTGCGTTGATCGCCGGATCTCCTCCTTTGTTATCGATGCATTACATAAAAGTTCAAAATATCATGGAGCTTTTGCTCGCGTTTCAAACGTATCTCAGCGGAATCTCTGACAATATCATCGCACAGTCCTGTATAATCCGCTGCCTTGTGTTGTTGCATTTGCACGAAATATCAAGTACTCTGCGTTTCAACGTACACTTTGAACTTTTCTTTTGTGCAACGTAGGGGAAACTATCGAATCGTGGTAAAAATGATAAGACATTGTGATAAGCTTTATCTATTTTGCTCAAAAAGTAGTTGATGTGTTTTATCTTTTTATTACTTGATTTTGTTTTGATACACTCGTGTAATTTTAATTTGTTCGTAGGTTTTTTCTCAAGTCGTTAATACTTGTAATAATACCTATGTGAATTTTGTTTCAGAACGATCTCCTAGGAATGACACTATGAAAGGTGAGTAAACAAGTAACCTTAGATTAAAACGATTTCTAAACGAAATTATACAGAATAATCTAGTTAAATTAAAAACTGTTTTCTAAAAACATTAGAGACAAAATTTTTTTTGATATTTTAACATTTCTGGAAATCTTTTATGGAATTTTTTTTCTGGAAATAAGATACTATTATTGGACTTTTTAGAAAGCCAGAACAAATAGCTGTGACATTTTCTTGGAAATTCTAAATAATATTGTAGATAGAATATCACGTAAAATATTTTCTTTTGACTCCATCTTGATATCTTTGCACGTAAAATACTCAGTTAATATGAAATATAATTACGTTAAAGAAAAACCGTACACTTCCATTTAAATCCGATTACTAAAGTGAGATTTAGTGAACCTGTGCTAATCTAAGAGCTTAAATCATAATTATTTTAAATTAAGTTTGGGTCTAAATCATATCAATGAAATTGTCAAAATTATTTTAAAACTTTCTTTTATTACAACGAGATAAACAGAAAGCAGCTCTGAAAATAATATTCTGTTTACAGTATTTGGGGTCAAATCTCGTTTTAGAAATGGCAAGTTACTGAAACGTGTTATTGCTTGGATTCAATAACTTGCTTGTATGTAAAAGGCTTCAATTTTACAATATTAAGATTTTATTTTTAACATCCTTTCAGAAAATATTTTGCGATATTTTCATGACATTACTCTGTATAAAGATGACATGAAAAGACGTGTTCACTCGGTGAGTGTACGTCAAAACTGATATACATGTGTCTCGTCATATAAAATGAGATGATGCATATTGTAACAACGTTACGTATGATAATACACATTCGCGTTACATAAAATTCGTTATATAAACGCGACAATGTTTGCGTTTGTTGAATATTTGAGAAATGGCGGCATGATTTGCATTTCGCCATTTGCCCGATGCGAATCATGTATATGTTACTCGTAATATTGTTTTAATTTTGTATAGTATATCCACGATATAAAATCGGGCTTCGGGCAGGGCAATTGTTTGCCAACTAAATATTCGACAAGTGTAAATGAGTTTTCGTTGTATACGCGTAGAATATTATCATGTCGGCCTCATGTCCCGATATTTTTCACGGCTTGGCGATATTTATCGAATGGACATCGTTTCGCAACATCAATCACATCACTTTGAATAATTATATATACATTACATTATGATTATGTATTTAACGCGATTTAATTCGGACTATTTATTCTCTTAAAATATAATTGAAATCAGCCAGTTGATGTATTTTCCTATTGAAATCTTTCGTTTACGCAAAAGAGCATAAATTATTTTGAAAAATGTATATTTAAAAATAATACTCAGATTTTTTGATTCTTGTATCTTTCTTAAATATAGCATAGCACTAATTTAATACAGAAACAATTCCAACTAAATAAGAGTTTTTAAATTAATATCGTATTTATGAAAGATATAGAAAATTGAAATTCCCGTATTATTTTATATTCAATATAGTATAAAAAAATACTATATATCTCTATATTTGGTATCTCTATGTTTCTATATATATATATATATATATATATATATATATATATATATGTGTATAATCTGTTATATCAATCTATTATACTTTTAAAACTTCAACAATTAATCACTATATTAATTCAGAAAAATGTTTTGGGAATATATTTAATACAATACTCAGAAATTTTAATTTTGTATGCTATTTTCAATTTATTTTTATTTTATTAAGTTTAATATTTGAATATAGAGCTAAAAATATCGAAAGTGTACTTCAGCGGAGTACACAAGGATTTCTTCGGAAAACTTGATTCCAATACTCCGTATTAAAATGCTAAAAAATTTCAAAAGTTTCAAAAATTTCAAAAGAAATATTACAAAGAACATTGAATTTTCGTTTATTGTTTGGATGAAGATCGATGTGCACATTATACATATATACATATATATATATATATATATATATATATATATATATATATATATATATATGGTAATTATTGTGTGACATTTGATATTTCTATATCGATCCTATAATTATTTTATAAAATTCAATTCATGTCGTGAATATATTGCGTGATGTTTCTACCTATGTAAAGTATATTGTTTATCATGAAATTAAATGAGAACTTTGTGTTATTCCATACAGTTTTAACGATACATATCTCTATGTGATTTGCTTTTTAAAAGTATCGTAATCTGAAAGGAAAAACGATAAAGTAGAGGGTATAGAGGGATAGAGGGAAAACTAGTCCGCTATCGCATATATACACTTGTTTACCGCTAAATTATCCATATATGCAGGAAAAGTTCACGACCCGACCATACAAGGTTTTGCGAAGCAGTACCCCGGCTGTACACTATATACCAGGAAAAAGTCGGGAGGTAAGTTTATAATGATGTCACATTATTTATAATATGGTCCGAAAATGCAGTGCCTTCAGTTTATGTTTTCTCGTTACGTGAAAATAATTTTTTTCTTTTATTTTGTCAGTTGATTTGATAGACCTCAAATGTCTATACTTACGATTTACTTTTCCATTAGATTAGATTTTCCATAATGATAAAGAAGTCGTTAAACTTGTGACCTTTTCAAAAGAAAGGATATTTACATAAATTGTGTCGATCGGAACTGAAAATGCATGATATGTTTAATGACAGAATTAAAGAAAGATATGTTTATTTAGGAACAGCGATCGCTGGAGGATCGAGATCAGGTCGCGGAATTTTATTGAGGACTCTCGTTTTCGTTTTCTTGGCTACGTTCCTTTGGCTTCAGCTGCACGTAATCAGTTTGACGGGTCGAGATGATTCCGGGCAATCGTCATCGAACGAGACGCTTTTTTCTCTCGTACCTCAAGAGTTGCACAGGTAATCTTGCAAGTTCCATAAAATTATCTTTAATGTTACTATTATCAATACTCATAGCATAAATATTGTACGATATGCATAAGAGCTTAATTGAAAACTTAAAGTATATATGTATAGGTTGTTATACATTATGTAATCTTGTATTTTTTAATTTTACATATCTGATATCACACCTTTTTTAAAAAAATAAATTAAATTAATCTGTTTTTCTTAAGATATTATTTGTAAATTATGTCTTTTAAGGAAAAAATTTTAATTATTTATTGATAATAAATAGACAACTTTTAGAAGAAAGATTTTAATTGCTGAAAATAACGTTAATAATTATCCTGATAATTATTTCATTTTCTGGCCTTTGGTCTTTTGTTTCTAGATTTTTAAAGGAGGGGCGCAACTCCTCGACAAGCTTGGCGAATTCTAGCTCGGGAGCACTTACGGAGTTTGAGATCGCGGAAATCCGTCATAAAATCGAGCGGGCGAATGCGGAGCAAAAAGTATATAACGAGGAGGCGTTCGGGCCGTTGGCCAGCGACGCTCCAATTATAGTCATCCAAGTGCACACACGGCTCACTTATCTGCGACACCTTATCGTCTCATTGGCGCAAGCTAAGGACATCGAGCAGGCCCTTCTCGTATTTAGCCACGACATTTGGCACCCGGATATCAATTACCTCGTGCAAAGCGTCGACTTTTGCCGGGTCATGCAAATTTTCTATCCGCACAGCATACAGACTCATCCGCATACATTTCCCGGCGAAGGTCCCAACGACTGTCCGCGAAATATTCGCAAAGAACAGTAAGTCATTGTCCTCGCTATTTGCAATCTATCGAGCAATTTCTCTTGAATTCATCGAATTTAATTGAATTCTGTCTCTTTCTTTCATCAACTGCAGGGCCTTAAATTTAAAATGCACCAACGCCAAACACCCGGACTTATACGGTCACTACAGGGAGGCGAAGTTTACGCAGACCAAGCATCACTGGTGGTGGAAAGCGAACAGGGTGTTCGATCAATTGTCGGTGACGAGAAACCACACCGGGATGGTCCTCTTCCTCGAGGAGGACCATTACGTCGCCGAAGATTTCTTACATGTGCTCAGACTCATGGAACGTACTTGCAAGCTCAGTTGCGAGAGATGTAACGTTTTGTCGTTGGGTACATATTTAAAGACGTACAACTATTTTACGGATTTTAGTCGTAAGGTGAGAACTTCTTTGTACCTTTGGCACATATATTCGTCACATTCGTAATTTTGCTTTGCGCGATTTGTGTTGTGATTTCATGCACAGAATAAGAACGTACAAATGTACCGGGCGGGCATACGTTAATGAGAAGCACATTTACAGGCGACAATGCGTAGACGATCTGACGATTTGTTTAGCGACTCACCCGCATTCATTTCTTCAATCATAATTAGGCGTATACAACAACGGCGATTTTCTCACTGGCGCACGAGTACATTGTTGCTGTCGCTTGTAGCGTGACAGTATCTGGCAAAATTAGCGCGAGCGATATCCATAAAACGCGATCCTCCTCGCTTTCAAAACAAGACATTTTTATTTCTCTCACAGCGTATTCCAGGTGGAACAAAAATTATAATTACATCATATTGACATCAAAATAACGCTGATGCAATGATAAAATGACATAATAATGACATTTTAGAGTCATTTTGATGTCATTTTGACATCTTTGTGATTTCTTCTTCTACCTGGGATATTTTTTCTTTCTCTCCGTCTCGACACGCAGAGATCTCGAGGGCGGAAATATCATGTCGTTGCGCACCGTTGCACGTTTACGACGTTAAACGTATCCGACGTGTTATCATATGTTCACCACTAGTATGTCTGTGTCGATGTTTCACGCACGCCCGATCCGTTAGTTCTTCGGCGTCGATAGCGCTCTGCAGAAGGAGTTGCTGCGTGGATTAAAGCGGCAAGAGGTGTCGGCGATGGCGCAGAGGCAGCAAATCGGCAATGGGTTCGGCGACATCGTCACCGTCACCGGCGACGGCATTAATAACGCCGGTGGTAACGCCGCTGGCATCGGTAACGGGAGTACCGGTGGTGGTAGCGGTGCCAGGAGCATCGGCGTCGGCGGCGGCGGCGGCGTTTCATCTACCTACTATCAGAACGCGCACACGATGCAAGCAGCGCCCGGATGGGCCTTCCAACTCCTGCCCAGCCTCTACAATCATTATCAGAAGGTTCTCCGCATCCATCGAACCCCGCCCGAGTAGCAGCAGCAAAATCGCCTGCCGTCATACTTTGATTCTTTCTACTCGCCTGGCCATGCACCATCACTTCCTCTTTTTTTCTTTTGCTTCGCCGTCCACCGTATTAGGAAAGTGCAAGTAGTCTCCTCATTTTGCCCCTCGATAAACTTTGCACGGCTCGCTTCCACCAGTTTGCATCGATCCGGCCAGCAAAGGACGTATTGCGTGGCGATCAATTGATGATTCCGGCTGCTTGACATTGAAATTAGAGGACCGAGAAAACGCGTTCTTTATTCTGCAGAAAGTAACGAAATTTTATACGAAATTCGTGAGCATAACGTATCAATTCAATATTCAACATTAGCATATTCCTGCCATGCCAAACGCAATAGGTGGAACGCCTCTGTAGACGAATTTCCATTTCCTCCAAGCAGTAGTGCATGTTCCGAGCATCTATCACATGCACGATACAAAGTCATAATATTATCGGTTACGGTGAGCGTACGAAGTATCTTTGCACGCTTGGCTGAAGTCACGAGCTGTGTCTTTGACAAGAATAAACGGCAATTCTGAATCGGAATCTCAAATCCATAGAATATAATGGGAGATATTTGCGACAGAAATTTTGACTTTGTCTCAACTTAGTCTTCGCTTTAGCTGTAGACACGTAGTCTGGATTAGATTTCCCTCAGTAGACTTTACGTGATGCAAGAGACACGAAGGAATAAAGAAATGGCAAAGTTTTTTTCATCAATGCTCGATAACGATGGTCTTCGTTCTGTTCGAACAGGCGGAAGTTACTCCGTGGATATCCAGCAAGCACAACATGGGCATGGCGTTTAATCGTGTCACATGGAACAAGCTGCGAAAATGCGCAGCCCAGTTTTGTTCGTACGATGACTACAACTGGGACTGGAGTCTGCAGTATATCGCGCAAACGTGCGTGCCGTCCAGTCGGGGCGCTGGGATAGCGCCTCGCGCTGAATCCGGGTTGATCACGATGACGATGAGAGCTCCGAGGGTCTTCCATATCGGAGAATGGCAAGTATCAGCCCTTTGCTTGTTTCGCATTAATGAAAATAGCCTGCGACACCTTCCATACATCTACCCGATCATCAATGTTATTTACGAACGCAATGTTAAGATTACTGTCGCTAATTCGATGTTTACTTTTACAGTGGGGTGCATCATAAGAAGAATAACTGTGAATCGACGGCGGTGATAGCGAAAGTCCAGAATGTCTTGAATGCGGCGCGCAATCATCTCTTCCCGTCGCAATTAACGTTAACGATCGGCGGAACAGCGAAGAAGACGAAACTCCGAAAGGGCAACGGCGGATGGGGAGACATTCGAGATCATCAGCTTTGCTGGAACATGACCATATATCCAGATCTGGTCTTGCCTTGAGACTCACAAACTTCTATGTTGATAATAATTGATTCCAATACAATTGTGATACGAACTGGTCACTGAATAATAATCAGGTATCTATCGCGGTTGTTCTATCACAGTAATCCAAAAGTATATTCGATACCGTTTTAATGGAATGTTTAAAGATGTCCAATAGGATGATGCAAGGATTACAGGAGAATCCTCGTCGTTCTAACGAATTGATTTCAAATTATTGAAATTATCGTCGCTGCCAGTCATGATCAAAGGCGATTGTAAGACCGCTGTCACTGCCACGAATGGGGATATTTCTTGTGCAAATAGAAATGACTTGTAAACATTTCTGCAAAACAACCAAGTAATATTACATGTAATATTACATGCAATAGACAAGAGAGAACGATTCGACAGTGAGCTCAAATTGGTGCTATTCTGAAAGAAAAAATGCAGCTTTTTGTGGTATAATTTATTGGCCGATCTGATAAATTATGTGCATTGTACTGACAGAAAATAGTGAAGACACTGGAAACACTGCAAGAGCTGCAAGTGAATTAGTGAAAAATACTTATACTTCGCGAAAAAAATATTCGATTGAAGCGCGTTATTATAATCGAGAAGATTTATATATACAGGAATATTTATTTATTCAATTTATTTATTGCGCTGTCCACTAATTAGTGTGATAAAAATGTTGGTAATAAGACGTCGCGCATTTCTTCAATTCCATTTTGAAGTGATGTGATATACATTTGAAGAATGAGTATTTTCGAGGACTGTGCGGGAGTATGAGGCACGAGTATCCGATTAGATTGAGAAACATATATTATCGATATTCTAAAGGCCTACAGTGGAAATGGCAACATGTACGTATTTAATTTCCATGTCGCCCTAAAAGCGATATATAGCGGAAGAGAGGCTGCACCCTGTACTTCTGTAACTTCATGATGGAATTAACTTTCTGCTTCCCGATTTAGCTTCTGCTCTTTTTAAGATATTACGCTCGACAGGGGCGTTTATTAGGTTCGTAATCCGCATTGCGAACTTGCGCTCATCATATTCTAGTCAATGTGTATATCACTAAAGCCGTATTTAATAATCAATCGTAGAGAATAAGTTCGTAAAATTAAGAATTCACACATACTACTAGTGATACGCCCTCAAAGGCACAGTAACGTCATGTAACGACCTCGGGGATACGAACGTAATGAATATGTCTCATGTACCTTTTATATTTATAACAATAAAACAACAGCAACGAAAATAAGTAGAATCTGTTGAAAATGATGTGTTGGTAAGTAATTATTCCATTTATTTCTGCTGTCTATAATTATATTTTTGCAGAAATACATAAAAAAAAGACTATTTGTCAAAGAGAGAGGTTTCATAAAAATTAGATATAAATAATTAACCCGTTATAATTTTATTTATGATTTTTTTGTACCAAATAATGGCATAAATTTGTGAATGCTATATAATTTCAATAGAATATATATATTTGCGAGTAGTAATATAAAATATAAAATTATGTGTGAAATTTATATTTAGATTTAAACATTTAATGCGTATATACTGGTTAAAGATTCAAATGTTTGTGATAAGCGGGCACATTATCGTCATATTCCGCCATCATAAAATTACCAGCGATCGGGCCCTCCAAATTGTACTTTTCCGCAAACTTCTTTATGGAGAACCTCTTCCGTTGACTTCCGTCCCTATAATTAGATGATAAAATGTGCTATTAAATATCCGGCTGCATAATGTATGTTGCAGCTATCAAGCACACATTCGCTCACCAAGTGCTCAATCTTCTTTCGTCGAAGGTAATTGCGCCCTGATTTTGTTTATAAATGAGAAACACGTAGCGGTGTTTTCCAGTATTTTTTGGCGGAGCAGGACCGACGTACTCCGCCAGGACTTCACCTTTAGCTATGTTCTCTTCCGGTATATTTCCTACGAGCCAGTGTCGGAATTCTCTATTGTATCCTCCCCTCCTCGGTACGTCAGGATCTATAATAAAATATGCCCATTGAGGTACGCAGAAATTTTATAAAAATAAAATCTTTTAAAATAATTACCAAATGATTGAAAATATATATAAATCGGAAATATGCTAATACTAATATGATTCTTAAACGTTTGTGTATTGCAATGATTCTCAAACGTTTGCACATTTTACATAAGTCTTAGCTTAACAATTAACATGTCGGAGAATCTGCGCGTCGCCAAGTATAATGGCAGTGGAGAAAACTGGTTTTCGAGACGGTGAAAGTTGGAGTCATCGAGGATAGCGCGTCTTTTTGCGTATTTGTCTGTCATACGAACATTTGTCTGTTTACGAATTCTTGTAGAAAGCAAAGTGATATCTCACTTGAGTTGGTTTTGCTTTTTCACTTTGGAATCTATCCTTATCTCTGAATATTTTTAGAACTAATTAATTCAAGTTTTCCCTCACCTGTCATGACGAGTGTATACAGAACTCCACCTTCATGTTTATAATGTATTTCTGGTATTTCGTGAGTTTCAGTCGGCGTCAGTTCGGTCCCCAAATCGACTACCTTCTTGCCGTATTTTACCTAATACAAAATTATTTTTAGATAATTGCAGTATATATTATACTGCGTATAAAATAATTATATCTATTAATTTATTCATATTGATAATGAATCTACAATACATTCGCAAGCATTTAAAAAATGTTTTGCTGGTAAAACAAATATTTTTTTACAGATAATATATTAACTTAACATCTTATTGTTAGCTATAAAATAAAAATGAAGAATTTAATAATTATCTCTAAATTTAATCGTAGAGTTGATTATGATTTTAAGATAAATTTTGATTCCTACAATTAACCACTTAATTTTGAATGCCTAATTTTAAAGTCGGCTGTGTAAATTAAATCTACAGTTAAATTCCAGTTTTGCCAATATGCATTCTTGCTAATACATACCTCGATCTTTTCGATTGGTGCTTTGTCTATGATGTCTGGCTCAATTTTTGCCTTTTTAAATTCCGATTCTACATCGCCCAATGAAAAACCAATGGCACAAAGAAGAATTCCTGAAGATATACGTAGTAGTTGTCACGTGAATAAAAATCACCAAATATTATTTTTAAAACGCCAAAATAATTATCATTAAATATCGTGATTTTCTCTATAAAATCAGAATAAAACTGCATGGAACTAACAAACCTGATATCAAGTACTTCATTTTTAGTGACACTGTTTTCAGCAAGCTGCAATAGTGATGTTAACGAGACTGGCAAGAAAGAGAACGTTTTATTGCTAGATGTATCCCCACCAACTTGCGTGTTAGAAGGCCATCCTGCCGGCCTTTCCAATATTGTGTATTTATTGCTAACACGTACAACACAGATGTTTGTGGTAAAGAATTTCCTGAGAAAATTTGTTACATCATAGATAAATCACCAGATTATACAAATCAGTTCAGATATATATAGAATATACATGAAGATGTATACTTAATAGAAAAAAAAATTGAACGTAAATTTTCTTTAAGAAGATTAAAAGTAATACTTTCACATCATATCTTTAATGTTTTGGTATAGAAATTTTTACCAAATTTTTAAAAATATCTTCTATTTTATTTTTATTTTTGTATATAAAATGTGCATTTGTGATAAGTAGATAAAAGATATTGAGAATTCAAACCAGTATGAAAAACATCATACTGATAATTTTATATAATAATAATAAAACTTGATGCTTTGAACAGTTTGGAATGTGATTTGATCTGGAATTTATAAGTAAATTATATTTGATTAAGATGAGAAATCTATTTGTTACTTTCTTAACTACAACAGATACAAATGCTAATTCATTGAAAAGTACCTAATGTGTATTTATTCAACAAATAATTGGATATACATTGTTATGTATTACATATGTAGATATCGTAGATATTGTATGCATACAAAATTAACCCTCGAGTTGCTTATAGAGAATCGGCACGTAATCGTCATACTCTGCCTGATACATATTACCGGCAATCGGATCGCCGAGATTATACTTGGAGGCGAAGTTCTTGATGGAAAATTTGCCGCGATTGTCACCACTTCGATTAGTCAAGCGCTTCTCGCTGAAAGTGAGCTTGCCAGGTTGTTTGTACAACAAGAAGACATATCGATGAAGACCTGTACCCTGCGGAGGTCCGGAACCGATGTACTGAGACAGAATATCTCCTTTAGACACATCCGATCCGGGAATATTGCCTACCAGCCAGTGATGCCATTCACGGAATTTAGGATTCTGTCTGCTTGGAGCGTCGGGATCTATTTAAATATAGAAAATAGGGTATAGAGTACAAAGAAAATTTATCAAATTATAAATTGACTATTAAAGAATTCAGAGCGAGAATGGAACAAACTTTAAATGTGTATTATTTAATATTAAATATGAGTTATTTCTGTCAGAATTATTTCTTTCTCTCAAACTTTCCTTAAAATAACAAATAATTACATACATCTTTTATTATTTACAAGTACTTATTATAACTTATACAAAGGAATCAAATGAAAATCAAGTTTTACAGACTTTGGATGCTTTCCAGCAATGTACACAAACGACACTGTGTAACACAGAATATCATTTCGTCCTTGTTGTTAAAGAATGTTAAAGAGAGATGAAATGATTCACTGTGTTACACAAGGTCGTTGCTGGAAAGCACCCTTTAGAATGTTTACAAATATAAAGACAGATATTTTAGATATTAAGTAACCCAAGTATATCGTAGCTCAAGTATGATTGCAACTTTAAAGTAAATCTTAAAAATATATAAAATTTTAGATCGCACTCTTGCTCTGGAGTCTTTGATGAACCATGAGCTACAGACCAGTCATGCACAAGGTGTAAAACGCATTTGACTCTCCGTCCCATTGAACAGTAGGCTGAGTCTTGACCTGAGTCGGAGTGAGCACCTTGCCGATCTCGACGGCAAGATTATTGGGATAGGTGACATTCAGGACGCTGGCGGGCACCTTGTCCACCACATCCGGAATAACTTCGTGAGTCTGCAGAGCCTGAGCCATGGATGACAGTAGACGTGTTCCCACCACTGATACGATTCCTGCAAGTGAAACAAATAGTGTGTCAAAGGGACGAGAGAATTGATGACGGAGCGAGGAATCGAGGACACTTGGTGGCACAATGGACATGCTGACACGCAGTACTGCATGTCGACTCTCGCGAACGCTCGAAACACTGTCCACTGCGCCATCAAATGCGTCTTCGCCGGGGAAGCGAGCGGGAATCGAGCCGGTATGCCGGGCACAATACCCAAACAGAGGATCGCGACGCAGATTCCGTGACGCAGCATCATGTCGCGAACAATTGACTGTGAGTGCCGGCTGTTCGCAGCGAGAATTGACGATTAGCGAGCGCGAGCGACGGGAAACTCGCCTCTCACTCTCGCGTACGGCCCCGATTCCCGGCCGCGTGAACCGGCTCCGTCGCGCGCGCGTATATTTTAATCCACCGAGCTGTTGTAAGCTAATTGTAAGTTCAATCGTAGGAATTGCGACATTACTCGGAGCGAGAAGGCACACAGGCATGACCGGTACGCGCGCTCGTCGGTGCGTTGAACGATTTGGGCAAGCACAGGAAACGGAGAGATGAAACGTACTGGAATTGAGCTCACCCCTCTCGTCGTCGTCCTCGCCGCTTGTAGCGATTTATGTAACTGCTCGTTATCGGCCGCCGATTATCCGGTGACTCTCCGGTGACTTTCCGCGCGACTCTGATGAACAGTGTAGCTTGCACGCGATGCGCGCTAACGAGTCGTATTTATTAGCTCTGCGTGGCCGTGGACAGCGAAAGAAGAAAGGGAAAAAAACAAGAGCCGATAATGATGTGTGCCGATCGCGGTAAACAGTGGAATATCAGATGGAACAGAGATTTTTTTTATTTTGAAAGATAGAGCGCTTCTCGACCATCGATCGCAGGTTCCTCCTCGAATCTGTCGTCCAGATTTATTTTGTATTTCTTAAAAGAAAAAGGGAAACCTTTTTATAAAAATTCGAAAATTATCTTCTTCAAAGAGAATTGTAATTGTATGCACTTAAAGTGTATATATACGATAGCGAACTAGTTTTCCCTTTATCGCTTGGTACTTTGTCGTTTTTTCTTTCAGATTACGATCCTTTTAAGAAGCAAATCACATAGAGATATGTATCGTTAAAACTGTATGGAATAACACAAAGTTCTCATTTAATTTCATGATAAACAATATACTTTACATGCACTTAAAGCGAGAGATTTTCGTAGTTCGCGATTGGAGGCTCCTGGCAAAATTTTAGAAGAAGGAAAATGGAGCATGCTTTTTAGTCGGTCTCAAAATAAACTTCAACGGAATGTTAAAAATGATAGAAAATTGGTGACGCGCGATTAGAAAGAATTTCTATTTTTAATTAATCTTTTTGTGAAGATTTTCAAGCATCATTTATATTTAAATTAATCTCACTTTTATCGATTATATAATAAGCGGCGGCATATCGCAGAGACGAGATAACATGTCAAAATTGATAAGAAAGTAATACGATAGTATTTTTTTTCTTTTAAATGGAAAATTCTAAAATTAAAGTTACGAAATATCCTTTGAAAGAAAGCACTTTTGTACACTTTGCGTTTTTATGTCGGAGAATTTGTTATGTAATTGAAAAAGTTAATATCTCTATTATTATGAAACTACATTATAATGAAACTAATTTATTAATCTTTAAGTCAAAGTATGGAATCTTGAGACTCCGATGTAAAAAAATTTACATCTTTCACGTCAAGAATTTAAATATTTTATTAGGGGTTTCGGGTTCATGTAGAATATGAGAAAAGACCTTCTTTTAGAAATAATAGTTATTAAAAATCCCGCGTGAGAAATTAATTGTTTATCATTTTGTTAACAGGTGGACGAACAGACTCGAGACGTCGAATGCACGGATTGGCCGGCGGTAAGAAGAACGCGGAATGTCCAGAGCCTCCACGTCGGCAGCCAATCGTCCGCCTCGACGACGTCGACACGCCTTTCCGATCCGACTTGGCGAGCCACCTCGGGCTAAGCATATTTGCCACAAGGTCGATCACCTTCTCTAGCCTCCTCGATGGACGCATTCCAAAACATCCGCTCGCATAGAGCTTGCTGTTAGCGAGGTTCGGAGTGGCGAACGTTCCGAGGTTCCTGATTCTTGCGATTCTCACCTCCGTCAGGGTCGGCGAGTGATCCACGAATGATTCCCGCGGGTAAGAGTGAACGTACCAGCGGGATCTCCAAGGCCAGGAATAGTTTCACCAAGAGTGACAGGGCATCGTCGTGGAGTATCCTCCTCTTCCAGAAGGTCCCTCGCGTCGGAAGGGCGAACTGGTGAGCCCAGACTCTCAGGAGAGTCTATCCGGAGCTGTACAGCCGAGTGAGGTGACGGTGAGGGATGCCCGCCGACGTGGTGGCGTGAGGGCGCGAACGATGGAGTCGGCGAGCCACCGCGACGTGCTCCTCGGCAACGGTGGTGAACGCGCGCGCC
The DNA here is from genome assembly GCA_928718305.1 of Tetramorium bicarinatum. Classification (NCBI taxonomy): domain Eukaryota; kingdom Metazoa; phylum Arthropoda; class Insecta; order Hymenoptera; family Formicidae; genus Tetramorium; species Tetramorium bicarinatum. The sequence goes on from OV788325.1 coordinate 31,172,533, forward strand.
TCCCCGGGACGTCCGAGCCCTCGTGACGTCGCGAGGGCCACGCTTGCGGCAGGCGGGCAGGCAGAGACATGCATCAGAGCAGGCGGAAGAAGAAACGGGTGAACTATGGGGTGCGGGCGGTCGAGGTGTGCCGCGGCGCCAAGGGCTTCGGCTTCACGATATCCGGCCAGCAGCCGTGCATCCTCAGCTGCATCGTGCAGGGCAGCCCGGCGGAGGGTGCCGGCCTGCGCGCCGGCGACTACCTGGTCGCCGTCAACGGCCACAACGTCAGCAAGGTGCCGCACGACGACGTGGTGCAGCTGATCGGCAGCTCCAAGGGCATCCTGCGGCTGCAGATCGCCGAGAACTATTACTCGGACTCGTCGGACGAGGAGGGCCTGGCCACCGTAAGATCCAAGCCCAAGTACGCGCACAAGCCGCGGGCCGTTAACGCGAGTGCTTTGCAGTTGCAATGCAGGGCGGCGAAGGTGGTCAGGGATCTGCAGAGCGGCGCGATGTTCCACACGGTCCCGGCCGGCCTGGCGGCGCCCGAGCCGAAAAATCAGTACAATTATTCCGGCCCGCATTATCGCTGGAACATGACGAGCCCGCTGCCGCCGCCGCCGCCACCGGCGTCCCACAAGCGCGACTCTGAAAAGATCGTGCACAGAACGGTCGTCGGCTACCTCGGTACCATCGACATACCGAACCAGTTGCATCCGTCCTCTATGATGCAGGTACACTCCCGACACGCCTAGAATTCATTCGTAATAATTTGTCGATTAATACTCGATCGGCTGGAAATTTTATTGAATTGTTAAATTAATGTAGGAAGCACGTGTGGAATTGTTTTGATATTTGTTTTACATACTGTAGAATGTATATAATATATAGAAATATGATGACAAAATATAATATAAACTTTAACTTGTCCTTGTTGCAGGTTTTGAGAAAGTGCATTAAAAGACTGAAGGCCGAGAAGCGGAATCCAACTACCGTTCTTCTCACCATTCACGTTGCCAACATTAAACTGACCAACTCGGAGAATCGCGTCATCGCCGAGTATCCCTCGTATCGGATAATATTCTGCAACTCCTTTTCCGAGCAAGACAAGCAGTATTTTGGAATATTAACCAAGTCCATGAAAAATACGGACGATATTGTCTCGAACTCGTGTCACGTTTTCACTATTTATTACAAATTAATCGACCACGAGGTGCATTCCAGTGCATGTAACGTGTTCGGATTTATGTGTACAAAATCATCGGAGCTAAACGTCTGCCAGGAGTTCCCCGACAGTTGTACGAGCCTTATCGGTGCCATACAGACATTGTACATATCCGATTGCACGAATGGAGAGACGAGTCCTTACAACGAGGCACGCTTACGCCTGGACGCTGCTTCTCCTCAACCGAGCAACATTAGCACGTCGACTGCTCATTCGAGCAACAGTGACTCCGGGATCGGTTTTAAGGACGACTACGGTAGCTGCTCGGGTAAAAACACGGCGAACGACTGCGAACGAAGAAGGCAATATTCCTCCAATATGCAATATAGGGTACTTTCTATAAATTAATCTATTATTCTGTTAATGCTTTCTCTACTTCATAAATTCGATTCATTTAGATTCCGTTAACTTATCATCTGAACGATACGAACGAAAAATATTTTTAAATCCTTAGGATAAGTTGAAGGCTGAAGGGACGGAATCAAAAGTATAAAAATGCAAATTTTATTTGATATGATTGAAATTTATTCTTATTTATAAATTTAATACATTTTGAAATTCCAGATAGATTTGTTAGATATTTTCGATAACGTACAAATATAATTTATCATACTTTATACATTTTATGCATTTTAAAATAATTGAATATGATGAATAATTGAATAAAATTGAATACGTATTAAAAGCAACTTGCTATGTTTGATTCATTCTGTCGTCGTACTCTAATTCACTTGCATAATTCATTTGCAGAACGTAAGCGCGCGATTATCCAGAGAACCTGTCAATGAGGCTGCGGGACACCGATTGACAGTTCGAGCGACCTCGGAGGCCGGATTATGGAACGAAGAACTAAAATTCGATCCTTCTAAAGGTAACATGATACAGGCAAAAATCGGGTCTTCCGCATCGTTTTTGGAATTCCTTTTACCTTTTTCTTCAATGGATTTGTCCGAAATGGGCACAGTTGAGGGCAGAGTCTTCGTTCAGCTTTGGGACTTAATAAGCGGGGATGCAGCGGTGATGGTGGGGAACTACGAAATATGCTTTTCACAGAGATGCGGCACGTGGCGGGGAGTGGGGAGGGTACGACCACCACCTGCGCCGGAACATCTGCCCCTGCTGCGACGGCACGTAGCATGTTAGCCAGTACGTCCGTTGGATCCCTCGCGTCCGTTTGCACCACGGCGCTGCTCGACGGCATCGAGGACGCCGCGGAGTCGTCTAAGGTCGCGTCGACGGAAGGACTGAAGCGTCTCATGGATACTACGAACAAGCTCAGCCCGAAAGTGTATTGCGGCCAGGTCACGAAATCGCTGGTGCATAGCTTGGAGGACATCAATTCCAGCATGGAGTACGCGCGGCCACCCTATTGTCACTCGTATTCCGGCAAGTCCGACAAGCCTCGTCCTTGGGGAAGTCTGCAGGAGATACGGAATTTTCGCAGCAGCGCCTCGGACAATTGCATAGTGAGCTTTTTTTCATTTCACTCAATCTGTCGTAGTTTTGAGAACATTTTTTCCGTTTCACTGATATAAATCTGTCTCTTTCAGAAGCGATTTGCGTTTTCTGGCACTTTCGGCTTTAAATGGCTTTAAATAGTATTTTCTTATTCCTGCATGCTGTCAAAGTCTTTTAGTCTCAGTTGGCGAAAAATGAGAAGAAAATTTTGAACATGTATCCAGTTAAATATTTTGAATTTATTTTTGGCATGTATTTTTTTTATTTATTTTTTTATATATATTTATATATATAAAGCAACATATACATATATATATATATATATATATATATATATATATGTTACTTTTTTATTTAGAGCAAGTTTTCGATTTCATAATTACTTTGCTATAAATTAATTCTGAAGAAATATATTTTTATATTTTTAAGAAATTATATTCCTTGAAAACAGCGTAGTGATTTTTATTTTTTATTATATCTTATCTAAATTATCGGGAGTCAACGTATTTTTTTTTACGTCAATTAGCGAAATATACGTGAGATTGTATCTTTCCCCTCGTTTCTCACGAGTTCTGATTACATCCGAAAATGCATCAGTAACATTAACGCTCCCGTAGGATTTGTCGTCGCGAACGATTTCCGGTTCCTCTCGTGTACTCATTATTCACGGCTACGTCATCGTTTCCTGCCTCTGATTTGCGCTCGTGCAGACAGGCAAGGGTCAAGTGAAAACGAAACAACCAGAAACCAGATCGGCGGTTCTGTGCGAAACACGTTCCCGCGTTTTACTTACGCCACATACATTACTTTATTTGGCATACAAGCGTATCTGTCGCTTCTAAGAATGGGATTACAAACTGCAATAGATATGGCTCGTCGAATTGAGCTCACACAAATTTGTACAGGATATCTCGGTGGTCATGTACTTCCTCTCTTTCAAGTTCTCCGGCGAATTCAAAAGTGAATACCTCGTAGCAAAAATTAATCACAATTAATTCGGCATTCCTTTTTATAATTTGTAGAATGTTATATTAAATATTCGTGTCTGTATTAAAATATAAAATTATTAATAATAACGAGATAAAAATGTAAATAATAGAATTTCGATTTTTTGCAACATTATTCGGTAAATTTGGTTTATTCTCAAAAAAATGATGGATGAAAATATTATCTCGATATTGCTTTCTGTCTGTAGACAGCAACAAGGTAGAAAAGTATAATTCTTAAATTCGCAGAATGACATGAATTAGCGTAATGGAATTGAAGAGAATTGAGTTGCTAAACTGAAATCTGCATGCTGGCAGAATTCAAAATGGCTCTTAACAACTACGTTGCAACCAACAATGTCTAAAGTAACGTTAAAAAGAACGTTCCCGCGAACTGAGGTTGATGCACCGCCTCTAAGGTGCATGAATAGATCTTGCGATGATAGATGCAGGGTCGGCCGCATAGAAGATGTCCATTCCTTATACTTCCCAATCTTTCTCATGTATCTATCACAGGCCACCTTTATTAATATCATAATTACATGTATCATCGAAAAATATCTTAAACATCATTCATCTCATTATCATTGAATCGTATTGTTTGTACAGCGAAACCAAGCTGATAGCTTGTACAAATTAATTGTATTAATTCTAATGAAGAATTGGAGGAACGTTACAATTTATATTCTTAGAGGTAAGAGGTCTCACGCATTTCATTTTGAAGACATTAATACACATAATGTGCAAGATAATCCCGTTCATTTTATACCTCGATCCTGAGATTCTAATCGATTCGTATTCCTTACGCAGCTCACTTAAGATATCCAACAGCAGTCCGCTTCTGCATTCACGAATCCCTCCTGGCCGGCCGCTCCCTGCATGCGGCCCTGCGTAGATGTTAAAACGAGGTTGAACGATAGAGTTCGTCGGTGGAGACAGAGAGGGAAAGGCCGTGACGCGGGCCCGTCGTAGTAGTGGTAGCGGTGGGAGCGGAAGAGGCGCGGGGCGAGTGACGGGTCGACGATGAGAATGAATCAGTCGAGAGCAGCGACGAGGGAGAGACGAAGTGAAGGGACTCGCGGGACGTGCGAGCGAGAGAAAGGAAGAGAGGGAGAAGGAGCGAGCGAGCGAGGGAGGGAAGTGGGCCTTGTTCGAGCGTAAAGTGGCCCCAGCCTCGGCGTTGTCAGCAACACGCCGCGGCAAAATGCGATAGTAACCGTGTGCCGCACGGTGTGTGCGGTTCGCGACGACGTCGTTCCGGGTAACTCGTTATCGCCGTCGTCAGCGGTTTGCAGGGTGCTCCTGCGGCGCGTCACGTCACGTCACGTCACGTCGTGTCGTGTCGTCTGCCGGGGCGCACCAGCGGTCGTCGCTGGTCATCGCAGCGCCGTCGATTCCCCCGCCGCCGCTCTGGGCGGAGCCCTCCTTGTCATACAAACGAATCTTCCGTGTCAGCCTACGTCGTCCGTTCTTCTACCTGTTCCGCGCGCGACAATATGCGACCGTCATCCGGTACCTGCGAATCCCGCGGGGCTGATAAATGACGTTACCACCGTTGCCAATGCGAAAACGCGCGGCCCGCGAGCGTGACATGGATGCGCTGGCGAAATCGGTACGTAGAGGAAAGAGGCACGGGCAGATTTGCCCAGGATATTCGCAACTATTCCAATGCGATGACGCATCGTTTGGCAAATTCGAAGCAGATACGTATTTAGGATCAATTTTACCTGTAAGTTGTTTGTTTTTAATGTCAGATCTCTTCCTGGTAGCACAATATATTGGCTATACATTGGCTAATATTGGCTAAACATTGGTTCTCTTGGGAATACATTAGCCAATATTTTCCGATATAAAGTCAATGTTGATCATAAATTAAATGTCAATATATTAAGCTCGGTCGCACTAATGTTATTTTGGCTTTAAGTGAGATGTGTGTCTTTATTTATTTAAAAAGAAGGATGAAGATAGACACATGTTTAAGTCTCGCTTAATGCCAAAAAAATATTGTGCAACCGGACTTTATTGGTATTTGTGTGTACGTTAATAATTGGATTTACATTGGGCTTGCATTTTGGCTAAGATTTAGCCAATATAATTTATAGGTATATATAGTTGAGATATAATGCGGCGCATAGGTAGAAAGCAGCTTATTTGAGAAATATTCATTTATAAAACGTGTAGTTTATATTACAGAAGATTTGAGGCGCAGTTTGCATAAACGATTGATAAAAACAAGTGAATTCCGTCTCACGCAGGATGTCCTTCTTCTGTTGCATTAAATTCGACACCCTGTATGTCGGGCGATTAAGTAATAAAGTGAGCGTATAGGAGAGGTCAAAGTGAACATAAATCAACATCGCGCGTACATCTCGAGGGAGATGCTACGCCGTAGAAACAACGGGATAAGTCCATGGGATAAAATCAGCGACCGTAAAGAGTGCGATAATCGCGTTCTTTTCAATTAAGTCCCGACCGGCTTGCCGATTGTTCATTAACGTCTCTCCGGTGGTGAACGCGCTGACGCGACTTATTTCCTTAATTATTGGTAATCACGGGCTTTAGGCTCGTGAGCTCATAGCGCGACGACTCATGTTTGTCTTCGTTTGAGCCGCATTCCTCGAATTGTCCGATGCACGAAACATTTCAACTTCCTTCTCGCGATACTGTATCGCAACTATTATTGTTATCTTTCTGAATATCTTGCCCCGGGGTGTCATTGAAGTAGCTCGTCTAGTTATACCGTAATGTCAATTGAGAAAAATCGTACGTGGGAAGATGAAATTGCGCGTTGGCTCTCCACACGTGTAGGAAGTAATGGGGAAAGGGGATGGGAAAATAGAGCACGCGAGGCGAGCGATCCAAGAAAGCGTTTTCTCATAGCGCGCACCTGTTGCGTGCACGACAGGTGCTGAACTGCAAAGGTTCCAACTTGGAATGCGCCGAAGCAAATATCAGAATCTCCCCCGGAGACCTCGCGATATGATGGACAAATAAAACCGCGAATAGAAATCGTCGATTGTGCGTAATAATAATATTGACTAAGCGATTACCATAGAACGCGAGGAACTATTAATAAACCACACTTATTTAAAAATGATTTCTATTCTGTTATATTGTCAAAAGAATCTTTCTTCAATTGAATAATCTAATAATAGTTGATTTAAAAATGTGTAAGTTCAAAGAAAAGTAAGAATTATCTAACAATAAGTATATTAATTTGCCAACTTTCTTTAGTATTGGGTTAATTAGATCAGAAGAGAAATTTTTAATTTAACAAGATTTATTATTTGAAATGAAATAAAGAAATAGAAGATGAAATTTTCATTATTTAGACAGAACTTTTACTCGTATGTAATAACACAGTTTTAAAACAATGTTCTTTGCTTTATTTTTCAATTTTTATTTTATTAATAGAATCTATTGTATCTATTGCAGTATGGTAGTACAGAGTCTTGTGACAAGAACAATGATTGCAAAGGAGTGCACACATGGGCAAATGGATTTGAGAAATTGTTGGAGGATCCAAAGGGCTTGCAAACGTTCGCTGTAAGTAACACGCGATTGTTTTTGTGTTTATTGAGAATATTACTTGCGCGTCGTACAATTACTGAATGCAGTTGATTTTATTTAAGGAATTTCTCAAGAAGGAGTTTAGTCATGAAAATATATATTTTTGGGCCGCTTGTGAGAGATATAAAGATACTAAAGATGCTGCTTTACGACGTCGATTAGCTTGTCAAATATATCAGCGCCATTTGTCGAGTACAGCCGCCGAGCCAGTAAACGTTGATAGTCATGCGTCAGGACAAATTACCCAAGAATTACTCGATGAAGCACCCGCGGATTTATTTCTACAAGTATGTATATTATTAATAGCTTGTTTTGTAATTTTTATTAAAAAAAAAATTTGCATGAGATAATTATATTTTATAAAAAATAAATGTTACATTGTTAAATCTCTCAAAATATTTTTTCTTTATCTATTTCGTTGTATGAATATCTGTAAATTATATTATTGTATATTAAATTGAATAATTGTTATTATTGTCTTAGGCTCAGAAGCAAGTATTCAACCTAATGAAGTTTGATAGTTACCCGAGATTCCTACGGTCGGAACTTTATCGTGCCTGCTTGGAAGTAGGGAGCGCCGTTGTTGATACAGAAGACTGTGATCTACATCTTACAAGTTCGCCTAGCGTAAAATTAAAGAAGAGTCATTCCGATGCGGAAGATCGTTGTCGAAAATCGATTCTTCCCTGGAACAGAAAAAATAGGTAAATTATTTACTAATTTTATTATCGATAAGCGAAAATGTTTGCTTATGTATATATATATATATTTTTATATTTATTTTACTAAAATTTTGCAATTTTATTTAATATTTTCAGATCTAAATCGAAAGATCGTGGAGAATCCGAGTACAACAAGGCCCCTAGCCGAAGTGAGACTATATATAAAAGCTTTACAGTTATTAAGAGAGAAACAGAAGGTAACAATAATGAGGACACTGTGTCAATATCCAGTAGTCGGTCGTCATTAGCGTCGTGGGATTTGGCGTTACGGCAATCATTTAACAAAGTAAGTATTATGATTAACACTAACTTGATAATGATATTTTAACTAAATATAGAATTGTGATTGAATACATCTTGATAAGATTGCCATTATTTTATAATTGTGTTAAGAAACTCGTATGAATTGTATGTGCCAGTATTGACGTAAAACTCGTGCAATTTTTGTCATAAATTTCTTCAGTTGCAACTTTGAATTATTTTAACGAGTGTTGTGTGTAAATCTATTTTGTAGAATGCTTTTGGGGGGTTTTTTTAAGAAGGTAGTTATTAAATAATAATCGGGTGAAAGAGTAGTATATATGTTGCATTAATCCACTAAGATGTATCAGCTGTAGAATAGATTTAATTCAAACTGCTATAAATCTTTTTTTTTATTGAGTTTTTGGACTTGTATTGCAAAACAGTATCAGGCCATTTCATGTAGATTCTAAAGTGCAAACGTAAAATGTACATGTCAATTAATGTATACGTGAGCGAATATGTATTCACTTGTAGTCTGTATCGTCTTGCGATGGGCAAACAAACGAAAAGAGAGATGCTCGCGGCAAATGTACGGGTTTATGTCGAGTCATATTGCCTGATGGATCCACTACCGTAGTGACAACCAGTCAAACCGAGAGCATTAAAGACGTAGTTACTCGTCTCCTCGATAAGCGAGCTCTACGATATTCTAATTATGATGTTCTGATACTAGCAACAGATGAGGTTTGTGCTGCCTTCTGTTTAACTGAATGCAATCATTACTGAAAAATACTATTGATATGATGCATGCATTTTTGCTTTTTTGCATTACAATAAAATTTGTTCTTTTCTGTAATTTTATATCTTGCATGAAATAAACATCTGACGGGTAATGTATATTTCTTTTATTTATTATTTTGTTCATATTGTACAATCTGGTGAAGGAAAAAATAAAAATTGTTTTATTATATTTTGTAAAAATGCAAAAATAATTTCCTGCTATATTTGCATATTTTCCCTATAACTCATATCTTAATCATTAATATATATTTTTGATAAATTATTGCGTTAGTGTAATTAAACATTTTAAAATTAGTGCAATTTAGAAGACTGTTATACAATGATTCTATATTATGTATTCTTCATTTGCAGATGGTGGACACGAAATGTTTTTCATCAGTATTAGCAGGCCAGGAAGTGGAAGTGGTTCTCACAAAAGTTTTAAAAGTAGAATTACCCTCGCGAAGGATAATAAGCGTTATCGCTCACAAGGGTAAAACTTTGAAAGAAGTTTTGAGACCCCTCCTAAATAAATATGGTTTCAATTTAGATTTGATTAGTATTTGGAGCGAAGGCCGTTGCGTTCCTATGGATATTATGGCTATCAATGCTCCTACACGCATTATAGTAGTGGCAAATGAAGAAGGTTAGTGTATTATCACAATATAATTATAAATCAAAAGGATTATTCTTTGTAAAATATATTTTTGGAACTAATATTCACATCTATTATTGATATTCTAATTTTTGTGTTACGGCAACTTTATGTTAAATATTATAGTATAAAAGTAGAGTAAATCGTAATCCTAATAATAAAACAACGTTATTTAATAAATTGCTAAAACAAATATTAATTAAATGTTACTTTTTTACAGATTTTCAACGGGAGTTACATACTGCCAAATATTTAAATGAAGTGCCACATGCACAACCAACTCTGGATGAAATTACTAATAAAGTATTTGAGGAACTTTTGGTTGGGAAAAGTAGAAATAAATATCAGTATAGTGAAGGGTCATGTAAGGTAAGAATAATAATACTTAAAAAATAATCTTCTATTACATATTCACTCTTTTATTATTCAATAAATTATTTTTAATATTATATGTTTTTTATTATCTTTTACAGTCGGATGATCAGCGGTCGGAAGGATCTTCCATATTATCTAGCAAATTCTTTCTTCGGGATTCGACAATACATGGGAAGAAGAAGGTAATATACTTGACTTTTATATCTCTCCTATTAAGAAGTTCAATTTTGTACACACGCTCACTTCTGGTTTTTTTTTTATCAAGGCGAAATCTAAATGTTGCAATACAAATGAGAAGAGTAATACAAACGATTGCATACATGAGAACGCACCCAAATCTCAGCCTCCACTTATTGCAAAGTGGCGTAATGGCGTAAAATTACAACTTCCAGGCAGATTTGATGGAGATGGTAAGAATGATGTATCTTTTTTTTTCACATAAAATATCTTACAATCTATGGAGCCAGATTTTAAACAGTTTATTTTATAAATATAAAAATATTTAATGTTAAAAATTATTGATTTAAAAATGTCAAAAAACAAAATTTTAAATAACGATTTAAGGTATAACTTTTTCTTTATAGAGTTATACGAAGGATTGAAAAGGGCGCAAAGATCGAGATTAGAGGACCAGAGGGGGACCGAAATCAACTTTGAACTACCAGATTTTTTAAAGGTATAGTCAAATGCACATATGAAATATTCAGTTTATTCTATTCTATCTTATATTGGGATTTTAGTAGCAGTTAAAAATTTTATGTGTGCACAAATGTAAATTTTTAAGATCTGTATATCATGTTTCGATTTTAAAAAATTATGAAATTATTGATTAGAACAAGGAGAACGGGAAACCACCGGACAAGATGCGAAGGACTCGGGTAGTGTCGGCCAATTGCGAGGGCACTACCAAGTTTTACGATTCTGGCGAGGATAAGCAAAGCAGCAGCGGCTACGAATATCCTGCGCACGTGACGAACGGAGCCGCGAGTGAACGATTCTCAGGCTTGGTTAATATTACCGAGCCTTTAAGTAAGTGCCTTGACAACTCGTTCACTCTAGACGGCGACAGGACACTGGTGGATGGAGATCAAACGATCATCGAGAATGGTACTGATTCCCCATCGAAGAGCCCGCACTCAGGGAGCTACGGGAGCACGGACATGTCGCATACGAAGCTGTCGAAGCCCCCGCCGTTACCGCCGAAGCCTAAAAATCTTGTCGTAAACATGGTGAAGAGCGGATACATCACGTCTCCGAAAACTCTACAAAGGCCTAACCATGTGATCGAATAAAACAACCGAACACTATGTAAAGAGAAAGATATTTTTTAATTAACGTAACGATTCGCTTTTAGCATAGAGCGTTTTATGTGATGCCACGATTAACCGTTTGAACACGACATGGTACGATACCTGAGTAAACTCCTTTATGACTTACTAGAAGGGATGATTCCGTGCGGGAGTTTGTTCGGACGGAGAATACAGGGCAGCATTAATCATATTTCCCTATTATACCTTTTTCTAACATATTCACATTCCGCAACTTAGATTTTATCCTGAAAACGTTCTGTCTTGTCGTGCCTTGATACTAGAATGTTATTGTATGTAAATTTTAATTTAATGGAATTATTTTCATTTCAATGATGAAATATGTCGACGTTTTTTAAAGAACGTTTTTCTTTTATGTTGTACTTATTGTATATTCATATGCATTTATATAATGGTAATTTTGTGTCTCACGTTTATTTTTTAATCTAAATTAAAAAATTGGATACAATATTTTTTATTGGGATCATATTTTTTGTTGGTTTCGTCTGAGAATGATCGATTCGTAATTAATGAATCTCGAGTTTTATATGAAATTAATTGGAAAATTAAAAGTTGTGAGTGAAGGAATATGATTCGTTCTGGAAACTCATATCTTACGATAAGATAGAAGATTGTTTTTTAGTTATATGTAATATTTATCGTAGTATCGTAGTATTATTACTAAACGACGATAGCATTCTAGGATCAGATTAGATATGTAATAGTAAACGTATGATATATATATTTTATATATTCGAGTTTCTTCGCAAACCGTTTTGACCAGAGAAACAAGAAAAGTCCAGGTGACGACAATCTATGCGCTTATTAGATGATTATAGGAACAAATATTAATAAAAAAAAGTATGTTTCAAAGGAACAAGGTATGATAAAGAAAAAAGGACGATCTATTTTTAATATTTCGAAAAAATGTATTTGATATAACTTACAAAGGGATCGCGTCCTATATGGTGACTTTGATAAAGTTATGTATTACGCACGCTGGGAAAAAATGTACGTGCGTAATAAACAGAAGATACTCATTATAGAGAAAATTGTGCGAAACAAATTCATTTATATATCGTTTTGGTGGGGCATCTATTGCGACATGCTAATATATTGTATTATGTGATTGTCTGAAACTGTTAGGCAAGATCTAATAAATTTTTTAAATTTTATAGAAAGCCTCTGTTCACTTTGGCTACGTCCTTGCGTCGCCTTTAATTGTCTTTTCGTTCCTAAGAATAATAAGAAAATTCCCTTATGTATTGTTCTTTACATTACCCAGTAAGACTAATTATAAGCATAATTAATGTTTCTAGCTTTAATATCTATAATGTCTAATTTTGAAACGTTTGATTAAAGAAAAAAGAGAAGTGCTAGATAAATTCCGTATTAGAATAGTCTGTATCAAAGAATTCTAACACATCTTGAATCAAGGACGTCTGATACGATTCTAAGACTTTTTCATTATAACATGATTGCGGTAAATAATACTTATATATTACATTAACTTTTGTTAAATATAATGAGAATTAATGTAATATATGGTATAAGTATTTCTTTGAAGAAAATTATGTCTTAATGAATCTTAATTTAATTACTCTTACTTTAATTCTAATTTAAACAGCAATTAACTTATCAGCAGTATCTGAATTATTTTATTAATACGGATACAGAGAGAAAATAATATTAATATTAAATACCTTTATTGTTTTATATATGAAAAGAAAAATTAAATTTAAATTATACAGGTAGAAATTCTGCTTGACGCAATAGTACCAGAAGATCGAATTAACCGATTATTTAATTATTATCCTTTTTTTTTCCTTTCGTTGGTGAAAGTCGCCCTGAATATATCAGCGACATATGTCAGCGATATTGGAAAAGAAGCGACGGGCTGTAACTACGGGCAACGGCGCACCGTCTTTCCCTTCGCGTCGCCAATGCTTGAATCAGTAGGTATGTTCTTGTTCGCTACACTGAGTACTTTATATAGTACCCAGTTTATATAGTATATTAAGTACCCAGCACGGGATGCATGGGATCTTTACATGAAGTTTTATACTTTGATCAAAGCATGTATAATAATTATTTAATTAAAATAATTTCTTTGTCTTCTTCTATCTTCTATCTTCTTATCTTCTTTTATTTTATCTTCACTTTTGATTTCCGAATATACGCATTTCATCAAATTAAGAGTTATTTCGCATTCGTTAGGCGTAGAGTTTTGAACTGAAACAATATGTGCACGAATATAATTATGACAATGCTAATTATGTTATTAATAATATATTTATGAAGCAAATTAAAATATAGAAAATGAATTTAAAAACCTGTATTTTGAATAGCAAGTAAATTTTACTAACATAGATAAAATTATAATATCAAATTTTTAATTAATTTTATTTTATAATTATGCATGTATATGATATTATATATAATTGTAATATGAATAAAGTGATGAATTGTTTATATTTTTTAGGAGTATATATTTTTATTATGTATTTAATTTTATATCTTTCAATAGATATTTACCTTGTTCGTAACAGGTGTCTAACATCTCCAATTGTCGAAAGTAAGGCCTACGTACCAGGAAGCTTAGCGCTTTCTTTAGATTTTCCGTATCTATAATTGTATTATTAATCTGGAAATTGTATTATTTATGTATTTTATATATACAATATATACATATATAGTACTCTCTAAAAGTTTGGAAACACCATATAGAAGTGTGCAATTTTTTAACTCATTAAGGCCCACGGCCTGCACAGTTAGCGATAAACTAACTATTGGATTCATGGTATAAGGTAAAAATTTATATGGTTTTCTTTTATTTGTTTTGTTTGTTAATAAAAAATTGTTTAAACAATTTTTTTATTTACTGTTTCTTGCAAAATCTAAAAATGTCATTGGATTCTACAGGAAGATTTTAGATTTTAATTACTTCTATATTTGGGCTAATTCTATATTTACGTTTAAACAATTATATTATTATATAGTATAATTTTTTAAATCTTTTGTAGATAGTTCCACTTTCATAATAATCAAATAAAGCAATAATATTATATGTATATAAAGCATTTTTTTTTAATTTGACGTACAAAAATAAAGCACAATTTTTTTTAAGTTTTTATAAAAAGAAAATTGTATAAAATTAAAACCCTGAAAGATTTCAATTTCGCGAGATTTGTCAACAATTTTAAAATTAAGTAGTTTAGTTTCCTAAAAATAGTTAAACTACATAAAAGAAATCCATTAAACAAAAGAAAAATTAACAAATTAGAAGCGAAAAATTTTTTATAGCAATTTTTCTGCAAAGTTAAAGAATAATTATTGGATATGAATCAAAAGGTACATCTAATAAAGTATTTTTTACATCTGAAAATTTTACCAGTTCTTTTTTCTGCAACAGACAGGCAAAAAAACAGCCTGCTTTTAAGGTTGAATTAACATCTGATGTTGTTCCGTTTAGGTATAAAAACGACTTGTTTAAATCATCTGTAAAATACAAAAAATTTTTATGAGTTAATATACATTATTAACGAGATGTAGTTTTTTTTATACAAAATCATTTATAAAACTTAAACAAGAAAATGCATACAAAATAATTATTTGTTTCCAAGTATTAAAACTATTTAATAACAAAACTATTTAATAACATACAAATATTATTTGTATTTTAATTTCATCATTTAGTTGTAATTAAACATTAAATCATAAGTTTGTAAACTATTTATGTTTAAGAATATGTATAACATGTATAAAGAATATAAGTATAAGAATAGAAATGGAAGCCAGAATTATCATGTACATACTGTGTGTGACTGGGAAAGATTTAAATTTATAACAATTTTTGCCAAACATACTTACCTATAATTGCATTTGCTTTAATAAAGCAAATGTGAATGTTCCGGTATCTGTAATAGAATTGCCCATAACGTAATATTATCGTCCATGTTACTGTAGTTATAGCTTGATGTCTATAATAAACACAAAATAACAATTAACAAAAGCGATATTTTAATGAGGAAATGGACAATGATAATAGCAATAGATAATACGTTAATATTAAATGTTAGTATATTAATATAATAATATAATATAATTGTATAATTATATAATGTGCAACAGCATTTTAAACTTCCTTTAACGAAAATAAAATAAGAAATAAAATTGAAACTATGAAAATTAAAATTTGAAAAAATTGAGATTAAACTAAAAAAATTTAATAACAATAAAGAAAAATTAGATCTTAAGTTAGACAGAAGAACTGTATTCATTAATGATGACGCTTTTACATGAAATTGATAATAAGTGAAACATTTCTTTGAGAGAGGTTTCTTTAATAGAAAAAAATTCTATTATAAGATCTTTATGTAATATAACACTTTATAATCTTATAAATCTTTTTTGTATTGTATATATATAATAATAATTTTGTCATTAATTTAACTACAACTATACACATATAATGTGAAAATACTTACAACAGCAGCACACAGACAGATTGATAGAATAAATATCACTCGTTTCATGATTTTGAATTTCTTACAAAATCTTTCGGGGTTGATTGATTGAAACAGACTGTCAAGTATTACTAGACGCAGATCGCAGATGCTTGATCAGAGCAACGAATGCTACAACTGTGGATTGAAGAAACGGCGTGGAGTATATATACCACATATATATACCACAAAATATGGATCATCGATTAAAATTATCAGGGTGATACCCAATAGTACGACGCATTCCAATATCAAAAGTAGTGATTGATCCGATGTTTTGAAAAACGAAATGTACATTCCTAAACAAGATAAACATAGAGCAAGAGCCGTTATACACATGTGCGCAGATGGAACGCTCGGAAACCATTTAGATAGGATAATAGGTAAATTTCGAAGCATGTTTTTCTGACAATATAGTATTGAAGTTGAACGATATTTTCTTGAAATGTTTAAAAATTTTTTTTCCTTTTTTCATTTTCTTTCTATCCTATCTTTTATTATATCTTTATACAGAATAGATATCTTTCTATTCTATTTAAATGAATTTAGTATATCGCATATCTCTCTTTATTTTGTTTTTTTTTTTAGGAATTTCTTCTTACTTATTACATTATTTATTATATTATTACAACATGAGAGAAAGGCAGGTGAAAGAAAGGAAGAGAAATTATATATTTATGTATATATTTATATTATATTATTTTCTCTTCCAATGTTATACAATATGATTGAGAATATTCTTTTTATCTTGTGGAAATTCCTTTATAAATTACTTATCCATATTGAACCAATGACTTCTGATTTTGTAAATTATCCACTGTCTTTTATTTTATCAACAAGCTTACATCCAGCTTCTCGAACAAAAAATAATCCGACAACCTCGAGGCACGACAATTTTTAATTTTTTAATCTTTTTTTATAACTTGAACTGTCAAAACTGTTACAATAATCTGAACTATCAAAACTGAATAAAATGAAAAAGATTTTAAAAAGATATGTAAGAAAATAAGATATAAGAAAAAAAACAGAAAAAAATAGGAAAAAAAGAGAGAGAAATAGAGTGAAAGAGAAGAGGAAAGAGAAAAATGCATTTAAAAAATAAAGCTCAATCAATAAAAGCAGATAAATGCACTGCTGATCATGGCACTTTATTCAAAATACTTGCGAATAAATTAGTATTTCATGATTTTGGACTAGTGATTTGATAGTTTGATTAAATTTTCGATTCGGGATCTATATTACATACAGTATATCTATATTATATACATTATATCTATATTACATACAGTAGGTACTCGTGCAATTAACGAAGTCGTGTGTAATATATAACATTCTAAAATAAACAACACTAAACTATAAGTTAAAATTTTAAAATCTAACACAAATTTAGGTTTTTTTAAACCTTTCTTTTGTAAACTACAACATGCACAATTAATTTTTTTCTAATAAATTATCAAATTTGTCGAGTTATTCTACAGTTTGCAAAAGAAATGAGCGTTCTGGATGCATTTCAGTATAGAATAAATTATTAACGAGAAAACGTTAAAATTAAAGATCCTATTTGTTTATATACTCTAAGATATATCAATAATAAACAATATTATACAAAAATAAAAAGTAATTAGTTTATTACTTTATTATTATTTATAGTAATAACGTGGGGTGTAATTTACACCTCATGCGCCTTCTTATGTTTTAAATTTTAACGCGCCCACTCGAGGGTTAAAAAACATTATAATTTCAATTACAAATGTAAGTGAAATTTCAACAGGACTCTTGATAAATCATTAATAGGGTTTATTTGAAAAATGCAAAGTAATTTAAGAATGCCTTTGGAGAGGTCTATGAAGTTGGATTTCACAAAATTTACTTCAAAATGTGAATTTTGTGAAATCCATATATAATTGAAAATTTTCAAAGCCATATTTAATTTAAAAAAAATGTACTTAGGGCTGTTGATGATAAAATTTTTTAATCTTTTCTTGCAAGATAGGCAAAAATTATTTATGCACAAATGTGGACAAATTATGGACAATCAAATGTCATATCAATTTTGTGATTGAAGATTCGCATTTCGTGTTACCTCACAGATCTTCTGGATCTGGAGTAATCATTTGAAATACTTATCTAGTAGGGACCCAGATAAGAACGCATGCCAAAAAATTTTAGCATTATTTCAATTTTAAAATATAATGTACAATATATTGTGTAATAAGTTTAAATTTAACTTTTAAAATCATCATTTCTAAATTTAATTGTTGTAACATATAGCAATCTTTAAAAAATTGATGCCTAAAAATAAATTCTTACATAATTGTATAATTAGAGCGAATCACTTTAGCACAATTATTACTGAATACATTTCAGATATTAATTTTGTAATTATCGTAAAAATCGTTGCAACATAAAATTGAACAATTATTATTCAAGTAATAGTAAGACATTTTTTATTTTTTATCTTTTTAAGTAACTTTGCTTTATAATTTTCTCAATATTTATAACTTATAATTATAAAATTCTTTTTCAGCGAAAGATATGCGTTTTGCGGTTTATGACAATTATTACAAAATGCTGTGAACGAAAGAAGCAATAATTGTACATTCATTATAAAAGTTTCCAATCTGGGGAGCAAGAGAGAGAAAAAACGGAGTACAGAAAGTGTAACTGACGAGCAAACCTTCTCCTATCGTCCCCCTCTCCCCCACCACCTCTACCCTCCCACCCACGTCACCGCCGTCCGTTTCGCGCCTTTTCTCGGCGGTCCACCCGCGCGCGCGCCCGCCCCTCCCCCTTCACTCCCGGCAGATTCGCGCCGGTCGTCGTTGGCGGCAGTGTGGTTTATCGCATTTGACTAACGGATTAGAGACGACTGGTCGGTCTCCCGTGTCTCGGAGTGCCGGCGCGTACGCTCCGCGTGACATACCGTCGCCTAATAACCGGCGATAACGATCGCGTTACGGTAATTACCGTAAACGCTAATCGCGTCAATCGGTCGCCAGTCGTCAGTCCCGCCGTCGCGGTGGTTTCGCGCCGAAAGTGATCGCGCTCAGTGGGAGGGAAACGCCGCGAGTGAGCCTGCTCCTGTTGCATCTTCTGGCGACCGACGTCGAGGCTGTCCCTTCGACGACCGTTCATCGTGTCACCTTGTCCAAGTGCGCGGCAAGTCGCGCGGTTTTGTCGCGGTTAAGGACGTGCCTTGGAAAAGTAGGCTTTAAAGGTTTGGCAACCGGCGACCTCGACGAGGGAATCCCACAGGCATCGGCGTTTGTTCCAGGTATACATCGCAATATGTGTATATATAATTATATGTGGGTTATAAGTATTGTTGTACACTATTAATATACAACAATAGAAAATAAATTATACGTACTATCCTATAAGTAATACGACAGGATATAAAAAGGAATTTGATTTATTCTTCAGCTCGAAATCGAAAGACTTTCGCCAGGGAATTGGAAATTTAAGAACTAAGATGGTTAAGAAGTTGCAAATAATAACAAAAGGCGTATTTCGGATTGAAATTCAAATGCCGAGCGTTTTGTTCTATGTCACAAATTCGCTAAAGAATGGCATTACTTATGGGACCGGCCAACATGTATAATGTGTGTGTAATAATAAACACAGCATGTATTGAATCGCTGCCTCGATCGTGACGGTGACACTTGGCCACAATAGTCAAGGATACAAACAGGATACACGGAATATCGTTTCCTCGAATGGGAATTCGCGTGGATTTTTTTCCGTCGTGTTCCGGCATCGATTGTCGGCGTGACGACCGTTAAAAAACGCGCATAAGCAGGAAATTTTCTCTCTTTCTCTTTTTATCTTTTTAGGTTTCCGAAAGAGATTTTCTCGCAAAGGTTCTCCGACGTATCATAGTATTGTCCCGCAATTAATAATCTCGCTCTTAAGATTCAGCATTCGTCTTTAACCGATGATTCGAGTAATCCTGATACAGTTTCGCCAATCTATTCTACAGATTTGCGAAATTAAACGTCACGATTTGTGATACACCGAGTGTATGACCGAGGCCGACGAGAAATATTCATCCCACCGGGGTTTCCGGGAAACAACGATCCGGATCAACTTCAACGGCTTCGATGGGAAAGGAAGACGCGATAAATGTTTCCATCCGCAGGAGAATCCATCCCGTTATCGCGTTTTGCAGTAATTAATAAAATAATTTACGACTGTTATAACGAATTATTCTAATAATTTTCCGCTATCGCGTTGTTTTCTCTAAACTTTAATACGAATATTATTAGATAGAATATTGTCTATCTGACTAATGTTTATTTCTACCAATGTAGATTAACTTTAATCTCGGTTTAACTTATATTTTTTTCCAATTCTTAGAATTAGAGAAAGATAGAAAGTAAGTTAAACCAAGATTAAAGTTAATCTACATCGGTAGAAGTAGACATGAATGAATTGACTAGCAAAATCGAGCATCGATGCATTAATCGTACACCCTGTATACACGACGATCAACGGAGTATCACGGACGAAATCGTATAACGACGACGAGTCTCGTTCCCGCCAATTGGGCCATTGTTCATCCTCGGTTCGTCACTCGCAATCTAGATTTATTGCCTCTGCAAAACTGATAAAGATACGTGAAAATAATAACGAGTCTTGCTGTAACTTGTCGAAAATTTCACGTTATCGCCAATTTTCCATTTTTCCCTCGACGACAGGGCTAATTTCGACGCCGGTGAATTCATTTTCTGTTGGAACAACCGAACAATCGAGGCACCGATCATGCTGCGTGTCTTTCCGCTGAATTTCGCGAGAAATCGCTGAGAATCCAAACGTTTTCTTTTTTTCTAGAAGCCAACGTCGCGCTCGTGCCTGACGTCGATTCGACGATAAATTCGAGAGATCGCATCTCGTCTGCATTTCCGGACTTGGCTCGTCGAGAACGAGCTGCTGTCGTATCTACGCAAAGTGTAACAAGCGTCAACCAGCAACCGTCGGGATGGACGAAGAATCCTCTCCCGAAATGTCCCTCAGCAAGACACCGAACTTCGACATCGAGTCGCCGATATCCAGCATCGCCAGCGATCTGTCGAAATCATCACTGGACTCCGGCAGCACGAAGAAGCATCATCTTCCACGGTCGTCAAGAGGTACGTGGCGAAAGTATCAAGCGAAGAGATTGTCTGCGAGATAAAGTCTGAAAACACGATTATATGTGAGAAGAATGAAAAGATTATATGTGAGATTTTATTAAAAGATATATCGATTTTTCGATATGTCCTTTCGAATCACCAAACAGTTACTCGAGTCTCTTTTTAAAAGTCAGTAAATCAACTTTGTGGAACTTTATAGAGGCGACAATCTTTCGCGTTAGATTGTAATTTATGTCGAAATTATTATGTTAGGATATATGTAAAAATAAGGCAAATATGTAAGCACATGATATATTAGGTTGCATATTAAATTAAGAATTATAATGAAAGTTTGACTTAATAATCGCAAATGGATAATATTTTTCAACGATATACATGTATGATGTATTAAGCATTAAAATATTAAGTTAATTATAATGAAAGTCCTCGAATCAATAATTGCAAATAGATAATATTTTGAACAATATATATATGTTAACTCTGAGAGAGGACAACGACAAATTAACGTCTAATCATAATTAGCAATTCTAATGACTCCAGGAACATTGGTATAATTTACAATTCTAGTAGACTTTTTTTTTCTTAATGACGAGCTGGGCGGGTACCGTGTCGGGTTAATCATGGGCAAAACGGATACTGATAGAGCGTAACGTGAGAGCCTTCCGAAAGGCGGGTTATTCGTTAGGGATTTCCCCGTCCTTCAACGATCTGTGAACGTCTGCCGCCGGTCTGAACCCCGCGACCGCGAGTTCGCAGCCTCAATTGTCAGTGTTTCTCATTCGCGCACGACTTCAATACGGTAATAATTTATATATTCCTTTGACGCACATTTGCTTCATCAGTTTCGTTAAATCTATTTCCAATGTCTATTCCATTATTGGCATATCATTGTTTATGTCATTCATTATATTTAAATATTTTATCCATTCGATTCGCACCTCGTATCGATTATGAAACACTACGCATTTTGCGTAGATATAACTTGACAAAGCAATATCCATTTTTTTTTTCAAATAGCTCTTTTAACCTTTTGATAACCGCAACGTTAAATTAATTCGCGACTTGATCGTTGAGTACCCTCTCGCAACCGTGAGGCAAGTAGTAGCTCGTGCCGGGGTTACGGGGACCAGGTGCTCACCTGCTCCTTGTTGGGTGGCTGGTTAGGCTTGGCGCCCCCTTTTATTCATGCTCCCGGTAAGGCCCTGTGGAAGTTCGCGAACGAACGGCTGAGCACGGACAAGAGAGAGAGAGAGAGAGAGAGAGAGAGAGAGAGAGAGAGAGAGAGAGAGAGAGAGAGAGAGAGAGAGAGAGAGAGAGCAGGCATCCCTTTGGGGATACTTACGGTACTTAGGCGCGATTGGGATATCTGTATAGAATAGTCAGACAGTCTGAAAACTGTTGTACAGAAATGTGGTCAAAAGTAAACATTTTACAATTTTGCATTTTATTCTTTAAAAATGTATTTAAAAAATTTTTTTATTTCATATTTTTATTTTCAAAATGGCTGAATATGCTTGTAAGTCATTTCTGAGAAACTCTTTTTACTCTCAATCACTGATGGTACATTTTATTTATTGATATTACTTTTAGTGAAATTTAAAAAATAATTCAAAATTGAAAGAATTGTAATCGATCGCTTACATTTTATATATTTTTTAATTCATTCATCGCAACGCTGTCATACTTACATATTGTCAATTTACATACTAGCATTTTTATATATTAAAGTTTTATTTACATGTTTAGAAAGTTCTCAAGTAATCTTATGATTTCTTCAAGTCATTGTTGCGATAAAAATTTAATTTAATTGATTTAATGAAAACGTTTAAATTAAGAAGTAAAAAGGATAGCGCTAATTATCCGCACATAAACATACACACGTTCAATGTAATTATATTACACGTTTAAATATACATCCTGCATGTATCGATACTGACCTACCCTCGTTAGACATCAACACATCGAGAGACCGTTAAGAATACAGCTGTCTCGTGCGAAAGACTGGGGTCCGTGTTTCCGACTCCCTTTAACACTGCATTTAGTTCTAAAGGTGACTGACCGATTCCGTATCTTATTCCTTTAATGTGACGATCGCGTTCGATGACCCAATAAAACGGAAGATCGACTATCTATAAATACAATGTATAAGTTTACGACTCTATAAGTGTTTATAATATTTTGCCAGGCGTGACAAAAGAATAATAATTTAATTAACGTACAAGATATTAGCTTATTATTTCTAATCATTTTTAAGCATGAAAAGACCGCGATTTTTCAGTTTTGTATAGGACTTGTATAGGATTTATTATTTATTAATATTACACTGAGAGAAAAATATAATTACTTTTGGCCTCAATCACAATTTTATAATATTTCTAACGATAATTATGGTTATCATAATGATGCATATAGTTAATTTTATTTATATTATATTTATTATATTTATTAGAATTATATTTGTTATATTTATTAGAAATATTATAAAATTATGGTTGAAGCTAAAAGTAACTATTTTTTCTCTCGGTATATTTTCTAAACGAAGGGAAGAAATTTAAACGCATAGAATTTCGCTTTCTAAAACGCTTCTTTACTTCCCTAAAAGCGAAAAGTTCGAGAAAAATATGAATTCACTGGCTTATAATAATTTTATGATAACAATAGAGCAACAATAATGAATGTATGAAAACTTCTATGGAATATACGCTATCTCATCTTTCTCCTTATTTGCATATGAAGGAGCTGTATGCCAGAATAATTCGGACGAGATAATCGATACGTGGCGGCGTTTTGCATTTTAAATAGGGGCTCAGTCGAAACAGATCCCACATTACGCGAGTTAGCAGTCGGATTAAGAGACCGGGGCGTCCGCAGCCGGCCACGATCTTTCGCGCACCTCGATCGACGACGTTATCGTCGCCGTTGCAAACTACCGCCGTGCAGCGGCATGGAAGTGTTACACCGCCACATGGCGCGTTCCGTTCTCGTTCGTTGCCTTGAAAGTCCGTTGTGCGAGGGGTACAACGACGTCGGGGCGAGCGGGGCACCCCTATACATACATGCCGGGCTCTAGGCATTGAGCGGGCATGTATTCCAGACGCGTGTACATACGCCCGGTAGCTAGGCACAGACACGGACGTACACAGGGATGAAGCGTGCTGCTCGCGTGCAGATTAGGTAATTACCCTGCGGACGCGCGTCTTCCACGACTGGCATGCTTTTTAGCCCGAAGAATAATGCGATACGCCGTCGGCTAAGCCGGCGATAATCGGAACAGTGTATCTCGCGCGTTAGGGGGAAAAACCTAATTACGCTTTTAATTAATGCAACGTATGTTGTCATCGCACGTGGTTATGGCTTTCAGAGATCGCGCGGAACGGTTTATGATTCGCACCTCTGTAATTAGCATCAAGTTTGTAAGTGACATCGTGAGATATCTAAAATAAGTTAATATGATGAGAATATGGCCGGTATTCATAGTCAGTTTTTATATTTAAGATTATCTTAAGTACAGTCTTAAGATGCTCTAAACTAATCACAGAGCCGTTTAGTATCTTAAGACATTACTTCTTTTGAAATAAGAACTGACTATGAATACCGGCCTATGACCCGTGATAAGTCTACCGATGTGTTAGCTTTCGAGGGTCAGCTTGAATTTTTTTTTAACACAATAGAACCAATTAACGTAACGGTCTGTAGTTTATTGCAACATTGTTCCAATTCAATTCCTCTGCATCGCTAATTCGTGTCAAAAGTCAAATCAAGTTCCCATGTTCCGCAAAAGGTGCCTAACGCGGGGGACAGACTGAAAGAAACGCCGCGGTAACCGTCGGCGCAGATGAGCGAATTGAACGGTGCGAGAAACGTTTCTTTGACCAATGGCTTTCCTATCAAGATTTAATATTTAAATGCCCCGAAGTTTTATGCCGTGGTAAAGCCAAGGTGCGGCGAGGGGAAGAGGGGAGGGAAAGACCCGACCGTGGAAAGAGGGAGAAGAATGAAAGAGGTTTGGGTTCCTCGGGGTCCCTGGGGTCTCAAGCCATTAACATATCCTGTAGGGCCGGTAAGGCAGGTCTCGCAATATTTCGGAGAAGGCGAAGGTTGGCACTCTCGCAACCTTTAACGGTCGCGGGCCCGAATTGCAAATCGCCTCGGGCACGGATTCGGCGCAAATTCCGCGGATATCGGTTAAATCTGTGGAACGATTCGGGACGCGGCTCGGAGATGCGGTCCGATATCGTAATTGCGAGGCGATAAACGTGTTAAACGTGAAAGCGAAGGAGTCCTGGGTCTTCAACCCTTGATACCCAATCTTTTGCCTCGCCAACGTACGGCTCGTTTTAATCAGTCGATTAAAGCTGAGAAACCCGTGATCACGATTAGGCGCGCATAGTGATAGCGATTGGCGCGCGGGCACGTCCCCGGGGATGGTTGCCACCCGAGGATCCCGGCCTTCCCTCCTCGCGGTTGTGCCCGGGGAGAAGCACCTTGGCGGATCCGTTGGATGAAAAATTCGTTGAGCGCGTGCCGGCTGCACGCACGACTCGACTACCCCTCGTCTTACTTACCCTCGCGGCCTACCCTCGGCTAATGTCGAAAGACGGAAGAAGAAACGAGTGAGATGGAGAGTGGGGCGAGTTTAGTTATCGAACAGGCCGACCGACCGACCGACCAAGCAGCCAACAACCCCCCCGTTAGGCGCTCCTCTTGTCGCTTGTTTCCTTACCTCGGTCTCTTGTGTCTCGTCCTGATGTCTGGTCCCGATGCGTCTGGTCCCCATCCCGTTTCGCAACTCGTAACGGGGCACGGGGCATCAACTTTTATTCCCACCGACGACAGTCGCAGACTGTTATTCAACAGTCTATCCGCTTTTCTGTTCATTGCTCGTGTTTGAACGGGCGACGATTAGCACCGGCGGTAACCAGGGATCGATTCTCGATGTAAGATGCGGGAGAATGCGGGAGAACAGTCTTACATGTTTAATCGTCGCGCTTCTAACGGCACGAATAAATCTATCGATTCGCTTCCATACATCCGTAGCATGGGAATCTGATTATATTACACCGGTTTCCATGTCTGGCAATTTAAATAATGTGAATACGAGTGAATATAATTAACTCGTAGCTGGTTTTTATTCAGAGTAAAAGTTCTCTTTATACTTTTTATATAACTTTTTTGCTCAATTGTTTAAGATTCACGTTTCTGACGTGAAGATTGCCATCTCATTCGCGCAATCTTAATACGAACATCCACTTAAGTTTATTAATTATTATCTTAATTGTATTAACGCAAAAACGTGATGATTTATCAAATTGTAATTTATCTTAATCTCTCGGTATTCAACGGTCTTATCACTTATCACCGCAAAAAACCCGAAACGGTTGGCATGGGATTGGGGGGGTCACCCTTCGGAACCCTCAGGAACCATACGCGGCGGGGTATGATGGGATACAACAGTATGATTCATACACGCACATTAACCATGATGCTCGGGAATCCGACTAACGAATCATTTTCAAACGGCATACATCTTTTTTACGCGTGTGATAGCCAAAGAAAACGCATCGCCATGTGGTCCATTCTTTGGCAACGCACGCAGGGTAAATCCGACTACATTAACAGTGCATAAAATGACGCGCAGGTAAATTTGACTATATTAACAGGAAGAATAGTCGATGTCCCGGCCAATGTCCGTACTTACGATAATACCCGCACCTCTAACCAAGATGGTATTACGTAACGTATCTAATATGAGTAATGTGACAGAAGTTAGCCGTGTAAAATATATAAGATATCTTAAAAATTATAAAAAAATTTTTGAAGTTTGAAAATTGAAGAAATGATAGGACCTTAAAATAAATTCAAAATTTCTTATTTGTTAAAATTTCGTGATAATATCGGCGAAATATTTTCATAATCTAAAATCTCGTCGAGTACGAAATAATTGTAAATTAAAATTGGCAGTTTATATTTCTGTTAAAATAAGGAGGAAATTAGGATCTCTTGAAGTTAGAATTCGGAAATTTTCGAAACACCTCAATCTTCTGGCAGAAAATGAAATCGGCTACAAAATAAATAAGGAATGTCATTAAAATTTGATGTGATGAACTTTGCACAATTATTTCAAGTAACGATATGATAAAATAGTTTCCTCTTTTTTTTTCTCTCCTTACCTCTGTTTATATGCTGTAAGCTATTTAAGAAACAATTTTAAAGAAATATACGTATTCAAAATAAAAATATGTTTTTACACAACGGGACACTCCCCGCGATATCAGAAAGAATTTTTCCGACAGGGGCACGACTTTCTTTCTGTACAAAGTAAGCGCGCACTCGAGTTTTTACGAGTTTCAAGATGATTACGACAGTTAGAACTCGCAAGAACGGCTTCGACGCGAAGCCAAGGGCCGCCGCCCTCGACGGACACGGTGGGGTAGGTTACACCTGTGCGGGCATGTTTAAAATATGTAGCACATGGTGCGCGCGTTCTATCTCGTTGCGCCGCGGTGCACCGCGTGTTTAGCGAGCCGCTGATGCCGACGGCGATGACCTCGTTTGGCGTCGCAACGACAGTCTACTTGTTCGTCTTTTTATTCTAGCTCACTTTATTGCCGTCGACACTCGTTCTCGTGGATTTTCTAATCCGTCGGACGATATATATGATTTCCACCCTTCCCTCTAAATGCAATTACACGCGTGCACGCACGCGAATCGCTCGCGTCGGCCGAATTCATAGCGCGGTCTCTGCAACCGTGGCACGCGCCGGTTGAACCGGTCGGTCCCGCCAATCGATATCGGATAGTCGAGTACATCCCTCGAGTAAGCAACACATTTTAAGCCCGCATCGCTCAACTATACATTGGAGACTGAAGATTAAATAGATAAAATCTGTCCAATCAGATAATTTTAATCCGACTGATTAAATCGTAATCTCCAATTCGCAATTCTCAATCTTCGGTGATGCCCAACACGGCATCTGCGCGAGACATTTTTCAATTAGGCAGTATTTTCGATTACGCAATTGCGCGATACATTCAATGGGTGTTTTACATTTTATGAACTAGATTGACGAGACACATATTTTATAAATATGTATAATTCAATTTTGCGGCGGTCTAACAATAGAAAGGTAGACCCTTTGATCTTTGATCGTAATGAAAGGGGAGAGAAATGGGACAGTTTAATCGTATATAATTCGTGCTTCCGGCGATATCTCTAAACGCCACGCGGTTTTTCATGTACGGTTATTCGCGCGAATGGAGCTGTAAGAGATATAAAAGTACGGCCGGGCAAGGATCACGCCCATCGGGGCGGTTAACCGAGGAATCGCATCGGCGCGCTGTCGAAGGCGCGTAGCGTGACGCGCGCGTCCGTGTTCCTTTGCATACACACACTTAGCTCACGCATTGCGCCAGCCAGCGGCGAACTAACGCCACTTGGGGGGCAGACATATGAGCACACATGGGGCGGCAGTCACCACCTGGCATCACGTAGCCGTAGTTGAATACCTACCCACCCCTATACGTACACGTAACTATGTACGGTGCGACCCCAACCCCTCGACTTGGCTCGTGCCGTCGTACATTGTCGTAGGATAGCGCGACGCCTGTCCCCGGTACGCGTGACGGGCTAGAGGCGGGAGGGGGTGCGGAAGACGGAGAAGAAGAAAGGCAAGATGTTGCAGGGTTGCTGAGAGAAAATCGGGTTTCTCTCTCGACCTTCTTCACCCGTTCCCCGCTCGTCCCTTTTTTTTCGCGCTTCAGCGTTCGTTCGCGAATTTCGTATCCGCCGATGCGATTTTTGACATAGCCAGTGTACGCCAGTGACAAGACAGGAGTCAACGAACTATTCTAGATGAGACCCAGCTCGACGCGCTGATTGTAATATTGATTTCCGCGAGTCGCCTGCATCATACGCGCGCACATGCATCACCGAATATATCCTTTGTCATCAACGACGCAGCGTACTTGTGCCGGTTACGAGCGAGCGGGAGCTGGTGAGTACACGGTGCTTCCCCTCCGCCCCGTTTCACCAATAGCGAGATTCTCTATTGGGAGGGTCCGATAGGTTATCACTCAACCGGCTCGTGGATGCCACGTGCGGGTACGTTACGGGCGAGTGTCATTCGTCGCAGGTTAATGACAATGTAACGTTTCGACCGTTTTGCGATGCAAAGCTATGATGGTGTCATTTATCAAACGACGATATGCATTTTGAAGGGGGGAAAGGCTTTATTCGTACAAGATACCGAGATAGTTTTGTGAGACGTCAAACAATAACCATATTTATGAGATAAACTTTTTCATTGTAAAAATATTTCAAAGAAAAAATATTTACTGAAATGTTTGCAATAAATATCTTTCTTAAACCTTTGATTATTACGAGTTAGATATTATTTGCTGACAATTGTCGCAAGGATTCAAGTCGAGATTCAAATACAACTAGAGCTCTGAACTAAGTTATTTGAACCAAGATACGCTCGAGGATTAGGTCAATGTTATATCTTATCAATGTTGTGTGGTCAACCGCCGTGGCAGTTAACGTGTTAAGGTTTAACTGATTATTTATTTACTCTTGGAGACAGAGCTAGAAAGAGATAGGCAGCAGAGATAGAAAAATTCAGCCAATTGTAACGAGTGTTTTACGAGAACAGTTTAGAATTATTTGCAGTAGACAGCTCAAAGATAGAAGAACTCGTATAAGATCGACGAGTTTGCTCCCCGTTTTCCTCCGCAGGCTCGTCATGTGTGCCGGCTATATTCAGATCTAAATTAGACGCTGGATCTCGCGGAGGGCTAACGAAATTTGTCCCGAAATGGATATCCCTCTTTCTCGACGGTGTCACGGCGAGACACAGGCTGCGCTTTATTTTTAACTGCACTCGCGGGATCCGTACCCTTAATCTCGCATGAGGGCCCCCAGCGCTGGCGGGAAACGGCTGGCGGGTACCGTGTTCCTGGTGTTTGCGCGCGTATAGGAAACGGATGTCGGGAGGCGTTTATCTAAAATTAGAAGTGTAGATACGTCTATCTTTCTCCCGTTTTCTCCACGCCTCTCTTTCTCTCGCGGCGGTATTAGTATTATGATTTGGTCTGCTTACCATGCACGCTTTGCCTTCGTGGCTTCGAGTGGAGTCACGACCGTTGAAGCGTACTTGCACATGTTACGCAGCCGCAGCCGCTGCCTGTTGCTCGCCGGGGAATGTCGCGTTAATTAGTGGGGGAGACCGATAGCTTGTTCGCGCAGTCGACTTTACATTGATATAATAACGTCGTGCTCGCACTGGCGCAGTGTAGCATGCTGTCGACGGTTAGATTTATAAGTAAACGGGCACATTCTTACATTCCGCAATATTCTGTCTTTTTCGTTGCCGGCATTCGTTGATGTCTTCGACTATTAAAAATCAATATCTGTCTGCTGAGCAAATTTGATATATATATATATCAAATTTTATAATTTATTAATTATATTATTAATATAAATATATAAATTAAATAAATTATCTAATTTTTAAAAAATACAGGTTGAATATGTCGAATAATTGAGAAATTAGAAATCG
Organism: Tetramorium bicarinatum; assembly: GCA_928718305.1. Lineage (NCBI taxonomy): Eukaryota > Metazoa > Arthropoda > Insecta > Hymenoptera > Formicidae > Tetramorium > Tetramorium bicarinatum. Next base: position 31,203,029 of record OV788325.1, read on the forward strand.
CATTTGTCGTAAATGTTACTACGCATTTTTAATAATTAATAATAAGTACGACTAAGAATACAAAATTTTATTATTTAATTTGAATTTTTTCTTTGTATAACTCGTTCGTAGTACAACTTTTTCTAGGACAGAAATAACGTTTTAGTAAGTCAGTCAGCCCCTCTTCTGAATTAAAATTCAGAAAAAATAGGGTCAAGTTGAATCTAATTACTCTGTAAAGTTGTTTGACAATAAGTTTAATTCGCAAAAGATCTTCATGTTTAACGAGCAAACACATACTCGTTATTCAAAACTATTGTTTGAAATTAATCTCTTTTGACAAGTCTCTCTTGTGAGACAAGATCTAAGGTGCAGGCTGCATGCCGCGAAATATTTAGCAATGCTAAGAAAAACTGCCGCTCAGGTAGAAAGGTAGGAGGGCAGCGAGGTACGAACATCAGTGTGAGGGAAGCGGACCGAGAAGAAACGTTGAGATCAGTGATACGTTGCACGTTGACCTTTACGAGGCCAAGGTTCTCCATTTCAGGCACTACGCTCGCCTGGAAATTCGCGTCGTGAATCCATCGTACGTTTCGACGCGTAGTGTGAGGGTGCGTGTTACGGCTGATGCCTCCGACTTCCTGCGGAAGCCAATTACGGCGTATGTACCTACCCGAGGGATGGATCGCGATAGTTTCTTTTTCTAATTCTGCTCTTATTTTCCGGTAGAAATTTTAAAGTATCGCTTCATTTTCCTGTTACATTCGATTTCTCGTCAAATGTCTTCTTTTTAATCCAATCTGTGCACGCTTCGACGTTCAATTTGATTTCGACCGTGAAAGATACGTTTTACTTATTTTCTGAAAGATAAACGTTGGGTGGTAAAATAGCATCGATTGGTTTATTCCTGAGAAAAATGGCGAAAGAAAACTCGAGGGACCTAATTCGGAACCTGCGTCTTTTGTCGAGCAACGTTTCTCGTTTGGCAGGGTTTAGTCTAAATTTGGGAGCAAATTCCTAGCGGTAGATGTAGCGCGTTAAGAATCTTATTCAGGATAAAATTCGGCAACAAACAATATAGCGTGAAAAATTATCGGATATAAAATGTAGAATAATTTATATATAGTTATCATAATTTATTTTATACACATCACATGATTATTAAACACATAAATGTGAAGTCTATTTTCAGTCAATATAACTTTGCAGCTTATTCTACTTTTTGTAATTAAATAATGTTCATTTTAAAAGTATCTCACTTTTTAAATAAAAAAAAAAAGTGCTTCCTAAAATTAGTTATGTAGAAGGATTAGTTATGTAGAAAGATCCATATGACATACTCGCCAGATTTTTAAATAAATTATTTAGTCATCACATACCGCAAGAAAAATAATTAAACGGGTATAAATAATCTATGATTAAAGTACTTTTTAATCGCCAAATAAAATACTTTTTGTTAAAGTATACTTCTCGGAACTGCACCGTGAGAGATAAAAAATAGAAGCTATACCAGACACATATGTTAAATGCTAACGTTTTCGTCGCCGAGGATGCTCGACGCATCGTATCCCTCGTCTCTTCTCATTGGTGTGACATGAAACGATTAAACGACCGGTCCCTCTTGTATTCTTCCGGCCTAACTGCAGACTAGTTCTGTATTATGTGGGAGATAGGGATGACTTTATACGGTTTGCGCGACAAACGGAAGTAATAAGAATCAATGCAATAACGAACCCGCGTGTTACTAAATGTCTCATGGAGATCATTATATTACAATTCAATAAATTAGAATTTTTAATAGACTTTAACGCGGAAAATTTATTGTGTAAAAATACTGAATTATTTTCTCCAAACGCAAATGCTTTGTCGCTTTGTGTTGCGATCATCACCTATCCATTATTCGACTGTGAATGATGGAAAACATCCCGAGTGTAATGCCCGTATTTTTCTCGATTCACGCGTGTCCCACATGGCACGCACGTGGCTCTACCTACCTACGTTCTCGAATTTCGAGATATCTGGGGTGCACTTGTCACTGGGGATCGTCCGAATTGGACTCCCAGCTGAGGCTGAGATTGCGATTCGGGACGAAAAATAGCAAGTTGCAGATGGTAGCGGTTCTACGATAGCGACAATATAGTCGGGCAGCGTGATAATTTCCTGATCATTATCCTCGTGGCGCCGGCTGCATATTTGACGATGGAACCGATTGTTATTGAAACGCGAGAACGGAAGCCCCAACCGACCGAGACCAAATAAACGAGCGGGCGACCGCGAGACCGTGATTTCGCGGCGGCGTCTTCAAGATGACCGACATCCGCGTGTCCAGTTCGCATCTTGCATGCGGTTAGGAGATTCGCGAGAATGGGGAAATGAGGCGCATATGTGCGGCCCGATGAAAGGGAACACGTGTTACCTCCGGTAATCACGGTTACCGGTCCAGTCTTTTGCGTGCGAATATCCGCCGATATTTCTGTGCGCGAGGCATGATTTTTATGTTTATTGTGATCTCTTCTGACCGCGATCCTCCCGGTCCATAAGATCCATTTCGACGACAGGCAGCGCGCGCTGCTGTGGAATACGATCTCGCTCTAACGTTTTCCTGTCTTTGGTTTCAGGTGTCTTCGGGACCTCTCATCGCGGGAATGATCAGAGAAGCGAAAGGTGAGTCCATTATCGAGATTAATTTGCCGTACATTGTGCGTATAATATTCCTGACCGCTTCATTCGTGTATTATTTACTCACCGTGCTCATCGCAGGATCAATTTCATTTTGACGATAATTGAAACTGATTACCTTTAAAAATCTAAAATAAATACGTTAGGAGAAAAGACTAAAGTATAAAAATTTGAAGAATTTAAAAGATTATACTTTGAGACAAGTGTCTGCGACGATGACATTGTTTACCATAAACCTGCGCAAGGTATTATTACAGCTGCCGCCGCTGTCTTTTAAGAGTTCACCCTCCGCCCGATACACGCCGTCATCGACGTTTTCGAAATGAAACGTGCCGCGGTATCTGATCGGCGCTTCAAAGCGAACGGCTTCTCGGCGCGATTAGAAACAGTCGCGCATTTATTAATTCGTAGGAACGCGTTCTTTATAGTTCGCCAGTTGCGTGAGAATTGACCCCTAGCTTTTCCGCTCGTTACACCGCCACGGAGGGCTCCATTCATGCTCGCGGTTCATTCATCGCGTTTCGCTGAGAGCCTTTCTCTCTTTAGACGCGGTATCGTCGCCGTTCTCGTGTGGTACGTTACCATACATCTATTTAGACTTAAGCCTCGCTCGGACCTAGACCTTGGTTCTGGCCTTCGCCAGCGGCATTTCTTCCCCACACGTTCTCCTCCTTCTCTCTCCTCCGGCGTCTCTTTTTAATCCGAAACTGGCGGGAAATGGCAGCGCCCTCGTCGCTAAGCCTTTACGCCTCCCGCGCTTCTGTCAGCTTCCTGCCCCGGTGTTTTACGTTCCTCCACTGTAAAAGAGGAAACATTCCTGCTTTATCCCGATCTAGAGTTATCGCACACGTCCTCTCCGTGTATCTTTCTGTGATATAAAGGGAGCCGCAGTCCTATCACGCAGACGAAAGTTGTAGTCGCGCCGATAATCGTAACGGTCAAAACATGAAGCGAAATACAAAGTAGCGATTTTTTTTCATGTCTTCAAGATTGTTTATCAAAAAGCAGGAGGGATTTTTGTTGATTATATATAGAAGGATTATTAAATTGAACTTCCTTCTTGCTCTAAATAATATTTGCAACTTGATAATGTCAGCGCCTTCAAGTATAGTTTTTGTTCTTTGGTCCTGCAGATTTAATTACACGCGTTAAATTCTCGATAGGAGCGAAGGGTGTAAAATGACATGGGATATCTGAAACGCTAGTGGGTAAAAAGAACTTGATATTTTTCTTTGGAAGCATATTTATACCCTTTGTCTTAAGATTATAACTTGTGAACCCATTACGCGTGTTGTTGTGCGACATTTACGGAAGTATTTATATTATATTTAAGATATCTGTATAATTGATTATCACGTTTCATTAATTATTGTCTTACCGACAGAAGACGAAAAAATATCTTGTTCGTCAAATATTTGACGATTTATTGTTTACAGATTAAAAGAAACGCGTAGATCGGGTTGTGTAAGATACTTTTACGATTCTATTGTGAGTATACTAATGTATGGGACATGAAGAAGAATCGTAATTAAGAAAAGATGTAGAAAAGCACCGGTTTTCTTTGTTGCTAGGCGAAGAATTTATTTCCTCTTGGTATGCTTCGTTTCTTTAAGAGCCTTTCTTGATGGCCCTAACCATTTACCCCCCTCGTCTACTCGTCTACTCCCGCGACTGGTCCCGTGATCCTCCTTCTTCTCAACATTCTACCGCCTCTATTTATCTTGGTATGAAGAGAAGTATACGACCGAAAGTCTTCTACATAGTAGACAAGTTCTACTACGTAGAAATAGACTCTGTGTTCGGTCGTATACTTCTACGACGCAGTATTTCGAATGGATATAATCTAACGGTCAAAATCTTAATGGTTTGGTTGGGTGGGTAGATACTGGAATTCGAATAGTCACGATGTTAATTTTTTTTTTCATTCAATCAATTTTTTTAAGTTAACGCTGCTTATACACATCAACACAGCGACATAAATTGTAACATTTTCGCTAATTAATATCGAATTATTCTAAACATTACGTTATATTAATGTAATTATATAGAAGTCCTATCCTGATTTTTTAAATCCAAATTCTTTAAATTTAATTGCTAATTGGTAGATGCTTGTGCATAAAAAATTATCTACTACTTCATAAATATAATTTATCAAGTATAGAAAAATAATAATGAAGAGAATATTTTTCTAGAGAACTAAGGAATTCTAATAAAAATAACAATTTTAAATAACAGTTCTAAACAATTTGATTTATTAACAGTTATTAAAAACCAAAAGAAAGAAAAAAAAGTTTTTTTTCCCTCTTAAAAGACTAAGCAGATTATAAATTATAGATTTAAAAAAATATTAACTCTTTTCTCCTTCTTGGTTCTGAAAGCAAAGTGTAGATACTCAGTTAACGGATACCTATTGATGATTTCGTTCTTTAGATATCGCGAATTTTAGGCCGATATCACTTTTTTTATCGAACAGTACCGCTTATTGTATCCGTTCTCAACCAGACTGCGAGGAAGCAGCTGATTCTACGAGCGCCATTTTTGTTGCTGACATTAAAGAGGAGACGAACTTTAAACTTTATCTTGGTATTACGATAACCGAGATGTTTGAACTGCGCCCTTCCCAGGAAGGTCTATCGTGAAAACTCACGATAACGATGTTTATGCAAGCCAATCAGGAAAATCAGAGAAGATCGAGATACTAGCGGTGAAGACGATCATGTCAGTTAATTAGATAGCAGAGTCATTAAAAAAAAGAACCGACAGTCGATTTATTAGAAGAGCAAGAAAAAAATTTGCATCATTCAATTAAATGTTTCACGTAACTTGCTCGTTGTGGCGCCGTAAAACTAAAAATTTCAGAACGAAAGAAAGTAAATTTCTGTTTTTTTTAAAGGTTTATTCGTAAGCCCACAACTTGCGAATTATTCTTTTTAGACCGAATTTTTTTATCTGAATACTATGAAGAATTACAATCCAATTTTGCTCGGACATTTGTCGAGCGATTATTTAAAAAATTGATAAGAGAATAAGAGAATACTACATAAAACTTATATTGACTCAGAATTCCTTTTATTTATTTATTTTTAAAGATCAGGAGAAGAGTTTTGAGATTGAGGAAACGTCTTCCGTTTCTTTGTGATACTATCCTCTTAAAAGCGCGGGAAGAAACTGGTATTGTCTGCAGGGATACCAACTCCAACGGTTTTCGTGCGATGAAGGTATTCATTTTAAAGAAATCGCTGAAACCAATCAAGAGTTATTACATTTCGCAAAAATTCCAAAATCCTTTAAGCCTTTTTTTTTTTCATCGTTTTTATGAAGTTACTAAAAAAATGCACCGCGACTTAGGGAGGAAGTTTATTGCCCGCTTAATCCGCGACAAGAACCCGTATAAAGCCCTTAATTAAATCTCCAGGAGAGCCCCTTGTAATACCGCTGCTTCGTTATGTTCTGGTCATTGTCCTCGTTATCTTCCTATTACTCACGTCGACATCGCTCGGCCGAGATGCCATTGATAAGTCGCGAAAGAGAGGGCGAAAAGTCGGGAAACCGCAAAGTGATCCGCGGAGACGTTCTCGTCGGGGACGTACATCCCCTCCCGGATATCAGGTCCCGGGATCTTCCGCGGCGCGGGAAGAAATTTACGGCGCGGATCTCGCGGCGAATGCAAATGCTCCGCTTCCACGTCTCACGGTTCCCAGAGACCGTCGTCGTATCTTTGCCGAACGGCATTCCAAACGGCGAGGCGCGACGCACAACCATTGGCCGGCGTTTCCCGCCAAGACGTTCCGGTATGAGAACCAGTTTCGGCGGGTCGTACCGAGGGACTCTTCCTTGGTTAATCGCCATCGGTGCACCAACGCGCCAATACTTCCATCCTTCCCATTTTTTTTCCTCCCCCTCTGTCTGTTCAGTTCCTTCGAACTCAACCTTTTCGACGAAATTTCAGTTGTTCCATGGATTTTGCGTGTGTCCTGTATGCGATTTTCCAGTTTCAATAATGGAAGCTGCAAAATGGAAAACCAATCCGAATTAGCAACTTACTTTTTTTATCGATAGAAATATTAGATAGAAATAGAAAATTGTCAACAGAAATATTAGGTAGAAGATTATTCATTCGGACAGCTTCTTTTTCTTTTTCATTGCAATATATTTAGAAAATATAATTTTTTTCATTATCAGACTTTCCTATTACAATTATTTTAATATTTAATGATTATATTATTCTATATTAAAGGATCAAATTTAAACTAGTTACTTAAATTAAGTAAAAGTAAATAATTTTATTATTTTTAACTATCATGTGTGTTGAAATTATTATTTTAATATAAAATATATAATTAACATGTAGTTATTTTTCAATTGGAGCATTATTGTATCATTTACATTTGTATCCTTAAAAAAAGATATTTTGTGTAAGTTTTATTTGTTATCGTTAGTAGAATTCTACAATAGAAATGAAGCGTGAATAAATTGGTTAATCCAGAAACGGTTTGACAAAATCGTTTCCTTGGCACATTTTTACACGCGAGAAGGGAGCGAGAGAATTCAGGCGCCGCTTTTAGGATGGCTTATGTCCTGCGGCGCACCTATACGAACGCGCGCGATAACGCGTCTCAGATTCCGAAGGACCCAATTTTATTGTACCCCTCTACACGAGAGACCTGTATTAGGATCGCGCCTTTATCGATACAACAAATACAAAGCATTCCCAAAGATATCCGAAAGGAGATCCCTGAATGCAGCATTTTTTCGCAGCACGTTCCAGGACGTTAGACTGAATGGCGATCGATGGATCGCAAAAGTTGCCGCGCGTTTTTCGGCCTTCCTCTCGACAGATCACATTCTCACCCCTCCTTCTCTATTTCGCCTCGCTTTAATCACCCGTCTCTCTCCCGCGACGGTGCAGGTCGGCCTTTTCTTGATCTAGTGACCGATCCTGTAGGGGGCGAATCTACAGAGCACCGTGCCTTGGTTCTCAGGTAGGTGTGGGAAGAAGGTGGATACTTTCTGTGGTACCTGTGCGTCGATGGTATTAGTACTGCCTCTTTGGTATAAGGCCCAGCTTGTCTGCCTATACTTGGACCCGCCGCAAGGATTCTGAGTGAGAGCTTGAAAAAGAGAGGGAAGCTCGAGTGAGCCCTATGGGTATCCCTTTTATCCGTCCTTCCCGCTGTGTGTGGTACCTGTTATTGTTGGTTTTGCACGGTTATTGGTTTGGTATGTCTGGCATTTCGTATCGTACGCCTTCGACAGCTGATTTGTCTGTACTCAGTGATCGGGTTAGGCAACAGCCCAATAGGTATAGATACCCAATTCTAGGTAGATATTTAGGAGGAGTCAAATCTTTCCAGGACTCCTCTGTTTTGCGTTTCTACCATTTGTCTACTTCTGACACCTTCTTCTTCATCATCGTCTCCTGATCGCAAATGAATATTTTTGAGATTAATTTGTGCGAGATTAATATTTAAAGTGGATGCAAGATCATTAAACCATCTTTATTAAATAATTGTAACATTACTTAATAATTATAGCAATGTATAACAATTATACCGTTAAACGGAAAGGCGTCCGAGCGGGAAGACTTCAAAGAGATCGTCTAAGTATTTTGCGCGGGAAATGGAAGGGAATTCTCGGTTCTGAAAAACATTGTCCCGGGCCAGGCTTTCACAGTCGAAGCTTCTTGTTACGCTTGAGTAAGCAGGTTGACATCCGCCTATAACATTTAACGAAGAAGTTCGAGGAGTGAGCTCGTTTCTCCCAGGATCGAATAACCGACTTTGTTCTCCGCGTACGTCTGGTGTGTTTTTTTTCACGTACGTGTGTTTTCTTAGCACTATAGTGTGAGATTCAGCTTCCAAAGTTTCATAAACGCCATGTTTAAATGTACGGAATACTTGTGTCCATTCCATATTTTTATCAATGTAGATTAACTTTAATTTTGATTTAATTTATTTTTCATTTTTCTTTAACTTTTAGAATTATAAAAGAATAAAAAGTAGAATAGAAAAAGTTGATAGAAACGGACATTAGAAAGTAATTTTTCTCTCTTGCAACATTCCTTTTTAAATGCGATGGAATCCAGGGATGTCTTTGGATCGTTCTCGAATCATCTTAAAGCGCGATAAAGATTCGCCCGTTCCCGTTTGCAAAATGACACTTCCGTCACCTGGAGAATCCGAAACCCCGACCTCGCAACGGGATCAGCACTTAGCAAGATGAAGGCTTTTATTATACACGCGGATATACCGCCGTTCTATCCAAAACTTGAAAACGGCCGGAATTGATTATTCCAATTTTGAATCTTCCCCATCCCCGGGACCGGTCGGTCTGAGAGACCGCGATCTTTTTCGCTTTGCCGTTTATATTGTAGAATGGAATGAGGTTTTTATGAGAAAGATTTCCCGAAGTTTCTCGGCCGTCCCGAGTTTCGTTTCTGTTCTTTTTCTCGAATTTCTTAGGCGAGCCGCACACACTCGAGGAACTCAACGGAAGATGAACCGTGAGACGACGAGTTTGTCAGTAGGACCCGGCGGTCTTAGAGTCCTGGTACTTGTATATGTGGCTTTCACACGTCTAGTCTTTCGACCGTTCGCCATATACATGTACGTATCCGCGTGTGTGCGTAGCTGCTTGAGGGAGAAACCGGCAAAAGAAACACAAAGACAAGGGTGGAACCGCCGTCGTTACCGGCCTACCTGGTAGCGGCTTTTTAAATCGGTGGGAGCGTTTTAAAAATGGCCGCGAGTTCTCTCGTTGTTAGATCTTCGTCAGCTGTGCTGAGGAATGTCAGCTGATTAAGTTTTGGCGGGAAAACGGCGCGCCAAGAGCCGGCCCGTCGTTTATTTATCTGGTCACAGTGTTGAGATAAATCGCGTGGGTCAACGCTCTCTCACACGAGAAAGAAACTTTTCTCGGTGATTAGATGCACACGGATACGCCCACGTTCGCCAAGGCCACGTTCTCTTTCACGATGGCCAGACAGTTAATTGCTGATTTTTACGGCGCCAAAAGACCTGCCCGTAAAGTTAAACCCATTTTTTCAAAATTAAAAAAATTAATTAGAGAGAGTTCCGCATGCACCCCCTCCCCCGCCAAAGTTCTAGAGTTCTTTCGTTTAAATTTCACGGCACCCTCTATTTTTGGAAAAAATGTAATTTTTTTGCGAATTTGGAAAAATTTCGATGAGTACTAGAGTCTTCTGTATCGTAATACGTACTTCTGTATCGTATACATACTAAATAAATAATTTAGTTTATCTTAATGATCATGCACTGTTAAATTCGTAATGTTAAGTTACATTCAATTTGAATCGTTTTTTAATCGTTAAGTCATCAATATTCTAATATGTTATTAATTTAATTAAAACAGTAGAGTTAAATAACATGTCAATTAATAACATGTTTTGTGTTAAAATAATAATTTTGGTACACATGATAATTAAAAATAATAAAATATTTACTTTTACTTATTTTATTTACTCCAGGAATTGATTTGATTCTTTATTTAACCGTGTGAGAGATAAGATTTGGAGCAATATCTATAGAGACATTATAATATTAAAATTTATTTCAGAAATAAAAATAAGGTCAAATAAATCCGAATAAAACACGGAAAAGTTAAAAGTAAGTAAATATTTCTCTCTGCTCCGCTTTGAAGTTCAGAAATATTTTCATGCTAAATGATGGTCCAGACCGCGTTAGGATTTTTAGCACTCGGTATCGTGCCCGACGATCGTGTTGCCGTAAGGGTCTTTAGGTCTGCCCAATGCAATATCGTTTATATCTACGTACTCTCTCTTTCTCGTCGTGAGAGCGCCGATGAAAGATTTCTACCCACATACCGACACGTGCGTGTAACTTTGCTTCCCATGATTCGGTTCCCGGTAAAAATTCGCTCGTCGAATGTTTACTGCGTCGAAGTCCACCATAAAGAAATATAATACAATAAATGTAATCAAATTTTCCATACAGCACATTTACACTCATGGAATGCTTAATAAATTAGAGATAATAAATAGAGATTATCCAAAATAATTATTATAAAATAAAGTAAGAAAACTATTTCAGCGTCGCGTTTTTTCAATTTTGTTATTTGTTAAATGGAAATTTTTACTCGTAAAATGAAATAATGGTGTAAAATAACAAAAACTTTTCAAATCCAAAATATAAGAATTAAATTTCTGTAACGGAATTTGTCAATATTTACACACACAATATTTACAAACTATTAACGAAAGAATAGAAAGAAAGAAAAGATTTGATACCTAAGAATAAAATTGGCATTAGAAGATCGGTTCTTTCCTTTAAAATCCTGCAGACTCAATTGCGTTGATCATTTATGCCTAACATATGCACCCTGCTATTTTCCTTTTTTTTCTATACTTAGAAAATCTTTATCAAGGTAAAGCATATTTATTGTTTCTGTAAAGCATTTTTTAGATAATTTATAATTCAAAATTTTAAATAGAATTAATTGTTTTAACTGTAATATAACATAAAAAATTAGAACGTGAAAAATGTAAAATATATTTTATAAAGAAATATATATTTAAAATATATGATTTATATGTAATTTTCTATTCTGAAATTCAAATTAATACGCGAATTGCATTATATAAAACTGTGTTTATCAATTTTTGACGAGCTTTGGACAGAAATTCTAATATCTAAACCGGCATTATATTTAGTTTGAAAATATAATAATTTTGGCATGATTGGTTTATTATTGGTATCTTATCCACAATATAAATGTATGATATTCAAAAGATTCCCAAAATTGTATTAACAAATGCATGTAGAATGTTGTTAATTTACCACTTAATTGTCATCTTAAAATAGTTTTTCAATTTAATATATTGATCCTAACAAAAAAAAAACAAAGTTACATCACAAAGATCAATTCAAGAGAATTGGGGTGAGACCATAACTGCATTATTTTTTGTTAAGGGTAAGATAAAAGAAATAGCACCGGTTTTTTCTGTTGAACAATTTTGGCAAAAATAACAAGACTGTTATTTTCGTATCTTCTGATTTAAAACTCCGTATCTTCGATGCAGTTTCTGTTCACATTCTCGAAAATTTTTCAAATCAAGCCTTTTGCACAAAATTCAAAATTTTGACGTTGAAACACGAATAAATTTCAATTGCAATTTCCGTGGAAGTTATTTTTATGTAATTAATATTTCATTATTCTGAATTAATTGAATCATGATACGCGTGTCTTTAAAAATTATCTAAAATTGAAAGAATTAATTTGATATTGTTCAAGTTTCGGAACTATGATTTTTCGGAACTTCATATGTCCGAAACTCGACTCGACTGGCTTGTTTCCTGAGTCAGCATATTGTAGCATCACAAAGCCATTGCTTATTGTAAGAAAGAAGTAAGCCAGCAAGCATGGCGGTCCCATGGTAGTGTAAGTAACTGATATTTCAAGTTCGCCAACGAATCCTTTACCTTCGGAAACATTTCGGAGCGGGAACGGCACCGAGAATTGAGAGTAACCGAAATTCGCCTTAGGGAGAACGCGATCTACAAAAGACCGCCGGCTCTTTTCGATGTGTGAGAGCCAATTGAGAAGGGGGCCTTCGGGCGTTCTCAGCTGATGGCCCCACAAGGTTTCTTGGGGCCCGGCTCGGGAAGGATCTCCCCGTCGGGGAAGAGGGTGTCGACGTCAGTGCGTCCGGTGAAGCTCTCTCCGGTCACTACTGATGAGGCAATTTCGATGGTAGACTGTGATGCGCGGTGCACTCGCTCCTGCACGACGCATAATTCCTGGTAGCTTCGTGTACGCACGCATGGTAACATTAACTCGTTTACATACTCTGTCATTTCCTCTGTAGCCGCATGAGAACGTATCAGGAATATATAAATGAAGGAATTGCGGCAATTTCTGTAGTTCTCCAGTACAATCGGTATTTTTGAATGCATCGGATGTACGTAACCTGTGGATATCAGAAAGTAGACGCGGTTCAGCCGAACATTGGGTGGTGGGGATACGTACACACATTAGTGCCGGATACTTGTTAATTATTTTACAACATAATCGAAGCGAAATATGCAATTATTTATTTAATATCTTTGTATATTGTGGAATACAGTTCTAAACTTTTGTTCTTAATTTTAATAACAGTTTTAATTATTCTTTGAATTGAAAATCCAATATATTTTCTTGAATTTATTTGTTAGAAATTCTTCTAACAAAATATGTTTTAAATTCGTTAAAAGGAATTTATCATTACAATTAAAACGTTTCAAAAGGTTTTAAAAGGTTTTGAGGTTTAACATCTCGTTTCAATGAAAAGGAAAATATATACTATGAAAAAGAATACAGTTATCTTTAAGAGGAAAAAAAAAACATACCAGATGACTTTTCGAGTCTCAAGAAAGCCACATTTCTAAAAAAGTTTCATGAATGGAAATTCGATAACTCAGATTAGTCATGGAGATTTAAAAATGAAATTATTACAAAAATAAAATATATATTGATATTTGTACTATATTGTTACTGCTTTCTATTGTTACATCAATGAAACGAACGAAATTTTTGATTTATTCGCGCGAGAGGAAACATGCGGCTTCGCAGACTCATTAAAAAGCCGGACTTATAAAAGGGAAATAAAGAAGAGGGAGAAAAACTCTCGGCGCCGGCGGATGTTCTGAATGAATTGAATACGCAATCGCGCGAATCATAGACGTGTTCCCAATTGCGCTGACCCAAGATAATGGAACCTGCCATGCACGCTTCTCTGGCGAACGTATTCCGCCTTTGTGAATCGAGAACGCGAATACGAGAGCCACCCCCTGCGCACTTCCGGTGAATCAGGTACTCTCTCATGTTCGTACGAGCTGTGACCAGTTCCCGGTTTCCGTTTCGGCAGGTTGAAGGAAATACCCTTATGCATACACATGTATGCATATACATGCATGCATATACATACACATTCTTTTACGAAAACAAGGCCGATGAATATTCTTACGCAATTATTCGAACGAAGAACATGAATTCTGAAGATATCGATTCCGATCTTTCAGATAAGAATTCAGTGAAAAAAGAATTGTATCTGAATTAATTGCTGAAAATGCCGCAAGGAATTTAATTTTACTTTTATATTATTCCTGAAGATATTTGATTAGAGGAAAAAAAGAGATAAATGCAATTGAAACAACCAGAATTTTGTTAGCTTAATATTTCAATTAAATAGTTTATAAAATATAAAATCTGATGAGGGATTATTCAATTAGAACAAGATTAATTTTATTTAATCATTTTCTATTCAATTTTTAAATTAATAATTACATTTTGCAGAGAAAGTGACAGACTATTCCCTGGAACAATATAATTATAGAGAATTATAATTATTAATAATTAATTAAAAATGAATTAAGACGTAAATATATATCTCAGGTAGACTATTTTATTAAATATTGATATATCTATATTGTTAGAATGTTTGCAAGCTAAGACCGATGACATTTTTCATGCAGGACCAATAATAGTATAATCCGTTATTCAACCCGGCTAATCAGCCTCTTACATCAATGTCAACAGTGTTAATCATTAAAACTGTCACTTGAGATTTTTATTTCGGAGAACGATTCTCCGTAATGGAGAACCTCTTCAGCAAAGAGATTTAGAAACCACTCTCGATCTCTTTTATCTATGAAAAATTTTTCTTTCAAGAGTCTCAAAAGTGACAAGTAAATGTTAACCTAATCATTCTATTTTTAATCGCTGTAATTCAGAAAGCATCGATAATACTTTACGTTAATGCAAAGTACTTTTTACAAATTGACGAGAATATTCATTACTGAAATAATATGTGAATAATTAATATTTCATAAAATTAATATTAAAATTTATGTCAAAGCGTAATAAGCGACTTGAGTATTAAATTATGGACATTATCGCGCAAAGCGTTTATTGATATTGAATTGGATGTGTATATTTTCATCTATAAGTATTTAATAAGTATGCTCCATAACTTTTAAAACAATGAAAAATATGGAAAAAAAAATACATTATTTATCTAACAATGACTATAAAATACTTGTTTCTCTTGTTAGCAAAAAAGTTATTAAAGGTACGTTTCACCAACATATTTGCGGTAAATCAAGAAAAAAAAGGGTGGGCAAATATTTATAGATAGTATACTATAAGTATCTATCGCTTCAAGAAAAATATACAGGTCAAATAAATCATGGTCAAAATCAAATTAGTACGCTCTTCAAATTATTACAATACACGCCGGCGTTTCTCACACGTCGTCTCTCTGGTTCGCCATCCGATGACGGTTAAAAAATTACATAACACTCTCGTTTCCTCTCGCTTTATCACGCGTTTCTTCATTCTTCTTCTTTCTTTCGACCGGTATGCCGCCAGAGGAGAAGAGTGTGCTTCTCTGTTTCTTTCTACTCTCTCTCTCTCTTTCTCTCTCTACTTGACCAACAACGTGGCGGGTCTTCGGTCGACCCAGCAACAGCGAGCACGTTCTCGGACGACCGCGCAGTTCTGAGTTTCTGTGCGCGGGAAACGCGCGAAGTGGTCCATCTCCACGCGGCGCATACCTCACTCGCTTCGGGCCGCCGGTCGGCGCCGCTCGTGGAAGCGGTCGTTGAATAATCGTTGAATAATCGTTAGGCATTAAATCCTATCTCGTCTATAGCGACGCACGAGTTCCTCTCCTCCCGCGTCGTCTCGCGATATCAAGGCTCGCTCTATTGCGCCTTACATGCCTGTTATCCGAACACCTTACGTACGTTATGTCTCGGACTACCTGTCCATGTATAGTAGATCGCGTCGGCTTGCGTCGGCATCCGTCTGCGATTCACTATGCATAGAGCAACGCTCCGAAAATTTCTTCATCGTAAAGGATGTTGTGATGTATGAAAATAGACGAAGATAAGGAGCAAAGTAGGATAAGAAGCAAAGGATATTACTATCAGACAATGGGAAAATTCTGAGAAGCGATTGATCAGAAGGGAGATGGGACCAGAGGATAAAATGCATAAGTGATCCTATGTCTGTCAAAGAATGTAAGGATGAAGTTTTGACGTTGATGGATTAGAAATAAAATGTAAATTCATAAATATTACATTTGTATTTATTCCTATTATTAGCTGGGTTGTTACGTTCTGCTTGCATTTTTCTATGGAATACAATTGTAGTTTGTCTCGCTTTTTCTATAATTATACGAATATATCACGCATCAGGGAACCTTGTACAAAATGACGAGTAACTGCGACGGCCTCAAGTGGAATACTGAACGTTAGATTATCGGGGATAAGTTTTAACACGAAGGTGTTTTGACACTCCCGTTGCTGGCGCTCGAGCGCCTTATCCTTCTTCATCGTGTTAATCCTTGGAACGCGTCGATATTCGTCGACGCGACGAGAGAGATATTCGATAGTTGAGGGCCATACAGTAATCGGGGCGACTCGGGCGGCTATCGGAGCGTGAACTTCCGCAGGTTTTCCAAACGATTACACCTGTAGCTGCGACGAAGCCCGACACGAAGCACACACCCCTATCGCTCGTTCCACGCACATGCTGACGCGTACCGAGTCTCCTCCACTTCCTTCACTTGCTACCTCAACCGCGATTCCTTCTTCCGTACACGCGCGCACCTTCCATACCCTTTGCGTTTCCTGTATTTTCTGCCGCTGCGTCAGCAACCTACGCGATCAGTGTGTTTCGAATATTTAGACGTTTTCAGCATCTTAAGTCGCCGATTTGCAAGCGTTGACTAATCTTCGATTATTAACCGTATCTTCGCATGAATGAATTCTTTCGCAAAATTCTACTGTTTACTTAAACAACAGGTTTGTTAAAATTTTTCTTTCAAAATCGGATGACCTTGTAATATTTAACATATTAAAGAAATTTTGGCGAAATTATTTTCTTAGGATAAATTGAAAATAGACGCTAGTGAGATCAGTCGGACCCTTTGTCCACTCTTTGCATTTGTTTAGAAGTATTAGGACTTCCTTATTGTACATCGGCATTTAAAAAGGCATCGTGCGACCTACGTCTTTGGTACCAAGGGTTCTGAGTTCAACAAGAACCGTCACCGAAGTCCATTCCATCGCGAAACGAACAGCGGTAGCGGTAAATTAACCGTCTTTGCTTTTCATCCCTACTCCTTTTCATCCTCTTCCTCGCCCTCACCGTCCCGAGTCTTCTCCTCTTACCATTCTTGTTTTTGAACGCAACGTCTTCTCCTTCCTCGTAATCTTTTTCGCGTGTCTTTTCTTTCTTCTTCTTCTTCCTCTTCCTTCTTCATATCATGCTTCTTGACCCTCCTACCTCCTCGAACCAGACATATAGAGAGAGGAATGTAATACCAGAGAGATGCAACAACCGCCATTTCGCTGATGATGGAGCAACGGCCCTTTCGGTTGACGTCCGTCTTATATGCAATAAACTCGACTATACGTATATGTCTCTGATCTTCCCTTAGGTAGCACGAAATTATTTGGGATTACGTTAAGACCGATTACTCTTATTCCATATTTTCTTCCTTTTGCTTCGTTTTCTCTTGGAGCGCGATCTTTATTAAATTTCAACGCTGAATTTGTGTTAATCTTGAAATGACTTTTTTTATTGTTATATTTATGTAATAGCAACCTATGATTACAATTAAAATTAATATAAAGTTAGTAAAAAAGATGCGTATATTAGAACCATCCTCATAATTTTTAATTTTAATATCGAGAATCCTTTTATATTTTATATATTCTTTATGATCACATTTATTATCATTTCGTTTATTATTTTCACTGCTCCTAATAGCCGTATCTCTTCATTTTAATAATCTTGAACTTAACGATATTGAGGACACCAAAATAGAGCGTTATCACCTGCATATGTGTGCGAGAATATAAGATAACAACAGTGTCAACGACTGTAACATATCAGTCTCAAAATAAAGAGTTATCGGTTGGAGAACACGTTGGCGCGACGTTGGCATGACTTTGGCAACGGTTTCTTCTAGGGTTTGATTCCAGCAGAGCCGGCGCTGTGGGTGGAACCATAAACTTTTAGACTTATTATATCCAGAGCGGCTTCGACAGAGAAAGAGAGAGAGAGAGAGAGAGAGAGTCTCGCTTCGAAGTGTGTAACACTGAGCGATGCTCGTGGTGGGCCATCCGGTCCGTACATCTCTCTTTCTCTTTCTCTGGACCGCTTTGTTAGCAAAAGGCGCCAAGTTTGCAAGAAAAGGTAGCGTTCTGCGGGTTAACGTTTCTTCAAACACGCGCACAAAAACGTATTCGAACACATAACAATTGTAAACCGGATCCGTAAAATTCGCGATAAATTGGATGTTCTGCGTATAATTGCAACTCGGTGATCTGAAAGTACTCGAACGACGCGATGTCTTGAAGATCGAAATTTGTAAAAGTACAAATGTAGCTTTCGCGGTTTTATAAAACATAATCGAAAGACAATACAAAAATTGAGGATCGGCCAATAATTGCTAAATATTATAAAAAGATATTTTATAATAAATATTATAAGAAGATGTTTTATAATATTAAACGAATTTTTTTAGTATGGAGAATATATTAATATATTATTTTGTTATTTTATTTTAATGATTAATTTTGATTTTTGTGATTTAATTCTATTCTCAGCGTCGATTTTAAATAAATGAACGATATTTACTTAACAGTTAATGCTTTCTGCAGTTAGCTCAAATATTCCAGATGTCCCTTCGTTCGATTTCTACGTATTGATTGGCGCGACCCTGAAAGTTACGATTCGTTGTGTGTTTAGATAAAACCAACGGTCTCAGGAAGTTATGTCATAAAACTCAAATTGTTCGATAAGATTTCTATCAAAACGTTTATTATAACGTTTCTTGGTGTTATTTTCTAGGTTTCTTGACGCAGAACTTTGACCGATATATTTTGAAATCTGTACATATAGTTCGGTGAACGCGGATCAAAATTTCGTTCAAACATTGCGATCTATCGGTGCGGAATCAAAAGGTGTATTTATAACAAAATATTACGATTGTAAAAATGGAAAAAAAAACAATTTGGATAACACACTAAAAACATTTGATTTTATGCATGCATTAGTCATAGATATACAGTATACAATGGCTTTGCGATAGTGATTTACAGTGTTATAAGACCCTTGACGTTAGAGTATCTTTTGCCTATGGTACCTTCAAAGGGACCTTACTTTCGAAGGGACCAAGATAAATTACAGAGAGTCAGTCAAGTTACAAAATTGATAAATTGTAAACATCCAAGGGATTCACAAGGCAACGTTATCACGAAACTTCGTCCATTGATGCAATTGAGAGATGTCAAGAAATGAAAGCTAAAGAAATGTGCCTTGAATATTTTTCTCGTGGTTTGTTGACGGTTCGGTTGCTATGCGAGATGCCGACGTTGGACCAAAGGCATGAAGAAGCCGAAGGAGGTAGGTGCCGTTGTGGCATTATGCGGAGGGCAAAGGACGGCGAAGGATGAGAAAGTTCGCCAGCGTCGAGAGAAGCGTCGTCATCGGCGATGTCGATGACGGTTGGAACATTGGTAGAGGATAGAAAAGGAGAAGAAAGAGGACGGATCTAGGGAGAAGACGAAAGAAGGAAAAAGGGAGAGCGCGAGAAGGACGACTGCAAAGCACGGATGCCGCAACACGGCGGGGGTCGGAAGAGAAACAAAGAAGCAAGATCGCTAACGAAGAAAACAAGATTAGTTTTATGATCAGACATATCACTGAAATAAGTGCAATTATTGGAAACTGTCAATAATGGACGCAAAGCTAAAGACCGGAAAAAATTTCGCGGTCTTTAAAATTCTTTAAAAAAGGAGTATTAATCTTGGATAATCTTGGATATGCGGTTTTTGGGCTTGTGCATCGTTCGAAAGAGGATAATAATCAGAGCGTAAACGTAAAATTTAGATCATATTATAATTTCATATCCCTGTATTCCTTCCTGACTGCATATATTGAAAATATATACACACCGTTCAACTTTCTGAATGTCACCTACGCCGAGGGAAGACTGAAAGAATGAAGGCGTGGCAGTGCATTCTAAACGACACGAACAAGACCAACATGAAGAAGAAGAAGACACTATAGATAGAGCCGGAAACCGAGCCGGGAATTCGATTCGTTTGCTTCTAGCTACGGTGACCGCACATTCTGAATTTCTCGGCAGAGATCATATTCAATTCTCGCAGATCTCACGGCACGACGTAACGGACATCCGATCCCCGACCACCTCAGTCTCCCTGATCTGAATCTACGAGCAGCCGACGGCGAGACGTTTCTCGCGCGCCGATGACCGAGTGGGCATCGAACATAGATCGACATAATTACAGATAAATATTAATTACGGATTATTAATAATTATCAGCGGAAAGGTCTGAAGAAATAGCAGGCACGTGGAATTCCGCGTGGCTTCGCGTCTCGCCTCCCTCTGTTTACAAACAAGCGGTGTCTCCCCTTCCCCATCTCCGCGGTCACCACTCCCCCCTTCGCATTCCCTTCTGGTCTGTCCTCCCGTTCGTTTTCTTCGTACATCCTTCCTCTCACCGATCTTTCTCTCTCTTCACGCTTCTCCTTTCTCTCCGCACGCCTTCGCCTGCCCTCGCCTGCCCGCGAAAAAAAGACCGCGAGTCCCTCCGTGTCGGAGTTTCTCCCCACTCGCCCACTACCGTCGCGACCGTTGAGATTTAAATCCCTCTCCGGTGGTGGTGGTGGTGGTAGAGAGGACGTGAACTCTACACGGCATGGGAACGCGAGCGCGACGGCGATGCTCAACCGCGAAATGAGATTCTGTATCGGGACTCGTTCAAAGATCTCTCGAACCACAGCCTCCTTTTTTACCCGTCTTATTTATGCAATCGATTCTGCGATCCGCGTTTTTTATTTATTTTAAGTATTATAACCACCTGGGTAATCCCGATTCTATCTATTGTTATCTATTTTTAAGTAAATGGATGTAAAATTAATTAAAAAAACCCACAATGTTACGAGTTCTCGTGGAAACTCATTGCTTTTCTTCCTGGAAAGAGGATGTTCGCTGGAACGAATATTAGAACGTGATTTTTCGACGTATTATTTTCTTTTTCGTCTCAGGTGCGTCAAGGTGGAACGACAATAGAAAACTATGCGACACGACTTTTTCCTCCTTCATGTGATTTCCTTTCTTACTCCCTCTCCGTGGCTTTTCTGTCCGCCCCTGTTTTTCCCGCCTTCACATACCCGCGACCTTTTTTGTACCCTCTCGATTCAGATATCGTCATTCATAATCCAAGTAGGTTTTTGGCGGTTCTAGATCACTTCATTGAAAGATATAGGCTGTGTTCGGAAATATCACTCGAGTGCCTCCGTGTATCATGTTATCTTTGTTGTTCACCAAATGATAAACAAGGATAAAATGATACACGAAGGCACTCGAGTGACGTTTCCGAATGCAGCCATAGTGGTCTCACGATCCCATCATTCGTTATCAGTATGATAGTAAAATAGATCAAAATAATTTTTTTAATAATATTTGTATTGACATAGAATAAATTTTTCGGAACTATAGCTTTCAAACGAAATTAAATAATATTTGTAATATTTGACATCTTATATAATTTATTAGAGGAAGATTCCTCTTTTTAGTCAGAAATAATAATAATAACAACAAAAACAATAAAATTAATTCAAAGTTCACAGGGGTGACTAAAGAAAATTCAAATATTTTACTTTTTAGATTTTATTTAGTAAGAACGTTTAATTTTGAATTGATATTTAATTAATGAATATCTTTGACATAATATTTAAAAAGTATTTCTAGATATTGTGATAAATAAAGTATAAATGAAACATCGGGAAAAAGTCGAGAAATCTTTTAAAAATAATTAAATTAATATTTTAAATACACATATATTTCTCTCAAGCACAAAACTAGTATACTAGTCAAAGCTGCTCGCTACTTCGAATTTTACGCGAATATCGGCTATCGTTATCGCGCGTCGAGTTTGTTGTGTAAACTCGAGCTCGATCGATCGACTGGCGAACGTCCATTCTCTCGCGGATACTTCGGTACCCTACTCTATCAAGTACCCACGTACGCCCCCATGAACTTTGTTTTTCCCCCCTGGTAAGGGGGGTAAGAGCCCCAGGGTATTCTTTAGCGCTCGCTAGCATGACAGAACATACGGGTGCAGCTGTTATAGGACTGAGTTTCGCAGTTAATCAATAACGGGGTACGAGCCATCACCGGCGAATAGTAATGATTCACCAAAGTTCACCGGCTTATCATCGACGTAATGAACATCTGGCTGCTCCCATAGTTTCCGTTTCGTTCGCACTAAATCGATAATGCACAGCAAATGAGGAACGCGACGCGCCTTAATACCTTAGTACTGTTGTTTCAAATTGCGCTCGATCTGGAAAATCCGCGAAATTCTCAAAACGCATTAATAAAAGACAGCGTTCTTAATACGAAATATTTTTTTGATAAAAAATTAAATATATTCCTATCATTCATTAAGTCTCTCATATTTATTTCATGACAAATTATAGAATTTTATTCCGAGATCTGAAACAGGTTTTACAACGTACGCGGACATTGAACCGTCGTTTTATTTCAGAGGAGAAATTAAGTTCAGCTTCTCTCGGATGATTAGGACTTCTGATTTTTCTAGTCATTTTAGATTATGTGAGAAGCAAGGTACTACCTTGAAAGGTGGCACTGGGATTGACTATGTTCATTCATGTTCTTATAGCCGCTCTCCAAAATCTTATAGAGCCGCTTTCCAAAATTTAATATACCTCTATCATTCAATCAATGTTCAAAAAAATCACGAAAATATATTGAATATTTTTGCTAAGAAAACCAGAAAAATTCCATTTAAATAAAATATTGCCTATTTTGCTGCAGAAACTATACTTGTAATATATTTTGTTATGAATCAAAATTCATTTATTCAAGTTTAACTGATAATTTAAATAACTTCATTTTTTATCATCTATCTGTTCACGAAAATTATGGGGCTGCGTCTCTGTAAAAAAAAAAAAGAAAAGAATCCTCTTGCCATCAATAAAAGCAAGATTTTTTAATATAATTTTTTTTCTTTTATCTATACGTATCTTAAAATTAAAAACTTTAGGATGTCTTATAACAGTGCTATTTTTTATTATAAGCTTCGCCTTAAAAGGGCATAGACTCTGATTTCAAGATGGAAATATTTTAGACAAATGTTAGCAAAAAATAGACAACTCTGTTGTGAACAGGAAAGCAGAACAATGTGCTGGTACATCTTAGGTCAGTTTCTTCTTAGGGAAGTTTGTAGGAAGAAAGACTTTACCGCATTGTGAAGTTCAGGAATACACAGCATGTATAAGTTAAAAGAGGTTTAAGTTGCTGTCGCAGAGAAAATCGCATTCAGTTCGAAAGTCTTGACCGAGTTTTTCAAATATGGCAATTTACTGAATGTACCTGATTCTCTCGTATTCTCTCGTATCGACTGCATGTATGTCTCTGATGAAGCAAGTTTTGTCTTTATTATATTAGAATAGCGCAAAAAATTTGTTGTATTCATCAAATTAAAGTTAAAAGCAGACTTAAGTGTTTTTGGAGTAATATTTATTAATCAGAATGGTTGCAAAAGACATTAATTTGTGTTTTTCACAGAAATAACATTATGAAAAAATAAATCATTTTTTAAATATTTTTAATAAATAATGATTTTTAAAAATTTAATGAATATAATTAATATAATTTGAAAACTGATCATAAAAATCTATATGAAAAGTATGCATCAAGTTGCGCGTTTACTTACATTTTCTTTTGTTCTGCAAGGAAAAGTATTAAATGTCATAATAAATAAAAATAAAATTTTATATGTACACCCATATGTTATTTATTTTTAATAAATTAAAAGAAAAAATTTTTACTCGAGAAGTAGTATATACGCATTATCAGCTTGTTGCGACGGCCGTCGGCACTTTTCTTCGTAAAAGCAGACGCATCGCACTCGAACGGTCAACTATTAATAACGAATTATATTATATAAACTAAAATTAAAATTATATTAATATAATTATATTAATTAAAATAATTTTTATTATTTATTATATACGATTTTATTTAAAAGATCCAACTGTATCAACGGTTTACTCCGATTTAAAGCAGTGGCAATAAATGTCCGACGCTGCAAAATTACGAAATGAGGCATCGCACTCGCTTTTAAGTCGGGGCAGAAAATCAAGCTTTCCTTTGTGTACGCATGTACTGACGGTACATACGCATAATGCTTATAATTCACAACCGTCGCGCGCGTACCTGCTATCCTTTCGTCCCAAGTAACAATATTTTACCTATCACGCGCGTGTGATGTGGTTCGCTCGGATGACATATAGCTGCATACGTGCGCGTATGCGTGTGCATACGTGGAATATGCGTGCGGCGAACAATGGGCAATCAAGAGAGCTTTTTCAAAGTCAGGGGTTAGGAACGGCGCGAAAGAATTTTCTGTCTCCACTCGTATTCGCGACACAGTCACCCTTAACTCACCGTCGAACGTGGGGTTGCGATGGATGCAACAATTGAAGAGATCAGACTTAAATAATTTAAAAACCAGACGATTGCTTGCATATTATTAATATTCGGACCAGCCCATCGGAAAAAGAAAAATTGCAAGCGTCGCGTCGTATGATTTAAATGACAAATAAAAGAAAAAATAGCAATTTCTTAATAATAAAATAAAACTTAATAAAATGTTGATTAATTAGATAAAAACAATATTAGATAATAAAAAGAAAAAATTATGCGATTTGTCGTTTCTTTAATGTTCGACAGACAGTGAATTGAAGAGGGAAGCGTTCCAAGCATTCAACAACTTAATAAAATATTTAAGATGACAATATTATAATAGTGTGATCAAATGTTTGAATATAAATCATTTTCCCTTTACTGTTATATGTACAAAATCTTTCGAGAGATTAATTCGCCAGAAATATGCAATGCAAATTTTAGATACCTCGCGCGAATGAATAATTAAATTTTGGAATTCATAAACATTTTTTTCCCGCTATTTCAATCCGTGTCCGTTGACGGTTTTTGTTTCAAAAGCTGTATACCGCAGACAGGGTTATTACATCGGTTACGGTTGAACGGAATGAAATGAGAAGAAGAATGCCCTTCCTTTTAGATCGATGCGGCGACGTGACGATTAGCTTCGATCGATTATAGCATCTGCCGAAACAAATTTATCGAGCCATCTCACAAGATAACTGGTGATCTCTCTTTCTCCTCTTCCCTTCTCATCTCCACCGTATCCGTTCCGCCGTTCGCGTCGCTGTCTCCCGCAGCATCGCCCCGTAGGGGTTGAGATTTTCTGCTCCTCGAATATCTTCCCCGTTCGTCAGTCCCTCTCACTTCGACATACGGTATCGCGAATTCCGCTTACTTATGCGTTACATCTGCGATCAGCGGCGGCTGCACACGTCGGAAGAATAGTGTAATCGGCCGGGGTGCCGTCTCTATAAGGGTGAGGTGATACATACGGAGGAACAGATGATGATCCCGTTTAGGAAGCTGCCGAGACGTTCCCGTACGTCTGTAAACTTACGGTTACCGGGTCATCGTCATCAGTGGTTCTTCGGTCGATGTCCCGTTGAAGATTTGGCGAATGTCTAATCTAATCGGTCAAGTTTCCGTGCGGTGAGTGAAGCGCACACCGTTAACTTGTGGCGCTCGAAGATAATCTTGTAGAAGGTCACGGAATTCGGTTTTATGTAGAACGCGCTTGCACAGAGTCCTCGCAGAGTGCGGCGCACGCATTAAAATTATTTCTAAATTTAAACATTTTTATAATACAATTTTAATAACAAAATATATAATTTTATAATTTCAATATAATTTTACTTTTTTGCTATGCACCCAGTTGTAATGTTACTCATTTCTATTTTTGTATATTGATTTTTCGATTGCAAACCATTTATCTTTTAATCTGAAATTTATACATTTCCTTGATCCTTCTGTCATTGGTTTTTGTTATTTATTTTATTTATCACTCCTTACGTTCCGTACGTTCGCGTGCCTGCGGATTTCGTTTTCGGGATGTCGAGGAATATCCGAAATCTTTCGTTTGAGAACCGCGTGACAGGTATTACGTAATACGTATTACGTGGTTTCCCGCCGGCGGACCGGCATCGATCGGAAACGACGCCGTGCGCTACATGTGCGTGGTACACGGCATAGCGCGCGACGACCGGTGCAGTTTAGACTGCCTATACCTGTCGACGGCGGCACGGCATATACAGGGGATAGACTACGAAGTAGTGTGAACACCTGGGAAATACTCGTTTTATTAGTAAGAGATCACCATTTGTCTTTATACAGATTCTAATCCAGATTCTATTCTTGTTGAAGTCACATAATGCTTGAAGTCAATGCAATGTTATATCATTGTTTAAAAAAATCTTGCTGAAGAAATATTGAAAGTGGAAATCTGCCTTTCATTTCACTCTTTAAAATTAATTAAAAATTACAATATTTTAAAGCGATTTTCCGACTGCGAATTTTATCGAACATTTTATCTTTTAATTTGAAATTTATTTATTTCCTTATTTCCGTCATTGGTTTTCATTATCTATTTTGTTTATCATTCCTTATCGTTTCGCGTGCCCGCGGATTTAAAAAAAATCAAGCGATTGCGTGGGAAAAATGTTTTGGGGAACAGACGGTAATTTTGGTAAGTAGAGTGAGAAGCAAATTTTTTTTTCTCCAACATCTTATATTCCTAAGCAATCGAAAGATGTTCTGTTAAAGAAATGGTACATTTCATTAGTGACTAAATATGGTACGACTCCGTTCCAACAAGGATAGAATCTGTATTAAAGGCAAATGGGTCATCTCTCTTATTAATTGAACGAGTAGTGTATTTCCCAGATGTTCATACATTATTTTGGCCATCCCTCATACATATGTCACGCGTACGCAATTCTCTTACGTGCGTATGCGCGCGCGGGAACGCGACGGCCGTGCACTTAGCAGCGCATAGACAGAGAGGAGTAGTATGACGCTAAAGGGGGAGAGAGAGAGAGACAGACAGACCGCATGTCTCATGCGGTACGCCGTTGACACCCTTGGCACGCGCCAACCCCCCTCACAATGGATACTGCCATCTGCACTCTTTTTCACAGAAAAATCAAAGTCGATGGCATCGCCGCCATCATCGGCGTACCCCACTTGGCGACCAGTAGTCGATATTGGCCGGTACTTGGCCACCCCGCCATCATCATCCCGCATGTATTCGCACGCACATGTCCGCGTGAACGTACATAAATGCGTCTCTGTATGAAATAGGAGACGCATCTCCGGGCACATTCCGCCCCGGTAAACGAGTTATGAGGGGTCAATAGTCCGGAACGAATATCGATCATTGATGAGTAACACAGCTGGGCCGTTGATAAGAACGTGTCGACAGCACTGCGGAAGGTGCAGCTGCATATTTGGCGCATCTTTTT
Organism: Tetramorium bicarinatum; assembly: GCA_928718305.1. NCBI lineage: Eukaryota > Metazoa > Arthropoda > Insecta > Hymenoptera > Formicidae > Tetramorium > Tetramorium bicarinatum. The sequence goes on from OV788325.1 coordinate 31,230,176, forward strand.
ATTAACTCATTATGAGCTAATCGTTAAGGAGCTCTCGTTAATTGCATTTCTAATGTCCATTTCTACTAATGCAGATCAACTTTAATCTTGGTTTACTTTTCGTTTTTTTCTAATTCTTAGGACTTAAAAAAAAGATAGAACGTAAGTTGAACTTTTTTATTAAGATTAAAGTTAATCTGCATTGGTAGAAATATATATAAGATAAAGAATAAAACAAAATGAAATTTATTCCTGCGCATGTATATTTTTATTGCGCCTTTGAAAAGATTGAAAAAAAAGAAGAAAATGAGATTAGATAAGATTACATAAAGTTAACGAATCTAAAAGTAAATGATCCGACGTACAAATTCGCACAAACACGATTAAACTCGGAATGAAAGGGATCACTGTTCTGTGTCGTTCGGTGTCGATATTGAGGCGCGAGGAAACGATCGCTAAAAAGCCGCCGCTCCATGTGCGCCGTGCAATAAATTGCGCGAGGGGTAGGTTACTCGCGACGGGGTAACGACTGAAGGGAGGGAGCGAAACGTCGAAGGTGTACGATCTGGCAGCTGTCCGTAAGGGGGTCTGCGACCCCCGATTCGCTGGTTTTACGGCGGATAGCAGCTGAATTACCCCCAGTGCGGCCGACGCCACTGGCTTTGCGCCGTCCTTGCTTTTTGGCGAATCCTGGCGTCTAGTGCTCGACGTTACCGGTCGCGTATGTCCATCCGGAGGGTTGCGATGGGGGGGTATCTCGATTCCTTCCTACGGTGCCGCACCGTACGAGTAGGAGTACACGTCTCCCTCGCTCTTTCTCTCGCGGCTGGAACAATCGTACGTGCGAAGAAACCCACCCCTCGTGGGTACCTCAAAGGAATTCACGTAGGGGTGCGATAAAGTCAAACGACAGCTGAAGGATATAAGTCAATAAGTACGTTGGATTCGCCGAGACGCCACATATCGAGTCCGAGGAAGATTAACGAGAAACGATTGATATCTTTCGCGTATCTTTCGGAATTCACACATGTACACACGCACAAGAGAGTCGCGTCCTTATCGATTTATATTTATTGCACCTCCCGAGTACTCGTATTATTACACGGATTTAGAGTTTTATATTCTAGCTTCACAAACGCGTGCACAAGAAACTGCAGTATGCACAAGTAACTTCCGGCCAGAGGGCGTCATTATATGTTGCCGAGAGAGAAACTGGAGAAGAAGGGATTTGGAGATTTGTTAACTTTAATTTTTTCAGCTTGTAGATAACGGAATGATCTTGTCTTTCTACAGAAGACTATTATCCTATCGAAACATAAAAATTGTAGCAATACTTGTGACATTGGATTTTAAGTAAAGCTGTTTATTCCAATATTGTCGGAAAAAAAAAATATATATCGCAAATAATGACGACAATCCTTTCAAAGTAAACTATGACAAGCTATGTGTCTAAGATAGTATCTGATTTAAGTATTTGATTTAAATTTTCCGAGGCAGAATTTTTGGTCTACTTGTATTCTCACTTGGTAGTTTCGATGCAGCGCGATGATACTACTAAGTTTTCAAGAACTTGAAAAGATCAATCAGAATTTAATCTTGTCAACTTTACAATTAATTTTCTTAAAATTCTTAAAAGACTGAGATTGCTAAAATCTTCAATTATTAATTAAACACTTCGTCAAATGCGGTAAACAGCGGGTCTCGTAATAAATCCGACAAATGCGAATTAGATAGTATAATTTGGAGCACGCTTTTTTTATCCATTAATGTCTCGGCGAAAATCCAAAATCTCGGTCAAAATGTATCCTAAGTTTTCTGAAGAAAAATCTGAATCTCATCTTACTATTAAAATATAAACACAAACTGAATATACCGAATAAAATAGTGTGAATACATTTGCGCGATATTTTGTTGCCATGCGATATTAGGTACATTCCATTTATCGCTCGTAACGTTGGTAAAATCATTTCATCTTTGTTTAATATTTGTTAAACAACAAGGATGAAATGATTCTACGAACGTTGCGAGCGATAAATGGAACGCACCCATTGTATACCTGCAAAAACCTCTTTGAAAATGAAAATATGGGTGAAAAATGAAGGTATGGGCCTTGAAGATGGCATAAATGGGTTAGGTTAGGAATTTTACAAGAATATATGCCGATTCACTGTCTGAAATTCTAATAATTCTGATTTTTTTTTCCTTCTTTTTTCTTTTTATCCAAAAATAATTTTGTGCGATTCGAGAAATTTTTGAAAAGTAGAGAAAATCTTTCATCCCCAAAGTGAATTTGAAGAAATGTTTTTGGTTGTTTGAGGATGACAGTACAATTTCAGAGATTTTTCTTTCTCTTATTTCTCTCTGCCTTTTGGATTAGAGTAATTTATGTTCTTTTGGATGTGCTTTTTATTATTTGCATAATCTCGCATTAGTTTTACACTTTGTTTGCAACTACATTATTATATTGTTTTAATGCGGGATATTGGAATAATTATTCAAATCTTTCATATATTTTTTAATCAATCTAATGAAAGTAATAATTGAATTTGTTATTACCGAGAGAAAAACGATGAAGATAGAGGAATACTAATAACGACAAAAATGACTTTTGAAATGACCAATTTTCTTTTCAGGGAGCTTATGAACACTGTTATATTTGTTTACTTTGCTATTTATAATTTATTCATATATGGTTTCTATTTTTTTATATTTATATTATACATTTCTATATATAATATAATTTCATTTAAATAAATGAATTTTTACTGTAGATATCCGCCATATTGACTCTCAGTTTAATTTTATCACCTTATTATCAGAGTAATATTCAATAATCTGAAAAACCCTTAAGTTTGAATACAACAATTCATTAAGTCATGAGCAAAACGCTGTAAAAACTAGTGTTACTAACTGTTGCGAACACATTTCCTACAACACGTTTGGACCACGTGGATTTCTGTTTTTTCCGTTAACACCACATAGATCGCATGTGCTCCACGTTGTAGAAACCAAAAAGAAATCTAACGATGTTTCAGTATAATAACTGTATATATTTAATCAATACACGATTGTACAAAATATTTTATGATAAACGATGACTAGAAAATATTGGATTAAAAGCCGTGCAAAGCCAATAAGCTCGATGTCGAGAGTCGGCGCCCTTTCGCATGGGAAAAAAAGCGGGTGCCGCGCGAGAGAGCCACCGGGGAACGGGGGCGAGCGATCGGACGAGGATCGAATCCAACGTTACACGTGTGTGGACGGCATACACATATGTGCACTTGCGCACGGAAATTTAACGATGCATATACCGCGAGCGAGGCCCCCCATAGCGGTCGATCTCCCCTTAAAGAAATTATAGCGTTCCCCCGCTCCACTGGGGCCCTTAAGGGCCCGCACCGCGATTGGCCCGTCACTGTGCCCCACTCCCTCGTTGCACCCCACTTCAACGTATAAAAACATGTGTTCACCCGGGGCAGCGCACAGTTCGATACTGTCCCGCGTTCGAGTTGTCTAGCTGGAATCTTTGGTCGATCGGATGTTGATTTTGTAAAAAAAAAAAAAAGGGAAAACTGGACGTTACAGTTGATTCAACGGAATATGGCGGTTTTCTTAATCAACGAGAATGACGTCATTTTGTCACCCGATTTCAGAAGAATGGACGAAAGGTACGCAGGCAAAACCGTTTTCAAAGTGCAGTGTACTCGTGATATTTCGTGAAACACATTTCGATCGACAGCCTGTTAATTGGCTGAGTCGATCGAGCTCCAAGACTAATATCTTCACACTTCGTACGATTTTTCCGGCGTGTTAAACGGCGAAATACAGAATGCCGACGTTTTGTGAAGCCTCGAGGATCTCTTTTCCTCGATAACCAGTCAGAGATCGAGAAAAGTTTCGTGTAAGAAGTGAAATGTTAGCCTAACTGTGCATTCAATTTGAAATAACAAAAATGTACGATCTTGTTTCGTACATATATCGGAAAGTGTTCATCGTCAGCTAAGGAAAAGTCAAGGGGAATATTCTTCCCCCTGGGATTTATAGTTCATCAATAAAGAAACGTCTCGAAAATAATCAGTGTTTTATTACTGAAATTATTAGCGACAAGATATCCTAGGTTTTCTATGATTCTGAGCTCTCTGGAGAATGTGAACAAGTCGTATAGATCAGTATTCCATTCTTATATTTGAGATCATTTTAAGCTTAGAGATCTTGTAAACTAATTACAGAGCCGTATTTTGGCTTATCATTATCTTAAGATATTATCTTATCTATCTTTATTATCTAGATAATTATTAAATTATCTAAGACAGTCTCGAAGTAAGATCAGATTATGAACCGACCCTAAATAGAAAAATTCAGTATAGATCTACTATTCCGTATTGGATACGTGGATTTCCCGCGTTTTCCTCACGTGGAGCTTCCCGCGTTTCTCACAGTCCACGCATGCGCCAGCCACGTTGCGATGCCGCAAAATCGCGCGAAAATTTAGAGAAACAGCAAACGATATCGCGAGATACTTTAACCCACGTGATCGTAACCGAATTATGATCAGCGGTTTGAATAACGCTCGATCAATCTCGAAAGAAAAAAAAAAGAAGTCTACTCACTCAATCTTTCGTATAGATTAAATTTATAAACTGATATGCCACGTGTGATTATTCATTTGTGCACAGCACTTTCACTATTCATTGTTCAGGAATTTGTAACGAATTGAACGATGTACAGTCCGCGAAGTATCACATATCGTTAACATTTATATTTTATTTCTTCTCCTTCCCTTCAGATGAAGCGTATCTTCATAGGTTAGGTTTTTTGCGCGCGTTCGATTAATGTCGCACGTTAGGCTAACTTTACTTTATAAATAAGTAAATTTTATAAAAATGTACGAATCACACCAGCTTTAATCGAGACTCTACATATGCTTGCAGGTCATATAACACTCAAGGGAAGCATTATTTTAAAAAGGAATTTCATCCACGTGAACGGCAAGAGGTAGACACTACTTTAGGGAAATATGACTGCAACAAGGAAAACAGTGGCGCTACTAGCACTTCGTACTACCATACTCCGCAAAGAGTAAGAATATATTATTGAAAAATTGTAGGGAGAGATTTCTTCAAAGTGACAAAATATCCATGTACATTTTATCAGACGTCCCGAATCTCGTAGAACATTGCAACTTTCGATTCTTACGAAATACTGCGTATTGAATAACATTTTAATGCAACAGCTTTTTTCGATTAATTTCTTCAATAACGGGAGCTTTGTGATATTAACAATCAAATTAACATTGTACCATATCAACAAACTAACAAAAAAATTACTAACCGTTTTGTGAAGTAAGCCACCATTGCACTGTACAAAATAGCGATTTGTAATATTTTATCACAGAAATGGAGTTTAAGTGTGTTACCTTGTAATCTGATAATTTTTCTATCCAAGTTATTTTAAATCGGTGAAAAAGAATTTATGAGAATTAGAAAATTTGAATATATTTCAGTATAAATTTCTTGAAAATATTTATAATTATAATTTTATCGGTTGGCCAACTGTACACAATAGCTTTGATAAACGATATTCGATTTATTTCATTTGACACTCATAATCATTATTTCTTATTAAACACTTGGTAATTGGTTATTTATTTCGTAGAAAAATTTGTTATGTAATAGATTTGATGTATATCTGCATTAAAAAAATACATGTTTGTCTTGTGATGTCTTTTTTTTCACGTTAGTCGTGAAATTGTGAATCTGATTTTTAACTTTTAATGAGAATGTTAGTAGAATTCATCGCTTACCTGAATCCGTTGTACCTCTCCATGAGCGCTAGTAACACTATCGTACTTCACGCAATAAAATGCGGCTTATTAAATTTAAAAACTCTTTATTTAAGAGTTGTTATATCGCGTTTTATTCTCTTAAGAGATTAATTTCTGATTTATCCCTTAAGTTGCCAAAACTTTTAAAGAATTTATAACAACAGAATGATCTAAATCTAAAAATAGAATCTAATATAAAATATAATGTAATATAGAATAAATTTAAAGTTTTTTTGTCGATATTTTCCACGCGATATAAGGTGTATATCGATAAATGTAAATTTGAATAGCTGATTTTAAAATCACATGACTTACATCAAGTCACGACATCGACTGATAGATGTTACAATATTAAAATTCAAAGCCCAGCTATTACCGGCATCCGCCACCGCGAGATCGGGCGAGATTTTTTACGCCTTCCATGCATATTCAATTCAGTTCCGGATACACGCATTCCGGAATAGATATTGTCGTTTCCGCGATTAAGGTCGAACGACAAATCCGGCTCGCATGCCGAGCACGCGTCACGCAGCTGCCGCTTATCAACGGTGAGGTATACATTGATTTTAATTTTATTGACGACGGTTCACGCCGGCTGATCGCAGATAGTGGATCCGTTTTATCGTGGAGAAGGACGAAAAAAAGAGAAGAATTATTTCCCCTCCCGTTATTCCGTTATATCGGTTTCTGATTCTTCTTTTTCGTAATACATGCGACACCTTGCGCGCCCGACTGTGACTTCTGTCGAGTCAATTGGTAACTATCTGTCGCGTTTTCTTTTTCTCTCGCCCTCTCTTGCTTCGGCGATCGCATCTATGACTCGTACGCCACGCGCTCTCGTCCCTCTTTCCGGCTTTCTTTCAATAATCGATAAAAGTCACGGAAATTGTAAGGAATCACTGGAAATTATGAATTCCCATACCGAAAGTTTGGTCTAAATTCGGCAGTCAGGATAATTTTGGCCTAAATTTGGAAAATGTTTATTTCCCAAGTAGCAGTTGTATACTTTTTACGTCAAAATCAATTGAATCAAACAATATATATAGCTAGGAAATAAGCATTTTTCTATATTGAGCCAAAGTTACCCTGACTGTTACCTCAAGTTACTTTAATTTAGATAAGGAATTCATGAATCATCAATTTGGTTTTTTTTTTTGTTTAATTGTCGCAGGATATCTGATAAAGTGTTGGACATTTTTTCTCTTTTTTCTCATCATGTACCTTTTCTTAAATATTCTTAATTTGTTCTCTTCATTCTCGAAATTTATTATGCTTCTTCCAAACTCTCGTCTCTCCCTCTAAACATTGAAGTGATTTTGTTGTTTATTATCGTGCTTTTTTCCCAGGTGCGCAGTAAGAAAGTACTGCAACCTTTGGAAAATTTCGAAGAGAACAGCCAGGATAGCGGCCATCCGTCGAGTCCTATCTGTGAGAAGGAGAAGCTGAGGAAGCATTACGCGGAGGATACGAGAACGCGGAGTTGTGGACCTGTAGATTTTCGATCGTTCTCATCGTATGCCGCCGCACTTTCTCCAGCACAGAGGAGGCGAGCCTCGACCACCCTCTTGCGTAGCCTGTCATCGGGATATGAGAGCATGGACGATGGGCTCGTGAGCGAGCTCAATGACATAGAGACCATGGACGAGGAGGTGATGCAACTACCGAGCGGCATCTCGAAGCTGCTGTCCGGCGACATAGTTGCGCCCGAGGCGTCAACAGACTACGACGTCTCGACGACCCCCGACTTCTCCCGGAACATGTCATCTAAGATCAGAAAGTGGCAGAACAAGCTGAGCATCAAGGCGATATCGCCGTTGCAGGCAAAGTCACCATTGTTGATGAGGTCACCATCACTAGAGAGAACGCCTTCGCTGGCGAGGTCGCCGCTGGAGAAGATCCCACCGATATCAAAGATCCGCACCTGCCTGTTTCGCTCGCCTACGGCGACCTGCTCGAGCAGAATTATGAGGACGTACAGCTACGACGAGGCCTCGGCGCCTTATTACAGACTACAAATGGAGACCTCGCCGTCCATCAGATCCTACAAACGACCATCGGAAAACCTGGACGACGACGAGGCGTTGATACTAAAAAGATCCCGCAAGTCCAACAGCTTTCGTCTGGATGCGACACCCTCGTCGGCCTCGAGATGCTCGAGCACCCTGACGCACTCGCAGGTTACCCTACAGAGAAGCTTGTCCGAGACGCGGAGAAGCCAAACCGAGACGCATACGAACATCAAGTGGGCGATCCACCGCAGCGTCACTGACAACGATCTCATCGGCGACTTCAGCAAGCCGTGCATTCTGCCGCTCACGAACGGCATTCATGCGGACCTGAAGACTATCACGTCCAACACGCTGGCGGCGCTCTTACGTGGCGAGTTCGAGGACCGCGTTAATTCCTACACGATCGTCGACTGCCGATACCCGTACGAGTACGAGGCGGGCCATATCGAGGGTGCGGTGAACATCTACAACATGGATCTCATCCAGCAGATCATGTTCGATCACCTGACCAAAACCATTCCCCTGATAGGGCACGATACCGAGAAGCGCAACATACTCATATTCCACTGTGAATTCTCGTGGGAGCGCGGGCCAAATCTCTCGCGGGTGCTGCGCAGACTGGACCGCGCCAGTAACAAGGAGCATTACCCGGCACTGCACTATCCGGAGATTTATCTTCTGCTGGGGGGCTACGAGAAGTTTTACAGCGAGCAGAAGGAGTTTTGCACGCCGCAGGATTACAAGCCGATGAAGCACCCCAATCATGAGGAAGAGTGCCGATTCTTTCGCAGCAAGTGCAAGAGCTGGCAGGCGGAGAAGACCAAAGAGATCAGCCAGACAGTGCGAACGAATCTCGAGCGTTTTGCCTTTTAAATGGACATTTGTCTTCTTTTTTTTTTTATTCAATTTAATCTAATTTAAGGCTCAATCTACTCCCCCCGTCGTACTAGTCGCGAATCTTTAGACGTTGAACGTCCTCAGAGGCGGGATAATCGAACACGCGCGCGCCATGCGCGTCGCTAAAGTGCAAAAACGGCGTAAAGAGACTACTCGTCCATTACTATTATTATTTTTAATTAATTTTCGGTTGCTCTTTGCGCTACAACAATATGACTGACTCGAGGAACTTTCTACGAGTGTCTTACACATGGTTAGTGTATAGATGTAAATGGCATTCAACTACATTTAGATTCTAATCGATCTTAAATACTTAAGTACAGTAATTTAGCAGCTTAATACGGATACCGAGATCGATTAGAATTTATGTCTAGACTGTATCTTTCGATAATGAGAATTTAGGCTACATGGTGATACATCGTTGCTTTCCACACACGACACACACGTACATCCCACCGAGATCAAAATTTGTATATAAAAAATTTGACATCGGATAGGATCACATACACTTCATGCCATTCTGTAATTAAGGACATTCTGTAATCAAACAATGCAATATATCCGACGTGACGACCCGAGGAACGATAGGATAATCGAGGGGACATAATGTCGCGAACATACGTTGTAAATTTCTTTTTAAGTGTTTACAACACTTTGGTCGGCATTTTTATTATGTATATAAAACATAGAACGATTAGGACTTTAACGACTTAATCACGTCGATCTCTCCTCTCTTTCTAATGGTATTGTTTTGTCAATTTCTTTAAAGCAAACGATTGCGGTCGACTTTGAAAATTGCATAAAGTGTTACCAATTCGTTGTTGCAATTCGATAAAAAATGTATTATTGATATATACACGGAAGGTTAATCCTTAAGTACTTGTGCTGGATCAACGCGATTTGGATCCAATGGACATTTCTTTCAACTTTTTTTTAAGGAAAAAGAAAATTGGAAGAGCTAGTCTCTCGCTTTGATGAAAATAAAGATCAAAACGTAAGTAAAATGTAAAGGAAGAATTGTAGAATTCTTCTAAGAAAGTTGATACTCTGAAACATAAAAGAAGTATTGAAACGCTTCTTCCGTACTTTTCCTTTGCATAGTTCTTTGACTTAGGCACCAATTTTCATTTTCGCCAGAACGTACACGCTCCGATATAAATTTAAATTTTATAAGAATTTAGCATAAAATCTGCTTTTTTTTTCTCTCGGACTTCGCTTTGAGAAGACAAGGAGAGAGAATCTTTTCTCGCGTAAGTACTTGAAGGTTAATCGATAATGTCGATCATTAATTATATCAAATTGTTCTATCGAACTTAGTGATTCAAATACTGTGAAATGTGCAAATTTTTTTTGTTGTTACATTGTAAAAATTATTTTTACGTTACATAGATAAATATTTACGCCATGCAATGCAAATACGAGATATGTTTCATTTTTCCTGACTTTTCTAACATTTCTCATCTGTTAAATATGTTTTACATTTCTCTCGTGTATAGTTTCCTGTTTCTGACATTCGTTTAGGCATTTTATTACAACATTATATATGCATTAAACAAATTATTGCGCCGTAATCTCATTACAAGATCTTTCTTACACTTGTAAATTTCTTAAGTAAAATATTGTCACTTTGCTGTAGATATCAAACGTTGCCGCTACGATCGCACGCACACTATTATTAAAAAACAAAATAACAGCGCGTGCAATTTATCCTCGAAATCGGTTTGTTGATCAATAAACGTAAAATTTTTCTATCTGTCAGTGATATTTTTTGTGAATTTTATATTTAATCGAATCTTTTCTTAAAAAAAAAAAAGGAATACGAAACGCGATGGAGCGCGTCTCCTCGACGGAGATAGCATCTATCGCCTTGAACGATGCGCCTCAAGATTCGGAGTCTCAAAACTGCAAAATTCGCAAATGTCACTCGGAGAAACGTGACGACACGCAGAACGAAGTGGATACGCGAGACGTGAACGATTCTGAGAATGTACCCGCGATTTGCCTTGAGACCTCGGACGAGGACGACGTATCCGAGGGATTGTCAGGCGACGTCGAGCGAACGGAGACTCAACTTCCGCTTGAGGCGAATCTAGGAGCAGCCGTCGACTGTGGAAAAGAATTCACGTATTTTATTCCCACTATTTTGAAATTTTAAAAAGGAAATATTTTGAGAATAAAGATCCATTCTCTTTCTTTTAACGAGAATTAGGAGTAATTCTGCTTACAAAGATGCGATAGAAACGACAAAAGAGATCCTTTGCGAATTGCGTTTTGTAATATAAAGATCTGTTAACTTAATAAAAAATTAAAATATTAAATCGATTGCAATGTAAAAAAAAAGATCTTAGATTTCAGAGTCGTTTGTCCAGATTGACAATTAAAAATACGATTAAATTTATTAAATTCGATAATTAAATTTATAAAAAATATTAAGTAATTTTTCTTAATTATTTCATTGCAATAACAACATTATTAAATGTGCACGAAGAATATAATATATATATATATATATATATATATATATATATATACATATATTAAAACAATTTACGCGTGAAAGTATATAAAATTTTTGTGAAATTTTCTTGACCGATATAAAATTATTATTTGCCAGATAAAAAAATTACTCGATTTAGATCCGCCCTTCAGGAACGCGCCCAGAAGCTCTGGTCGGAGATGACGAGTCTCCGGGAAAAGCTGAGCAAAGAGACGACTCTTTGGAGAAAGGAGAAGGAGGAATTTCAGCTTTTACGTGAGAGAAGCGATGCCCTTGCGTTTGAAGAGGCAGCCGCGGCCGCGCGAGCTGCAGCTATAGCTTATGCCGTTGAATCGCCGCTCTCAAGTGACTTAAGTAACAATTAGTAATCAATATTTAATTGGTATCTTGTACTCTTCACTTCACGATTCACTTCTTTAGATCTTGTAAAACAATTTCAATTAAACTAATAGAATTTTCCTTCAGAATAATTATAAATTCTTTGGCGAACGAATTTTAAAAAACTTAGAACTTTAAATTAATCTTCAAAGTGATGGATTGATTTTTAAATTGTTAAATCTGAATTTGTTTATTTTATACTTATATTCTTTTGATTTAATCATCACTTTTCTGGAACTAACTATTTACACGTATTTGCAGGTAACTTCGACATTACATCGGAGCGGAGCATCAGGGAACTCGCTATACTCGAGTACGAGAAGAATCTCGCCAAGTATCACGACCAGCACTCCTTCGAGCAGGCCGAACAGCGTTACAACTCGTACAAGTGTGTTCTCGTCGACGCCTACAGGCAGAAGCTGTCGGAGGTCGAACGCCTCTGCGACGAGGAATTGGAGAACATACAACAGACCGCGAGCTGCCTGCAGCCATTCAAGGAGATCGCGGCGCAGTGGTCCGTCGACGAGAACGACCATGGTGATTCGCAGCGCGGTTGCGACAATTCGTCCGAGTTCGTAGAACCGTTAAAAATCATCGAGACAAATCCGAGCAATGACTGGTGCATATACGGAAAAGTCGACAACGAGGTCAACATGATCCCGGAAATTTTGTCCGCCCGTTTCAAAGAAGCAACATAAGAACTTATTATTCCGTCCTTTAATTATTATTATTGTTAATATTATTTTGTAATTATATACTGTGCATCGTCATATTGTTCGCAAGAAAGTAAGATCTAATATTCTTTTTTGTCTGCAGTTGAACTGTGATATTACAGATAGCAGAGCAGTTTGGATCGCAGCAATTAAAGGCAATTAAAATCAATTTTCGTGATATGCGTTTGAGACATGTGATGAGATACGTCACATATACAGGGTGAAATACGGTAGTTTTATCATTCGTCTGACTTTAACATTTCATATTTTGATTATTATTGCAAATATCGCAAAATGGTACGGGATTTTTTTATTTGCCTCAATCCATTTCCACATGGATGCTGGCAATACTACTATATATTTCATCCTGCATATTATAAAGATAGCAAATGCTAAGTGCTTTTAACTTAAATTTTTAAATTTTTATATGGGAATATCGTATTTATTTTAACAAATAACATCCAAATTTTGTCTTGACACAAATTACAAATAAAAAATCATTTTTTGAGGAATTTTTATTTAAATATTTCGTATTCTTTATGAATTTGCAGAGTTAAAATCACTAAGAGAGCTGTTCTTCTTTAACTTTATCGCAAACTACAAAAACAGAAGTATTTAAATTATACAAGTGAATTTAATCAATTATAAATAAGTTTATTGTTATTATTTACTGTTATTAGTTCATCAATTATGTCGATATTATTTACCATCGTCCACTTTCCACAATCGAATGTCATTTTGTTTAGCGCGAAGATATATGTCATCGATGTGAGATTTAGCTTCCTGCAATAAAAGCTTGCTCGATTCGATACGCTTTGCTACAGCAGCCAACTGCATCTGGAGAAATAGACAAACTGATTTAATTGAGAAAGCCTCATAATAATGTGTACAATTATATCACTTTCGGCGAAAAGTAACGCGTCCAATTCTTCTCAAACGATAATTGTTGTGAGATCAAAGTACTCTAGAGAACATTGTAGTATCTTGAAGTGGTCTTAAGAAATATCATGTTTTTGATAACTTCACAAAATTCTTTTGAAATGGCTTTCTCTTTAAATATATATAATTTTGGTAATATAATATAGATAGTAATATGTACATATTAAACAAAAAGAGAAACTTAAAATTGTTTATTAAATAATTTTATAAATCAGTATGTAAAAAAACAATATATGTATAATGTTGATCGAATGATTTTAAATTCTTTTATACTTACATCGATATCCGTAGGTTTCGTCGAGAACTGTTTATCATTTGCGAATTCATTAGAAATATTTGTTAAAAATGAAAATGGTTGGCGTGGATTTTCCATAATTCTGCATAAAGAAGCTTGCAGTTCCTCGAATGACATTCCATCGATATCATATAAAGAAGCTGTCGTCACCTTAGAATTGCGTTCCATAATTTCTTCTTGAGTTATAGAGTTTTGATTTAATTTACTTATAATGATGTTTCGCTTCGCACTTTCATCAATCGATAATTTATCAATCATGTGAGGCAATACTTCAACAGGACTTTTTTCATCAAAGGTTCGGCGTTCTGCAGACCGTAGGGGCGGCAAGCTCGACGATCCAGATTTGACTTGAACAATTGATCATATTGAATGAATTTATTCAATATGATCAATTCTCTTTATATATATACATTCATTTTCTTTTTGCTAAATTGAGGCTTTTTAAGTACGTATATATATTAACTTACCTGCAGAATTCATTTCACGTAAAACTGTATATTCAAATAAAAAAAGTACGGCAATTTTTTCATACGAAATATGAAAGGCTGAAGACGCTTTAGTGTTTTTCCTCGTTTTTTAAATTTGATGAACACATCCTATCAGATTTCGAACGAATGATTGGTTACCATCACTGTAATGCACGTTCTCTTGCCTTTTGTTTGATCGATATTATTTGGTATAGTTATAGTATGCGAACATACAGTCATTGGCTGCGTTCAGCAGAAGTGTTGCATTTGCAACTGTTGTAAAAATCGTGAATCTGATTGGTACATGCTTTTAATCTTGGTACATGCTAAATCTAAAAGCATATTCCAATCAGATTTACAAACTTTACAACAGTTGCAAATTCAGCATTTCTACTGAACACAGCCAATAGCGGTCGATTAAAAATTCTTTTCTCTTTAGATCTTATTGTTATAAGATATCAATTTTAATTTTTAGTTGCTTCATTTATTCATTCATTTTATATTTGCGAATTTAATGAGTATTGTAAATTACAATGTGGATAGCAAGAAATAAGTGTGAAAACACATTTACAAAATGATCTCTTCATTTAACTATAGTCAAGCCAGTACATACAACAATGGAAATAAGAAATAGTTAAGTTTACGAAGATCTTGTAACAAATTTGTTAGGCGTTATACATTCATAGCTCTTAAATCATCACTCGCGTACAAAACTGAAGTCACTTATACACTAGAGTAATATAAATTGTCTACCAACAATATATAACTGCACAACTATCCCGTGAATATTAAAACTATCACAGTTCCTCCGTTTTTCTCTTTCGATATTTGAGAACAAGTTTTCTTAAAAAAGAAAAAAAAGTTGATATATTCGAGGACTTATATCTGCATTGTGGATAGTTCATTTTGATGTTATGATAAACAAAAACGGTAACAAAAAATTTTGACGACAAATATAAAATGTGGTTTACAATTTTCCGATTATTGCACGTAACTTGTATTGTTCTTCTGCATTCGATATAATCAGTTACAAAGAAACTGCAAAACTAATTCTCTTACATGTGTATATAATTCTTATACACATACACATATTATATATATATGTATATATTACTATATGTAGGTAGTATATCACAGCTTAAAAGTAAATTAATCTCGCATCCTCCGGATTCTGCTCCGCCGGGCAGTACGGGCATTTCAACCTGGAAATAAATTGATTTCTTTTAAAAAGTGACTTTAAATCAGCACTTAGAAAGCACCACTGTACTCCAGCCTCGCCGCATATGTAACACCTACTTATTTGCGTTGGCGAGTTTGTTGAGCGCGTCCCGGGAGATGACGTGGCCGCAAACTAATTTCATCGGCGGATTGTTCTCCGTGCTTTGTTGCCTGAGTATGGGACAGGCGAAGACTGAATGATAACGGCTCTGTTTTCCCAGATCTATCTCGATCTGCGAACGGAAAGTAAACAATATATTTCAAATTCTAATATTTCTATGGATATATTCAAGTATGCAGAATACGCGCTCATGTACTTACAGGCAATTCATCTTTACCGCTCCAAATACCGGTAACTTGCCTCTGCTGCATGACTTGTTTAATATTTAATAGCGCGGGTAGTGCAGTGCAGCCTGCGTTGATACTGCAATTTAAAAAATCGCAATGTTTCAGCCAGCCTAAATTCCTTTTAATTATGAGCAAATAATGATGTACGTACCAAACAGATAATGGACTATCCACACTCAAGCCTAATAATGTACATGCTTCTTTAGTGAAAACGTCGTGTATCTCGAGCCATAAAGTTGGATCTAACAAATGACTATAAGGAGACGATTGGATTCCATGTGGCAAGTAAAGTAACGTTCCCATTAGAGATTGTACTTCTTTCTCGTAACGTCCAACGAACTGTGTGAGATTCTGCCGTGCGTACAGTATCGCTTCCCTTTGCTTGCTAGGACCTTGTTGAACTAATCTTATAAAGTGTAATCTGTGTAATTTAAATTCAAGAGAAGAATTCTGGAAAGAGAGAGATAAAAAAATTATTTTGATAAGTATATTATGTATTCATAAAATTGACTATCCGTGTAAGTTGAAAATTACTTGTGCTAAAAGTGCTTCCCTGTGTTTCTTAGCCCAATTTAATGCCGGTTCGAGGTTTCTCTGTTTCAGACAATCTAATATATAGTTTAGTTCTGTGAATGGCTCCTTCCTGCCTTCGTCGGTTTTGATACCAGCCTCCTGTAAGTAACATCATTATGGTAATTATATGTGATTAAAATAGATTGAATGGATGAAAATACAGATTTGGTAAAAGAAACTTACTACTGCTAATTCATCGGCAATGTCTAGCATCCCTTGGCGATAAAAGTGCTGACAGATTATTTGATTGAGGAGATGAGACTTCTCAGGCCCAGAAAACACATCTTCCCTGCTGGTGCTGGCGAAATCGGCAATGAAATTTCTGTCTATCGCCTTGCCCACCTTGGACACTGTACTGTGCAAATCGCGGTGATCTGTTGCTAGTCTTTGTACCGTATCACGTACTTTTGTCATTGCTTGCTTTAACATTTGTACTTGACCAGCCATCAGCTCCTGATTAGGTGGCGCTAATAAAAACATATTAAGCTGCATTTTGCAAACAAAGAGTTGGTTGTATAAAAAGATTCTATACATACAAAAATAAACATATAAATATTAAACTTATCAAATTATATTCAGATATTTATACAAATAATAATAAATTTACAAGATTCATTTACTACAAATCTATTCTTCCCCTCATTATCATATTACACATAAATATATATTTAAAAAATCCAATTGTTAGTTTTAATGTCAGTTGCACGTCTTATTTTATTTTTCATTTTAGCAGAGGATGATTCGATAAATGCATGACACGACGATACTTTAGTATTGAAAACAAAAACGTAGCGAGATAAAGGAAAAAATACGATGCATTTAATTGCATATTATCGTACAATAATTTATGCAAACACGTAGAAGCTGTTGAAACGTACAGTATGCAATCAGAATTTGGTTTACAGGTTAGCCGAATTCAAGGAACTAAACCGCGGAGCTACGGAGACGTGTGTTAACAAACAAAGCAGTCCGTCTATCGGAAAACCAGTCCGGTCCGGTTGAAAATCGACAGCGTGAATACGAGCCGTCCGAGTCCGCTAGGATTCGACTAAAAACTCCCCGTCGACGATCGTGATCGGAGACAAAGATCTCTCGGCGAACAATGCACCAGCTGCGTTTACCTTCCTCCAGATCTTTCTTCAGCGACTGAATGTGGTTTATCAGGTCGCGCAGCACCGTCTCCGCATGCTCATTTATCGCGCCGAATTTCGACAGGACCTTATCCACTTCGCGCTCAACGGCATTACACGCCTCCATTATTATTGTATCACCTCTCGCGATTGACATTTGCACCGCGCAGACCGCGAGTCAGTGTCCCAAGGATGTAGTTAGGCCGACGGTCTCATGTGACCGCCGACGGTCTCGTTAGACGGCTCTCATTGGCTGTCGGTGCGGTGACATTCCGTCGCGCGTATGCGATACGTCCTGCAACCGATACAGATTGCTTCAAAAATGGTCAGACGTTACGAGTAAACTATATAAAAAAAACCTACATAAAAATATATAAGAATTTTACAAATATATTCTTTTTTGTGAAACACTGTAAATGACTTAACGAGGATTCGAGATTAATAATGCAATTATATTAAATATATTTTATATTGTACTCTTATATGATTTATATTCTTTATTTATATATTATGATTTATATCCTAATATAAATATTTTATAAAAAATAGAAATAAATTACATCGTTTTCTGTAATATACACTTTATATCTTTTATCATACAATTCTTTAAAGATTTTTTCGAAAATAAATCTTATAAATTTCAATCATATCAAAATACATATATTTAGGACTTTCGAATGCAATGCTACTTCATGAATTACAAAATACAATTTTATTATTTTTTTATTGAATGTGATTTTAATAATTTATTACATAGCTCTTTATTCTTAACTTTTTACTTCATTATTTCATTACTTTTACTGGGGAAAAATAATGTAGTATAAAGTTGAACAGTACAAGAATGTGTACAATTAAAACAACGTTATTTCGTTTGTTCACCAAGTTTTTTCAAATAATCATTACATTAAAATTCTTACAGATTTCTAAGCAATATATATTTTATATACAAATTAAATTAATTAACTGAATTATGTTCATTCTGTTTATAGGAATTACTAATATATACTGGCATTTTTTTGTTTTACCTTCACATAATTTTACATTTATAATTATACAATTTCGTTAAGAGTAACGTCGGGGAATGGATGCATAATTGAAATGAAAAATTGCACAAACCATGGAATGTTCATTCGGGGATACGATCACCCTGTAACAAAACAACATGCATTTCATTAGTAATCAATATACTCAAATTACTTATACATTTCGACATACGATTGCTTAACGACAATAATTAATTCAATCAATTCATACATATAGTATCAGCTACTTATATCTTTTATATTTGACCTACCCATTCTCGAGCCATGACTAGGACGGTAACATTTTCTAACTTTGGCCCAATCAGTGGATTCATCTGCGCCATGTAACAACACAGCCAACTGTAAGAAAATTTCATTCATGTATTAACTGCAAATAATAATAATCATGAATATGAAATATTGAGATATTAGAAAAATGCTTACAATAGCCAGCACGTAAAGCCTGTCAGTACCAGTAGAACCTGTAGCATCCTGGAAATATATACCAATATAAATAAATGTATATAAATTAAAACTTAATAAATAAGGACAACACTTGGCAATTATTGACTTTATCTTCAGAATGTCTCTGCTTGCCAAAACTTTCATAGAAAGCTAAGTAGTGTGCACTATTCATTACTGCCAAGTTTTTACAAGAACTTATTGTGACATCGAAAGCAAAAGATGTTTCATAAAGAAACATCCATCTGTTTTCGAGTGATCTACGTTTAAGTGCGAATTGCAACGGAATGTAAAATGTACGAAGGCAAGTAAGAGCGTAGAGAGATCTATTTACCCACGGTTTGGTCCCTTCGGAAGGAAAAGTGGTAGAGCTACTCCCAAAAACACCAAGATACCCCAGAGGAGGGTGAAGGCTATCACGGGTATCGCGGAGGCGCCCATTCTGCTTCTGATCACTAATCCCTCGAAAAGTGGTGAATGAGCGGATCCAGGGACCGTGTCGTGCGTACGTGCTATTTACAGCTCTCGAAAACTGAAAGGATCACATGAGAGATTCTTCGTACAGTTCACGTGACACATCGATCTAACCGAGGAGCCTGCGAAGAAGATAGGTATGTATACGTACGCTCCACCGAACGGGTCTGTTCGTTGCAACTGCACCAGCCTACACCAAAGATGGATGCTTAATGGTTGAGAAAAATAAAGGACCGCCATCTAACCTTCTTCCACAAACAAGTATAATGTATATTTATTATTGTATTATTATCATTAATTTTTTCCCTGAATATATATTTGTATAAAAAAAGGTAAAATTTTGTTAACTAAAACAATTATATATAAAATTATAATATGAAATTATATATGTATAAAAATTAAATATAATATTTATAAACTAATTATACATAAAAAAAAGAAACACATCTTTATTTAAACACTATACAAAATATACAAAGGTGATAAAAATTGAAATGTAACATTTTATAGGACTCTTCAGAAATAAAGGAC
Source organism: Tetramorium bicarinatum (assembly GCA_928718305.1). Lineage (NCBI taxonomy): Eukaryota > Metazoa > Arthropoda > Insecta > Hymenoptera > Formicidae > Tetramorium > Tetramorium bicarinatum. The sequence continues at coordinate 31,249,932 of OV788325.1, forward strand.
AAAAGTAAGTTTTCAAGAAAATAAATAAATAAAGGATATAGATCTGAAATGAAAAGACTATCCTATCCTCTGTAATATAGAACGGATGGTCACCGTAACCGTAAATACATGGAGAAATAAAATAACAAAAGGCAGCGTCAGCAGCAAATCTACTTCTACGCCGAGAAACGTAAAGGTACGTTTCCAAGTGGATTCATGCGCTATCTTGAAATGAGTCGCGCGACATATATACATACGTTTGCGTGACGCGTGTTTTGAATGCGACAGCTGGCGATAGGCAGCCGCAGGTTGAGCGTACTGTCGCGCGCGATCCTTGCTCTAGGGCGGAGAACAATTGATAAGCCAGACTCTGACGAGGCCAGCGTATTGTGAAACTTTTCCTGGCTTTATCGAAACGTTCAGCCGAGATGAAGAAGAAGGTAAACTTTTCCTGGATTTTTTTTTTATATTACATATACGCATGAAATTCTTTCGTCCTGCACAAGTTTTCTCTCGTATGGAAATGCTTCTTTGTCGTGCGAGGCAATTTTATAAATAATGTGCACCATTTTAGGTGTTGTTGATGGGCAAGAGCGGCTCTGGGAAGACGAGTATGCGCAGCATTATTTTCGCCAATTACATCGCTCGCGACACTCATCGTTTAGGAGCGACGAGTAAGCTACACTCATATTATGCTAAACAGTCACTGAAAGAAGGACTAATGTAACGCAATTTACGTTACAGTTGACGTAGAACATTCCCATGTTCGCTTTCTTGGCAATTTGGTCCTAAATTTGTGGGATTGCGGTGGGCAAGAGGCATTCATGGAGAATTATTTCGCATCGCAACGTGATAACATATTTAGAAATGTGGAGGTGTTAATTTATGTCTTCGACGTAGAGTCGAGAGAATTGGACAAAGATATGCATTACTATCAGAGCTGTTTAGAGGCGATACTGCAGAACAGCCCAGAGGCGAAGATATTTTGCCTGGTTCACAAAATGGATCTTGTGCAAGAGGACCAACGTGATTATATATTTAGGGAAAGAGAGGAAGATCTGAAAAGACTGAGCTTGCCTTTAGAATGCACCTGCTTCAGAACTAGTATATGGGACGAAACGTTATATAGGTACATATATGTTAAAGCAAGAATGAAATTAATCCTCCGTCAACAATCCAAGTCTTTTACGACATAAACGAAATTATTTTCTCAAAAATCTTGTAAATTTCGCCTTGTATAAATAATTGGATTTAATATTTGATGGGTTCATTTTACTTTAAAACTTATTGGATTGTAATAGAGATGTTCATAAGTAACTCAGAATTTCTTAGAATTTCTTGAAAGTCTAGAATATAAAAATAAGTGAACGTGAAGTGAACTTAAAAGATCCAGCTTGCTGAGAGTGTTAATAAAAAAATTATTGCTGACAAAAGATTAAAGTAGACAAGTGCTGATAAATCCTCATTGCAGGGCATGGTCATCCATTGTATATATGCTGATCCCCAATGTGAAGGAGCTTGAACAAAGCTTGAATCAATTTGCTAATATTATCGACGCGGACGAGGTTCTTCTGTTCGAAAGAGCGACCTTCCTAGTAATAAGTCATTGCCAGCGGCAGTTTCACAGAGACGTTCATCGCTTCGAGAAGGTTTCCAATATAATAAAACAATTCAAGTTGAGTTGCAGGTAAGTACGAGCCGCGTGGAAAAAGGTCTCATAAGAATGAAATGCGATATAGTTAATTAACGTTGCAGTAAATTGGCGGCGCAGTTTCAAAGTATGGAAGTTAGAAATACCAATTTCGCGGCCTTCATCGACATATTTACCTCGAATACATACGTGATGGTCATCATGTCCGATCCAACTATACGTAAGTATTTAAGTAAGTTTCTTACGTGAAACCTCTGTTATATGTGTGTATTTTCTTTCAGCATCTGCGGCGACGTTAATCAACATACGCAACGCGCGGAAGCACTTCGAAAAGTTGGAGCGTGCCAGCCAGAGCTCGGCGTTGACCAGATAGAAGTCGGCACGACCCAGGCGCCTCGTCACCCGGGTCCATCCTGTTAATAACTGCTGAATTACTGGAATCGTACACTGGATTAAGATAAAGGGCGATGATACGATTGTCGACGGAGAGCGGGGTCACGAAAGTATACTTCAATGTGTGGCTTTCAACGTGAGCGTTTATGACAAAATAAGTATATAATCGACGTGTCCGAAAGAGGCTGACGGTTATCGCTGTATTTCAGGTCGTACACTAGGATTATCAATATGAATTCATTTCACATATTACATGCGGATGTAATATGGTTATAATGCATCTGCGATTTATCGACGTAGAGTAGCTCTCGTTCATACGCGATCTCTCGTTTCCTTAGAAATCGTTCTTTTCCATTTTCATTTCGCGAGGATTATTCGCGATTCGAAACATGTCGCAATAACATCCAACGAACGCTAGTTATAAATAATTCATTGTAATTACATGTCATTCCTCTGTATCTATATGCGTCACGATATAACGATATAAGACCGAGCATTCACTTCTGTTGTTGAGAGTGATTCATGACAGTAGAAAAGCTTCTGATGATGATAATGGATACATAACCGCTTTTAACTATGTGTTCACTGATAAATTTTACTACTGAGGTTGTTCTCAAAAAAAAGCTATTGAATGGATATGCAGCCTGTTACATCAAAGTATCTTGCTATGTATTGTTGTAAAGTCGGTAAATAATTAATGTCAATTTCGTAGGAAAAGATTACGCGGTGTATTTGTATGTTTACACCTTTAAATGCAGATGCAAGGTTTACATACGAGATGTAACAAAACTACAATGTATTTTGTAAATGTGCAAATAAATTATAACCGGGAATAGAGAGAGACTTGTATTTCTCTCTTCTACGTCATATAATTATTTAAAATTATTAGAATCGAAATTTCCGATAAAATCTAACAATAAAACAAATTAATGTCGAGAACTACCTAGTTTTTAAATTTTTGTTAATAAAAATGCCATTCTCATTCAATGCTCTTTCTTTCAGTTTTCAATGTACTTTGTGAAATAAAAGAAATTGAATTAAAAAATAAACTCGGCCCTATCATAGGGCGCGTTCAGGAGATACAACGGCTGCACAACAATTGAGTAAATCGTCAACGTACTTGGTCTAGATATAAGGATCTAACAGTAAAAATCAATCGTCACTAATTGCTCACTGATTACTTGTGTCTCCTGAACGCAGCCATAGATCACGGAGAAATTAAATTTCCCGCCGCCAAGTTCCTAAATGGCGGAATTGTGTATTGTCATTGGGCACGTTCAGCGGAAGAAGCTGCTCAGTGAGCGCTTTGTGATTCTTTAATATGTTTGGTTTCTACACTTAGATCTAAAGAAAAACCGAAGGTAAGAGCCAATCATATTAAAGAATCACCAAGCGCTCACTGAGCTGCCTTTTCCGCTGAACGTGCCCATTGCTTCGTTCGGAAAACGCGTTTTCCACGGTTTGCTTTAGTTATCGCTCGAATGCCGCGATGGACAGAATACTCAAGGGGATCATGAGATACCGAAAGTGCCATCGGGAAGGAATGGTGAAACAATTTCAACAAGTCAGAGATCATCCCGAGGTACGCTCGTACGATGCTAAGAAAAAAAAATATCTCGCGTGATGATTGTGATATATATAGGTATACACGAGTACCTCTTGCGCTGCCACGTTGAGTGTGGTCCACGTGCGTTTTGTTGATATCGTTCCTGAGTACAGGTGGTCACGGGTCGTCTATCAAAAACAAACTCGCAACCTCATTTATTTAATATGATTTAATAATATCATTCGTTTTAAAGTGCAGTTTTAAAGGTAGTGGCCCGTATCATGACCTCGAACCATCGATTGATCAATAATTGATTAGAGAATGTACGCGTGACGGTCTAATGACGGCGGAATCATTTGCTTTACCGCCGGTATTACGCTAAAAAAATTCGTGTTCTTTTTTACTGATAGAGTCACTTTGTAAATTAGATATCCAACGGGACTTTTACCTTACAATGCTATTCTGTTTTTACCAATTGAGATACTCTATTGATATAATACTGTAGATTTGATCGAAACATCTATTTTACCGACTATGGATCTTTGATTATTATAATGCGCGTTTTCACTAATAAAGCATGCTCTTTTGATTACCGTAAATTAATTATTAGAATATATCAAAAAGTATTTATCGACGATATTCAAACGACGATGGCAAAAATGCACTACTATATTTTTACCGATTATGAAATGTATTATACAGAATGTTCAATTTATATTATAAGTATACCTCCCCAGACAGCACGCATGCCTGAAAGACGTGAAAGTCGTGAAGAGATTTTAAAATATATTTTACACGTCTTTTAGCTTTCCTATTTTTGAAAATAAAATAAAATCTAAGAGATAAGAATCTAAGAGAGATACCTTTGTATTTCATATACTTTGAATATCTTAATAAATCATTAAAAATTTTAGTAGGCACTTAAAATCGGATATATTATATGTTCTAAAAAAAAAACCATATAAAGACCTTCACTTATGTCGTATTATTATCGTTTTGCTAGCACAGTTTGTAATTCTATGTCTGTTATTGCTCCCATCACAGCCAAAGGCAGTGTTCTTTACCTGCATGGACTCCCGGATGATCCCAACTAGATTTACGGAAACGAACGTTGGAGACATGTTTGTCGGTACGATATATTATAGTACCATTATCGCGATCCCACGTAACCCCCGTGATCCTCGTTGTTTTCTTTCTCTGTGATCACACCGCAGGGTATTTTCTTTTTTTCTACGGCGCTTCTTACATGAGAGATTCTCTGACGAGAGCGTACAATGTTTGTTCGATACAATCCCAATTGTATATTTTTATTTATCAAAATTGTATTTAAATCAGGGGATTTTATTCCACGAGAACCAATTCATTCAAATTAATATTTTATATAAGTACATCTTATATATTATAATCTTTTTTTTCTATAATTTATTTTCGTTTATATATATATAACATTTTATAATTATCTTCTTTATACGTATTTATAATAAAATTCCTTTATATGTATTTGAAATAAAATAATTTAAAAACTACTGTTCTTAGCGTAACGATTTGCAAGAATTTGTATATTTGGTATATTCATTGGATTCAGTGCTTTCTCGATTCATCCATGGAGAAACGAGCGAGAACCGAGGGAGCAACGCGACGGCCTAACAGAATTGATCTTTTCAGTCCGAAACCCCGGTAATGTCGTACCGCACTCGCAACACTTCGTCGACGAATTTACTATGTGCGAGTCGGCGGCGTTGGAGCTCGGATGCGTGGTGAACGACATAAGGCACGTTATCGTTTGCGGCCACAGCGACTGCAAGGCGATGAATCTGCTCTACGCATTACGGGACGAGGAGTTCGCGTCGCAAGTGCGTTTCTTTCGCGATAAGCTCTGGACTTTTTTTTTTTTTCTTTTTCTCCCTCGCGATAACGCCAGCCCGAATTTTAGACGAACAGGAGAATGTCGCCGCTGAGAGCGTGGCTGTGCGCGCACGCCAGCAGCAGCCTGACGAAGTTTCAGCATCTCGAGGTCGCCGGTTTCCGCGAGCCGATCCTCTTCCAGGCCGAGACGCCGCTGCGGAAATTCGTCGCCTACATCGATCCGGAGGACAAGTTCGCCATCGAGGACAAGCTGTCCCAAGTCAGTACACGGGCGAACAAGTGTACCCGCGAGAGTGGTAGCCCCGGCTCGTCCGTCACGGAACTTATTTTGTTGCAGATTAACACGTTGCAGCAGCTCCAGAACATCGCGTCGTACGGATTCCTGAAGAAGCGCCTGGAGAGGCACGATTTGCATATCCACGCGCTGTGGTTCGACATTTACACCGGCGACATTTATTACTTCAGCCGGGCCAACAAGAGATTCATGGAGATAAACGAAACGACGGAGCCGGTCTTGCTTGAAGAAATTAAGAGGTACTACTCGTAAAAACCTTTTCTCGACAATTCCGACAATATTTATAATCCAACGTTAAAAAGGAATGTTATGTTATATTACTAGAAAGCAGATTAGGTCCGCGTAAAATAATCGTATATTTTTATATATTGAACCTCGAGTTCCGTTTGTATATTTTTGAGAAGACTCTGAACAATAAATTGAATCTTTAGCGCTTATCATTGTTGCAGAACGAACAATACATTGCACTTATTTTATTATCAGACTTCAACCGCTATTCAAGTTTAATACAACATACATTCTTCATCAAACTCATTAAATAATTATATGTTTATTTTTTATACACGTATACATATAAATTTATAATATAAAATATATATTGAAAATAATATGTTGATTGATATTTGTTGTGGCGAAATATAAAGATATTTTTTCGTGTTATTGATATAGGTGAAAATGAACTTTGTTATGTGTCCCGTCGCTTGTCCTTTCTTCCCGATTTTACGGTATTTCGGCTCGATTAAATCGAAAAAGATCAAAGTCTTGAACTGACGGCAAAAGATAGCCATTGATAGATGGACGGATCGCTCCGGACGAACTAGAGCATGCCAGTTCTGAAAGAGAAAGCAAAACAACGAAAGAAGTCGCAGAAATCAGAGTTGCGGAGCGTTATATGATGCTAGGATCCTCCACGATTTTTGGTAATGTTCTAATTACGTGCGACAGAAAATTCTAATGTGATTGCTTGACGCTAGACCAAATGTGAACTTATATCGGACTTGTAAAATGCTTTAAACTTAATGCTTTTTTAGATCAATCTCTGTTTCTAATAATACCGAGAAATGCAATACAAGTCGACATTTACAAGCAATATTGCAAGTTCACATAGATATTTGCATAAGCGATTAGATTTTTTAATGTCGTATGAAACAGAGATTGAAAAGGTGACGCTAAAGCATTCTGAATTATCATGTTCAATATCATGTTAAATATTTTTTTTCTCTCTTTTCTCCTCTTGTTTTATAAAATTACAAAATTATTAGAAAATTAGTGATTTAAAGTTGATGTGGTGGACGCTTTAAGAATTTGATATTTTTTGCAATTCATCCTTTCGTTTGTCGTAATACAAACTGGTGAAATGATCCAAATACCGTAAAACACGTGTGTGGATGCGAGATCGCAAGTCCTGGAGTTCTTGTAGCTCCCGACTACGTAAGCGCGCGTGAAAAACGGTGCGCGCGTAGTTCGCACTTTTCCGTCCGCCACGCGGTAAAAGTGAAGAGAAGTTCCCCCAGTTTCCAACGGAATCGTCCAGTTAGGCCGGTTAGAACGTGTACGACTAAAGAAAGAGACTCACAATCAGAGGAAACCGGAACTCGTACGGGTCTCTTTGCCCAGACCGGCGCGGCACCTTATTTCGTGGACGGAATTCCACTCAACGAAAGAAGGGTCGCCGCAGGTCGTAAGTTGAAATACTGCGACAAGTGCTATTCATATCGGTTGAAAACAGACCCACCACGATCGCATTGTGCTATGTGACATTATTGTGTAATTCAGGTAGCTTCGGTCTACCTGAATTTGTATCCTCCTAACTTTACCTGTCATTAAAGAATAGGGGGCAATTTTTCCAACGGATGTAATATGTATTGGCATTTACGCGCTTTCCAAGTAAAATTTTCCAGTATACCCTAACAATTCATTTAGTAATGTTCACGGCATTTTGTTTTCAAATTAACAAAGGTTCAATACAACGAGTTTCGGCATGTTTGTCCATAATGTCAGAAGCTATAAATTAATAATTTTCTCTTTGTACAAATAAAGTTATTTCAGCTTTATGTAATTTTTGGGAAAATATATGGCCTTTGATGTAACAAAGAAAAACCGACACGTAACATAAATTTTTAAAATTTATATACCTATTCAAAGAAAAACAAAAAGAAATTATTTAAATATAAAAAGAAATAACAGTTGCTTGGTCGATCTTTCGAAGCATTTTAATCAATTTCATGAGTCATCGCAACTTAAAGAGATTATAAAATGATATATTCAGTAAAATGTGTAATATAGACATAAGATAAAGGAATTTGATGGTGAATAAAAGTTTCGGATTATTTGCTAGATAATTCTAATTCTTTTATATTTATAAGATGCAAAATAAATTTAATTCATCGATCAAAAAATGATTTATATTCGTTGATTGTAAAAGAGTTCTTCCGCATTGTTTGCGTCGCATTTATGAAAGAATGGATTCTTGAATGAAATATCTAATAATTTTTTTTTTATTTAAAAAGATTTCTAAATATCATTTTCTTGCGAGCTGTGCAGTAATTTTTAGAGCCGTCCCTCCGGCTTATCGAGCGGCGTGGCCGTTCTCTCGTTGGAATTACAATATTTGATCGAAAACGGATAAGAGGATAAGAGAACGATGTCACGATTTTGCACGATCTCTTTTTTTTTTCGCGTTACACTCGTCCGAGAAAAAGAGTGCGCGGCCAGTGGTGCGTGCCGAAGCATAACGCGCTCCGCAGCCGCCGCGCGGTGGCATTACCACTTCGTTACGCTCGTATCTTTCCGAAACTTTATGCCTGTGTCGTGGCGTTACTCCGTCCTGGCGATGGAAAACGATCGGACGCGCAAGTAATTAACAAACGGCGTGCTGCCACTCGCGTAATTAATTAGCGAGGCTGGATACCTCGGTAGGTCGTTTAATGTCCGTCCTGAGTTACGTGAGAGGTGCGACGCAGAAGATGTATATGTAATAGGCGCGATAAATAGCGTCGGACAATTTCATTTGCCATTTTTACAAACTCGCAAAAACGCGGCTACGCCGCGCGAAAACGATTTTGAGCCAAACGAAATTAAATTCAGGAACAAATGCGCTCGTAAAAGAATAATTGCTCCTTGTTCCAATCTGTAGAGATAAATAACAACACGCGTTTAACGTGGGAAATTCTATAATTCTCCAATTTAATTTGATATTCCTGTGAGCGATAAGTGTAAATGTGCTTTTGATTAAACGTTTCAGCGTTTTTGTCGCAAATCTTTTTACATTATTTTCTGGCAACGTACAGAATCGAAGGAAACGAATATATGATGTGTCATCAAAACTGTCATAAACATTTCTTTCTGGCCCACCGCGCGGAATCCTTACGTGCCGCGTGTGTTCGTTTTCACGCCTCAGTAAAAGTGAGTTCCACTGTAGACAGCCGCTCGTTACGCATGCATATGCGATGCACATATTTCTGCAAAGGACGAGGAATATCCGCCGGCTCGAATAAAATCACGAGAACGACGATTTGCGCGTCTTGCATTACGATATTTTTTACTTCGTCGTTCTTGCCTCTCCGAATTGATCTCCGATCGATCCGAGGAACGAAAAAGTGTGACCCTCGAACACAACCATGATAAACTCGGACTAAATCGGACTTTCACTTTTGACCAAACATTCCGCGACGAATTATTTTCCATCTTGGTTAATCGTTCATAAAAATTTCACTGGGCAACGGGCGCGTGTGTGGTCTTCTATAAGTGAAAGGATACGTTCGACGCGTACATGCTTCCTTAATTTTTGACGGTCTTCCGAAGGCTTTCAGATTGAATCTCCGTTAAAGTCCACGTGAAATTAACAAGCTCCTCTGCCTCTGCAACTTAATCTGCCAGCTAGTTTCCGATGTTTTCGGTCGCGTTTTTCGACCGAATTTAGGTCGAGGAAGTCACGAACGCCGTACGTTTGACACGATTTCCTCTGTTCGCCGGTCGAATGTCAAGGTGTAGGTCCCGACGTACGTGGCTGACCCCGGCGCTTGTAAGTACCCGAAATCCCAAGTGAGACAGTTAGAATGTCGTAACATTGTAACTGTATAAATTCTGGCGCAACACGACGCATACGAAGCGACCCTCTCGAGTCCATCATGATAAGAGGGTCTTTCATTTTTAATTCTATCATTATTTTCTTGATAGAAGAAATAAAGATTTCTGATAATTGTTTTTATTCCTAAAATCGAATTATCTTATTTTATAATCAATATCATCTTTGATTTTGAAAGAATTCTGAGGAGTGCTGATAAAGCTAATACAATTAAACTTGCTCGTAATTTTTTTGAGATCGTCTGAATGCAGTGACGATGACATCAAATTTGAAATATGTTAGAAATATACAAAAATAATATAAAGAATGTGTATAAATATTTTAACATCTACCAATTTATAATTAAGTATCAGATAATTACGTTAAAATGACTTAAAGGTTCTGGAGGATAATAAAAAATGTTCTTAACCAATTGTCGAGGTTTCACAATTCCGCCCAAATGCACAATCTTTTAAAGTTGCACGGGTCAAGCGCGTTGGCAAAAATCGTCATGTCTGCGGAACTTATTATTGGGCAACTCCCCGTTCAGCGCGGTGTGTCGAATGTTCCCCAATGATATCGCGCATTTTTGCACGGTGTTCGCAGAACGTAACGGCGACGGCGGTCGTAATTATAAAATGTCGCAAAAGGGTGCAATGAACTCACGAGGCAGTCGCTGCAGCATTATATGCTTCCGCTAAAGGCCAGACGAGTTCTTATAAAACAATTCTGCTGTGCTGCGCGTAAGTCCCATTTTTATTGTAAATTTCGACCATGTTTCAATTATCTACATTTAATTGGGAGAATAAAGTAGGCCAGCACTTTAGTCTCCTAATCGCGCTCTCCATCAAATTTTATCAAGTGAGAATTACACAAGATGCTTTACTTCCGAACTGACGATAAATAACGGTAATTAAGGCTAACTTCATTGCAAACATAAATTTTTAAAAATTTTCTCAGCTTTTTAAGTGAAATAACAAATCATTCTTCAAGCGAACAAATTTATTCTTTGCTGTACGCGTATGTACACGTGCGTGTGGGTAAATAAACGCACAATTCCCCGCACTTTATCATCTTGATGACAGAAATTGTGTTAGGCGAACGCTAATCTCGATGGAAGACTCCGGTTACAATGGAACGACGCTCGTATCCTCCTATGATACTTGATGCAAACGAGTATCGCCGCGTTGACGCCTCTTCGCCCGCAATATGTGGATATTACCGCCTGTCGTACATAGATCGTTCGAACGTGCATATAAGTTCCGAGAACAATGGCGTCTGTGCTTCGATCTATATAACATAAGTCTGATTTTACTTCAGCGCGAAGCGCCAACGACTGCGGCGGCGGCGGTGGCGGCGGCGGCTGTTCATTGTGCCTGCGATGGTGGCGAACAGCTCTTGTGCCACTGACCCACAAGCACACTTACCTATGTTATACTATGCCTGCTATATTCGCGGTTCCGTTGTCGTCGCAGTTGCCTTAATGCCCATACATTCCCGCGACGCGACGTTACGCTATCGTAGGGAACGCGTGTCCAGGGCGTGCGTCCCTCGAAGAATCGCGTTATTTTCACCGTGTCGATCAGGACAACACGCTCGGCCCGATCGGTTTTAATGGAGCCTCGGGATCAGCCAAGCGTATCTTCGGCGTCCCTGCTCGCTCGTAACGCGAACCGCATCTTTTTAAGTGTATAATATCTCGTTACGAGCCAGCAGATCTCGAATCAATCGGAGTATTTTATAGGGTCTTGGGTAAATAGGACAATGTAATCGTTCTTCAATGATGGAATCAATATCGGGTTTTTATCATTTCTTCTGGCAGCTATTAAACATATCCTGATTCATGGCTTAACAATTTCCGAATAATTTGTATTATAATTTAAATTATAATACAAATATACAATTTAATAATTTAACAATTAAATTATGAAATTTAATTTAATAATGTATTTTAAATTTCTGAAAACTGATTGTACTGTTTGTCAGATTTGTTATTTTCAATCTCAACGCCAAACTTTAATAATTAGAATGCTCATTTATTTGTTTGGCGTAATTATTTTAACAATGCATCGATGAAAGTGATTATTGTTTCTGTGTGAAAACGTTAGTCGTAATATATTTCTTAAATCGTATCTATTTGTTCGCGATTGAAAGACACTTAAGGCGCTGAAGATGTTAACGTTGTAGAGTACTCCACTCCAACAGATGCGTTGAAATCTCCGCGTGCGTGCGGGCGTTGAAGTCTCCGAGCGTGCGTTCTCACCTCGGCGATTTCAACGACTTGATCTTACAGTTTAACATTATCATATTCTACTTTCCTATCGTTAATCTACGTGCACGGCGTTGAAAGACAACGCCTCTTAGTTTCGTTCACGGTTCCATTGCGATCGATCTTTCGACGATGAAGACGAGAATAATGTCAAAGTTCTAATATCGTTACTGGACGCTCTGCGTATCTTCGGCGTAGATCGCCTGGCGTTTCGGCATTCTGAAGCCGTTTTTATTATCATCCATCGTAGTTATCGTCATGAATGCGAATGGGCATAGCGACTACTCCATCATCGCAGTGAAAGTTACGACAGGTTCTCGAATGTGGCGTTTTCTATTTAGGACTATAAACATATCGGCGGTGTCGTGAATTTAATGAGGTTTTAAATAGAACACGATCTGAATGTGATCGGCGGAATCATCTAAGAATCTTCGCGTTCGCACAACGAACGAAAACACAGCCTACTTTATCGGCATCGCTAAATAAGAGGGTTTTAACAGTAACGGTTCACCGTCGAGAGGTACTCGCGACGTTCTTACGTTAATCCCGCAATGCGAATTATTAAGACATTGATCACATTATTCTCATTCGAGTTTAATCCGTTATTATTACTGTAATTTATGTTTAAACGGTTACGCTCCCCTCCCCGCCGCGCTCCAAGTTGGAATCCCGGGAGGGACAGGGAGCAATGAGAGGTCCGGCTTCATCGATAATAAGATCCTCTTTCGGCCAGCCAGTGGAAGAAAAAAAAAACGCACACGTGTGCGCGCGAGCTCGCGTAACGCGCGCGGCGTCTCCTTCGGCGGGAGCACGCACGAGCTGGCTCGTCTCGCAATTTACTCTCCATCTCGATTGGCCCACTTGTTAAACAGGACAAAACCGGAAGAGTGACGGCGGCCCTGCGACGGCGACTAGAAGGGAGGCGACGGAGGAGAGAATTCGCTCGACTTTTTTTCACGCTACGGCCGCGAGGCCGCGAGAGAGAGAAGAATCGCTCGACGGCGCCTGAGAGGCTGTTGGCAGGCGGTAGAGGGGAACGGGCGGACAACATCCTAGAACGCGCAAGAGCGCGGGGAAGATCCAGCTACGTGGAATCTTGAAGAATTCTAATCGATCATCGACTTTAATCATAGCGGGATTGAGAAATATCTTTTCGCTGATTGTCGGAAGGCGATACGAGAATTGGATAGAACGAGCTCATTTTTAACGCCACTGCCCTTTGACGTTGCAAGATGAGAAAACGTCGAAGAAGACTTTGAGATAAGACAGATTAACATTTAACGGTGGAAATATAGAGGATCGGTATGCAAGGGCAGATATTTCTGTAAAAGGACACTGAAACAAAATTCTGGTTGAAAACGGACGAAAATCTTCTAGGATTAATCAAATATTCTGGTTATTATAATAGGAATTCTGATTATTATAATAAAACGAATTAGAAATTTTTGTAGGATTGATCAACTATTCTGGTTGTTATAATAGAACTCAATACTTTATAAGTTATAAAGTATTGAGTTTTATTCATAATAACCAGAATATTTGACCAATCCTACGAGATTTTCTGATTCGTCCGAATTCTTAACCAGAAATTTTTTTTCAGTGGAGGAACAAATAGAGGGCTCGTTATCGGCGACCGCGAGGCGGATGCGACCCACTCTTGGTTTCGAGCGAACTCGGGATCTGCTGATCGCACTTTGTGTTCCGAGCGTTTCCGCGCTCCGACGCCGCTCGGTACTCTTCTCGTTCCAATTGGCTCGGTCGCGACTGGGAAGACGTACTCGGCCTTCTTGAACGAGGCTTCTTAACGAGCTTCGCTAGAGTTGAGTTACTGGAATAAAAGCGACGGTTGGCGACGGTCGGTGCGAATTAGGGCGCGGGGGAGGCCGTGATACTTTTCACTTTTCATTTATCGCACTCTGCTATTTTACAATGACGTACTCGCGCCGTAGTTTTATGTATATCAACTTCGCGGCTTTATTACACCAGTTCTACCTTCTGTCGCGTCGTTAATCGCGAGTTAAGCGAATAACTAATGAGAGATATTGCCGTTTATTTTCAGAGTTATAGTACATATGTATTAACAAATGGCGATTTATAGAAGCTGTTCTGCCACTTTCGACTTTTCCTTTAACGATAAATCGCGCAGTTCCTTAAATATTCCGTATACTAATTAAACATCAATTTGAAGGCTGAAAAAGAATGTAATTTATTGCATATCCGATCTTCGGCCATCAATCTTTTTCTCAAACGCAGCTTTTCTGCCCGAGAAAAGGCGGGATCCTTAATTAGCAGTTTTAGCATCGTTTCCCACACGCAGATACGTTTCCGAGATAGGTAAGAAATTTGAGACTATCTCTCTTCCACCGCCATCCCTTCTTTACACTCGTGCTTACTTGGGCAGAGCATTAAAAATTCACAAGTCGGTAACGTCAGGATAATTAGACGGCGAGTCATCGCCGCGTTTCTTTCCAACAACGTAACTGGGGCGTAGTTTTTCCCGCCCGACACGGTTCTCGGTAAAAAGATTTTACGAGTGAAGCAACGAGCGACTTCACTATGGTCCATTTCTACGAGATCCGCGCGCGCGGTGTGTCTCACCAGTAGCCACGCATAGCAGAATTAAGCCAGTCATCCGCTTCTTCGGTCGCGGCCGACCGGGCCCCGAAACTGTGTCACATCTTTTTCATCGAGCGCTAAGATAATTGACAACGTGCGCTTACCTAGTTACGCTTTCGAAAATAGGGCTTTGGGCTTCCCCCGCGCGGCGCTTTATCGCTGCCGAAACCATCGCGACTTCCCCCACGTTATATACTCGAATCCGGAACCTCGTTCGAGCGCACACACACTCACTCACTCACGTGCACATATGCGCGCGCTCGCGCGAGTGGGACCCCACGCTCCTCGGAATGTCCTCATTTTTTCGGGGTCTCGAGGGCCGCGACTTCTTCAACGTAACGCAGCCAGATGTCCGTCCCGCTCGCGTAGGTACCGCGCGATCGCGGCTTACTTGCCCCTTTTCACGTGGTCCACGTGTACTGTTTGTCATCGCGTCACCGCGTCATCCGGAAAGAAAAAGCACTGCCCCCAAATTACTTCCCGTAATAAAAATATTTATGTATCGGTAACTTGTCGAGGCTGAAGAATTTAAAGTATTATCCTGTCGAGTTTAAATCGAGTTTCAGAATTAATTAATTTTAGCATGCAATATTTTTTCTCTTTCGAAGAGAAAGAAATAATTAATTGAGATTACTTTCGAAACCTAGGAGTTCTTTTCAGCATGCGAAATGACGACAAAGTCTTTATTCTTTATTCAAAGAAAATTTGGTTTAAAAAAAATATTACAATTAATCGCAAAGATATTTAAAATTAAGTATTAAAAAGTTAATCTTTTACAATTTTTTCTTAAAAATTGTACATCATTTATTTCACGAGAAATAGGTCATAACTAGTAAAAGTAATTCTTAAATGGTTTTTAATTATATTCGTGATCGTTAAGAATTATTTTCAAATTAATTCATCCATCCTCTAAGCTAAATACTTAAAGCAAAATGTTATATTTTAATTAATTGCTATTTGTTAAGCAAATGGGGGATTACGTTACGTGGTTTTCGATCGTGCACGCTTCTCAAATTGCTCTTGTGCGACTTATTACGCGGCAGACCGTTCACCGGCCGTTTCGGGGTGATAAACAATTACGAAACGGATTGTTAAAAAAGGCAGCAACGCGCGCATATTTATGTAACGACTGGCGAGCTGGCGCCGCTCAGGTGTGGCTACGAGTATGTAACTGCAACTCCAATAAGTTCCTTTGTGGGTCTTCGTAAGTAACGTGTTTCGCGTATGTACGTGTGCGAATCGGTTTGTCTGCATCTCATCTCTTCGAGTGATATGAAGATCGATGCAGAAAGACGCTCTGCAAGATCGTTACGAGCACGAAAGATGAAAAAAATGTGAAAAACATTTCTGAAATGAAAATAATATGATTATGTACGTCGTCTATGAAATATAATGAAAAAACGAGATATCTTATCTTTCTCTTAATTTTAGTTTGTTTTATATATGCGGATAGAGTTGAGCTCGAAGAAGTTTCACTTATTGCTGTCCCGAATGACTCGATAGGCGATCGCATGCACGCAGGCTTCTTAGCTGAGAAATGGTCTTGCGAGTCCTTGGCAAGGCCGGACAGTGTACCGTCCGGTTACTTTTTCTAATTAACGATCTATCGATAATCATCTCTCGACTTTTGATGCGCAATCGTATGTGTGTGCCGCAAGAAAAAGTAGGGGAGCGTATCGGCCGTTGAGAATTGCGCTTTTTTTTATTTACATCTTACAGATGTTGTTTTATGATCGTGTTGTAAATTTACAACTTGATTGCAATACATGAAATATCTTAAATCTAAGGAGATAAGATATGACAAATCTCAATTTGTGAGTTTGTTCTTAAATGGACTTGGTTATTAAGTGGGCAGGTTAAGTGGACATGACATTTTACCGTAGATTCATCATTTTGAAAATTAGGATAGTAGAGATTGACGATTCCGGAAAGGGAACAAAACCTATTCATTCGAACAATAAAGAACGGTACCCTGTGGAATTTTGTCATGAGCAGTAACTCATTCGACACGCTTTTTTTGCACGCGCCCTTTTATGTACTTGCCAAATTCTAGTTCAACAATAGAATAATATAACAATAAAATATAATGGCAGACGGTTCCCGTTACTCACATATAATTTTTTATCTTATAAAAAATATTTACTCTTACGTGGAGATGTAATTTAATTAACTCTTATATATATATATATATATATATATATATATTTATAATTTAATTATTTATATTTAAGGTTTCGGGATACGTTGCTACGGATAGCAAAAGCAAGTTTGCGAAATTTAATTATATTTAATTTTAATTTAATTTAATTTAATTTAATTAAAAAGGTTCTTTGAGTCACCCCGAAACAAATCTCATCTCGTGAGTGATATTCGCAATAAATTATAGAGACAATGCACAACACCGTTCTTTCTTTAATATTAGTTAAATAAAATTTAAAATTTAAAATTTAAAATTTAAATTAAAAAAAATTTTTTAATATATTATATCTCGATTGATTTGAAAAATTATTTCTTTCGAGTTTTTTATTTTATTTATAAAAGGTTAAACGAACGAACATTTGTCCAAACGATATTGCGATGCTAAAGTGAATGTCTTTTAGATTTTTGCGTATGATATATCTTTATGTCTTTACCGTTCCAAAAGAGTGAATTAACTTCAAATTTATAAGTCTTCGTTTATACAAAAGATGCATCCTCAAATGCACCATCGTCTTATTAAGCTTGTAAAAGAGAAATCAGGTGTAGGAACCACATGCTAACTTAAAGAATTGATGCTTGCGTTTATTGCAAACACCACCTACGATGAGATTCGTTTCGGGACAGAACAGGTTCTCACCTATTAAATTCCAAAAACTTACTTTTGTTATTCGTAATAACGTGTCCCGTAACTTTAACGGAATAATAATTGTTTGTAAAAGCATCCCCTGTGAAATTGGGATAAATAATAATAGTCAGAATTTGACAAATGTTATTAATAAAATGTAAATTAATAATGTTTCTGGTTGCTCAAAACTCTGTGTGATTTTTAGTTTACTGCGAGTAATATTTTTCGATGGAAATATCGATAAATATTAATATTCATTTCACAAACACATTAAGAAGTTCTAAGAAAACTAAATTCCTCCTAAATTCGTCGATAAGTAATAATGTAAGATGGACGAATAGGGCTATTTCAGTCACTTAGATTTCTGAAGATCCTCTGTCATCTCATTCCTCGATAAAGTAATGCAGAAAATTCTGAAATTATATTCATGCAGATATAGGCATTAGATCTAATATAAATAATTAAATTACAATAGTAAATTAAATTATATCTCCACATAAGAGTAAATGATTTTCTTTTTTTATAAACATTATCTATTTACGTTACCTATCTGGATATTATTTTCAATGGCAAATAAAATTTTAAATTTAAATGTAAAATTTTAATGTTCTGCTGGACAACTATTCCTTATATTTTTCTCTTAATTCGGAATTTAAAATGCTTAAATTGATATAATGGTAATCGTGCTGATTCTTACTAATTATGTACCTCTTTACTTCCTCATTCTGCTCACGAACCTACTTTCTCGCTATTTAAAATTTTACTAAGAATTTCGACGTGATGACGAAGTCTAGCGCGCGCGCGTACCAGTTTTTATTTTTCTTTATTACTATTTTAAAGAAATTAAAAGTTTTCAAGGTATCCTTTCACAGTATCTTATTCATTTTAGAAAAACTTTATTTTTCGGTAAATCTAAAAGAAATTTTAACAGCAAAATAAGAAATTTATAAGAAACAAAATATAATATATTTGAATCGTTTTTAATTCTTGAATATTATATCAAACTATTGATCTAGATCTATCTTTTTTTTGAAAACAAACTTATTTTATTTCATAAAAATCTAAGTTTCTTTAAAATAAAATTCTTTTGTGAACATGCGTGCGTCTACAGTTTACGCAACAAATAATTTATAAATAAATATTATTTTAGAAATCTTTACGAAATAAGTATCTAATAAATTTGAAATCTTCTAAAATGACAGGCGAAATAGATATATTCTCGGCGGACCACATGTTGACTAACTTAAGACCTATCTAGGGATATAATGGCATACCATGTCTAATTCCTAACGCTTCACTATAACACAAATAACATCCGTGTGTCTCACAATATTTAGACTTATTTTGCTGTTTTAATACCTGATTATTATTCATCTCCACATAATTTATATATTTTGAAAAGTCCTTAGAAGAAAATTCTTTTCCCGTTGCCAATGAAGCAGTTAATAAAGTAATAGTTTGCTGTCAGTTTCTCTTTTGCCAAGGCGAGAATAAATAATCTTTCATCATGAGATTAAAATTTTTCAATGTTTCTACAATTGTTATAGTTAACAACAAAAATTTTGCAGAAATTTTGGAATGATAATGAATTTAAAATTATTTTAAATATTCCTATAATATTATTTAGATTTTTAAAACTTTAAAAAATAGATTTCCTTTCATCACTTGAATTATTATGTATTCTTTATTTTATTGATTTTATTGATATGTACAGTAAAACTTAATTAATTTATTTCTTAATAATCATTTAAGATAATTGAAATTGAAGAAAAGTTGTATATGAAGCTCATTACTTCGTTAAACTATAGACTTATCTCGATTTTATGTCTATATTTCATTCGCGCAATGTAAACCTTCAGAGATGTAAGCGATTAGAACAATTATTTATGTACTCACTCCTTGAATTACTTAGCAATTATCTTTTACGTTCTATTTAACGAACATGATCGCAAAATAAGAAGAACGCACAATCGCCGCCGCGGTAATGAAAGCGCCGCGTGTTTAGTCTCTCGCGTTTATAATCATATTTTCCGATTTCTCATGCGAGATACGGCGCTTCGCAGCGAACAACGAAGAGCGCGATCGTAAAAAGCCGGTGCGTAAGAAGTTAATTTAACGCGAACAATTACAGATCGAGGAAACGCGTCGTCGATGAGCGACCCCCGTACTTGTTTAGCCTCAGCGACTTTTATTATCTATACCTTGAAGGCGCGCCGTTAATTGCCGCTTAATTGCCGAAGGTTGCACCCAATATTCTCCAAGTACATCGACTAGAAATATAATCTAACTCTGAATTACTCCGAATTATAGGAGCAAAAATCATAAACAAAGTATATCATGGACGTTCACCGCTCGTCACAGATTCAATTTCCTGCTCATCTCAAGCAGGATCTCAATAAATCCTTGGATTGCGAAAGTGTTTGTGCCATCTGTTCTACAACAGTTGAGAAGATTGCTGGATCATATTTAGACACTGAATACCATAGTCCTATAGACATACATTTTGACGGTTATTTTTCAAATTGTCAATACCATGACACATTTCAACCTTCACAGGACCACTTATGATACAGACATTATTTGACACTGTTCCTTTATCACAGATTAAGTTATTACAGTGATATTATTTAACATACAAATTTTGTAAAAATTGATTTGATAAAATTGAAAATGATCTATCGTCTAAATTTAATTGCCATGGCTTTCACATTGTCTTTCAATCAATTCTTCTTTTTCAAATGTAATGAATAAATTAAAGATTATTGTCCATAGGAGTAGAGACTACGATTTTGTAGTTAGAATAATTGTTTTACTAATTATTATTAATTTGCTCTATTTACCATGGTTAATAGAGCAGATTTGAAGTGAATGAAG
The DNA here is from genome assembly GCA_928718305.1 of Tetramorium bicarinatum. NCBI lineage: Eukaryota > Metazoa > Arthropoda > Insecta > Hymenoptera > Formicidae > Tetramorium > Tetramorium bicarinatum. The sequence goes on from OV788325.1 coordinate 31,270,311, forward strand.
CCAGCGAGCGAATTCTAATTGTGAAAAGACTTTATCCGCTAGTCTTTTCGCTGCACACTGCATAAATTAAGTTATGCTCTTAGCACAAATAAAGAGATAAGATAAAAATTCAAGGAGAGCCCATATTGCGTAAATGATGGTATGACTGAAGGACGTATTGTATTGGAGCATGTGGCAAGAAACTCCCCCGCTGCTTGTATGTCCTTCTGAAGAAAATGCGTTGAGTTATGATAAGTTTTGCTTAAATATTTAGAAAAAGATATAGATAGAGATATAAAGATTAAGCGTCTTAAATGCGTAACTATTGTTGCTTTTCAATGTTCATGAAAATCCTCGACATCTGCGAGAAATATGTACTACCACATGTGTACATATTTCCACACTTCTGAACACGCGCGGACCTATATAAATACGTGTAGTTCGTTACATTTTTTAGTTTGTGTCACAAGGTGCTGAACAGATGAAACTATTTTACGAATAAATTTCGCACATGTCCCTTGTCCCATTTTCCAAAAGATACGGAAATTTTCACACTTTAGCTCAGTTAAAAGAAACGGTATGTTAGCAAAAAGACCTAAAAATTTTATATTCTACATCGTTTTAAAAGAAACAAAAGTGCTTTGTATTCTTCGTGCATTTCTGAAAGAAAGATTTTGAAGAGTTAGAAATAGATAACTTGATTTAATAAAAGACAAAAAATATATGTTACAAGGTCCTTTTGACATCTGTAAATCTGCTCGAAACTTCTACTCGCATTCGTTCCATTCGCGTATCTTACAATGTGCATCCCTTACAGAAAAGTATTACTCTGCAATAATAAATTGGCCAGTAATAAATCACTACTATATAGTAATTTTATTATTGTGTAAGTAATAAAATTACTAAGCAACAGTAATTAACTACTGGCCAATGTATTACTTTTCTGGCAAGGATATCTTCTAAATTAAAAAAATTCAAAATTTGTGTAAAATTTTTGTGCAATTTCTCATGCAGTCGTTTTATCGTTGTTTATCATTATATATAATTATCATAGAGATCTTTATTGACAGCTAATCATCAATAGTGAACTAAATCGAAATCGAAATCTTTTGGAAATCTCCTAAATTTTAGACATACAGGTAGAGGCAAAATAATTTATGATTATAGGCAATATATGTATAAATCTTTCTGTTTATCGACAAGGTAAGGCGGTCAATTTTTTTTAACTCGTCGGTATAGTGTATGGCCCCAGTCCGATGATTCTCACGTAGGAAGAAGGTGGTCGAGTGGTACCACTAGTCGCAGCAACGAAAGTGTAACCGACTGTTTCGCCAGAAGTGGGGCTTCGTTCCTTCGGATCGTCGTCGGGAAGGGAACCCCCGCTGAAGCGACCGCCATTCGCATGTACGTGTAATTTATTGTTTTATATATCGCGGCAGGAAGAAAAAAAGAGAGAGAGAGAGAAAAAAGCCAAGAAAAGAGAGCGCCCACACCGACACTTCCGTCGCGATCGTAGGGCGGAGGCATCGACGGCCAAATCGAAAGTTATACAACAATTAGCGTGACGCAAAATGATTGCGATACGCGGTGAGCGCGCCCGTTATTCCGTTGCTGTTGCGACATCGCAACAGATTAATGAATTCGCTAATACGTTAATATTTTTTCATTTGGTCCTCTCGTGAATTTTTTTTTTGGGGAAAGCGTTTTGACATTTTATACATACATGATGAATTTTCTGACAGGAAAAAATCTACTTGTTAATAGGAAGACATCAACATATTCTTTCTTTTTGGAAAAAAAAGATTTTCGATTCCCTTTGCATTTACGATTTTGCTAGTTTGTCTTATTAGACATCATATTGTCATTACATCACTTGATTTATGTAGCCTATATTGTAGGATCTATATTGTATAACTGTAGCAATATAACGCTTTGAATATCCAAGAGTTTACCGACTAGCAAAAAAAAAAGCACTAATAAATTAATAAATTTTGTTAAAAAAAATGATATCCTGCAGTCCTGAGGTTTGCAAACTACTTTTGCAAAGCCCTCTTCTCTCTGTTTCAAACTTTAATACTTTTCCTTTTTTTTTTCAAAAAAGCAAAAACTTTACTGTTTGTGTCAGAGCAAGGCATTGACAAGTTAACAATAAAACGATCTGTCTTCTAGGGCAGTGGTAGGACGAAAACTGTTCTTTCGCGTTCTTTTGCGAAGGGTTGTTTCGAATTCCGGGTTACGGGTCCGGGTACAAGAAACGGGATATTCTATTCAAAAAGTGGCAAGACATTTAAGCGTAACCAAGCAACGGTGATTTTAGTAGCTAAAAGTTACCAGAAGGCTTCAAAATTTCCGTTAGAAAAAAATATGAAAAGGAATGTTTTATTAAATAAAATAATCTAGCCATAAATTATTAATAAAAAAATTTATATTTATGCAAAAGTTATGTTTGTATATACGTTTTTTCATACGATTTATTTAGTGAAATTATCATTGTAAATCTATTTTTTTCTGCTAAAAACATTTTGAAAAACTATTTGATTAATCGAATCGAGAGCAATGTGAATTTGTATAACGTATAATAACATTTCGATTTCAATTTAAAAAACGTAATAACAGTAATGCAATTTAAAAAGAAAAAGCGAAGAGAAAATTAAAAGAGCGAAGTTACAATTAATATGTCTCAGATTTATCTCTCTTTAATCATTGATGGCGACGTGAAATAGAATTAATAATAAACGCGCGTGTTACGAGCGAAATACGTCGATAACGAAATGGCGAATAGGAATGCACGATGTGTCCTGGGCAAAGCCGACTTACTCCACTCGTAAAGTAAAGTGGCAAGAGAAAGAAGGAGAGAGAGAAAAAAAAGAGAGACAGTGAGCGAGCGAGCGGCGAAAAGAATATAATTAACTGCATGCATCATACGCAACACACCTCGGTGTGAGTGATCCGCGCTCGCAGCGTGTTCAATGGCTGCGATAAGAGACCATGACGAGGTATGTGCTGAAAGCGTACGAACATCCCTTTACCTGACGCCTCTCGAGTCCTTCCAGAAAAACGATGCGCTTCGCAAAGGCCTCAATCGCATATGCGGTTCCACAACCTTGGCGTCGAAATAGAACCCTGCGGAGCGGTACCTTCAACAAGATAGTCTGAAGATTAATTCGCATGTTCTCGTAAATAAATGATATTTTAAATAGACCCCTAATTTTGACTGATTTTGACAAGTTTATTTTAAATATGTTTCAATTTATCGAAATTCATTGGAATATTGCTAATAATTAGTTTTTTATAAATTTTTAATTTACAGACTACTTGATTTATTAAAATTTTTAAATTTATGATTACATATGTTTCTTTTTTACTTATGATTATCGAGGTTTATTCCGTATAAAAGTTGTCAAAATAAAATTCTGTTGGACGTACATACATACATGAAAAATTAAATATTTAATCTTGTGCAATTTCATACGCGTAATTTCTTGGTATAATCTCCTATACTTAACTTAAGTTACTTTTAATTTTGCCAGAAAAAGAAATATAGAATGATTTTGTAAATCTATTGTTTTACCTATTCTGTTCTATTCGCCGCCGCGTGTGTTCGCTTCTTTGTATTCTCTTTCTTCGTTAACCGCCCCTCTCTTCCTCATCGCGCGCGTTATTAGTGAAGGTAACTGTGTAACATTTCGAAATCTCGTTTCTGCCAATTAAACTCAAAACGCGAACGCGCCGCAAGGAGAATGAATTCTTCGTTGGTCAATATGAATTCACGACGCTTAGCGTATGTGTTGCATCGCTGCTCGAAAACACCGGCGGATTGCACTCCGTCATCTTTCTTGCCTCTGAATTTTGATCTTAACGTTCTCGTACGCTTACCGTCGTTAATATAACGTTTTTAAACGTTAATATAAACGTTTAAAAACGACGAAGAAACTTCCGTCGAAAGCGAATCGATTCGCTCGAATCGTCATTGCGAGCCGTCCTTATTTTTTCGACCCAATAATTCCGCTGCCGCGCGTAAAGTTTTGCCGGCCGACAGTCGAATGGCCAAAATAATTGAAACGTTAAAACTTGAAAATGTTAATTATACGCCATATGTTACAGTAGGCTTTTTTACGTAGTTAATATATTGAAGTTGCAAACCATTTTTTAATTAAAAATTAATATTATATACACATTTTAATTTTAATTATATCATTACTTAAGATATATTTGATGCAATAAATATATATAATAAATACTATTATTGATTAAACATTAAATTGTAAGAGCAACAATAATAAAGAAATAGTTTAAAACTTTAACGGTATAATTCAAGAGTATTCTAATATCCATACAGATGCCATCGCATATTCTCTTGCAATTAGAAGACGTGCTTCTGTAGGTCTCTTACAGTAGGAGATAAGGACTAATATCTATATAGGTAGCCTTGATGGGCCGATCCCAAATTTCTTCGGCGAGGGAAGTTACCCAATGGAAGGTACCGTTATAAGGAGTACTCTCCCCATACGTATAGCCATTCTGGAGGTGGGATGACGAGAAGGTAGGGTAGCTACAGGGTAGCGCTAAAGCGAATGGGGTGGTGGGAAAGCATATCGGTAGATAGCGGAAGAAGAGCACCAGTGACTGGCAGAGGGAGAAAGGAGCGGGAACAACACGCGTTGCCACGAGTGGGGGGTCCACCGTCCTCCCGGATCGTTGTAACGAGGCCTCTCGGCCTCAGTCGGTCGCTATCGTAAGGCCCGCAGCAGTAAGGGCCTACAAGTCAGGCAGTACGTTACTACTTGGTCTACTTTCGGGACTTAGAGCCGAGTTCTTGTTCACCGCTCAACGGTGAATCCGCGAGATGCCTACCTTACTCATCGTGACACCGAAAGGGCGCCCGGAGTAGAGACGGCGCTCCGCACGTAGCCGAGCAGCAGGATTAGCGTACCGCGCGAAGAACACTTCCGCGTGATGTTCCGCGGGATATCCCTGTGACAGTGGACACGTGAATTGAATGTGCTCGGTTCATTTCCGCGGCCTCGATGGACTAGTGTAATATATATTGAAGATTTGAATCGAGGACGAAGTTCTTCTTGGACGAACGATCTTTATCTTTATCGATGATAATTTTAATGCTATGGAATCCTGTCGGTAGTGCTTTGCGAGCTTTTGCGAGAGCTAAGAGAAAGAGCGAAACCATAGCGAAATTAAATTATCGCTCCAGGAAAACTGTAAATAATTACTGACAATATAGAAATTCATAAGCAGCGAAGAGAGGGAGGAAGTAGGTCAGCGAGAAACGGAGCTTTGGGTGTCGTTGGCCCATGAAGCCGATGGAAATACTGATGAATGAAGTTCGAGGACAACAGAGATCGAAGAGGCACAGGAGGAGAGCCTGGGCTAGGTCAAGGACTTTGTGCGGGAATCTTTCTTCGTGATCCACGGTGGGCTTCGCCCGAGCCTATCTACCTAGTGGGACAGTGACTCAGGGAGGAGCGAAGAATAAAAAGTGGAGTGAAATTCTAATATTTCTAGCGTAATTTCAATTCTCTCTCGGACGAATTCTGATGAATCTATGCACAATACCCGGTCGTCGTCAGTACATTCCACTTGCTCGGCGCGATTAAGTGTTAAGAAACCTCGCAGTTTGTTTCCGTTGTCAATGCGCCGCGTTCCGTTTTTACCTCGGTACTCCGCCGTGAAAAGGTGAATCGCGCGACTCTGATAAAAGTGTTGAAATCGTTGATCCGTTGTCGGGTCTATCGTAGCCTGTCCATCGGGTGATAGAGTGTGCGTCGCTCTTTGGATAGATTTATCAGACGAGATCCTGCAGAGGAGGTCCAGCAACGAAACCATTCTGGATACCAAGCTACTCATACGTAAGTTACACCCCGGACACCCGGTATCTATCCGACGCATGTCTTTTTTTTTTGTATTCGTTTGAGTGTGTATTTTGCATGTAGTAGTCTGCATGTATGCGCGATATATGAAAAATGATAGAAGTTTGAGATTTATTTGACGATAAGATAAGCCAGTACGTTTTACATTTTTTTTTCGCATCTTAGGATATTTATATATCCTAAGAAAATAAAATGCGACAAGTGCATGTTTTACAGAATACTTCAGAATTGATACAATCGAGAAGAAGATGATTCCGTGCAAGGAGATAAGTTGAAAATGAAAAATAAAGTATCTTTGTGGTATAAAATGAAACGGCGCTTTTCAAAAGGAATTTGAAAATTGAGAATTATATTTATATTTTTGTAAACATAAATATTTTCTTATATTTTGTTAACATAAATAATCTTATGTATCTTATACATTTGAATCTTAGTAATAATTTATTTTTCTCGGTTGTATCAACAAAGAACTTAAGAAGATTCTGTATATAAATCCATATTTAATATTTAGATATGTATATTAACCGTTTATATATTTATTTTAATACCTACATTGAATTGATTGGGTTTTAGAAAAATTAAAACAAAAATAGGTATATGCAGGTTAGTGAGCGCAGATGTATACTATATAATGAATATTACATTATAAATTATAACATATATAGAATATAAATGTAATATTATAAATTATTTTGAATAAAATAAATTTTTTTATTAGCACATTTTTCGGGTATTCATTGTAAATAACGGTGTCAGTTTCGGCCAAGGAAATGATCTGAGTAATAATCGAAATTAATTTTGCTACTTATAATAAATGCTGCGCGAATATGTCGAAAGAGTATTTTGAATATTATGACGGATAGACATCTGCCCGGACCTACATGTATATTTTTGATTAAATTTTTATAAAATCCAAATATTCAAAATATAAAAACTAGAATAGATATCTAAACAAATACTATGACTAAATTATATTAGATTTATAACAATTAAAATTTTTTATTACAAGGACGTATAAACTTGCCAGTTAATATTAGTCTTATAATATTTGTTCATATTTCTTTTTCATTTTTAAGATTCTTGTGCTATCCTTTTTATAGGACAATATAATAATTAATTCATTTTGAAACCACAATTGATTATTTAATAAAAACCAGTTTGGCAGGTAGAAAGAAAACCAATTACGTTAACGAATTCGTGCCGTTGGTTAATTACTTGTATTATTAGCTAATTCGTTAGGAGTAGGGAATTTGAATTTTTAAAATATCGCTAAACCACGCGCGGTCGTAGTGGAGTTCCATTATTTTACGAATCGTTTGTCGTCTAGTACTTCTTGTGCCACATACGTCACTCGAATTACCACGCTTTCTAACGATAGAACTTCGTTCGCCACTCACGATAAGTAGTCGTCTATTTGTGTGCCCGAGTCAATAATTTTGCGACAACAGTCGAACCGATCGAAACCCACATCGTGATATCGTAAACCACGCGTTGAGATAAGGTCAAGTTTATATTCGAACATGTTTAAAAATTCTGAAACGGAAAAGATCCCTTTAGAATCCTTCGATTAAAGTTTTTGAACGGATCTAAGTCAGTCGAGATTTGTACATGGGGGATGATATATTTTAATTAATTCCTAGAAAGAAGTTTCCTTTTTTAAAAATTTCTTATTAGACTGTAGTGTAAGATTAACAGTAACGCTCGTAACATATACACATGCACACATACGTATATACATGTATATACATATATTTATAGTAATTTTTATTTGTCAAGAAAGTTTGATTTTAATAAAATAGTAATTTTTTGTGTTATATAAAATTTCATATTATATTATACGTTAATTTTTTTAATTAAAAAATCGAAATTATAATAAAAAACTTGTACATATAAAAATATCACATATTGTCATATAAGATCAAAAGGGGTCAATGGGTTAAGCATTTTTAAGATACTTTCTGATCAAAATCAGGTTACTGTAATATTTCCCGTAAAATTCACTCAGTATTATACGTACAACTCGTTTTAACGGAACCCAAAAATGGCCCGAAAGTTTCCTCAATAACGTCAAACGGTAGTTTTGAAAGAAAAATTTATTTCCAAATGCTATAGAAAAGAAGAAAAAAAAGAGAATATATCTTTGTCACGCATTTTCTTTGGTTTTAGAACATTTAATAGGTGTATACAAGTTATTCTTTGGCTAGATATTCAAAGAAATTAGGGGATTAGGTCCAGGTAACCATGTCCAGGTAACCAGGTTCAGGTCGCAATAAATCTTTAAAGGAGCTTCAATGATAAAAATATTTGAGTTTAAACCACGGTACTTTGAAGGTACGAGCGTAGGTAAAATATAAATATAAGGTGTAAATGAAAGAAAATCTTATTTTAAAAAGAAAATATTTGAAGGAAAAGAGAAAGAACCTGAAAAGAAAGAACAGTAAAAAATCTTCGTGCGTTTCTCATCATCAAAGTGACGAAATTAATTTTCGTATAAATTACAATGTGCTGCTAAATTTAAAGGATTCTATGATTTTTTTATGCCGTCGTAACATAGAATCCCATAATTTCGCGAGTTTGAATAAATTAGGCTATAAATAAAATTCGCATCATCATTATTGTCTTTTCATTTGACTCACCGTCGTTTTTATCTTTTTATTTAAAGGTAATCCAAGTTACCGAAAACGAATAGAAGCTCGCTATATATCTTCCCCGTTATACCTTCATCAAGTTCCTCGGTATTTTGCAAGAACTGACTTGGCTATTAGATATTTGGGCATCGACGACGACGACGACGACGTAAACCACATATACTACGATAACGACGAAGACGGAGGCTGCTAAGTTTGCGGTGAAATTTCTCCGGAACGACTTCCTTGCTCGCTCGCTAGTGGGGATCCGGACTTGTTGCTCGAGGTTGTAGACATCTCGCAAGGCGGTTCGTTGCTCCTCGATGCCAATCCGCGATTGGCTCGGGACAGTCTCAGTGTCAGGTCGTCGATTTCTAGTGGCGCGTGCTTTTTATGCAACGACTCCTCTTCGCGCGCAGCGATTTCGATAGGGATGTTGCCTCCGCGACGGTCCCTCGATTAATATTATAGGAAATCGATGGTATTTATCGCAAATCGCGAGACGGTCGTGTAATTGCATAGAATATTGATGGACGAATATTGATTAAATCTTCTGTATGTCAGTATCAAAATTGCTTAATTCTTCAAGCTAAATTAATCTGTAGACCATTGAATGATAATAATGAAAACTTCATTCAAAAATGTCTACATAATAATACAGGTAGAATAAAAATCTATGCAAGATTTATGAACATTTTTATGTTAGTCTTTATTTCTTCAACGATCTGTAAATGAATGAATCTGAAGCTGCGACATTATTGCGTTAGCTCATTTTTTTACACAGAAATCGAACATTTATTAGGACAACGCTGTTCAAGTGGATATATCTGATTTTCACGTAGTTGCATTTCTCAACGAAAGGATAATAGGAAAATTTTTGTTTCTTGCAATTTCTTATATTGCTACTCATTGAATTTATAAAGTGTTTCAAAATAATGTTTACTATATATAAGAACATTTTCTATATCATTAGTATGTTCAACACAAAAACCTACATTTATATTGGAAGCTTATTGATTGTATTTAAATGATTCGTTTACTTCAATATTATATATTACTGTTAATTTACTAAATAATTTACAATCGTCTCCATCAGAATCCAAACTGTAATTTTGTAACACCTGCGTTTTCAGCGTTTTACGATTTGCGGCACGAAAATACAATGTAAACGAAATATTGGGACATCCTGCACATTGGCACCAATAGAGTGCTAATGCAGAGAATGTCTTAACATATGGCGAATATACTTCTTAATTTTACTGCATTTATGTGGTAAATTGTAAAGCAAATTGTTGCCGCAGGCGTTTTGTAATATTAGAGTCGGAATTTGAAGAATACAATTGCAAGTCATTGTGGGCAACGTTGCATTATGATGCTTCCAATAAATTTAGTCAATTAATACTAATATATTATTTAAATGATTGAAAGCATTAATGTAAAGATGCTGTTCGCAAATCTTTGCTTAAATAATTTGGGATATACGTTAATATAATTAAATTTGCACACATAAATTGTTAAATATCGCGCGTACTTATCTATTCTGTAACGTACATATATCAATTTATATATAATTTTCGCCGCATTTGCGGTCCGAAGAACCACAATAAAATGCTTAATTGGAAATCTTTCTATTTAATTTAATTTATGTTCGACATAAATATATGTCGAACATTTTGCAAAGTAAAGTATTAAAGACAGTCATCATCTAAATGCGCCCCTCCCATGCCCCCGCTTAAAACGTTAAATACATTAAAAATTAATGAAAACATTGTTATTTGCGGACCGATAGTGCGCCAGTTATATTTCATTGGCATTATTTCGCGCAATAATTTTACAAAAGCAAGAGCAAGAGAGGCAGAGAGAGAGAGAGAGAGAGAGAGAGAGAGAGAGAGAGAGAGAGAGAAAGAGAGGGGGATGAGACATGAGAAAGAAACGTTGAGAAATAGAAGCGGAAAGGGAATGCGGGAGAGAGACAAGGAAAGAGAGAGGAAAGACGAGAGAGAGAAAAAGTAGCCGGCTGCGAGAGAAGGACGGCAGAACAACAGTGTGGTGGGGTGGTCTCGCTGGTGCCGCGGTGGCTAGAGAGTAGGTCAGTGTACCACATTAACCGGTACTCCGTCGTGGAGGTAGGGGAGAGGTCTTCCGACTCGTCGGTTCCGTAGAGTCTATAGCTATAGCACCGCGAGCCGCATCCACGGCCGCTCACGGCCGTCCGTGGATACGGGACCCCGGCGGCGATCGCCCACGGCCGACCCCACGCGCGTCTATGGGGACGATCGCACGAATCCGCGTGGTTATCCGTCGCCCATATAAGAACGCGTAAACCCTATCGCGCATACCTATCTAAAGTCTTAAAATAAATCTTCTGAAAATCCCCTTCCTAGAAACTCTACTCATCTTTTTACTCATCTTTTAGATCTATTTTTAGACATTTCGATCACTAGAAACTCGTCGTAGATTGCAGACAATAAACAAATATGTTAAAATTTTTTTGAAATTAACTATTAATAAAATTCTCAATTAGGCGCCTTAATCTCCCCGTTAAATTATTCTTTTAGACTCGCACGACGCGGCCTTCGAAAACTTTTCCGCTCGGACCTCGTGCGTACGCGACTTGTCCTTGCGGCGAAAGTGCCATGAAATGCCGACAAACCAGTGTTGTTTCGGGTTCGACCGCGGTATGCGAATGTTCGCCAGTCCACGCGCACTTCCTCGACACTGTCCTGTTCTCTGTCTCCGTCGTCTTTAACCTTTACCTTAAGGGTCGTCGCACTTTCTCCCGTAGCCAAGCGGTACCAGCTTATACCTCGCACACGCATCTACGTGTCTAGCCGCGGCGCATTCTGGTTTCAGTACACGTCGCTTCAACGACGTACGATGCGATTATTTTAACGAGAATCCTTTTCGAATCTTCTGAATCATATTACCTGTTTCGGAGTACTATCGATTTTCTAGACATTTTTTAATGTTTAAATTTTTAACCCAATTTTGATTTTTTTTGTCAACGACATTAATTCATTAGTAAAAGAAATAATTTAAAATGAAACGTTTCGAAATGCTTTCAAAGTTTTTTTCTCATTTCTGTATTGCACAATAAGCTTTAAATAAAAGTTTTATTTTACATTTTGTTTACAAAATGTTTACAAAATCATTAAATTAATTCTGTTAAACATTTAATTAAACTATATAATTTTATGATCTTATTTATCGAAAATCTTTATGATTTATTAAGATTGAAAACTTTTATGATTTTAATTAATTTTTAAATAAATTTAACATTTTTATTAAATATCTATCTTCGTATTTATCTACCTGGTTATTAGATTCCTGTTTTAAAAAATTATCTTCAAACTCGAACATCTAGTAGAAATTATTAATTTGCAATAGGAATAATATAACTAGTTGAAATTCTTTCTTTTCATTTCTCATCTCTGTTTTTGAAAATTTATTATTCTCTTCTTCTATTTCATGAAACCCTAATAGTCCATAATATCGAAGATATTATATCTTATTTATAAGGTATTTAATAGCTACATTTGTGAGAACATCACGTTTAAGTTATTTGAAGCATTTGAAATCGCGAATATTAATGAACGAAATTTAATTAATAAATTGCGTGCAATTTCTTTTATCTAGCATGAGATATAATGAATATGAAATTAATATTAAACTTAGGACAATACAACATCCTATTAATATATTTTATAGAAAGACAAGACAAATTACGAAAGTAAAGTAATTGATAGTCGAATCAATGAGAAGTGTAGCAACACCCTTGTGACATTTCTAATATGCCCACATAATGGCAATCGGCATTTATGGGGTCACTAATGAAACAGCGAAATATAACCGCGCTCTAATACCGTTATAAGATAGTTGAAAGATAGTAACCCTCATTTGACTTATCTGTTTTTGTAAGAAATTATCGTGAAAGTTGTCGCGACCAGTGCATCGAATGTCTCCTGCATTCCCGAAATATCAAAAGTTTCCGAATACCAAAGAGTTTTCGCATGAATAGGATAAGTAATTGAAAATTTCTAAATACCTACGGTATTGCATAGATATTTCATTTGATATATATTCGATATGTCTGACTCAAACGTCTGTTTTCTACTTAGTGTCTTAGAAAATATTTTCTGATTTAGGAATAAAGAACAGCATATTATATTTTCTTTAATCGTTGGAAATTTTGAATTACTTAATTGATATAACATGGAATATAATTGCAACAATGCAAATTTGGGATTGCTTTCACGAACTCTTTTACAGCGCTGATATTTTATAATGTGCCTAAATAACAATCTCTTTAGTTGATTTACCTAATTTAAATACTCGATAATAATTACAATAAATATCAATAATAAATTTCACTACTACTCCGACATGAAACAAACGAAAGAGAGAGTATACGATATACAAATAGCAAAAATAATCGCTATTAAAAAGGACTGACTCAGTCCTCAGTGAATTAAAAGGGTCAACGTCTGCAATCAAAAATTATTTACAAAAAAAAGCGACGTGTTTTGAAGAATTAAATGACTCGAGGACGCGAATGAACGTGTTGTCTGTCGCGGCTGCGTAACGAGGCGAAAAGATCCATTCGGCGTACAGCCGGACACGGAAGTATGGAAATGAATTTCACGTTTGGTCGCGTCTGGTTCTGCGTGCTACGGTGTGGGTCACGGGTATCGAGCGGTTCCCAACCGGTCGCCCACCGACGGCGAGCGAGCGAGTGAGCGAGGACGAAGACGCTCTCGCGCGCGAGCGTGACTCGTTTGCGGACCCGATGTGGGTCATTCACGGGGAACCGCGTTTCGCACGCGCCATTTTTCGTAACGAAAAGGAAAGCCGCAGCCGGCTGGCCGGCTGGCGAACGCTTAGCAAAATCTGACTGGTCTTGCGTAGGCCTCCCCGAGCTTCTCGGCTACCCAGTAACGGTGCCTCGACCTACTTCCGTTCCCCAGTATACGTGCCGATATAGTTTAGCCGAGCATAGTCATCTCGCGCAACAAGTGTGCCGACGCGCGCGGCACTTCTTCCGGCTCGGCCGCGGGATCGCGCGGGAGATGAAACTTTTCCGCGTGCGGGCAGCCGCAGCGGACGGAACCCCCGTGACCTAAATTGCCGATCGAGAGATAAATCGCAATTTAGGGTGTGGTAATTCGAGGCTAAACCTTACCAAGAATATATACATATAAATACAAACTTATAAAATGAAGAAAAAAATGTAAGCTCGGAAACATTAAGAAGAATGGAGAACGATGGAGAACGATGACGCTACGCGGCCGATCGTGCCGCGGGTCCCAGGGCGCGCGCGGGAACCGCGAGGAAAATCGCACGCATGGTCGCTCGCGCAGAAGTGGGCCGTCGCGGAAACCGGCGGCTCGCACGCGCCATTTTTCACAACGAAAAGGAAAGCCATTCGGGCAAAATCTAGTCGATTTGCGTAGGCTTCGGCCGTGCAGCCGGCTGTAACGGTGCTCCGGCCTACTTCGGCCGCCCCACTGAGCGCGGCTCGAGGCGCGAGCGCGGTATGGTTTCGGCTTGTAGTCACGGCACGGATATTCGCGAACGACGGCAGCGGCTGGGCGACCCCCCGGCCCTCCACCCGCGGGCCCTCGATAGTCTCGCGGGCCCCGATGTGAGGACGAATGAACGGATGGGATACGGGTGCTCCCCTACCCCTGCGTACGCGCACCAATACGGAGCACGTGACGGCGTACGCGCCGATGGATGAACATTTCGTTCCGGGACTGCCTCCCGTGGAGGAAGAAATTCCTTCCTGAAAGAGATCAGAAACTCCCCGTGTGTGTGAGAGAGGAGTTTAAGAATTTAGTTTGAATTTATGGAGATTATATAAAGATAAATTTTTAATAAATAGATGACTATGCTCCTCACATTTTCTGCTATATACAAAATGTTCGGCTAATAATTAGATTATTAATTATTATAATCTAATGCATTTAATGTATTCATCTCGCTGAAATATTGACGAGATAATACCACCTCAATGTTCTTCTAAGAGACTTATAATTGGAATTATCGGTGATAATTAATAATTATTATTGTCATAATTTTTATGACAGTTTTATTATAAAAAATGACTTATACGAAGACGCAGACATTAAGATGAAGACTTATACAACGAAATATTGAGCCTCGGTAAGAAACAAGATGGAATTATGATCTGCCAACTCTTTAAGAATGATGGCATGATTTAACGACGTTTGAAACTTAAATAGGAAAAACATATTTGCCACAAGCATGAACACGTCGCAAACACATCGGCTCCGCACAAATCGGCACGGCCGAATTTGTCGTATCGCACGAATACCCGGTGATCTCATTGACAAGTAGCCCACGGAGGCATCGTCGTAGGACCGAAAAAGCGGACCCGATCGAGTCTCGCGCACGGGCCCACCGCGCGATCGCGTCGAGCACGTCCACGCCGTTGGATAACGGTACACGGCGAGAGAGGACCCCCTGTCCTCTCGCTTCTTGAGCTCCGAAGGGAGACGGAGGAGGGAGCAATGTTGTTAAGGGAGGGAGCGCCTATTCTGAAATGTTTACCGTTGACAAGGACGGAGACTAACCGACGACAAGGACGGACTCGAAGTCGGACTGGCAGAATGAGAAGAGGTAGAATAGCCGGGGGAGGGGAGGGGAGGGTTTCGCGAGAGGGGGATAACGATGACGACGATGATGACGATGATGATGACGATGGACGTTTGAGGAAGCGACAGGCGGAGCCGATTTGCACGTTTCTCATGACGTGTCTCATGTACCGTGCGACTTACGCGGATATGTCAATCGAAGCGAAAAGAAAAAAAGGATGATGATACTTAGTATGAGGATGCGAGCGAACAGGATACGAAAAATGAAGGGCGCTTACTCTCGCGTGAGTAAGGATCGTTCCCTTCGGCGAAGATAGCGGCAGGTGTATCTACCACTTCTATGGATTCGGAAGTGCGTAATTGTCATACAGCGCAGCGACTGTATTCAGAATCCGGCACGGTAAAATTTGCTCTTTCTTCTTCTTTTCTTCTTTTTATTTAGCCTACAGCAAGTCAGGAAACTGACTTCTGAAAATTCGATTCGCACGTCGTAATAGCGTATAGCATTTTAATTTTGTATCTCCGACGATACTGTTTTCTTTCCGATTATTTCTCCTTCGGATTTGCTATTGCGTGTTTTCGATTGTATTTGATTACTTTCAGTATATTTTATGAATCCCACTATACGTCTTAATTGCAACTGCTACGAATCATATATTAATAAAATTTGAATATTTCGTTATAGACTTATAAGAAATTTAATAATATAAAATTTAACAAAAATTTTCACACATTGATTTTTATCAAAGTTCGTAATATTTACATTATCTTTGTTCATTTGGTTAATAAGGTTTAATTGGAGATTATATATTAACCCTTTCATTAATTTATATCAACTTATTATTAACTTTTACTATCTATTTACTTTTTATTTTTTTATTAATTAATTATTAATTAAAGATATAAGTTATTTATTATTTATCAGTTAGAGATATACAAGATATTAAGATATTAAGCTTAAGATTTAAGATAAGAGATATTAAGATTTGAAAAATAATAAATTTCAATAAGTGCTACATAAAATTAATATGTAAAAAGTAGTGTTTTACAACCGTCAGAAACGTGTTTCAATTGAATCTCATAATTTGATACAGGTAAGTCGATTCATTAATTGCAGAAATAAAATAAAATATATAGCTAATAGATTAAAATTATAATAAGCATCTAATCTAATTGGTATTAACATATAAACACCTTATTATTATATACACGCAATTAATTTCGTTCAATAATTAGTATTATATTTTCAAATAACAAATTGTAATTAATTTATTAAGTTATCTAATAAGGCTATTAGTTATGTAATATAAGAGCTTAAATGCTTTATCTGCTTCTTTATAATTTACCTAAATAATTAACATAAATCTTCCAAAGAACATTCTGAGAATGTCTCTATGTTCTAAAAATGTCCATGTCTTGGAGATCTTAAGCTGTCTGGAAATTAATTTTCTTGTAAATTATTGTCAATTTTTCTAGTATAACAATATCTTGCCACGAATAATAATATAACAACATCTTACTTGTTGAAACAATGTATCTAAATAAAACATTATGTATACACACATGTGTGCACAATAAATTCAAAACTAAAAAAAAAAGAATACATACATATTATCTTATATCTGCTTATTTCTGTATACTTAATGTCTCGACAAAAATGGTCTAAACAAGAAATGTATTTACTATATAATTACAGGTAAGTCGCAAACACCGATTCCGCACAAATCGGTATGGCTTACACTTTGTTTTATTTCATTTCTATTTTTCTATCGCTTATTACTCTTACTTTCGCCATTTCAATGTTTATCTCAATGTTTTAGAGTGCTTTCTCATTCGACGTATGATCATATAATTACGCAAATAAATTTTGTAACAATGTAGATATATCAAATCGAATAAAATATAATTCAACTTACGCTCTACGTTGCAATCTTGAACATTGCAATGGAATCATTATTGAAAGATGTAGTCACAAAATTTTATCAAAATTGCAGCAACATTGCGCGATTGAATTTTAGAAAGAACCATTTCTGACAAATAAAATTAAATTAGCTAAAGGTACTGAGTTAAACGAACTTATTTGTGAACAAATCTAATAAATGGAACTTTAGAGATCAAAATTAAAAGTTTTAACAGCTATGTACACTGAATTTATGAAAGATTATACTATTATTATACTGAGGATTTACAACTATGTCACACTAACACTTGCACTTATCAGCTTATCTGAATATTCTTCAGATTTTTCCATATTCTCATTGTATGTTAGTAGTGCATGAATAAATGTCTAATAATAATATTGTATATTTATATAATTATTAAAATATATTCTCTCTTAAAATAAGGAAATTCTTACTAATACACTTTTCTCTTTACAGATAATAAAAAATACAATAAAGAAATTCAACAGGACTTAAAATATATATTGCATATTTTAAGTCAATATCTAGTACTGGCATCGCCTTAGAAGATCAGTGAAGATTACAAGTTGCAGTCAAAGACACAACATTAAACATGCGTGAATGTTTAGATACTATCAGAGCAAGAGCATTCGAACAATTTACGAATGAATTTAGAGCAGAGTGCAACAGGAGTATAACAAGTGTCGAAAGAAAATTTTTCGAAACAACAGAGGATCCGATAAGTGAATATGACAACATGCTCAACGCCCATCTACGAATCGAAGAGAGAGTCTACAACGCCATATGTATTATATGTTTAATTTTTATTAATATAATATAAATATATTATTAATCATGGGATGGGATTACACACATGTTTATATGCGAAAAAAATTACACTATATTATTAGTTTTCAAGTCTCTGATCGGGTATTTTTATACATAACCGTATAACAAAAATGCTACAATATAGTTGTTTTAATTACATATTTTGGTCTGATAGAAATATTAAAAAAACTTTAATTGTATGAATTGTACAATTTGTAATATTTAACAGTCGTGACATACTGACACATTTTTCAATAATATATTTTTATTTTTTCATCAATTTCGAAATTGCAAATTTTTTAATGCTAAATATTTGAAATTATTAACCAGTCAAATATACATGTGTGTAATTTTAATAATTAGTATTTTAAATAACATCTTTTTATATTATAGAGGAATCAAATCAAAAGAGAGAAATCAGAGTATATAACATTACATATTAAATATATGAACTGGCACACGCATATTAATTGTAGATAAAATAGCGCAACTTGAAAAGAAGAGTTCCTTGAATTAAAAAATTCGATGATCAATTTAATTACCCATATTTTACAATTAAATTAAAAATTAGTTTACGTATTCTTTGTTATTTTTTAATATTTATTTTAAATCTAATATTGTTTTATCATTTCGTGATTATAAACAAGATTGTCCATAATTTTGAACATATCTGTCAAAATCAGAGAGATTAACGTCAATTAATCTTAATTCTCGCCGGGAATATGAAATATCTCATTCTTATCCAGGTTTATCTCGCTCTTTACGTCGCCAATAGCGCTCATTCTCTCTTTGTTACAACGCTACAAAAATATATTTTTAAACGCAGCAATTCGACTGAATGTACTCGGCCGTGGCTGGATAATGTGCCACTAACCCAGTTAGCCGGAGCAAGTCTTTCTTCTTGAGGAGAGGGATCTTGCGTCTACCCGGCACGTATACTCGTGCCACGTGTATATGCGCACCGACACTTGTTTACGCGCGGAATATATAGGCATGTATACGCGAACGTGTTGAAAAGGCCACGTATACGATGCATCCGCGTGCGTGCGCATGTATGCGTGGACGTAAGCGAGTACGAGTGCGATCGTCGAATCGTATCGGCCAGACCTACCTACCTATTCACCGTACCAGCGTCCACTACAAGCATGCCATCAAGCCGTACGGCATGCCTCGCTTGCCTCACGGATTTGCTCCTATTCATTTTCCTCTTCTCTCTCATTCTCCTCCATCTCAAAGAGACATCGGAATTTCCCAAGATTCTTTTTCTCTCTTTTTAATTAACCCCCTTTTTCCCTCTTTTTAATTTCAATGCCTCTCAACGGAAATTATATCGTATTGTTTGCAAAATATCTTTTATTTTCTTGCCCTTTTTATTAATAATAGTTTAATTTTTATTTAATTACATTATTATAATTTTTAAAAAAATAGTAATAGAATAGTAATAGTAATACTTTTTATCTAATATATAAGGTAATATTCAGATCTACACGGTTAAGTTAAATTCAATATGCCAAAACAAGAAACTTTTCTATTTGGCACAAGTCTCAAAAATAGCATTTCCTTAAATCAAAATTTAATGAAAGTGGAAAATTCATATTGTTATTTTTATCAAAAATTCAGATATTAAAGGCATAAAAATTATTCTTATGGATTTTTATTTTTTTTTTCTATACGTAATTCTTGTAGTTTGAATAATATTTTTTATATCTTTAATACTTGAATTTGGTAAAAATACCTAATTTTTTAAAAATTCTATTTGGAGAAGAGCTATTTTAAAATTTGACTAAAGTGCCAAATAGAAAAGTTTCTTGTTTTGGTGTGCCCAATTTATTTCTTCAACTTAATCGTGTAGATCTAGGACATTCTACATAAGATAAAAGTATCTATAAGTACCTATTATCTATATTAATATATATCTTTCCTAGTATAAACGTGTAAAGCGTATGTAAAATAATATAATATCGACGAAATATAAAAATAAAGATATATTTCGTGATGAAGGTGGTTAGTGCGGACGTTGGTTTCAATGAACACTTTTTTTTACAGCATATCTATTTCTATTCGATTTACCTTCATAGTCTGCCATTGCCAATCGATGTCCTTCCTGTGTTCCAGGGTGCCACAGCTTCGCTGGTGGTAGCAACTGTCTCAGCAGTCCAAACAATTCCCATCAAGTGTGGTCCCTGGGTCAGAGGTTTCCTGAAGACCAGCCGACGTTACAGCAGTACGACAACGGCGACTGTCAGTATCCTCCGCATCAAGTCACGTGCCAACAATCATCCAACTACGACGGTAACTCCCAAGGTTATCAAAATCCCTCGTACAATCCCGTGTACCCGTCATCGTTGAATAATGCGAACGTGTGCGGCACCAACGTTCTAAATTCATCCGGCTACCACAAGCTGCCATCATCGCCGGAATCCCTCGCGAACAGTCCACCGAACTCTATTGTGCCGGCGCTGTCGTTGACGGGCGCGCGGACGGACAGCGTGCAGACACAGCCACCCTGCTACCCGTGCCCAAAGAACTCTCACGTCGGCGCCAGGCAGTTCGCAGCGACAGTCACGACGCCGCCCTCGTGGACGAATACGCGTAACATCGCCACGCTGTTGGAGTCCGCCGCCAACACGCTGTACGACGAGCACTCGCCATCCCTAGGCTTCAGGAACAAGACGGAGTTTCACGACGTGTGCCCGGAAGAGCGTCAGCGGTCGTGCGGCGGGTCGTCCTCGTTGTCCCGGTTCACCAATCCATCCGCATCATACAACACCACGTCGAACACGCTCAAGATCCTGCCAAACGCCAACGTCGGTGACAGCGCCTGCGTGGACGGGAACAGCTTCCTGAAGGAATACCCCGTGAGAACGGTATCGGCGACGAGGGAAGGGCAGCAGAAGCTGCAGCAATCGCAGACAGAGCCCGTGGTACCAAGTTACCGGCTTAACGAGACGGACATCGTCTTGGAGAGGGGCTTAGAGCTGAAAGAGGGGCCCGCGATAGACGCGAACGTAGCCGGTACCATTGTCACCCGTAATCGCGGCAATTTTAAGCAGCAATCCTTCTGCGCGGGAAGAAGCACCGGCGACGCATCGCTGGTGAAGCACGCGGCCCTGCCGCACTACCTAGGCACCATTTCGCCAACATCAAACATCGTCGCGGAGATGAAATACGAGACGCAGTCGGGCCCGCCGACGGCGCCGCCGCACTTGACCTCATCCGGCGTCGAGCCGCCGCACAGCAGCCAAAGCACCGGGATCGCGGTGGGCAGCTCACCCGGCGAGATTGATAGTCTGCTGTTGCCCTGGAACGGTTCGGAGTTCCTGGAAGGAGGAGTCACGGACGCGAAGCAGACGACTGTCGGATTTCAGGATAACTGGGACTCTCTCTTGGGTACGACGGTCACCGAACAGTTGCCAGAGGTGAAGATGATTCCTCTTCCACCCTTCACCAACTACACGGGTCACCTTCAAATCAACGGCATCCCCGGGCACCACTATCACACGATAGCATCGTCCGGCCAAAGGTCGTCGATTGAAGTGGGGTCTGCTTCGCCTACCCCCTCCTCCAACCAAGAATTCTTCGAGTCGCCTGTAGTATCTTCTAGCACACCATGTCCGCAGGCGAGTCAGAAGCAACCGCAGGGCCAGCAGCAACAGCAGAACCATCAATCGTCGCAGCATCACCACTCTCACAATCAGCAACAGCAGCAGCTGCCGCAGTCGACGCAGCAGATCAACTACGACATGGGGGACATGGAGGACATTGCGCAGATCATCGGATCCGCGATCGCGGACACGACCGTGCCGGGCAACGGAAACGGCCCAAGTTCCGAGCAAGACACAGACGCCTCGAGGGATTGGATCGATATCGCAGATTGGATAACGGATTGCTCGCCCAAAACCCAAGAGACCACCTCGCCCAGTACATTCGCGTCACAGCAGATCTATGTGACCACGACTCCGTCTACGCCGCTCCCGCAGCACGCAGGGTCCGCATTACAGAATTTGCTTTCGCAGAAACTTGAATACGCACCTCTGCTGCAAGCGCGATTGCAGGCCGGTAACGCGACGAATCTACAAAACACGTCGTGTGGCGAGACCCCGTCGTCGACGAGCCCGTTCCCACCGCTCAGCCCGCCCAACCGAGTCTCCACGTCCTGCAGTCCCGACGATATCCTGCACTCATCCTTCGTTCCGCCCTCCCACCCCCGAAAGAGGTCACGGTCCTCGCCGGGTTCCGGGGGCCAACCCTCCAAGAAGGGCCCGACCGCCGGTGCCACGCCGTTACCTTACGGAACGGATTCTGGTTTAATGAGTGGCAAGGATAAGCCAGTACACCGGTGTCATATCTGTCAAAGAGGTTTCCTAAACAAAAGCAATATCAAGGTACACTTACGCACGCATACGGGTGAAAAACCCTTCAGATGCGATGTATGTAACAAAGCTTTCAGGCAGAAGGCGCATCTTATTAAACATCAGCAGATTCACAAACGAATTGGCAGGGATTAGATCGTTCGATTCTTTCCGCTCGAACAGATATTTTTAATAAGTTAAAAAGACAGTCTACAATAGTTAATTGAATAAGATATAGATAAATATACATAGTAAGAACACTTGGACGTATGACACGCTCTGAAGTACATTGTGTACTTATGATAAAATGTGTCGATCGTAGTGACTCAGTGAACGATTTTAATCATTGGAGAATTAGGATAAAGTGTTGTAAAGTCGATATCTTCAATAACTTCGAAGCGTAGTTTGATGGGATTTTAACGACAATCCGCTTGACCATTTGCGCCCAGTGAATCTCGATAAAGAGATAACGATAAACACTAATCATTGCTCTCTATCGTTACGTTTTATTCGACGATCAGCATTCGGAGTTCACCAGCGATACATTGTATTAAAATCGCATCAGATTATTCACAAGTACAAGTTTTATCACATTGAAAATATGACTGGATTCTACTAATGATCTATAATCGAAACGCGTTACTTAATTAATGACCAATTGCTAGCTTGCTGCCTGAAACGATGCGGTCCAATCCAAGTGATTCTTGGAGCACAGGTGCAATAAATTAAGTAAAGTCCGTCTTCAGTATTGACAGGCTTCAAGTATGACTTATCTGGGAAATCTCTTTGATGGTTTTCATCGATGCATGACTTTACCTGAACCTCAGGTTTTTTTTTCTTTAAAAGTAAGCTCCAAACCAGACTCCGTTTACGCGGTACGAAAATTTTACGAGTGGCCTACTTTCATATGTATATACATATACATACAAACGCACATATATGTATATAAGAGTTTCATATATAAATATATATATTTAAATATTTATTTATTTATATATGACGACAGACAGACAAACTCGAGTAAATTTTTTAAATTACTATTTTTTTTATATTTTTCTGTTTTGTGATAATTTCTTTTAGAGCTACTGAGAACTAGAGATACACGGGCGTAATCATCGACGACAACTAGTTTTTTTATTTGAAAATAACTTCATTTTGTTAATTACGTTTCGATTACTGTGTTATTGCGGCTGTGCGCCAAAATTCATTGCCAGCGTTGAAAATCCATGTACGTTACGTGTACTATAGATTTTCAGTGCTGGCAGTGAATTTTGGGACACAGCCCGTATCGGCTGTACTCTATCATACTGATTTTCACATACGTTCGTACGTTCACTGTGTACGAAGAACAATGGTCTCCTGGATCTTGGGCGGATTCGTATATCCAATGGGTGACACCAATTCAGTTCATTGCGGCGCCTGTACCTTGCGAAAAATTTTTTCAATAATAAGATTTGCGTAACATTAGGCTTGGCGCGAGACAAGCTGAGGGTGGAAATTTTATTATTTAGGAAAAAAATGTTCTCGATGCTATTTGGGGGCTGTCGAATAAATGTAGTTCCGGAAAAAAAGAATCTCGTATCCCGGTTTCACAATCACCTCGAATTATTCAAATAGAAATACTGTACGAGACTAACAATTTTTTTCGCTTTCCTCTGTTCTGTGATACTCGTGATACTCATATAATACAATTGTCCATCAGGACAAAATTCTCGATATAACTCAACGTCAATGAGCACCATCAGGGTAGAAGAAAGCGAAGAAAATGATTAATCCTGTGTTAAGACGCAGTCGGGCGCGCGCGTGCTGCTCGCGCTCAAGATGTACCTAAACTCGAAAGCGTAGCGCTAAGAAATATACATAGCTTTTAGTTTTCCTTTATTTATACCGCTTTTATTTTACGCTCCTTCAGCATCTTCATTCTACCCTTCCACTTTATTTATCTTCCCTCGATTACTTTACTTCGCGTACCTTGTAAGATAGTCGTTTTTATTTAAGCTTCCTTCTCCTCGTCTCTTTTTTTTTATCTCTCCCCTTTTAGCTTATGACCTCACACCGTGTGTAAAATATTACGTACGACAGAGTACCACAACTGCACTTCCCTCCACGGTCCTGCGATGAGAGGATCTATGTACGGGTCTCTTTTTCCTGTAATGCTAAATCGAAGGACGTCGTTGACGTGCGTATGTCGTTGACGAAGAGTTGCGAGCTTTCGACGGATCGAAAAACGGGATAACTCTCGCATCGGGACGCAGGGCACGGACACTCGCGGTTCCTCGATGATTAGTCATCGAGCTCGCGGCCAGCTTGCCGCACACTCGCTGCGACCCGCTCGCTAAATCTCGATCCTCGAATTCTCGCGTCGCTGCTGCTTCCGTTTGCGGTAGCCGCTGATCGCGGAGCATAATTTGTATAAAGTCGTATGCATTGTACATGTGCATTATTTATGAAAACTTGATGTTCAATTAAATGATTGTTACCGCAACACGATCTTGTCATTTCTCTCTCGTGCCGACACCCTTCTCATCCGCAATCATTCCTCCGCTTTCTATCTTTCAGGGATTCTTTGAATCGACTCTCGACCGGCAATTTCAGAATAATCAATTTGGCAGTGGCGCTTTGTCAAAAACATTCATAATGTTGTATAGCGAAATAAATAGACGGATTATACTAGATTATTCGTGACGATAGAAATCCTGGCTGGAAAGATAGTTTGACAGAGGGGATAACGATAAATCCATAAAGTGCATTTCTGAGATTCGCGGACGTAATGTTATAATGGTACGGAGGATTTTTATGTGAAAATTGCGCGCGGAATATGGACAATTGATATTTTTTTTCGAGTTACCGTTACGTTTAAGGCGGAATAAAAGTAAAGGAGGTATGAAGATCCGGGTGCGCATGCAATGCGGTTTCTCGTGGGATACTTGATCGCCCGACATCGTAAATATGTTCCTACCGCGGAGTTTTACGGGCTTGCGGGCTTCCAACTCCGCCGAACGCGTCTCGCAATTAAATACAGGATGAATTTACACGTCACGGTGTTTCGTTCGATCGAGCCGCACACGCGCCACTGCCGACGTCGTATCACTGTCGTATCGCCAGCGGCGTTACATTCGGGAAAGAGCAAGGGGGATTTATTTTCGGATAGTCATCGCGGTCGTCAGCTTCCGGACTTCGGATGCGGAGTGTCACTCCGACGAGCAGACAACGGCTCCAAATTACCGACGGGCTCTAACAAAGGACGGCGTTGAAAAGGGATCTGGGACAGTTTGCGTGGCGGTTTGTCCCGATGTTTGCGCTCGGTATATGGACCGCGGATTATTGTTGAATATAATGATATAACGGGTTTACGGTCCTGAAGGTTATACGGTCCGTCGTGCGATGTTGTCTCTTTGATGTGGAACAAGAAGAAGCGTAGATTCAGAAAGGAGAAGAGATACCGAGAAAGAGACGAGAAGGGAAGAGAGAGAGAGAGAGAGAGAGAGAGAGAGAGAGAGAGAGAGAGAGAGCGAGCAAGAGGCATGGATCTTTTATTTCTACCCGACAATAAGAGACGCGAGAGACTCTTGTACACGCGAATCGTAAACAGAGGCATGGTCACAATGCGTCTAACTGTACTGTTGATTAATTCACGTAACAAACTTATAAGGCATAAGAGTATCGATTCTCGGAGCAGTTAACAGTAGCGCGTAGCGTCGTAAAATTGCCGCAAAACAAATAAGGAGAGTGTTGTGAAACTGAGGTGGATAATTGAGAGAACACGTGTTACTGTGAAGAAGATGCAAAGCGGACAATTAAATGGCTGCAAGGCAGACGCGAATAATTTAAAGAAGATATGAAAGATAATAATAAAAAATGGAGGCAAAATTGAAAGAGATAGATTGTTGGAGATAAGCTTAAATCCCAAAGAGAGCGGCGTTCCATTAAAAAAAAAAAAAACGGAGAAAAAAATTAGGGCTAGTGATAATGAAGTAATGTAATTTCACTGACATTCCATTAAAAAAAAAAACGGAGAAAAAAATCAGGACTAGTGATAATAAAATATCATTTCACACATTATTTAACGATTACAGCCGACTAGAAGCGCGAAGAGAAGGTAATAGAAGTGAGGCAGGAGCGAAGATGATGGATCGACACGATGACTCAAACGAGAAGAGGCTAAACCAAAATGTTGGGGAGGAGGGAGGGAAGGACGGATCCATGGTACACCGCAGTTCCCATAACGTGCCCAGTCGGACCAGTGACCCAAATTTTTGGGGCCCACTGGCGGAGCTCCGTGCCCACAACCTTCAATATCGTGCCTCCTTTCCCCCCTTCGTCCCTTCCGACATCACGGATGCGTAAAAGGCTTCGATGCGAAAGATCGATTCATTCTGCAGCGCGACGATATCGGATTGTTGTCTCTCGTTCGCCAGAAAAGAGACGAGAAGAGAGAGAGGAAGAACGAGGAAAGAGAATGAATTTCGTGTCGGACGCCACTATGTGCGCTATATTGAATACGCTCAATTAGTGCCTTCTATTAGTTGCAATGATTGTGTAATTTATTCGCGGGATGGTATATGCCTCGCCGCCTATCCTAGCGACCATCTGTTAGTTTAGTAGCCTAGATAGCTGAGATGCGTATGAAACTTGATACCCTGCTGAAAACAATTAGCGGAACGTTTCTTCAAATGGGCATTTAATATAACATATACATCTCGAATTTCGAATATTTTTCTTATCGCATGATTTTAATATTCGGAACATTCTATATTTTAGCTTCTTAATTTTTCTATAAACGGTAGTCTCTGTGAGCTTTTTTTTTTAAACAATCCTATATTGTAATTATTTTCAGCAATGCAATCACGGAATTTGAACGAAAAATCTCTGTATCAAGGTAATTTCTATAACTACGAGGAGAGGACAGCTTCCACGGCACACGATTGTTCAGCGAAATATAGAATTATCTCTCGATAATAAATGTTCTTTAGACTGTCAGAGAATTTGTAGATAAACATTGTTGCGATTGCAGATGAATCGGGCAATTATACGGGGTGCACCAGGTATCTCTTCCTCGTACATGTCGTGCGTAATAAGATAATAAAGTACTCCGTATCACAGAGTCATCCTCCCTAATAACGCCGCGAGATTAAGCGGCGGAAGAGATTTCCGTTTCGCGTTTCTTCGATATATACGAAACTTCTCTCCGCGTGCTCGTTATGCCCGTAATACTTTTCTCAGATCCTCGCGGGAGCGGGAGAGCCGGCGTCGAGCGCATATCCGCGACATCCAACTGACTTTTTTCAGATGAAAAGGAATCAGCGGTATCGGCATCCGCCGAGGGGATTTTATTTTTTTTTTTATTATATCGCCAGTAATATCGGGGGAAGAACGTAACCGGATGCAACGTGGAGGACCCGGCATCAATTACGACCGTCAAAGGAGACAATGGACAATTCTCTCTCTCTCTCTTTCTTCGGCGGGGCAAAGTGTGCATGGCGCCGGTAGGCAGCAGGCGGCGTGTAGTTTTTACTGTGGAACCTCCTTAAAGAAAGTCTTTCACCGTGTACGCGAAGGAGGAGCGCCGCCGGAGTGTCGTTGTCGAGCCGAGAACGAAGAGAAGGACGAGGCGGTGGTGGTGGTGAATGACGACGAGGGGGAGGGAGAAGGGCAAAGAGGAACGACGAAGGAGGAGGACCATGTTATACTACTTTGGTATACTTCGTCGTCGGTACCAGGCAGCGATGTTCCACTTACACGGCACACTTTGCAACTCGCCTCGCTTCAGGATCCTGAAGAGTGGGTCTGTCTATCCTATGGTTCCGATCGCGCGTTGTCGTTAGCTCGTATATAACTCGCGCATATACCGCGCGCACCACGAAATGTCTGTCTCGGCACGAAATTCGTGGGAGACCTGCCGCGGACGTCTTAGCGAATACATCTCTCTCTTTGTTTCTTTTTCCTTCTTCGATTTGTCTCACAGGACGAAGAAGTAGTTCTTATCTTTTACATTTGGAAAATCCCAATCCATATTAAGATAGAGTGTAATAGAGGAAAACAGTCAACAGAAGAGTGACAAATGAATCAAATACTGAACACATGTTCAAAATATGAGGAATTAAAACAGAAAGAAATGTTGAAACAATGTCTAGCGGTACTTATAAACGATCATAAATATTTCTGTGACGTTTCTGAGATATCTTACAATGTATATAGTGCCATAATTTTTCCGAAATAAATAAATATTCTTTACAAAAGAAGTCTTGAAATTTTCATTTTTAATGTCGACCAAGTTTTTTTCTTGAAATCTCAATTGTACGTAAAATCTGGTTGAATACATTGATTTATCAGTTTAGAATGACTCATCTTTGAAATTCAGATGTACTTTTCTGAAGTGAAGCGCATATTTCATAATTAGTCTTTTTCTAAATGAAGTGGAAATCGGCGTAATGTACCTTCCTCGTTTTGCATCCAATTATGGTATCAGTTCGAATAAATAAGTAATGCTTCCGTTTGATGTAGGACACGCGATCTCAATATAACGAGAGAGTAGGCGTGCGATTAAGTACGCATTGGATAAAGACATAAAAATTAAAGCAAGCGTAAGAGTCATATTTCTTCCTCTATATACATATATATTAATTGCATGTAAGAATCGACGTCAAAGTATAATATATAAATAATAAATTCCCATAGAAGCTGTTTTGTAGTTGTTTTGAAATATTTTTTGCAAATTTTTTGAATGACGTTTTTATCAATATTACATATTTTTTATTTCATTTACACATACAATATAATATAATAATATATTATACGATATAATATATATTATATATATATATTACAAGTTTTGATTAATAAATAAATATAGATTTTTAATTACGTGAAAAATGGTTTCTGGCTTTCTCGATATGTAGTTAAGAATTGTGTGCGACTCTATACTAATCCTACGCCGTTTTATGTATTACACGTGCGCATCTTGGCGATTACGCTCAAACTAGGACAAGATGAAAATCGACATACTTGCGATTATGTGCGCAAATTTGGCTGCATCCGCCGAGGGGTTCGCGGTGGAAGGCCGCGATCGCGGGGAATCGTTTATCCACGCATAAATGGCTCAATGGCCAATGGCCTCTTCCGAGGCGCTAATTCAAACAAAATACCATGTCATATCGCGACGGAACGATGGAGATTTTCGGATTCCCGTTGAGAAATCGAAATGACGTCGAATCGCTCGTTTCAAGTTCGACACGCTTTCGAGAGTTTAAGGAAAGTCTTGCGACATAAAGTCGTATCTATGTATATGTGAAAATTACAAAGCCGAAGCCTGAAAGGTAATACCGACGTGTGAAATAATATCGGCATTACGTTCTTCGAGCTTTCAGTAAGGTAACATGTACAACAATTACATATAATATATAATATAATTATATAAAAGTATATCATTATATCTTATAATATATCGAAATATGTCGTATGATTGTACTTGTTTATGTAGGCAATTAAATCATGTATTATTTAATTTACGCAAATTGTGCGGCTTCAAGTATCAACTTTTCGATGGATTGAAATGCACAATGCAGTGTTACGCGATGCCAATTCTCTCGGCTGCAAATTATGCCGGTCTCTTGTCCGCCGCCGTCGTGAACTAATTCCAGATGTGTGTAAAAAGATTTGCATGCATCTCTTAGCTAGCCGAGCGGAACCGGAACACTTTTAACCCGCGATTATCCCGTCAATTTTCCGTCTCCGCGTTGAGTTTCTAGCAATAAACGCCGAGGGACAAATTTGTAACATCCACGCCGCGTATTATATGTACATATATGCAATACGAACAATAGACACGCGTTTACATTACATATATATGCGCCGTCTTGTGTTTCCTCTTTTTCTATTAAAGAAAAAAAAAAAAGAAAAGAGATCATTACGCGTCGCGAGCGACCCAGTTTCTACCTGCACGACTGACAAGTATTTCGGTAAATCAAACAGTTTGATAATGCGTGTAGAGGATGAATAAAAGATTTAACCGCGCAGGAAGCGCGCATCACGCGAGCGTCTTGTTAAAGACATGTTTTCGATTTGGGAGACTGCGGAGGTCTCCTTCGTGTGTCTCTTCCCCTTTCGCTCATCTCTCATTACCATCGAATGTGCACGCACACGACGTCGACACACGGCGCGTCCGGGGCAGGAGGGAAGGGGGGAAGCGGGCGAGGAAGGGGACTGAAAGGGGGGAAAGGGGATACGGAGAGAGAATTTCGCAAATGGACGAATAATTAAAGGCGATTCGGATCATGTGAGTGGTACAGTTCACACAGTTACATCTCGAGCGCCTTCTCAATGGACGCCGCCGGTGGGTACGGTCGGCACAGGTGAGCAGCGCGCGATGCACGCGCACACGGGCGTCCTACACGGTATCTCGGGGCCCCGAGTAATGGGTTTCACGATTCTCCATTCCCGTGGTAAAGTTCCCATCGTCGGCCTGGCGTATCGCTCGCACTTCGGTCCTCACGACGTGCGCAACTTCTCGCCGGCGAGATTGTGTCAAAAGATACGCGACGCTCCACCGACGCAACATCGCCCGCGAGACAAATGGGCCACGACACCCGATCAACTGCGACCCGCGCGACTGGCAATTTGTTGATATTAATATTAATTTGTTGCAGGCTGATGGACCAAGAGAATGAATACAAATG
The DNA here is from genome assembly GCA_928718305.1 of Tetramorium bicarinatum. Lineage (NCBI taxonomy): Eukaryota > Metazoa > Arthropoda > Insecta > Hymenoptera > Formicidae > Tetramorium > Tetramorium bicarinatum. Next base: position 31,301,172 of record OV788325.1, read on the forward strand.
CAGAACTCCGCGCCGGTGAAAAAAAAAATTATTTTTGCGTAACGTGCACACAGAATATAGTTACTTTTGGTCCCAACTGAAATTTTATAATATTTCTAACAATAAATATGCATCATTATGTTAACTATAATTATTGTTAGAAATATTATTGTATAAAATTGTGGGTTAGGCCAAAAGTAACTATATTTTTCTCTCGGTGTAGATGTAACTGTGGTAAACTGGTAAGTATACTTATTAGAGCTCTGTGAAAAAAATTTTTTCTGGTTTCATTAATACCTGTTTTTGATAATAGAAAGATATAATTTTTTCTGATTTCATTAATACTTGTTTTTGCGTTTAATTTTCTGGTTTCATTAATACCTGTTTTTCTGTGATAGCAGAAAGATAAGGAGCTACTTTATCTGCCGGAGAAAAACAAAAGAGAATCGCCTTCTTTATTCTGCTGTACGATAATCGTACCTGTTAGAACGGACGTAAAAGGACAGAAAAACGTATCGTATGTCATCGGGAACAGTTAAGAATCATCTATTAGCACTGTCGACTAATAATAACTGTGAATTATTAATCGCGCGCGGTAATTTAATACACGTTTGTTATATCGAGCGCCGTGGCTGACGCCTCGCCGGCATTAAATCATCCCGAAATAAATGGCACGGTTCAATTGATGATACCGAGATTTCTTTTTTTTTCCCCCCGCACACTCGATCGCGAGCGGGCCAGGTTGACAACGGCAAAAGGAAAAGAGCGAGAGAGAAAGGAGAAGAGCTGTACAAATGAGAAAGAGAAGTACAGTTAAGAATTCGTCGCACGTGGAGCTGCTATATCTAGCTGTTCTTGCCTTTATCTGATGCTCCATTTAAATAGGAATTCCTAATTACCATTGTACGCTCCCTTCCAGCCGCGTTTCTTACGAGCCGGCGTGTGCATCGATAAACGAAGTGTGCCGTCTTCGGACTATCGACTCGTTATCAAATGTATCTCAAATTTATTCGAGAATCGGCATCGACGTGACACCGCGGACTCCTCATTAGAAACTAATTAAATGCAAATTCCCGCTCGCATCGGCTTCCTCGATTTCCGATAAAGTGAACACAAATTGTAAGAAAAGTTGCGAGAATCGTAAGAAACGCCTCGTCGGCTCTCGTAAATTTCAGGAATTAATTTGTCCACTTTTTTCAGCGCACGAGAAACGAACGATCGGCGTGTCTTCGCGTGACAGGGCCGGGGGACGATTGCTTTTGCGCAATATGACGATTTCATGATTTATGAGAGTTATTACGATTCGAAGTGATTTATGGCGCCGACTCGCGGATAGCGCGCGGGTCCCCGAAGACAGAAACGGCGATTCATCGTTGCTCGTTGCTCGGGTAATGTGATTAGGGGAATTACGCCTTTGAAATCTAAACGCCCGAGTATCCACCGTCCACGCTGTCTCTCCTCGTCTCTAATAGCTCCTGTTTGATTATATATCGTCGATTCTACGTCTCGAGTATTGGAATGGGAAATATCTCGGATCGGGTTGACAGATGAGTATCGCGTCGTCGGTAATTAATAGAAAGCTGCCCGGCACGCTCGTGTCTCGTTTCCCACTTAACTATGATAATCAATTCACCGTATCCACACGTCGCACGTGATTTTCGTCCTCGGGACGGGAATGATTTTTGACAGGATCCCCATAAGGGGGAATTTCACTCGTGCGTGGCCGTGGTGGTCGCCGTGATGCCAAGAGAAATCGAACTTGATCGTTAAGCGAGTCGCGAATCGCGAGCTCGGCCCATTAGCCGCGTTCGAGTCTCCGCCGGTCCCGTCCCGAGGCCCGCCCCGAAGACGAGCGCGAGCAGACTTGTCATTAACAATGATACGGACATGAATCGCTCGTTCCGAAAATCAAGCGTTTTTTTTTTCGGCGTGTCTACTTAAGCTGCGCGTGCAACGCAAATATACGCGATTCATGTCCGAGTAACGAGTCATGCGACGAATTATTGATCCCTTAAAGACGACAAGTTGCGCACGTGTATTTTAATAATAAAAAATTGCATCTGTTGCATCATTAATAATAAACCAGCGCCTAGAATATTTTTTTATAAATACGCAATTATTAATTTAACGTTACTAATGTCATGTATCTCATGTTAGATTGGATCCCAAAATAAAATTTCAAATCTAAGAAAGAAATTTGAATTGATTTGTTCCACTTGTAATTGTTGCGTAAATCATACCAGCATACGTTGTAAATTATATGGGCACAAGTAGTACAGCATTCAAGCGTGTAATAATATGAAACTCGAAAGTGCCAAGAAGAAAGCAGTTTCCAAAAGCTACTATTCTGACTTTAGCATTCCTGGGCCCGAAATATCGCGGCGTTTCTCTCCTCGTCCGCGCGCGATCGCCGAAAGAACGGCGAGACGACCGACGCGCGGAAATTACCGTGCTGAAAATAGAAAATAAAAATAAGCGGAATGTATAGAGTCGCATTATATAACGATCCGAGATCCTGTTTGCCGAACGTTTGCGTTACGTTACGGTGGAATTCCGCGCGGAGAGAATTTCCGCGTGCGTCGGAGAGGAGCGGGGAGAGGAGCGCCCCGCTCGTAAATCTCCCTCTATTTCCTCTTCTCCCTCGGTTTCTGCCGATCGGATCTACGCAGATCCTACGATCGATCACCGTGTCGGGCTTCGATCCGCGCCGAGGAAAGGCTGCACCGGCAGCTCGGTAGAAAGCCTCTCCGCTCCGATGTCGGCGTGCTAGCGCAAGTTGCCGGCGACTCGCTTTATGCCGCGTGCGTATACACGCACGCGCGCACGTGTGTGCGTGTGCATGCATGCATGTATCGGCTCGTCTTTACTAGCATAAGTTAAGCGCGCGCCGTGTTCTCCCGGGCTCCCCCCGTGTGCTGGTGGGACCTTGTTTCATGACCCACATAAAGCAAGGCCGTTAACACTACTCACGACTCCGCACGTACACACGCATACACACGCGCGCGAGGGGCCCGGCGCGAGGTGCGCTCCGCGCTCTATGGCGAAGGCTCACGTGTACCCCCCTACCCAGATAGCGCGGCACCCATCGGACCCCCGTGCGAGATGGCCCCGAATTGGTACCACCTGGTAGGATCGCGGCTGTATACCGCGCGAGAGATAAGGGACCCGGGGGGAGATATGCCTCGCTCGGCCGGCGTGTGTCACTTTTAAACCGACGCGAAAGATTAAGCCGAGAGCTCTCTGACCCGGTCGCGTTCTCGGTGACCCATTAAAGGCCGCAATTAAAATGTACGGGATTTCGATTCAGGCGCGATTGTGTCCGTTCTTTTTTTTTTCTGTTTTCCGCGAGATTCGTAGCGGATTTACCAAAACGGCCAATTCTCTCGCTCTTTTGCGTATCTAAAGGATCGTGCTAGATTTTTGAAAGAGTTGACGCATGAAATTCTTTAGGCGAGTATCGAAAGAAGCAACATATGTGTGACATCCTTTTCAAATCTTAAAGACAAATATTTTTAGGACATGATTATTTCTCTGGAAAAAACTGTAGTGTGTTTGGACATCGAATGTCAAAAAGAAAGATTATGTTTGCTGTGAAAGAAATGTCTTATTTATCTTTTTATCTCAAAATGAGAGCATCGGTCATTAATAAGTTTTTCGGAAAGATACGAGGAAAAAGTCACGTAGAATGTACAGCTACAATAAATAGATTCTACTAAGTTTTAGATGAAACAACGCGATCTGGCGTAATATAATCGATTATACGGCGTATAATCAATCAAAATTTGACCAAGTTAATTTTTGGCTTCGCTGTATCGCTTATGAGGCAAAACTCGCGTTCTCCACTTTCCAAGATTTGACGTAAAAGCGAAGAAACTTCTTTCGCGTGTGCATATTTGTATAAATCACTTGAATTCCTTTTCTATTTCAGGATCGGAAGAGGAGTGCCGAATCAGGCTCGCTGTTCCTTTTCGAAAAAGATGTAAAAAATGTTTCGGAAGAAAAAACGAAGCTACATTTCTTCGATATAACGATATAATAGAAAAAAAGTAAAACAAAAAAATTAACAAGGGATCAGAGAACATGAGCTTTCATGCTTCTTTTCAAATCGTATTCTGGATTCAATTCAATCAATCCAGCGTTTTCCGGTTATATCTTTCCACAGCAACCCCGCAGCGATGACTTTATCAAATTAAATGTAACTTATGTCCATGTCTACAATGCAGATTAACTTTAATCCCGGCTTAACTTGCTTCTCATCTCTCTCCAATTCCTAGAACTGGAGGAAGATAGAAAGTGAGTTAATCCGAGATTAAAGTTAATCTACATCGGTAGAAGTGGACATTTATTTATTCGAATCGTGAAACTTTTCGAAAATTCCTCCCACTCTCATCCTCTCTCGTCAGAGATGCTCCATCAGCGATTCGCATCGTTCGTCGCGTTGACGCCATCGGACGCGCGAATAATCGTCGCGGAGGCACATTTTTACGGTCCCGCGCAAGGTCCAGGTTGATGGAGCGCGCGGGGAGAACCCTTGCCTCGCACTCTTGCCATCCTCGTCTCACGCTCGTCGCGACGCGTGCACGTATACGTCGCACCGCGTCTTCACGTTTATTGTTAGTAGGTCACACCGATGCGTGCGCGCGCGCTGGTGTCAGCGAGAGGATATCGTGGCAGCGTGTACCAGCGCCAGCGAGCGAGCGAAGCGTTATCGTACTCACGGCGGAGCCTGGCTGTGGGTCCGCTGCGGTTGCCACCTTGATGGCACCTTGATCTTGATCTTGACTCCGCGCAAGGCCCGCCTCGCGCGGGCAGACGCCGCCGGCAGAAACGCAAGCGGTCTCGCTTCGCACATTTTGCGACAAGATTTTCGCCGGAAACGCGGAATGTTGCTGCGGCACGAGAAGCGCGGGGAGATCCTTTTTTTTCCTCTCTTTTTTAATGCGACTCCTGTCTCCGCGTTTGATTAAAAGGCGTGCCTAAAGTTGGAAGAATCTTAAAGGAGAGCGAAAGGAAAGACTTTAAAAGACTTAACGATTTGAGTAAGTGGGTTGGATTAAGTTGAGAAATAATAACGGCGACTGATATGCGAGGAGATAGCTAGAAATATTCTTTAAAGATGAATAAAAACGTTCATTTGATTTATTATTACTTTTGATAAGAATGTGGGCATAAAATAATATTTATATTTATATTTGCGTGCGAAAAAATGTTTCGGATTAAAATTATTAATATATAAGCGCGAATTATCAATACAATTCCCTGTACTTTTATGACTCCTGCAGCTTTATTAGGCACGTTGCTTTGTTCAATTTTATTATTATATATTCTATTATACGAAGTTCTATATTAAATTATATAAAAAATGATAGAAATAGAATAATTAATTAATAACGTATGCATAACTTTTATCTTGTCGTTAACTGATTTATGCAGTTTACGAATCTGAAATCTTAAATGACCTGATTTAGCTCCCCTTCCTTTCCTGATCATTTTTTTAATCATCTGCCTGCGTGTATTATAAATATAACTGCCGCCATCTCTTGCGATCGAACCGCACCAGAAAATTTATGTATATGAAGAAGAGCTAAGTAACACATAAAAGAAAGTTCTATTATCATTATCTTTCTACGCTATATCTTATCCAGGATGTCGCTTATCTCATCTCGATCATGGATTCTATGGGGAATTTGAAACTGCTTTCTTCTTAGTGAACATTTAATAAGGTCACAATCGCCATTGTTGAATTATCATATCTACGCCAATCATCTTGCTAATTATTAAATATTACGAAACATATTCTCATATAAATTATTTTCTAATATTTTACATTTCTATACATTTGTATCTATAACTTGTATGAATGATAGCAACGTATAAAACTTTTTCTCTATTATCAGACTTTGGCATAAATGCAAAAAATAAATATACATAAAGTGGATAAGAATATAAAAAATATTTTTTTAAATATTCGTGTACAAATATTAATTTTTTTATAAACAAATGAGTTTATATATATTTAAGAATATATTATATATATTATATAAATATATATACAAATTGTATATGCATTTCTTTACTCCCAAAATATAAATAACGGCGCAAAATCGATCAGGATCGCCGATCGTACGACCTGGATTTCTGCTGCTAAATCTTAAAAATTGCGATTTACGTTTTCTGCCATCGGCGCACGCTATCCGTAATTATCGGCTGACTCGTCCTGGTCACGAACTTGCCCCAGATGCAACTTTGTACACTGATACGAGAGACGACTTCGAGGTTGGGAGGGTCAAGAAGCGGGGAGGTACGGATTTAGAAAACTGACCTTTCGAGTTTTCCTTTATTTTATTGGTATCTCTCCTTTGTACACAACGATTCGTCGCAATAGATACTCTGGCCGTAATCTGGCACAGAATGCACCTGGAGTTTCGCGTCGGCGGCGAAATTCTCGGCAGGCATGCTCGATTCAGTAATACTCGTCTTGACGCTTCATCGATGGATGATGCGAGCTACATACATTATACGCGAATAAGCGTCGTCGATTACACAAAATAACGTGTATTATTACCGAAGATCGGTTTTGCATCAGAATGTTAATTTCTGTCATAATAACAGGCCAACAAAATGATATGCAGATATTCCTGTTGCGCGAAGTATATATTAACTACTGCGCACTAAATTGTTTCTCGTGGTTGGAAAAAAAAAAAGAGAGGCGACGTTTGATCTCTGATCTGAGAAATTACCGCGAGTTTTTATAGTGGAGCACGCATTAATGGTGGATGCATTGCGTTTACATTTAAATAAATTTAACCAGGTTCATCGCATTAAAGCGACGAACCTGGACTAATAATTGAACAAACGTATGATTGGGAATGTCCTGATTGAATAACGACGACGCATGGTATCTTAGATTACTCTTCGATCGTTCTCAAGACGATTTGCGTTGGAATGTTCACAGAGAATGCAATAAGAACCAAAGTCGTACTTTACAGTAGCTATTCATTTGCGTTCTCGCTGGTAATAATAATATTACGAGCAATCGTGTATCATCGATTTCCACTTCGCGAAAAAGTCATATTTACAACTGTGGTCACTTAATCTCGCTTAATTATACTGCCTATAATTTACGACATTTTCTATTCTACAAAATCCAAACTTAACTTTGTCGACTCGTTACTAATAATTCGTTTATCGATATTAACATTATAATCAATAAGACACGACGCCCCGTCAACATCTTAAATATTTCAACTGTCCCTTTAAACTTTGAAAGCTTCCATGTTTGAATGTTGCTTATGGAAGCCTAATATCAACAACACGAAAAATCATATTGCTAAATTCTCCAGCTCATTATATTTGGACAAGACTATAACTTCTATACGTATACGAGTTGACTTTGTTCCAATTCTATCGACTGTATGCACTGTTTCATAAAGCCTGTTCTATCAAACAGAAAGTTCTTTTCGACTACATCAGCGATATGCAACGGTTACGGAGATTTCTAGAATCCTAAGATTTTCACATCTACCTTGTACATTTATATATAAATAGTACGGACATATTTTCCTTGTCACTGTAGACATAATGCCAAGAACTAGATAGTGTTGCGTGGTGGTGAAAAAATAAATAAAATTTCTAATTGTATTAAAAAATAAAGAAATAATGTTATAGTTTATCTGGAAATTATTAGTATTAGTAAAACATATTAATTATTTTTCTATCATGTCTGATTTGGTTCATTTTGTATGTATGTAACATCAATTTTAATGATTTTCTGCGAAGTCGTGATCCTCAGGCAAGAAACCAACTAGAGAGACCACATCCCTTAGAATATTGCGCTCAAGTCGAATTTCGACACTAATTGTGAGTTTATTTAACTCGGTGGTAATATTTCGACTTGCACTTAAAAATTCAAGCGGGACTTTCTAAAGTCGTGCAAATTATTTGGACAATATCTTGAACAATATTTTAATTGTTTCGGTATTATTCAAATAGATTTGTTTAATGTGACTTTGACATAACTCAAGTGCCATTTGTCATCGAATTAATCTATTGAATATGAACACTACGAGCAGTAAGGAAAACGACTCCAGGAAAAATATTTCTAATAAAATCCTATTTTTACTTGATGAAATAATTGAACAATTTAATAAATCTATTAGTCAGGCACATATTAGCACATTAATTTTGCGCTCTTATTTGTAGACTCGATATTTTCATAAAACACAATTATAAGTATTTCTGACGGTTCGTGATAACTTAACGACGATAAATAAATATTTATTCATTGATTTCCATTCAATTCGCAATGTAGAATCGGAAAAATATTCAACTCGAAAAGGGACATTTCAAACCATGACACCGCGTTGTGCCAACAATTGCTTCCTTTGGTGAAGACTTGGCGAATCCACGGTAATCTCATCGTTCTTCACGCTGTCGAATGACTTGGAGGTTTTGAAATTATTTAGGACGTTCAAGCAATTGTTGCTCGTCTTTTCGAAAGATTTGGAATTTCTTAATGACGCGCTAGCTAACTTTCTGATCGTTTCCGAAATAGGATATTTGAAGTTCACTCTCTCCCTTTCCCTCTCCTTGATTCTTTGATTATCGTTGATCACCAATAAGGAATCTTTCTTCTCCGCTTGTCTCTCTTCCTGCTTGTCTATTTTAGAATCTTCATGTTTCATCCTCTGATTCTCGCTTCCGTCAGCTCTATACGTCGCTTCCGATTTGTCTTCTCTTGTGTTCATAAATGGCTCTAATCGCGGATGTTCGCTCTCTTCCTCTTCCTTCTTGTCGTCTCGACCTAGTAAAGACTTTGGTGGCGCCTCCACGTAACCGCTCTCGTCGCTGTCGGCCTCTTCTTCATCGAGAGAATCCAGAGTTAAAAATGAAGTTTCCTCATTTTGCAGAAATTCATGACTTATCCTGCCGGGATACTTCTCGTTCGCTCGCCTTTCCCTCTTCTGAGGATCTTCAATCCTCTTCATCACTTCTCCCCTCGGCCGATAATCCACCACGTCGTCGAGATCCTCGACGTCCTCGAAGTCGAACATGTTCGAAGCGGTGTCTTCCATTTCCTCTTCTTCCTCTTCCATCGATTCTTCTTCTTCGCTCCTCAAGGGAAACCTCTTTCTGGGATCCATAGAATTGAAACGAGGACTGCCGGCGCATGTCATGAAGTGCGGCGAACCTTCCGAGTTCCTTCGCGGTCCTGGCCCCATGCCGACTACATCCTCCGAGAAGATAACTCTTTTGATCGACCCTCGCTGATCGGTTTGATCTAGAAAACGTATTTTAAAGGTAAGCGACTTGTCACGAAATGACATTATAACTTTGTATGTCACGCATCAACTGGTACGACTTGTTGAGCAACTGCCCTTTCGATATAATTATGCAAATCGAAACCTCTGTTATTATATGCCCTTCTAAAAAAATAGTCTTTACAAAGTTGGAAATATATATATCTCAAATACAAAAATATTAAATATCTTAAAAGTTATCAGTAAACAAAATGCTATTAAAAGGTATGATATGAAAAAGTTATATAAATATTTATTAAGATTATTATCAATTACAGCTTATCTGCCTGTAATGTTTTAATTAAAAATAGTGGGTAATTAAAAATAGTGTAGAAAAACTTGTACTAATCCAAATTAATAACATAATTATGGTTTACCTATTGTAATTATATCACGAAGTGATGTAAAAACAGGCCTCATATCTAATTAAGTTTATGTAATCATCTCTACATATCTTATAATGCAAAAAATTAAGGAAAATTTTAAAGACTATCGTACATCAACAAAAAAAAAATGCATTTACATAAAAAAAAATAAAAAGTTTAAACAAGTTGCTTCAAGTTTTGGAATGCTTGGTATCAGTAATAAAACGATAATTTGCGAGCAATACTAACTCTGCGCGAGTTGCTCCTCCGGGCCGGTGGCTCTCTCCTCGCTGGTCGCCGTACTGGCGGTTTCGCATCCGCTGGAGATACTACCGTTTTCGTCAGATTCGCGATTGAGGGCGTCCAACAGTCTGGCTATCCTCCAACTGTCTTGGTCTTCCCAGCTACGCGCCACATTCTCCAAGGAACGCAGCTCTTCCAGCAGCCTCTTCTGCTCTATCTCCTCGGCCACCGTGTCTTCCTCGATCGCCGATAGCTTAGGCGCACTCTTCGACCTCTCCAAGGGCGGCCGGTAATTTTGGCCGCCGGTGCTCAAAAGGAGCTTCCTACGCGGCAACGACGGATTGTCGTATAACGCGTTCGCCAGAGACAATCTGTAATAATTCGTGTAAATTATGTTAACTTCAAATTATATCAATATACATACAAGCAATATTTTTATGCTACGAATTCATAATAAAAGTTGATCATTTCTTTAGCAATGATTTAATAAAAATTTAATTTAATGAGAAAGGGAGAAGTTTTTGAATTACCTTCTCCGTAATAATTTTACGATTTGTTTATGTTATTCGCTGCTGATTTTTATTCTTGGAGAGTCATAAATTTCTCATTTGTGAAATAATTAAAAATATTTATTAAATAATTCAAAATAAATTTTAATTGATTAAATAATAAAAATTGTATAAGTCATTAACTTGACAAACTCTCTCCTTGCTTTCTTTCTAGCAAGAGAATAAATTCCTGAATAACAATGCGATAAAGGAAATAGTAAATTAGATGCATTAGCGCAATTCCGGCAGGACTACTAGAGTATGTTTGACCTGCGACTTGGAAACACTGACCCGAATGCACATCGCCGAGCGGCGATCGCTTCCCGTCCTGGATCGTGACTCGATCGCGCACATAACGATCTACAATCGTGACCGGAATCGTGACTTCCACCGTGAATGCGCGAGCGTGCGTAACTGCGCGTGCCTCTCGAACAACGAAGATGGGAAATTTCTCTTTTCTCCCGATTAAAGCAGGGAAGGGGAGAGAGGCGAGCACCTGCATGGCCGACGTAATACGACGATATAAGGAACGAGGTACGATAAAAAATGTGAGGAATGCACGATGGTGCGCGCCGCTGCCCGACATTGAAATCAGCCTAACGGAAACTTGGAGAATTCTACGTTTGAGAGATTGTGCCGCGCGCGATTAATCGTGACCGGTTCAATTTTAACGAGACGCGAAAGGCTAAGACACGTCATAAAGATTTGCATATTTACATGATTTTCAAATGATTAAAATCGTTAAAGCGAAAAGAGGTTTTAAATCTCTTCTAGCGTGTCGCGTAAACAGTGAACGTTACTTTAATCGTGTATCCTATTAATTCTCTCCTGACGCAATTCTAATACCCGACAATATTGAACAATACCTCACTAATCCCGCCGTCAGTATTTATCAATTTCCACTAATTGTTTGTTAATCTTATATAATGCTCATTAATAATTTCCGCTAACATTCTACAAACTCGGTGTCTCCCGTTTATATCTTACCCAAAGAGCTAACATAAGACGAAATTTTAAGATTTGGAATATTTAATTCGTCTCTGAATTTCTTGAATAATTCTTTACAGTAATCAATAAGCGCGCCACTGAAATAACACCGCTTTCCACAGCTCGCTTAGGTCTCAGTTTACTTTTAGCGGCGTGATACCGCTGCTCTCACCTGGCGTTTTGCCTGGAGACCTTGTCCCGGCGGAATTCCATGAGCGCCTGCTGCAGCCTGGCATTCAAGATCGAGGCGAGTCTTCTTGCGGTAGACTCCTTGCTGCACAGAGCTGCGTGACACCTCAATTCGGGCCTTAACCTGCGGCCTTCGTGTCGATACACCCAGACAAAGAGACGCGGGTGGGAAGCCGGGGCCGTGCAGTAAGTCACACGGTGGGCCCAGTACTCGGTGAGGCCGTGGTCCTTGGTGGTCGCCGTCAGGCCACCGTTGGTCACTGTCAACCTCATGGAGACGTCGGGCCTGTTGCTCGTTACATAGTTTCGCCATAGGGTCGATATGGGCTTCTCGACGCAGCCTTCACCTGCGAAGCGTAAAGAGTTGATCTCGATTAATTTCAAAAATTGTTGGAGCTGTTGCTGGAATACACGCGTCTTAGGTTCTGCGCTTTAGAGAAAATATTACACTGTAAATTCCTAAGGGGTTGCCACTGCTCCTACTCAATATTCGATTAATTTGACTAAAACAATGAGATAAAATTAGCGACATATTGAGTAAGCTACTCAATATGTTGTTAATTTATTTAATTTAACTTCCAAGTTAGTCAAAATTTTATCTTTTAGTCAAAATTGATGAAATATTGAGTAGAAGCAGTGGCGACCTATGGAATAGGTAAAAATGACTCAAATTAAGTATAATTTGGTACTACGAGTTTAACAGTGTAGGAACAGGAAGAATAAATATTAACAAACACTCTTGTATCCCCAATGCTAGAACTCGAGATCTTGGATACAAGGTTTTATGTTTAATATTTATTCCTATTTCTAATATTTTCTCTATTATGTGCAGAGTCTTACTGCTGGAACGGAGGGAGTTCAGCGTTTCGATCCTTCGCGGAACGGTCTGTAATTTCCTTGAGATTATTCTAGCCGCGCCGTCGAAAGTAACGTCACGCTATGCCGATGATGTCTCCGCGCGGTACTTTCTACGGTTCATTATGGACATTGACGCATAATCAAGACGTACAGAAATGCCGCTTCTCGCACGGCACGACGAGAGGTATGCCGCGGCGGTTCAGCGAAGTATGTCACCTTAGGACAGATCTTGCATGTGCGCGCATACCTACGTATACTTATTACAACATCCCAACAGCTGCGGATTCGAACGTTCGGCGTGTACATACATACGAGAGCTCCGTTTCACGTACTCTTGGGGCATATCCTGACTTTCGATACAGTTCGATTCGCCGCTACGCGCCGCCTTGGATCGCGTTACCAATTTAGAGATACAGGAAACGCAAGTACTGTTACTTAGAGCTCGAAAGCGAGCCGAGCCGGCAGGCGAAATAGTGGGATAAAGAGAGCGACTGAGATAGAAAGAGGTAGGAGAAGGAGGTAGAATGGCGCAGGTGAAGTAAGAAAAAGAAAAAACGAAAGAGAGAGAGGGATAGCAACTTGGGACAGGTAGGTGCAACGTGCTAGAATCTGCGGCGACCCGCTATTCGCGAAAAAACGCGATTCTTCGCTGAAACCTGAAAGTGGTCTCTGCAAAAAGGTATCAGGTAGCACGTGTACCTGCTTATCGATGCAAATGTAGGCAATACCGTGTTTGCACTCTATTCCAAGAGGCAGCGACAAATTAAATCTCCGACACGAGCAATTGAATACTCGCTCCGTAATAGAATTTTTCCTTCGCGCTTCTGGGCAGCCTCATGGCGCGGCGTTCTTTCGCGGACGTCACACAAAGTTGCGCGGAGAAGTTTTTTTATAATTATAAATAGCGTCTCGACCGATGCCACGAGGCATGATTGATCGAGAATAAATTTATTCTACAACTGATTACGAACGTCAGGGTCTTCGATCGCCAGTGTCAATCGAGATCGATGATCGGTCAGATAATAGCCGGCGACTTTCTGGGGCGGCAAAAAAAAAGCGCTTTATGCGTCGTAAGCGATATTTTAAATCGATCATGCAAATAGCTCGTGCAACTTTGTAGCGGTTGATTTTACATACAGAACGGCAACGAGATTTTCGATGAGACGCAGAAGACGAACAATATAAGACAATAAAAGTAATATTCAAAAAGTTGAGAAATAGAAACTAACTTTAACGCGAGCGATTTGGTGGTCATACATTTCGTAAATATTCTACTTTGAACTGAAAGGATTGGAAATTTATGGTAATTCAATCCTTTGCTGTCGAAAGAATAAATCAAAGAATTTATTGTATTACTCGGAAGCATTTACGAAGATACGAAAAATATAGGTTGTCAATCGTTTCAATAGGTTGTAATCGCATACAAATTCTAATACCTGGAGAATTATACAACAGCCTGCGGTAACGTGCATTAATCGAGTCCAACTCGATAGCCTGGGTTAAATCTGACCGCAAAGATTGAATACATTTATTAGACGTTAATTATTTGCAAACGTTAATGCGATAAGAAGACGATTGATTTATTATTAAAATAATTAGTAAAATAATTAAGAGGTTTATAGAAACTATCACTGTAATAGGTTAAGCATCCGAGATACAATAATAAAGTACTTGAGATGTATCATCAGCTCTTAATATCTCTATGATCATTACGCGAGCGCGATCAAACAATTGCGAAATGTATGCAGGTGATAACTACGAACGCGGGAGAAAGCACATCTATAAATCAAAGACGGCTGAGAAACGTCACTCTGCTGCAAACACTCTCTCGGGATATATCTCTACATATAATCATAATATATTTACAATCCGACAGTAACCGAATAATGCAAACAACAGCTCTTATTATACACAGCGCTCTAAAGACCATGTTTAAATAGTCGGGTGAGTTATGTCAACGTTTCGCACGAGACTGATTGATGTAGATAAAGAATTGACGTGGAATCGAACACGTGTGTGTGTTTATTAAATCCTACGTGCACGGAGGAAGAGCTTCGTAATCAGAGGATGACTAATGCGTATCGATTTCAGGATACTTTATTCGACTTCTCCAGGTGACATGACGGATCGAATGTCTATCTAGGATCGGATTTTCTAGAACACATCGAGCCCGTTATTCCGGGGATGATGCGATCCGCACTTCTGATTGTTGTTTTATCGCGCGCGATTCCGCAAATCGTGAAGCAATTTCCATCGAGAAGCTCAATTTCATTTTCACGCGAAAGGCGTAAAAATATGAAAACATGAATCGGTTTCCCCGGCATTTAAGTCGTCACGATTATACCAAATACCTCGGGGGAAAACGCCGTGTCTCTATTTCCGAGTGCAACATTCGAGAGAAAGCAACGCCGCCGCTGATCGAGATCCGCGCCGCAATCGAACTGTGACCGGTCGACTCGGCGAGGCTAAAAAAAAAAGGCCATCGAAAATCGCATGCAAATAAACCACGTACAACAATGGTCCCGCTGTCTGCGTAATTTGCGTATAGGAAGCCTTATATACACCCGCGTTTGGAGCAACATTTTATTCCGAGCGTGTCCGGAGAAAGCGCACAGATTCGATAAAAGCGATCCTTCGCCGCAGGTGAAACGTCCATTGGCGTGCCGCAGAGTTCTTTTCCGTTACAACAATTTTTCAAACGAAAGCCTCCGCGAGAGTAAAACAGGCGAACCGACGGGAAAATCTCGTTCAATTACAAAAGCAGATTCGATTTTTCATTTCATTTCGTGCCGTATATATATATGTATATATACTGAGAGAAAAATATAGTTACTTTTGACCTCAACCATAATTTTGTAATATTTCTAACAATAAATATGATTAACTTAACTATATGCATCATTATGTTAACTGTAATTAATATCGTTATCGTTAGAAATATTATAAAATTGTGGTTGACGCCGAAAATAACTATATTTTTCTCTCAATGTAATATTTGAATATAATTTTATATATATATATATATATAAATGTTTAATAAAATTAAGCAATGATTTCCATTAAAGTTTTTACTGAAAATCGACGTTACCAAACATTTTCCGAGTGCCCGAAGGATAGAAAAGGATGAAGCAGAGCTAGAGAAAAATCAGTGAAGATTGACTTGGAGCCGGAAATATTCACGGTCCGTGAAGGTCTATCGAGTCGCGCAGAATATTATGATCGAATTATTGCGAACGGAAAAACAGGCGGTCTGGAACGACGCGGAACGGGAAGCAACGGGCGAGAGAGGGCCGTGCACCGTGTAGTACCAGGTCGTCATTGCCACCGGACTGTGACACTCGACGCGTTTTAGCGTTCGATATTATTCAATTAGAGATAAAGTGCCGCGACCGCCCGTTGATTTTCCCTTCGTTAGCCGCCGCCGTCGCGCGCATCGCGCTCACCCGCGTCTCTTTTGCTCTCGAGCATTTTGAGAAAACGCGAGCGTGCACCGCGGAACGCCGTGGAAACTTTCTACCGAGAAAATGCCGTTTGCGTCGCATGACGAGAACGAATGTCGCGTGCACCGGCACACGCGGTCGGAGGATGAATAACGTTATATGAAAATGGAGTAAACGGTGCAATAACGGGGTCGCCTTTTAAGCGACGAGAGCCATTGTTGAGAAGACCCGACACTCCCGAGCAAGAGCCTTCATGTTGTCATTCATTTCGCATAATTGCTATGGCCACGTTTCACGCATCGGTCGTAATTTATTTACACTTAATTGTAAATTATCTCGGCAGCGACAGTAAGCGTTTTCAATATATCAAGCGTACAAGTCGGAAACAGCTGTGAGTTTCAATAAATTTTTAAAGACAAGTTAAAAGACGATGATGGACAGCATTCGAGTCTGATTGCTTTGAAATATAATAATGAGAACATGAAAAATTATATTTATTATACCAATTTATGTATACAAAAAAAGAAACATCGAAAAGATCCTTTGAATATTTCTCCTATCTACTCATATCTTCTTGTGTGTTTTTAACTATAAATGTAATAAAAAAGAAAATATAGACATGTGTGTCTGTCGACTAAAAATATTAGCTAAAATTATCACATTTTTAGCATTAGAAATCCTGACACAACGTATATCTATTTTTACTACAGCTTTATAAAATTTTACTATATCTTTAAAAAAAAAGGAAAGAATAAATTAATGGAATCATTTACATATATTGAAATAAATCACAGAAAATGTACCGTTAGAAATTTGATAAAAAATTATCAGTCATTTTGACTACTTTCATAGTTCCTATAAATATCTTACTCATTTGGAAAAGATATTAAAAAAAAGAATATTTTCAAAAAATAATTTATCATTATTAATAGTAAAAAATAATCATGCTAATGTATGCATTTTTAATATATATTAATCATTTCATACAAACAGAAGAAACATATTTTTATTTTAACGTTCGTCTTAAAATTATGATACGTATAAAAAGAGTTAATTATTAATATTTATGACGGTTTAGTATTATGAGAAAAAACTCGAGATTATTATTCGTTGAAGTTATTTATTTTTTAAATTCTGCGAGCCTAGCCTCATAATTATATAATACGTGATGGTCCCAAAAATCGACGGAGAAGTTTTAAAAATATAACCACGACATGGCAGAAATCTCGAGGCTTATACTTTCGTCATATGTGACCGCACACTACGTTTTTCTCACATCGCCGACATTTATCGCACACTTTTTACGAGCAGTTCCTGACTTCAGTATTTTTCACGAAATTACTTGTCCTCGAATGTAATTTCAGGCTGAAGAGCAATCGCGAGACGTGTACTAGATTATAGACGAGCTAATTTATTCCAACATTTATCGTCATCACAAATAACTTTTAGTTACATAAAAACAGTTAAAATATACATGTGCGCGCGTAAAAAATACATTATGTATATTATTATCATATTAATATTGAAATATTTAGAGGCAAAAAGAAAATGGCTCTATTACATTACATAATCATGGCGTGATTTTGATATTCTTGATATCATGACATCATAGTTTATGTTAATTATTCTCTTTAATTTTATGATTAATAACGAGTTAAAATCTTCTTTGTCTCTATCAGTTCCAGGAAGATTGAATGTTATTTCTTACGCGATTTTACGTATTATTTAGAGATAATACCGTAAGTATCACGTCTTCGCATGTGTTTCTTAAAGGAACCAATAAAACTCCCGAGAAAATGTACCAGATTTACGAAAGAAAAGAAAAGAAAAAGGAAACTTAATTTTCTCATGTACATTCGCATCCATTTAAACTTCATAATTCTGGGTTGCTCTCTTTACAGAGATGAACAAGTGGGTGATTAATGAAAAGCGAAAGATGCTTTAAAGTTTCTAGCATAGCCGTGAAAAATATATATCAGTGAAAAATACAAGTTTCGCGCTTTCCTGAAATAATTCGCAGCTTATCAGACACGCACGGTTTCGTAATTTATCGGCGACAGAATATTCTGGAAAACGTTCCTTTATCGGTTTCCAACATCGCGATTGAATCTGAACGCGAATGTATCTAATGGAGCTACATGCGCGGTCTCCGATGTTGCGCGAATCATACGATTGTATAAAAAGAAAACGAGTACATCCGAGCTTCGTGTTCGCCAGACCAATTTCGCATAATTACGATGTTTTCGCAGAAACCATAAATAAAACGATTAGCGACCTCTTTTAATCTTCAGCTTCTTGCAATATTAATTCAAGATTAAAATAGTAAATAATTTTAATATCAACCAGTCGCGGTTCCGCCAGGGATTTTCCGATCATAAAAATCCTTTTTTTCATTTATTGCAATTAAGAAAACTTATAAAACAGTTTTATGATCAGATAACGTATTTATCATGTTTAGAATGCAATATAAATCATTTGTTATAAAATGCAATTTTTAAATAGCAAAGATAATTTACAAATCGTAAAGTTTCTTCCAATGTTTATATATTTATTTATTTAAAAATTATACTTTATAAAATTTTATTAAAGTTTCTTTAAAAGTTATAATTAAAATATAAGATTAAAAAAATATAAATATCAGTAAAATATTTTCCATATTCTTCCGTTCACCCAGTCTATAATGAACGATTTAATCTCAAAGCTAAATCTTGTAAAAATTCTCAACAAATATTCCACAATGTAGCATTTAATAAATCTGCACACAACAAAATAATTCATTAAAAATTCAGATATTTCAACAAATACTTTGTGCCAAAGGCGGATAATTGCGACACTTTTTTACCCAAAATTGCACCTTTTCTCTAGCAAAAATACACGGAAATAAAAAGGATTGCGTATTCTCTTGGCCGGCGACGCGAAGGCCAACGAGAACAAGTTCGAGTCAAAACTGGAAACGCACGCGTGAATTCGTTGAAGGACCGGTAACGACGTATACATGGAGCTTTTTGCAACTTTTTACTTTTCGAATCAATTGACCTCGACGGAGCTACGCCGATAACTCTGACAAGCTAAATCATAAATGTAAAAAATGTAAAAAAGCATAAATGTATGTATAATGGTGATACGATATAGATACGATATTCTGGAATGTTAAAAAAGTATTCTTTATGTATTAATCTACGAGATTATCATTTTCTTCGTATTTGTTCTGGATTTTAAATCTAAATCAATTTACGTTCTAAAATCGTTACTTCAATAAAAGAGATACGTTCAGAATTAATGTCTAAACTTAATGACAATGTTTCAAACGACTAACGACTCGTGTCTTTGATATTCGTGGTTTTAAAAGCGATACAATATATATTTCTTTTTACAGTCAGATCTCACACACAAAAATCTGTGTATTTTATATTATTATTATTATAAAGCATAAAGAGTAAATTGCGTGCGCTTTATCATTACGTCGATTTCACGCGGTGCGACTCGTTGGAACGTTAATCAATACAATCCGATAAAGCCACCGACGTATAATAACAGGAGAAATAATTTTTGAGAAGTAATGAAATTAATCTTACATGATATGTTGTTATTAAGAGGAAATACAGATTATACACACGCGTAGGACATACGTCACGTTGGTGTGGTTAAGTTATTCTCGATCGGAAACTCCGCATTTTGCTTTTAGACCCCTCACGTATGTATCAGCACGCAATGATCAAAAATACAAACACGTCGGTTAAACCTGTCGTGATAAAGAGCCGAGGCTATTTATAGTCCGTGTTCGCATCGCTATTTGGCGCTAAATGAAATTGCCGTCTCCATATTTGTCACGTACCTCCTATATAAAAAAAAAAAAAAAAAAAAAAAAAAACCCGAAGATTTCATCGGTAAATAAAGCCTTCGACTTTAGCATGCGTGGTTCTCAAATGAAAATTGGTTCCAAATAAAAATTCAAGAATGAAGCTGCAAAAGAGCCAGCAGAGGACTCTTAAAAAATCTTAAATCTATTTTATCTTCTCGTATTAACGTATTTCTTTTTACCGTACTTGTAACATTTTTGAATTTTGTTTCAACACCGTGTTTGTATTAATTAAAGTTACTTGCCAGTTTGTCGTGTCCACCTCATTTCTTTCGATTTCTCACGCTTAGCGCAAAATATGACCGAGCGATTCCAGTTACGCTTTAAATGCCAAGTCGCCAATACAGGCCGCGAAGTATGATCGTTATCCGCGCAACCATCCATGCAACATGCGCGTCTCGAACGGCGATATCCCAGATTCCCCGAGAGACAGTCACGAATTAATTAATCGCTGAATAGGCGTGAATAGTGTAAACCGTAATATAATAATGGCGATCTGCTGGTGACGATTAAAGCCAATCCACGGCGAAGACACGCGGAGAAAGTCTGTCCGGCCCCGTACCGTGTACGCCTATGTCCGGTCATTGCACCACATAATTCCTGCTACTTTTTTTTTAAACTCATGCTACGACGATCACTACGAGTGTCAGAATGGAATTTCATCGAGACGCTTTTTCCATATTATCGCGAACATGTTTCGACATTCCGTTTCCCTTCTTTCGTTTCGCCCTCAGGGACCAGACCGAAATCTAGTCGGAAGGTATCTTTTACGTACAATGGAATAAAAGTGGAAGAAGGGCACATGACAAAAGGAGAGTCACGTGCGACTTCTGAAAATCATGTTTTTAAAAATCGCATTTTTTCATCGATGTAAATTTTACAGCGAAATCTTCAGCGAAGCTGATTTTCGCTCAACTAGTACCTCTAGATAAATTTATGCGACGTGTCCTCTCAGGTTTCAAGATTGAGTAATATAACAATTAATTTTTATTGAATTGCATTTCTTCCGAGAGAGTGAGAGTAAGAGAGAGAGAGAGACTGTAAATAAAGTTATAAATAAAGCGCTTCTGCCGAATCAAGATTTTCCAAGAGACAAATAATGAAATATTATCTGTTCTGATGAAATTCAAATAGCAAAAATATCGTAGATCATCTTTTATATCATATTTCTCTTAATTACTGATTAAAGAATAAACATTAATTAACATTTTTATGTTTCCTCATTCGTTAACGGCAATAATTTCAAATTAGCCGATGAACTTGCGACTGATCTTCAAGTTTGATTTATATCATTATGGGAAGAATTTCCTGGCTAAAAAGGAAGCTCGCGGGAACGTGATTTAACGTCAAGATGAGAAGGATGAGATTCATGAGTGACGAATGTCAATAGAGAATTGATGGTGACCTTGCTGCTTGATGATGCATCGTAAGAAGCGCACTTCCGGTTGGTCATTCACGCGCCAAGGCTACACGATACGCGGCGCGTGTATACGCGACGGGTATCTATCGTTCTTAATTGCCACTTATCTGGACGCGTAATTATCAATGATACATCGGAATAAGTACTAGCTCAAAAATTTTTCATTGCCCGCGGAACAACTCGATCGAAACGAAGGCGAAATGTCGAGGACGTCTGTCGACTCGGTTACCGATAAAATATCAGTATGTTACTTTTACAAATAATGCGGCTCGCCATTTGCATAGACATTCACGAACAAATAGACTTTAAGATAAACCCTACGATCCAGCTTTCAATATAATTATCTGGACGACAAACCTGAGATATATATAGTTCAATTAATCATGCAAACGTTGTTGCGATAATGAAGAGACGATTTATTCATTTATCTTAAATGATAATCGTCTCAGTTTAACATAACTGCTCGGAGAATATTTTTATACAAGTATGCGCGTTTGTAGTTTGATTAATTATACGCAATGTTTGCCGTTGGCGATGATGCAATATGCGTAAAACTCGATCACTTTAAATGTATATATTTATCCCATCGAATTAATAGCTAATCCGTACATATTGAAATGACATGTTGTCAAAGATATCGAATGCTTTTAATATCCGCGATACTAATAATTTGCCTGCGAGCTTTTCTATCAATTTACGTCACAATATGAAAAGTTTTTTCTTTTTGTTCTTATGAACAAAACGGTTTTATATTGTCTATAAATATTCTAGAATATAACAGTTAACGCAAATTACAATGATCAGAGCTACAGTAATCCGTTTGAAATAAGGCTTAATCTTTTATTTCATTGTGATTCCGCTATTATTAATTAATAAAATATCAATATTAATTTTGAGAACATCACAATATAAATACAATATAATTTAGAAAAGGTCCAGTTAAAAAGTAACATATGTTCTCTCTTGGTCTGTGAAGTTTTAACCAAACAGACTTGTCTCTCTCTCTCTCTCTCTCTTATTTGTAAAAACTTTGTATTATCTTTGTAATAATTTAATAATATCGAGGTTTTATTTCGGTATTTCTACTCACCCTTGGCCCATCCAGTTAATACGTTTCCAAGATACGCAACTTTGTAGGAGGGATCGTATTCGGTTATCGACACATTGCCTCTATGTCGCCTCCAAAGCCGACCTAATCCTCTCTTCAAAGATCTCAGGGTCCTATGGCCGAACTCCTTGCTCACGCTGGCGGGCTGTACTGTGCCGTCGGTCTCATCGACGGGATCAGCGACGACGTCGCCCATCGTCTTCATCCTCGCGTCGCTTGTCTCACCCGCGATTGACTCCACGTCGATTTTCCGCACTCGTTTCGAGTTCATGTAAAAAAAAAAAGTTCGCACCACTCGACCGAGTTCACCGCGCTACATTGTATCCGCCATTTCGTCTCGCTTCGTGTTTCGTTCGAAGGAAACGAGGTGTTACGGGGTTACGAAGAGTTTTCGGCTTCTTCCTACTCCCGAGTAAAAGAGAGCCGGTTTCGAGATTGCGGTCGGTGCCGGCGAGATTGCAAAACCCGAATAAATCGTCGACGCTAAGCGGCCGCTACGTAACGACGACTGTCGATCGGCGCAGGAACTATCATTCGCCGCCACCAAGGCCGTTCCTCTCCTCGATCGTTATTTGCACGTGCGCGAAAAGATCGCGGCTTCGTTCTCTCGCGCGACCCCGCGTGTCATCTCCTTTCCTTCCGCCACTGCGCGCTCCTCCTGGCCGCCGGCAAGGTTCACGATACGTCTCTGAAACAGAACGGATCATCATCGTTGACGCAAGATCGTCGATTTTCAATTGGTCGACCGGTTATCGGCCCCGCAGTACAAAAAAACTGTGCGACTTACATCGGAAAAACTATTATTTCTCTTCCGATATAACGGGCTCGAAGGTGCGCGAGATAAATTGCGGAAACGTTCGGATCGATCGGAATTTATCTCAATCGAACCCATACGGCTAGGCAGCCTTCGAACGTGATGAATGTTTTGAATGTCGTCGAAGTTTGATTTTTGAGAAAGTTTTTGATTGGGGTCGTACCCAAATAGACATTAACTAAGAAACTTTCTCTCGTGCGTTCTCTATTAATAACAGATTATTTAAAAAAAAGACAGTGTGACGTACATTGACATATTACGACGCAGGAATTAAAGTGATAAAAACTTGTCTTTCTTTTTGCGCATAAACTGTCCGCGCGAATTAGAAATTAATGTCACAATCGTTATAATTTGCAACGTTGAGTTTCCACGATTTTCTTTTGTTGTTTTTAGAAAATCTCGGGAATCAAGAAAGCATTCATAGTAGAAAGTATCACTAATAAAAGTTACACGGGGCGGGAGAAAGTAATGGAACTGATAACGAGTACAGTGCGCTCCAAATACGTATAAAAGCAATTACAACTGGGTCGACTTTTATCGCCTCCCGTGAAAAACAGGATAACATATATAGAAGGTGCCGGGTATTTCTTTTTCCCCTCCCGCAGAACTCTGGTAAGAGCATGTAATTATTAGATAATTATTAATAAAACGTTACTTCGATCAATATTGAGTAGTTTTTTCCCCCTTAGATGCCTCGTGCAACGTTCAAGTGTACAATCAACAAGAACGAGATTGCCTTTCTTGCGGAAGCTGCGCTAACAATGAAAAATTAGTTTTCGCGAAACGTAACGAGCTCCTCGCATGTAGAACGTGCATTGATAAGAATTTAAACGAGGACGAGAGGCGAACTTACGGTTTGGTGGATTTTTAGTACAAGGCTGTTGTGCACCACGCTTGTTTTAAGATTGTACTATACGAGAGTGTGAGTACGCGTTCGTCCGGTCAATTTATCTCGCCGGAAATTACGGTTTTCACCGGAAATCTTGCGGCCGGTCCGGCCGCAAGATTTCTCGATCTTCGCTAAAATCCCCGTTTAACGGGTCTTGGTCGTAATGAGTGTCGTGTTTCGTCAACCGTTAACAATAACAATCGACGAATAAATTAACACGCATTAAATCAAGATGTACTTGTTGTAATACACAATAATTACATTAAAGAAAAGCGTTCCACTGGATTCTGTATTTTCTTAATTATTTGGTCATTGGAATTAAAAAAAAAAAACCAATCGCAATTGCAAATTTCAGTATCCCGTGGAGAATTATTTTGCGCACTGCTGGAGCATACCTGGCAGTTAGTTGTCTCAGCATTGCGAAAGAATCCGCGAAGAAAACATTTCCGGACTCGCATGAATATTTTTCGCTTCTTCTGATGCGTTTCTCTAGTCCTAAAACTGTCTATCATTCGTCAAATATCCTACATTACCGCGGCGCTGCTATGTTGTTTACGAATATTTCTCATAATTGAAACATGTGCGGCCAGCGTGAATAATTGTCTTTGTATAATCCGCATAGTTATGCTGCGACAGGTGGGCTCTTGTTGTTCAGACCTGTGACTTGCTGCATTTCTTGCAAAATAATGTAGAAGATAAAAATTACGACAGTGTTGTCGTAACTCGTCGATTACGCAAAAAGCTCTCTCTTGGTTATATGTAAAACAAATGCTTGCAAGTGTAGAAATAAAATATTTTAAGGAAGTTGTAAGGAGAATCAGAAATATTAAAAATTGTATAAAATTAAAAATAAAAGTTTTTTTCCAGTTAACTTCTGATATAATTTATTTAAATACATTCTACACGTGTCAATTAATTATGTAATCACGGAATAAGTAAATAAGCAATCACATCGCATTTGTCTGTTGACCATTCAGTGGTGTTATCGCTAACTTTGAATCTAACCGAGAAAATTAATGACCTGTGTGCATTAAGCCTGACAATGCACCGCACGATTTTTCTTCTCAAGCAGAACTTCATAATTAGGAAATATGAATACTTAAATACGCTTACATGAAACATTTTGATATTTTTAAATTAATGTTTTATAAGATTTGATACGATTATTTATGAGAACTCCTCCGAGAAAAATTTTTTACAAACAAATTTTTTTTTCTTCCGCATTAAGAGGTTGTGCCTACTTGGGATCGGAAAAATTACGTGACTTTTCTTGCCATTTTAATAAGTATTACTAAAATTCACAAAACACTATCAAAAAGTACATGTACAAATTTTTTTATGAAAAAATATTAAAAAATAAAGGAAATATGGCTCTTCTACTAGAACGTCCGGTCAACTTGCGGTGACCAAGATATCTTCGGAACGGCTCATCCGAAATCAAAATAGAAAAATATTGCGTTAGTATATTGCATTACGAAGGGCCTGGACGAAGGGCTTGGTAAAATTTTGATTTTTACAAAAATGACAATTTTACGAAAAAAATCAATTTTCAAATTTGTACATGTACCTCAAAATATGTACTTTTTGATAGTGTTTTGTGAATTCAAATACTTATTAAAGTGACATGAAAAATTTTGGCACGTAATTTTCCCGATCCCAATTAGACATGACCGCTTAAATACACGTGGAGAATATGTGCGATTATAATATAAGAGTTATTATAAAAAAATCTCACACTTAAGAAGACACATTATATGCAGAATTTTGATGTTTGAAAAACCATATATAACATGTATACACATATTTATATACATGTATAACTATAATTGCAACGACGTAACAACGAATTGATATATTATTTAATACTTCCCAGGCAACAAAATGTCTAAAAAATGTCTAAAATCGGGTCATAAGACGTCTTTTAGACATATTTCTAAAAGACATCTTAAAGACGACTTTAAGTCTTGTGATCCGATTTTGGAC
The DNA here is from genome assembly GCA_928718305.1 of Tetramorium bicarinatum. Lineage (NCBI taxonomy): Eukaryota > Metazoa > Arthropoda > Insecta > Hymenoptera > Formicidae > Tetramorium > Tetramorium bicarinatum. The sequence continues at coordinate 31,327,153 of OV788325.1, forward strand.
ATTTTTTAAACATTTTGTTGTGTGGGTTTATTTAGCTATTTAGATTGAGTAATTTATATTACGGATATAACGAAGTAAATATTTATAGCACAAATCAGTGAAAAAGACAGAAAAGGGAAGAAGTCGATATTGCCTTCCTTACTAACACGATTCCATAACTTTAAATATTAAATACAAGATTTCTTTTAAATAAGATACATAAAAGTGATATCTTTAATAATCTAGCTTCAAAACCTGGCAGTCCGCAACGCGGGGAAAAAAAATATGCGTTTCGGTCACCGCGTTTTTACGACTGAGAGACTTTTAAGATTTGCAATTTCGGAAAGATCGGCAAGATAAACATATTCCAGCGTAACATCGCATCTTCGAGGCTTGCCGAGATTGGGTTTAAAAATAGCCGGCGGATTTGCATCTACGTAAGAAACGGGCCGGCGCGATGGATGCCCGACGGAGAACAAGTGTGATTTACTGGAAATAAATCGTCAGGGATTTATTGGCCGTCCGTCGTTGTCGTCGCGTAACTGAAAGCCGTTTATGCGCTCGATGCAACGCAGACGGTGCGTAAAACTGTCCGTCCAATTCACGTTGCACAGAGTCATCATCGTCGCCGTGCGGATCGAGCCGTGTTACGTCAAGACTGACATTGGTCGCCACACCTGCGGTCTGTCCGTCTCGCCCGGTATGTTTTGTGTGAATGGCTCGCGTACGTGCGTATTGGCGCGCGATGCCGCACGGATCTGTAATTTTGCCGGATAAAAAGCGACAAGGTGCCGATAATTGTGACTTGTTTCTTCGCGCGATCCCCGGGATAATCCATCAACGGAAACATTTAACCCGCATGGATATTTGACCCCGATGTCGCTATGCATTAATTAGACTCGTGCAAACAACTTGAGGTCGCTCGGCCAAGGTGTGCTGTTCAGCGATACCACGATGATTTTAAAATTGAGATATTATAGTTTGATTAATTAAAAAAATCAAATTTAAGTTCGAAATTTTAATTTATAAGCGCAAATATACGCGCAAAAATAAATAATAATATATTTATGGACGTAACAGTAAAGATAAAAATCTTTAAATTATACAAATTAAAGAAAAAAAAACACGTTTAAAATACACAACTTTAATTTTGTACTTTAAATTATACAAACTATTAATTCTTTTAATTAAGTTTTGTAAAATCTGTGTGAATATTTGATATGAAAGAACAGTGTGACATAAAAAGAAGTTTATGCGCGTTATTAGAATACTTAAAAACAATCTGTTACACAATCGTAACTATTTGATTTAATTACTTTTAATTATCACTCACAGATGATTATATTCATTGTTATTTATAGCGATGTTACAGAAGTGACATTACATATGTTAGATATGTTAGAAGTGTAATTACATCAAAGAGGTACCCATCCGCGTGTATCTATTTGTTGTTAATTAGTCTTTTCTAGTATACAGCTACAGAAATAAGATAAAAAAATTAAACTACTGGAACATTCCATTGACACGCGAAGGAGTGAGTAAGAAATCGCTCGTATTTATGTAAACGCGTGTGAATTTAACATGTTTTCAACCTGATATTTGTTTAATAATGACCTGCCATCATTAAATAATTAGTTATTTATTAAACTACATTTGTCAAATTTACTTCGCATGAAACCTCTTTTCCATTATTTTCATAAAACAGGAAAAATATTCATGTCAACCAATTTACATATTTAATATAGATATATTTATTATTCTTAATTTTTGACAAATTGAAATAAGACACCTAATAGTTAAAATAGCGAATTGTTAATAATAAAAAATTGTTAATTAAAAAACTAAAAAAATTAAATTATTTTGTTTGGCTTGCTTTAGAGTTTTTAAGAATGCATATGAATTTGTAGGCTAACCTGATAAATTTTCTTCTTTATGTAATTAATAAGAAAATCCTTCTTTTCAAAATACTGTCGAAGGAAAAAAGTCAGAAGAGATTAATCAGTTTATTGCGTATTCAAATTTAATCATATATTTATTAAATTAACTTGTTGTCATATCATAAAATTTTGTCGAGTGTGAAACATGTACGTGGACGTCACTTCGGTTAGATTATGTCATGTACTCACGACGCAATGATGGATTCGTTGGATGGTTAATTGCGGAACTCCTAGATCGCGGAAAAAGAAAACCTGTTTGACAAACACACGGTACGACGTTATCACGAGTGATTATGCGTGATTATCATACACTCACAATACGCTCGCGCGGCTTTGACTAGGCACTTGGTCATAGCTAAAGTTTCCGCCGATATATAATGTCGATAATAAACGAAGGTCTTACAGGATAGTCCGGAATTTATACTCGATGCGGGAGCTAAGACATTCTAAATTTTTACCGCGTATTACTTTCATATTCCTCGCCAAGAATATTTACGTAGCAAGAATTTAATTAAAGTCCGTAATTTATTTTTTATTTTATTTTATATCATTATCAATATTAATTAAATCTCGTAATCCAGCGTAAAAAAAGTTTAGTTTATCAAGACTGTGCACATAATAGAAAAGAAGAAGCGAATAATAATAAGCGGACTAACAATAAGATTACTGGGGAATAACGTGATTACAAATTCGCAGGGAGAAGCCAATGATTGTGTAACTTATTAACGTACAAAAAACGATATAAACTACCAACAGTTTTCCTCGTTCCCTCTGTGCTGTCATCATTACTGACAAAGTTTCCTCGCGAAATTGTTAAGAGTACATAGATCAAGTGTTCATCTACTCATATTAAATTTTCCGGCGCAGTAAAACTCACAGTAAATTTTCGCGATATTACACAGATAAATCCTCGTAATCGTAGAAATCTTCGAATCGCAGCCACGAAAGTTTCTTTATTTAGAAGGAAATCTCGAAGTGAATTCGCGAATTCAGGTGACCTCGAACGTGCGAAGAATCCACCGACATAAGTACTTGACGTTGTGAGAAATATGTCAGAGACAATGTCGGCAAAGAACCATTGTGAAAGAATTATGCTAATATAATGGACCAGCGGTGACAAATGAGCAAGCCTAAATTATTTGCGAGGCCAAATGAAATATTAATCGATCATAAATTTAATTTTTCTAAAAAAAAGTACTACCTCTCGACTTGCATTGAGACGTCTATATGAAGAATCGAATACAAGGTTGAAAAATAAGGATTAATTCCACAACCCCTTTTAATTAATAAAATCTTTTTATTTACATTAATCTTGTAATAATGTTTTTATATGTGCGTGTATGTATACACATATATATGTATACACATATATTTTTAATTGTCATCGTGATGTTCATCGTGCCTATCATACATATAATATAATTATAATTTAGTAATTTTTTCCTTCTACAACATATTCATTGATAGGATGCAGAGATTTAATGCAGATCGATTAAAGTTGACACTCGATTAATATTAAAGTTGACAGCCACACGCGAGAAGTGATAAACTATTCTGGCGTGCATCAAAATCTTTGCCCAATTAATCTTAGTAGTGACTTCATATATTATCGTTCGATAATTTTCTTTAACGACATTTCCGTAGTAACGTGTGTATGTGTACATAGTTATGTCATCGTTGCACTTATCATTCCGAAGCATTATCATCATCATCATTTATGAATATGTCCTATCCAATTAAAAGCAATTTATATATCCGTAGATATTATCAGTGACAAAGAGAGAATAAGAGGAACGATTTTGTGCAAAGATTTGTTGCGCAACTTTTGAACACTTAACCGTCTATAGAATATTTTTACTAATAAACGAAAATGTTCTGAACATGAAATATTTCCACAAGTTGAAAATCTTTTAAACTTCGTTGGATACAAAAGAGATTTTAGTTTTATAAAGAAATCTTTGTAATCTTAATTACAATTTTAATTTTGTATAAATTGTAATAAATATATTCTTATTGTAAATATAATTCCCCATGATGGAATAAAAAATACACTGAATAATTCCTCAGCTCGTCTTATTATGAATCAGTGTCTGATCTGGCTGGGATTAAATGTTGCCCTCAGCTTTTTCACGTCTTTCATCGCGTTACGTATAATAAGCCCGACGAAATCCCACGATCGTTGTCGAGCGTCGATGCGGCGAGGGCGACCCAGTATATTTCGCTCTCGCGAAAGTGGCTCGGCTGGTCGCGGGCGGATATACGAAAGAGGAATCACGGAGATGAAAAGAAAAGAAAGAGAGAACGAAAGAAAGATACAGGCGGACAAAGAAGGCCGTTTTCGTTTGCGGTAACTGTTGCGGTGGGTCAAATCGCGGGACGATGGCTTGCGGAAAAAAGAAACTCGGGGGGACGGAAAAAAGGAGACGGGGAGAAAGAGAGAAAGATGAGAAAAGAGAGAAGAAATCGAGCATGATCCTTACCGCATCGTCGCGTCGTCCCACGATTGTATGCTAAGATGACGATACACTCGCGAGTACAGGCTTCATGCGTATACCCACCTTGCGGGAAACTGATTTCTAAATGGCTGTCTAGGATCGCGGGCGCGCGGGTATTGCGAAGTATGACTTACGATTGCGAAATTAACGCGAGTCGATGGCACGGCAGCCGCGGTTTTTCCGAACGTAAGAGGCGTTTTGCCTAGATGCGCGTCTTCTTCGAATAAATCTGCGATGTATCTGAGAGAAATCATGACATGCTTGGATACTGTGCATTCTTGAATACGAAAAAATTATGCAGAGTGATGCCGGTTATCAATACTCTTCTTGAAAGACAGACTAGTTATTAGAAACTGGATAATATTTAATTATAAAAGATTGCGAGTCTAGAAATCTTCTCATAAAAAAAAAAAACGAGCAAAATTTTTTTTAGTAAGATTAACCCAATGCAAATGCTTGAAAGTTAAAATTCTGTTTAGATATTTCAATGTCACGTGGATTTTAAGACATTCGTTATTTTGCAATCATATACTGGATGACGGACGGCTATAACAATTTTCTAATTAATAGAGAAAATGAAGTTTGCATGCACTTATTATTGAAAGCAAAACAAAGTAGTATCGATATCTCGGTAGATTACACGAGGAAAGAACGGAGTAAACGGCGCATCGATGATATACAGGTGGATGCAATAAGAACACGAGTAGGGGTACTCTTGTAACGGGCATCCTCGGATCCGTTGGAAGGCCGTTGACTCCGCAAAACTTTCGCCGGCGCTTTCATACACGGCAGACAAAAGTATAATCTAGACATTGTAAAAAGCGTACGGTATCGCCTCGGTCATTGAAATTGATAATCTCACTTGTATGCAAGATAAGTACATGTGCACGATAAGTGCACGACTTTCCTTTTTATAAAAGACATCGCATCTTTCTATCTATTATCAATATAAAGACTTTCATCACGGAATACCGGGATCCATTAGGTACCCGCAATTGTGGGATTTCAATTTTACCGTTGAGAATCAAAATTGTATCCCGTAAATCTGTCACACAAATAAGCTATTGATTTATTTGAACTGATATTATTGCAGTTGCGACATGAAATTATTAATTGTATGTCGTAGCATAAGGATATTTTAATCGTGCATTAGAGTTCATCGTACATATTATTCGCCATTAGAATGATACATCTACGGTTATCACTTCACTTGACCGATTTTAGTTCCGGCATTTGGGATCTACATTATATGCGAAGTAACGAAGAAGAAGGAACAAGATGAAAGAGATTGCAATCACGTTCGTGAGATCCGATCCGAGAAATAACTCGTAACTTGCCAGACATCGGGCGAGGTAACGTCAACCGCGCCAACCTCTCGAAGCTACTAAAAGCTCAGCTCTTCGTCTTCGTTCCGCTGTTTGTTTTTTGCAAAGCAGTAGCGGTACAAATCACCGTATCACACTATAAAACTACGATGAACGTGAAATTCGTGAAGGCGTTTACGCGGCCGTCGACGGATTCCCGACGATTGCCACCGGCGGAACATCACGTCTTCCCAACGGAGGAAGGTCGAGAGCGAAGAAACGCGACTCCCTTCGTCGCCGCACACCGGGGGGACTTTCTCACGCGAAGGGCGTCGTATTTGTCTTGCGTACCGAATATCTATCTTTCTCTTTCTCCTTCCCACCCTGTCTCCTCTCTCACGGCGGCGGCGGCGGCGGCGGCGGCGGCGGCGGCGGATCCTAATTGCGATCTCTTACGAGCAACGCCGCCCACGAGCGACCGCAGTCATTTAAATTTGTGTCATTACATACCGCGTGCGCGAGACGGTGCGAAGGAAGCCACCGCCGCCGGTGTGGGACGGTGAAAAACCTGGATTGCATTCTTTGGCGCAAGAGATCTATGAAGTTTTGCACTTTGAAATGTGAATTTTTATAAAATTGATGTGGCATTTGATTGTCCACATTTGTCTATAAATAATTGTTTTTGTCTTGTAAGAAAATTAAAAAAAATTTTTTTAATCAGCACCTGTTTATTTTATTAATTATATGTGAACTTCAGTTGTCTATTATTTGAGCATATTTTTCCATAAATAATTGTTGTTTGTCCATTTTGCAAAAAATTAAAAAGTTCGTAATAATTACCAGTGTATGTCTTACGAACAGAAATCGCTCAATTAACGGTATTGCGAACCCTTCACTTTCAAAACCAGATTAAAGTTTAGATGTAGATGTTTAGGTTTAAAAGTAACTTGTCACGTTGTTATTATCCCACGTTATGCCCTATAATCTTTATTACCATACTTGAAATTGCTCTCGTATTAATGCTGCTATGTCCCGAATTATTCTTGCACACGATCGATATCGCGCACCGCGATTCTAGCAATCGAATTTCAAACCTGTCGTGTATCTCGTGTCTACCGTAATTTTCTTTCGATTACTTTCCACAATCTTGCCGCGAAATTTACATTTAATGTGCCGAGCAAGCAATGTACCGCACGCAATCAATTGAACGTATTTTATTTAACGATGTAATTTAACGCGCAGGAAAGATACCGCCCTAAATACTGCGGGGATGTTTCATAACCAATGTCGTAAAAATAATGCGGCAGCACGGAAGAAAGCCGATGTTCTTGGAACAGCAATACCAACAAGGTTTCCATGGAAATGTTCCCGATGCGGTAACGCGAATGAAATTCGCACTTACAATAGAGTCGCACGTATAGAGAAGAATGATGTGCTACGCTTCCAGTACATCAACATAATTACCTTACAATTAAGTTCGCGTTACGTAAATACGTTACGTACGGCGCAAATTGATTGGCGTGCTACTCATTGTCAGTCAAAATGAAAATTGGCATGTTTCTTGTTTACCGCGTTTTATTTTACATAGTGCCATAATGAATGACGAAATTCACGCAGATTGACATGCACAAAACCACTTTTTCGACATCTTAGATACGACGTTCCCAGAACTGATTTTACACAGAACATATTAGCATTCATGAATGTCTCGAAACGAGCAGACATCATTTCAGCAATGTCGGAGATCATTTACAAGAAAAAAATATTACATGAATATGTCACTCTGGCTATCTCAAGTTATTTTTCTTTTTACTATACAAAACTATTTGCGTTGCATAAATAGCCAGTGGAAAAACATGGCTATCAAAATTTGCAGCACGTTCTGTGTACTAAAGATACCTTTCTGAATATACCTTTATAAATATCGCACTTACGTGTGAAGGATGTATTTTAATTTTGCTATTTTATTAATCAAATATACCGCTCTCTTCGCACTTAAAAAAATTCGAATTTTATTCATCTCCAAGCAATTCTTATTGCACAAAGATTAACGATATCTCTGATACTAATGGTCAAGAAAGAATCTCGAATTAATCAAAGGAATCTACAGATGGTACGAGAAATCAGGGATATCTCGTACATAACAATCCTGTTAGTGTAAACAGTAATAACATAAAGACAATTCGCGGAGTCAAGGATCTATAGAGAGAGAGACACGAGGTCTATAACGTTATCGCTTTCAACGGCCTGGATTCACAGCGGATCACACGATCAATACTGACGCGGAGAACCGTATCGCAGCAGAGACCGCAAAAAAAAATCACAACCACTTTCTACGACGTTCCGGTTACAATCGCGGTGCACTTCGACGCGTTCGCCACAAGGATCGCGCCGTGCTCGGCTATCAGCATCCCGCTAACCGCGGAGTCGGATCGAGATGATCGGCAAGGGAGCTGCCGGTTCGAGAAGCATTAAACAACATCGTCGTCATCGTCGTGCCTACACAAAATACTCCCTTGATCGTTGATCCCGATCGACCGATCGTAAAGACACGGACGGCGCGACGACGCGAATGAAGATGCTAAAAAGCCAAGGCTGCTTCTTAAATCTGAATATCTCCGATCACCGATCGGCGCGTAGTTGAGGCCTATGAAGAAACTGCCGTGCATAATTTCGAAGCTCATTAAAGGCCTCCGCCTTTCGCTCTAATCGGCCTATTTTTCCGCGCTTTGACATTCCGCGCGCGAAATTACACGCTCGCGCGTATTGAAACGACTACGACGGCCGCGCGGCGATCGTTCCGATGATTATAAGCGTCCGCAGCCGTGCAGCCGTAGCTGGATAAACGCAGTCGGAGATTGCGCGAAAAACGCAGGCGTCTCCTCGTCACGAAACCCCGCCGCCGCTGCCGCCGCCGGCTCGCGCGCGGTATACCTTCGGCTCTCCGCGCTTAGGCTTCCTATCCTTGAACCTCCGTGGAAAGATAAAGCAGGTACACACGCACACGCATACGCGCGCCGGGAGAAAGAGAGAAAACCGGGTGTGGCTGGTGTATGTATCGGCGGCGATCGCCCGCGACGGAATGGAAAGAGACGGGGCGAATGTCAAGTGTGTCACGCGAGTGAAACGTTTGCCTGCGCTCGCGATGCGGTTTATTGCGGCGCGCGATTGTGTGCCAATCTCCAACTCTGTGCTGCGCGCGAGCGGAGGCTTCGGAAGCGATTATGTATACAAGGGACTACTGCTACTTGCTGCTTACTGTCTGCTGCAGACCCGACGGTGCGACGCGACGCCCGGCCCGGCCCGGTCCGGTCGGTTGCATGCAACGCATGCGACGCGTCTTATTGGCGCTAATGCGTCGTCTACTCAAAGGAAGGCTACTGGCGCGTCGCTCGCGAGGGTCATTAAGCGATCGGCCGAACTTGCATACTGGCCGCGCGACGGTAATGCGCTTCTTCTACAATGGATTTCTAAAGGGAAGGTCAGGAAAGGTAATCATATGGGAGTATTAGCTTAAGAATAGACTCGGGGAACGCGAAGATTGCACTCGAGTAAGTTTCAAAGTTGCAAACCTATAGTCGGATATAAATAAAATCATTTTACATGTAATATTAATTAACGTAAGTGGACATGCTATATGCTTTGTACTATAAAATAATCGGTATACATATATATAAGACGGAAAGTTAAATTAATGCGCATCGAACAAGTACGCGAAGTATGAAATTTATATTTGACGGCACACTATGCGGCGATCGTCGAAAAACGATTGTTGCAAGAAACCCAGATCGTTCGAATTCCACGAGAGTTAGAAGCGATAAACGCGTCGAGGTGAACAGGAAGGCAATTAGATTGTCTATTCGTTTCAAATGACCGGCTACGTAGTAAAACAAGCGTCCGCGAGAATATTAAACGGAAGTGCGATCGCAAAAAGAATAACGGACAAAAGCACGACGAGCATTAAAAGGGACTGTAGGTGCTAAACTCGTGACTAAACTCGCTTAATACTTTTCCGGTCGTCGCCTGCACCTGCACAGGAAAGCCTGTGCGTATTTCCTCGCGTTCTTCGTTTTCGCACCTGACAGGAAGGCGACAGGAGCCTATTAGCATCTCCCAGCTATCTCACTATAAAAGTCCCATCCTGGCACGCTCTTAAACCGCGATCGTAATCCAAAAATCTCCGCTCTCGAGAATTTAAACGTCCGTATAAGCGATCGTACCTGAAACTTGAAATATATTCTGCACGGTGGAAAATATGATGTCCAGCACGGGGCCTCGCGGTATTCGCCTTCCACGAAGGGAAATATAACCGCCTGCAAGACTGAATCCGCCAAGACTCCGGGTCCCTACTCTGCCGATCGTTTCGAAATAATAGTCTATAACTGGGTAATCATACATTCCATAAAATAAGCACGAGCGGGCAGGGGACTCGTTACGCTCAACATTGGCACACAGGTCGGAATAAACCGAAGGGCACAACGTCATGCAACCCGGCACATCGCGCGATCGGAAAAATCCATAATTCGACGTTCCGTTGCACCGCCGCCTCGGATTACGTACTTCCTTGCATGCGATTTTGCCTGCTGCAGCTACCTGAGTTTCGTCCTCGAAGGGGCCATTCTCAACATTGTATTGAAACATACGTGCCTCTCGCTGAAATTGTCTCTGACGCGATAAATATACACAGTCTGGCTGTTTATTATCTTTTTGGCGCGATGTGTCATCGTCGACATCTTTCTACTGTCATGCGAATGTCAGCATGTTTCGTACTGTCTTGAGAGAGTTAATACGGTCGAATTATATATACGCGTTTCGTTATCGCCGTCAGTAAATTCGCCGATTATCGGAGTTGGCTACGACAAAGGGGTATAATTAATCGTTAACGAGCCCATTCAAGCTTTTACGACGATCCCAAATATCGGCTTATTCCAGGAAGATGCGAAGCAAGTTAAGAGATACATTACGATGATGCATTAATGACACGATTTCATTTCGTTTGTTGCTGAATATTGCAGATAATAATCCGCTTTTCTGAGAACTGTAATTCGAAGTATCCGATTATCAAAGTATAAAATTTTTATTAGAGAATTAACTCGCTTTTTCTCGACGACATTCATAAATTCTGTCATTTGATCAGAGACTGTAGATTTATTGGATTTTTATAATAATAAGAACCATTTTATCATAATTTGACATTTTGATTTACATATTCCGCATAACACATTGAAATTTTTTTTACTAAATTTCATGATATGCAGAGATATTCATATATTTGCATTCTATGATAACAAAAACTGTATTCTTGTATGATAATTTAACTTTTAATAATTAAAAAACTATTTCAATGAAGATTTGCATAATAATATAGAAAAGCAAAACAAAATTTTTTGTGCATAAACTTGAAAATGTAAAAAGATCTTAATTAATATTATGCTTACATATTTGTTTTACATAAAAAAATATGTTTATAATAATTTAAGATTACATATAAACAATATAAAAACATTTTTTTAAACAAACTTGCAACTATAAAACTTTTACATATTTACATTTATAAAGTTTAATTTGCCATAAATGTTCATAGCTTCAAAAAAATTTTTTGAAACCAGTGTCAGATTGTTCGATGAATTCATACATCACAAAGATACAATGGCATCTATATACATATTTTATGGCATTCAGTGAATCAGACTTCTCGGTAACGAGCTGAACGAGCGAATTAAAATTCGCACGTCATCAGTTTAATGAAGGAATACGTGGCTGCATAAGAGCCAACGGTAAAACCGATATTTCGACCGATCATGTTAAACGGGCGCGGCTGGCACCGCGACAGGAACGAAACTGTTACGAGTTGACACGGCGAGTCTAAGACTTTCACGTCAATATTCTGAACGGAGGCCGAGAGCCTTGCGGCCTTTTCCTTCGATACCGCCGGAATTTTTGCATCCCTCGGATTTCGCATCGCCGCCGGGGACGGCGGACAGAAGTAGCGGGAACGCACGCGCGCGTGTGCGTGCGTGCGTGCGCGTTGCGCAAAGTCGCGCAGCGGCGGTGCCGGTCTACCGTAAACTTGACTTTACGAGCGGCGCGGCCCGCGAGAGCCGGGGAGAGCCGGCTTTGCACGCCGCTTGCTTTTTCGCGGTTACCTCTGCATTTTGTTTCGTCTCGCCGGCGTAACGGTCCGCCGTCGTCGTTGCGCGATACCGCTCATGCACGATCTCTCGCGAGCTGCTGCTGACGGGATCGAAAAGTCTGCGAAACACCGGAGGTGTTTCCTCTTTTACAGTGGAAAATTGCCGATCGAGAGACGGAGAGAGATGTAAAATAAATACGCCAGTAGATGGCTAATTAAAAAAAATATTGCTACATTTTGTCCGCTTAGATTGTTACAATCATTATATATTTTGGTATTAATTAAAAATTTAATTAGAGACGTTACTGGCTTCAAGCGAAAATTTTCGATGTTAATTTTCGTCAAAATGAAAATGTATTACAAGTGCACACGCAATCTCTTTTTCCTATCCGATGTACTTTTATGTTCTATTTTGATAAACGTATCTTATCGTCATTCTGGGAATTGATATTAATTTTTGATAAAATGCACCTCTATAATTTCTCACTCCTGAGTTTCGAAAGCCATTCGCGCGTGGCTTTCTCGGTTCGGAATTTCACGACATACGCGTATCTCGCGTCGTTCGTATGCGGAAGTGCACAACGCGCGCGCGGCGGTATCCTGAAATTCCGCGAGTGACTCGCTCGTGCGCGGTTTTCATTCCGTCCCTGCGGAAACGCAGTCGAGGGGAACCGCGCCGCGATTCTCTCCTCTTTCTCCTCTTTTTTGCCCGAGAGACGCAACGAATTCCATGCAAATTTCGTCGTCCACATAATGCCACGCGCCGATTGTTCGCTTTCGCGATTAATTACTGGGTTCGCGCGCGCAACTCTGACGTAATCCGCGAATCATCTGGATGGAACTTCCGGAATGCGGCAGATTATTCCGCGAGTGTACTTCCGTATGCGTTCCGCGTAACGGAGCGTTGCGAGCTGTTCGTCCACGATTCGCCGGCGTAATCGAGAAGTTCTATTTATGAGAACGAATTTAGGCGTGCGATTGCGCGAAGAGGCATTAACATTATCGCTCACCGAGAAATTTCGAAACCTCTGTGTTGTCTGTATATCCGAATATATCGCGTTTTTTAACGATAACTTTTCCAAATAATTTAATGTTTACTACTTATTACAGGATTTATTACTATCTTATTATTTATAGATGTGTAATTGCCGATGGTAAAAAAACCTATTAGACTAAAATGCTTAACAGCGTAATTATATGTTACGAAATCTGTTCATTTAAATTCGAGGTATTTAGCATGTAAAATTCCGCAATAATTTCTCTCGGAATTTTTTCCCCAAGTCCGAGAAACGTACGTATTTTACCTGAGAGTTGTCGTTAAAATTTATAGCCATTGATCTCTCGGCGCGTAGACAGAAACTAAGTTTGCCTATACGTACCGATAAAAAATGTAGTAACGTGAGGTAGTAATACGAAGTATCCCAGGAAGTTGATCCATGTAAATCAACCTTGACATTCGACTTTAGATTGCTTTGCCGGTTTTACTGCTACAGATAGCCGTAGATGTAACACAGATAATAAAGTCGCACCATTTATGTCCACGGGCTATAACGGCTTCTAACAACTAGATCCAACGACTAATCGGCGGACTGACAATGAGAATTAAGTGCGATTGGCACCTAATTAGATAAATTCGTATAACCGCTCGCGTAGGTACATCGCAGCGCTCGAGACGCATCGCGCGTTATTAAGCTGCCACCGGAGTTCGCCAGTGGAACTCGGCGCACTTCCTTGTGGTTTAGCCGATTAACTCTCCCGTTGGTAATTTCGAAGAGTGGTCCGACTCTCGCGACTTGTCCAAAGTGGCAGTTGTTAATCGCGCAGTCTCTCTCGCAGCCCCTAATTTTCTCGTTAACGTATATTGCGCCGACTGCATCGCGCCATGATTATTTTCCTCGCCGAGGGATTTAGGGTACCGCGAAGTTTGCGACTCCCACGCGAAGAAAAAGTCGCAGATGTGAGGATTACTTGACGTGAGGACACTTTTTTCGTAATGCTACGCGTATTGTTGCATCGCTATGACGAAACGCTCCAATTTTACGCGGTGTGGCAGTATCGAGATCGTAGTCATTGATAAAATCATCAGCGATATTTAAGATGATTATGTTTTGAAAGTGCAAACATATGATGAACATATTATGACCACGTGCAAGATGTGAGAAAAGCATTAACGGCGCTACGAAGTATTAATTAAACAGAATTTTACGACGGAACGTCCGTTTTTGAATAGCTAAATAGTTGACGACTCGTTCGGCATCTTTAATATGCAACAGATAGATTCCGCTGCCACTTAATCACTGTACAGATGATCTATTGCTGTAATCATTTATTTACACTTAATGAAATTTTTCCGTGAGAGAACCAAGCGACTGTGTTTATTTAGGATTTGTGCAAGAGCGCAAGTACTAGAGGCACAACTGTGCAAAGTCAAAGAGACAGAAATGCCCTATCTCTCGTAGTCCATCTGATAATATTGCTGTGACTGAAGGCAAATAAAACTAAGATGGCAAGGTTACGGTACTCAATAAAAAAAAAACCGGTTCTTTAATCCTTTCCGCGCTAATGTGTTTTGAAGACTTGATAATTCTCAATAATTAACCATAATTCAAAGCGAGAAAAAAACAGAAATAGAACTACTGAATTTACCGTTTTAACAATCACATTTTTTTAATCCATTTTTTTATAGTTAAAAAATAAAGCACGAGATAATATTTTATCTTAAAAATAAATTTAACTATCTTAGTTATATAAACTTAAATATCTTGATCGATATATTTTTATAATAACCGAAGAATTATTTATCTTCACTGTAAAAATAAAGGCTTCGAGAAAAATATATTTAATTATTCATTTTGTTTAGTTATCTCGTTCGATCAGAAGTTTCACTGGCGGCTATTAATATTTTTTGTATATATATTTTTACGAACGCAATTAAAATAAACTTATTTATTTTGGATATTTATAACTGTGTTATCTTTCGATGTTTTATTTCCTTTTGAACACTTTGGAGAAAGGTATGTGTATTTGTAACGTCAAGAGAGATGCCTGTAAAGAGTTCAGTTAAAATTACGCTCGCCAAGTTCGTCTGGACATCATCTTCAGCAGGAAAGGGACAATAAAGCATTGTGACCCGCTTACGATTAATCATCAGCCCTGCGATGCACGCGGATTTTAACGGGATTACGCAACAACCTCTCGAACGATATTTGTGTCATGACGTCGCAGCAATTACCACGAATCCGCCGCTGTATCATAAGACGCGAATATTATCGATCGGTGTATTCTTATTACGAGTTACCTCGTAAAGATCGTTATATTGGATGTAACGACTATTGCATAATGTGAAGGAGATACGAGGCTGCGAGATAGAATTGATAATTTCAGGGCCGATATCATGCGCGAGCAATTGCTTGACAAATTGAAAGAGGGTCGGTAATCGACCTTATTTTTAGTCTATACGGGGTGTCTCTCGACACCGTACGTAAATATCAAGTACATTAAAAAAAAAGCCATTTGTTTCATTAAGGAGCAGTTTACGGATCGTGAGCGATATAATAAGAAATTCAGAATATATCTCAATATATTTTATTAAGCCTCTAGCCGAAACCAGAGTGAGCTGCATTTTAGTAGAATTTTTAATTTAATTAGCACGCAAGGTGCCTGAATTTCTAAGTTAACGCATGAAAGATCCGTCACAGAAAACAGGCGCAATTAACCCGTACCCCAGAAACTGCTTAATTAAACCCACTGGCACATTTTTGAGTAATTTTTCTGGCAAATGAATCTCTCTCTCTCTTTCGGCTCATTTCCATTTGTTTTGCATGTAGGTATATGATAACTAGACAGAACTTTTTCTTCTGACACAACACTGATTTGTATACCAAAAAAATAAAAAATTTAAGAAAAAGCCACTTGCTTCCTTCGAAATTGTAAATTCTAAAACATAGCGAGATATTTCTGCATCAAGAGATATAAGTCATGGTCAAACGGTTTTAATGTTAAGACGCTTCATATATAGATATATCTTGACCTCCACCGACAAACTTTCATTTGTGAATTCCTCAAGCAAAACGTTTTGCTTCGAATCGATCTTCGAATTAAATCTAAGCTTTAACGAGCGCCACGATGTTTCGTATAAATATTTCGACTTTTCTGTGCGAACGGATTAAGTTTTCACGTGGGAAATGAGATATCGCGCAAGCTAAACCGCTTAATTTTAATTACATAGCAATTTAACTTGTTCGCTTTAATTATACTTTAATTATCTAACGAGCTTCACGGTAACGAATATATGCGTTGAATTAATCTCGTAAATCATTGTCGCGATCTGAGACCCCCTTACGATCATCCGACGCTTCTGTCTCACTTAGTTACTTAATCACTTATCACTGTCGCTGGCATCCAGCTATGTAAATATTTTCGGTATCGTGACATCGAGAGAATCGTGCATCTCGCACTCCCCACAATGTTCTGATTCAATTTTCAATCCTCTTTGTCCTGTACACAACGCGTGCGGAGCTGGTACGCTGAATCTAGAAAGGAACGTGAGGAATAGAGCTAATCAAAGTTAGGTAACTTAAATTGCCGGTGCGGCGCAGCTGCAATCCCGGTGTGCACGGTTAAGTTAAGCCTGTGCCGAGGCACAGATCGATATGCCCGAGATTTTATCTAAAAATCGATAGAACGGACAACACGTTCGTACTGACCACGAAACATTACTACATTCGCACGAAGTGAAATATTTAACAAATCACAGAACGAAACACGAATGCTCTATTAACTAATTCGAGATAATATGCTCCAATGAAAATAATATGCTCTGAAAATACATTGTAATTTGGATATAATACAAATTCTCAATTCTACGTTCGATAATTTATTACTTTAAAAAGATTGTTTCGTGTTCTAGCAAGTTCTCCCACAACGTTAATACATCTAATGCACTGATTGTGAGAGAAAAATATAGTTACTTTTGGCCTCAACTACAATGTTATAATATTTCTAACGATAATTATGGTTAATACGTACATGTTGTGATGTATATACATGTAATGATGTATATAGTTAAATTAATCACACTTATTATTAGAAATATTATAAAATTATGGCCAAAAATAATTATATTTTTCTCTCAGTGTGCGATCTTCGAGGAGCAACAAAAATTATAAACAGATACACAGGAATTTACTTAATTCGAAGAGCAACTTCAGATCAAGCGTTATAATTAATTCATAGAATAAATAAGATAAGTAAATTATATGTAATCTCAGGATACCAAGGACAAGTTATAGTAGAACGTATAGATGTTGGAGAGAAATATACAAAACGATAAGTGTAAGTACTGATATAAACTAACGACAAGTCGAACTTCTTGGCAATAAGTCGAAGTGAATAAAATTCATTCACAATTCATGCACGGGAGATGCAATGCCTAGTTGTCAAACGGTGATTTATGTACACCTACCTGTTTTTATTCGCACGATGTCGGAGAAGTGTCAAGATGACCGGACGCTTCGCGGGACGTATACGCGTATACGGCACGAGGGTTCAGCGATGTCCTGGCAGATCGGAGGTATTCAGGGCGATTGGCGGTTCCGTATGGAATTTTGACGTTGTAGGGACACGAGCGCGCGCGCGAGTCGGCTCCTCTCGTGATATCGATTCCGCGAGAGACGCGCCTGTACATTCCACGCACCACGGCAGCTGAGCACCAACTGACGCGATCGCTCGCCGGGCGGGACGACGTCGGGCTATAGATGGCGTCTACCCGCTCGGTGAGCGGTTGGTCAACAGTTCGGCATTCGCAGGTAGGTAGGTAGGTAGATAGGTAGGCATGTATGTACATACACGCAGGTAGATATGTACACATGCATACACGTGCGCACGTACGAGCGCGTGTACAATGGCGCGCGTTAATGGTGTGCACCTGTGCAGATGCACTCGCAATTAAGGTAGATGCAATTATTCAGGGCCGGGCTAATGGTCATAAATCATTATCAGGATTAAGATGGTGTTAGGCTGGAGCCGCTTTGTGCGAAACTCAACGATAATGGATAATAATTAAGAGTAATTAATATATATTATTAATTTTAAACATTATTAATATATAAAATAAAATAAATAAAATATATTAATTATTCGTTATTATATGTATATAATAATATGATAATGAATGAACTGCGAAATACGATCGCTCACTCCAATTCAAGTGGGTTTTACCATTATAGATTTTGATTCGAAGCTTAATTAAACTTATCGCCTCTTATCACATTCTTTGAGATACGATTGTAAATATCACAGTGACTAAACCTTGAATTAAAACTCTGTTTAAAAAAAGCCTTGCTTTGATAAGAGTATTTAAAGCGTCCGACGCCATGAAAGTATTTGACACGATTATTAAGATGTTTATTAAAGTCCAGCTCATCTAAGACTTTAAGTCGTAATACCTTGACATTTTGAGAATAGTGTAAATTGAGTCTGGTTCGAGTTATAAAATTGATACGAATCAAAACAATTTTATCTTCTTTTTATATTGACAGATGCAATTGAGCAATTGTGAAAATAACAGGATGTTTATAATGTCTGGGGCTTGTCGTATCCTTCGTTACGACAATAACGATTGAGATACTAAAGGTGAAATGTGATAACTAACTCGTAAACGCGTTAATATCATTTCTGGCTTAACGAACAAAATGTGCCGCTCCGAGTAATTAAGAGCGTATGGAATAAGCACGGCGCCACAAAGTACCGGAAGGGGCGGTAGTTTATTTGCAACGGTGTCATTAACGCAACGCACCGTACACCGACGCGATTTGCACGTAAGCAGAAGATAGAACATACGTGTCTACCTACGCGCCGATACGAAACGGCCGCGGAAGTGTACCTGCGACGTCTCCGAGTGAATGAACGAGATGCAATCACGCGGCCTTACACGCGAATGTTTTGTGTGTCCTTTGTGTCTTAAAATATCCTTGTTTTCCCTCGGCTATTGTTCGCTCGACGCGCAGCGAAATGAAACGTGCGTTCTATGCTACGTAACGCCAGACACTGACGCCACTCGTTATTTTCTCGAGAGAGATCAAGCGAACATATTGATATTAAATACGATATCTCGTATGTAATTAAGTTAAAGAGTTTCCGTATTTTCTCAATTGCCGTAAACGCATTGAGTTCTTATCACATTGAATAAAAGGTTATATATATATCATCCGTCATCGAAAAATTATGTCATCGAAAAATATACTGTTAGGTATACTCGTAATAAATGTTGTAGATTCCGTTTAAAATCGTGTGCAAAATCGTCAGTGTTTGATTTCACGAAGGCTATTGCTCTTGCGCCAACGGAAGTGTAATTTCTCCTAACGCTATGGTAAATGATTTAGCATTCAGCGTTAACTCTCTGAAAGAAAGTGGCCGATGAGTAATACTCTGATAGAATTTTATATGTAAATTCAAAGCACGAAAAATAACTTTCGTCGCCGTTCGTAATTGGTGAAAGTACAGTACGTTTACCCGCCCGCATCATCGCGCTTAAGTCTACCTCGCTGTAATGATCCGTGTCGCCAATATGTCCTGTTATTAGCAAAAATTACCGGAATACCGAACACCGCGTGTTTTTTCACGAAAGCAGGAAAAATACTGCCTTCGCTAATTATATATTATATTTTCTCCTACATCATTTTTATATAAATTGTTTTAATTATATGTTGTTATTATATGAAGCGTCCAATAACTTGTATAGTGCGTTAATAGCAAATTCTAGAAATTAAATAAATTGGAAATCCTGACATTGAAATGTTGAAATCACTTTTAATAAAGTTGGCTAAAATGATATCGCATAAAGTATGTGTGATTTCAGACTGGTAATTGCATTTACATGCATATCAATTTATCTCTTGTTATTTTCACATGATTCAGTTTACATCGATATTTATTTCAGCTCAGTTGATTGACTTTTGATTTCTTCTATGCATTATGTATTTCGTAACAATTAATATCAACATTATCATAAAGAAGTTAGAAAATTAACACATTTATCTATATTATTCTTTTTCATTTTATTAAGTCGATATAGCATATATCTACATACATCTTATATAAAGTAATTCTATGCACAATAAGTTTTGAAACAAATAGATCCATTACCTTCAATTAAATTCAAATCGGATTTGTCACTCACCGGTACGATGCGCAGTAGCGGAGTTGTAATTACAACGTTGCTCTGCAACATTCAAGTACATATGTCCAAATTAAAACATCGTCCAAAATAATTAACGTTGCGAAAAATAATTATCGCGCACATTTTTTCAATTCTTTATTTCAATTAGTATTTAATAAAATATGTTATGGCATAATTAATAATAAATTAAATTTAATGTATAACATAATGTATCTATCTACTATTCAAATTAATTTAAAATACTAAAGGCACAATACATTATCCTCCATATTTACTTAGCGCGTTAGTAAAATTCCAAGTTTTCGTTTATTATAAAATTTAAGAAAACAATCTAAACTTTTAAACAAATCTCTTTCTTATACAATCATTCAAATAAATGAAAATAATTAACTCCGGAATAATAATTAGTAAATTACTTACTCCATGTTTGCTCCGCCGTTGCCTGATGTCTCCCAGGCCTCTTCCTCCTCTCAGCTTCTTTCGTTGCACTCACTCTACACAACACTCGCGAAAAAGCGTTTAATTACGATCGCGCGACACTTTGCACAACACTTCCGACATCAATTGCACGGCGATGCGCAATTTCGCGTGATACACGAAACATTAAAACTGAATGGTCAATATATCGCATACGATCTTCCGTCATTTGGATTGTTCAATTTGTTATTGTTCGTCGCTGCGTTATAAACCGGATTGCTCATTATTACTCCATACATATAGCAGAATAATAATTTCTGTCGTTCGGATTCCCCGAACTTGAGTGATTAAAATCACGTTATAATCACGATAAGTATCTGTTCTGATAAATTCCTTTGACGCACTTACCGTGACTATCAAGAGTTTGTTAAATGCGCGGACCGATAACAGTCAATTGCTCGCACTGAATAATCGCGTTTTCAAAGATAATAACGCGAAGACACGCTCGTCTGTAAATGAAAACAGATCGCGGTAAACACAAGGTAAGCTGTACGCCGCAAAAAACGAAAGAATGCAGAACGTTAGCCAATTCCTCAAAATTTCACACGCACCGCGGAACGAATTTACGCCGAGAACGAATTTATTTCTTTGAATTTTAAGTTAACTATTAACAGGCCGATGTGTCGAATCTTTTCTTCACTCGGGCGACTCGATTCGTCATATTCCGTGCTGAAAATTCATAATGAAATGAAAGTTTTGTCTACATCGACGAGTAAAAGTTTAAAGCGATACATCGGAAACAAAGTAGGCAACTTAATTAGGCAAGCAATTATCGCGATAATCTACAATTCCCGTCTCGGAGTGAAGATCTCGCGCGAGATGTCTGCCTCGATGCCGCGCTGCATCTTCTGAATTATCAGCCTAGAAATAACTCGATCGCTAATTGCTCGTGGGAATTCACGCCTCTTTCGTTTGCCCGCGATCGCGATTCGATTAGTAATATGCGAGAACACACGGCCCACGCCACTACTTGCCTCTCCGAGCGTCGCCGTGTGAATGATTATACGGCGGCCTTGCCCACATAGCGGCGCGCTGACAATGAATACCACGCGCCGCAAAAAACAAAAAAAAAAACAAGCAACCGTCGAGTATACGCATACACATACGTACACATTGCCGACACGAAATATTTAACATACCACAAAAATGTAGACTGTATTCTACTACTTTAAATTAATTTAAATAATGACTAAGCTATGTTACATAATTGTATTGTGTAATGTTATTTATATTGTGCTGTTATTAAACTTAATTTATTATTAACTTATTTATAATAAGTTAATTTTTATAATTAATTATTTATTTATTATTAATTATTATTTATTTTTTGGCAAATTTCTATCCGAGAGAAATAAAACAACAAAACGACTTTGATAAATCTTGAAAGCAAAATTAAATCACAAAAAGATGTCACGATTAATCATTGGTTTGTTAAAATTGCAGTTCATTCGGAAGAGATGTAAAAAGGCTTGAAAAAGAAATCTAATTTCCATTTTTCGATCACATATAAAATAAGGATATATTACATTTCGATAAGTTAAAGTTAATGATACTTTTGGAGTGCAATAATTAATCAATCATTCTCATGTAAAAAAGAATTGCATTATCTGCATTAAACAATTTGTTATTTGCAAATTAAAATATTTAATATGCAATATCTGCACATAAGAAACAAAAAATGACTCAAGTAAATGAGCAGGAAATCTATATTATAAGTTACAAAAATCAATAAAAAATAATCGATTATATGATTACATGTAAATCCAATTACAAAATCTAAATGCGCGAATTCTACATGAAATCGATTACATGAAATTGCGACCGCCGTCAGAAATTATTGATTCTTTGACATTTCCGTTTTCTCTCTCCGACTCTAATTAATTTCTAGGACAAGCTATTGAACACATTACATGTGCTAGCCCGTATAATTTCGTACTTTTAATTGTTTTTCGTTTTAATTAATTTTAGTTTTAAATAATTAATACGATAAAAATATTATATCTGAATTTAGCAATCTCTCTCGATCTTGTAATTATGTACAAATCCTTTATTTCGAATATAATATCCTTTTTATAAATACTATCTCATTCCCTATCGCACACCTATGTAGTTGATAGTATCAAAGTATTGTAAGTGCCATTCCTTTTACGTGACAGCTATAACGATCGGCGTTAATGCTTCTTGAGCATGCAGGATGTGTTTGCAAGTATGCGCATCAATGCGGGTGTTGCAAAATCGCGGTATCGCGAAATACGCCGATCCGCGTGCGGAATATCACGCGATAGGAAGGATACCGGGCTGAATGTTAAGTTAGAAACGGCGAGTTTCCCCTCCGTTTACAAAATCACATGTCTTTTTTTTATCGCAAGAGAAAGCCATTGATCACTTAGCTCGAAACATGCGTCTAAAAGTTCGTGGATAATGGAAAATAAATAATACTTTTGAAAAATATTCAGAATCCCTCTTTTCTTAGCAAACGATTATTTACGATTGTAAAGGCGACATATGAAACGTATATTGTCACAAACATAATTAAAACGAGATTTTGCAATGCACTAAGGTTAGATTTATTATTTAAGTACTTTGCACCTACGATCATAAATCAAATGCAAATATACTAGATATTTTTCATATTCATTGCGAAAATAATAAAGCGTTGTTTACGCATTCAAACGTCCACTGAATATTCAAACAATTATGCTATTTTTTAAATTTGATCTACGATTGTTGTTTATTATTCTTTAATAATAATAAAAATCATTTATATTTCTTGCGCAATTAGTAGTAAGTCAATTTTTAAATATAAAAGCGAAAATTTTTCTCTGTAAATGATGCTTGCTACAATTGCTTCCGGTAGTTGCTAGGAATGCATTAAGATGCTTCTAGATGCGTATAATTAGTGCTGGATATCTGATTTTTATCATTGCGCAAACACAGAACAATCACTAGTATTCTCACATGCGATGCGAACGACGCATCTTCAAAGTACACACTTCAAACGACTTTTATAAAGCGCCTGTGTGCACAGGCCGATTCTTGTACAATGCAAACAGCCAGCCGTCGTTATTTTAAGCGCTGGAATAGAATTTACGAGATATCTTTTACATAACTTTAATCGCGTTCGGCTGTTTGTTTCTGTCCGATATCGCATAGTTAAATCAAGAGTTTAAACCCACTTACATCATCGTGACATAATATGTACATTTCCATGTTTTTATGGCACTGCGATATTCCACGAAATAAAAATAAAATTACAAAAATATGTCATCATTGTTCATAATCGCACGGGAAGTTTAATTGTAGAATTAGAGTGAAAGAGTCGCGAGTATTGAGCGCGATGAAGAAAGGCAACGACATAATAGAGATTACTCGCGGTCGAGCGAATAACCTTTTTTAATCGAGTTGACCCTAGTTGACAATTAAACAAATTGAAGAAGTTGCGTGAACGACAAGACCTCTCGTAGTTTATGATGCCAGCAGATATTTCGAAAATAACAAGAATCGCTGGAGAATTTCTTTGTTTTTACTCCAAAATTAATAATCATGCATATACATATAAACATTTTAATAATTTATAAATATTAATGTATTATTATTTTGATACTAATACAGATCACGCCTTTCAAAATGAATATGAATAATTAATACCGTGCAATTTACAAACGCTTTTTCCTCTCGTCTACGTCTTATAGTCTGATTGATAATTTATATTTATTATTTATAAGATGCAGACGAGAGGAAAAAACGTTTGTAAATTGCACAGTATTAATTATTCATATTCATTTTAAAAGGCGTGATCTGTATTAGTATCAAAATAATAATACATTCGTTATTACTTCGATCTTGAGAAAAGTTTTAGACGATCGTTTTATTTTTTTCACTTTTCCAGATGGTATTGTTTCATATCTGGCTGAATATCCAGATTCGCTATACTATACATATGCGATATATTTTTTATATTCTTTAAATTATAAATTATCTTATTACCATGTAAAAAGATTGTTCAATACTTTAATATTGTTTAAATATTCCTCTTCTATGTCATATATTTTACACATGTCCGTATAAATTGTTAAATATTGTCAATATATATATATATATATATATATATATATACATATATATATATATATATATATATCCATGACTACGCTATGGTTTGCTCATGATTACGTCGTATTGCATGTAAATACATAAACTGGTTGCGTATCAAATGCCAAACGTGAATACATTTTTTATTACAACGTGATCCACATAACTCAACTCAAAATAACTCAACACGATACTATCAATTTTACAAGCGGCGATAGGAAATGTAGGCGAATAGTAGTCATCGTTATTCGCACTTTTCCACATCATGAAAAAATAACGTGGTATGCAGTTGTTACCTTGTTACGACAATCTAATCTCGGTAATGAAACGACGTGTCTTTTAGCCTGGCTTGAAAAAACAAGGCCGAATTGAAAAATGCAACTATCAAACCGGACACACTTATCTCGATCGATTATCTAATTGTAAAAGCAATGATTCACAATATTACGTGAAAAAATGAAAATGTTTACGTTTAATTTTAAGTACGACATATTTCTACACTTTGATGAGACAATCGATGACTCGTAAGCGATAATTTAAAAATAACAATATTCGTATCTTCTTTCTTGATATTCATCTTTTTTCTTATTTACTCTTTTAAAATTAATATCTAATCTGCAGTCTATTTAGCTCATTGTTAATTACGCTCCTCAATCTTTTATTTATAATTGTAAATATCTATTATTGTTAGAGAGTTTTTCCAAGACTTCAATAAATCAATTTTATTATTATTATTTGTTGTTATTACATTTTTCTTCTCACCTATTTCTTTCCTTAACTCTCTTTTCCTTCATGTTCCAATCGTTCTCTCCCTCTTTCCCACGAAGTAGTTGCATAACGCGAGAAAACGTGCCTTGCACTGCAGGGATATCCGGATGTAGCGACGCTTCGCTGAATGCCAAATATATTTAGCAAAGTGATTTAGATAAGCCCGATTTGTTTGCGTGTGACGTAAATCGCGGCCGAGCTGTGCATCAAGTCAAGTTGTAGTCGGGAAATATTTCACACGCAGGTGAAAAATCCAGAGCAGATGAAACAGTTTCTGTTTTTTTTTTTACGAGAATCTCTAATGAAACCCGATAAACACGCGCAATCGGTCATCGGCACGTGTATCATCAAATTAATCCGAGTTCTCGCGCACTCGCGAATAAGTTAACAGTTTGGGGTCACTTGCAGTAAAGAAACCAGATTAATTCTGAAAGTAGTGCAACACTTACTCGCGTAAACTCTGAATGCCATCCTACATTACATGTTATTTATCATTCATTGTATTACCAACAAGATATTAATAAAACAGTTTAGCGTAATAAATTGCTGAATTCCAGCTTAGGAATTGAGAAGAAATTGTGCGTAAAAATAACGCTTAATATTCTCTAGATCGCTGTTATAAATAGAATCAAAATTCGCGTGGAGATTATTTCTATCGAGTGATAACGATCATTGCTGTTGAACATGCAACGATAAATAGTGTGATAACTCGTTAAATCTATCATTCGTGAAACAAAGAAATCAGAGATTAAACCAACACAAATCGTAAAATAAATGTTGATCAACTATCTGCATTTAAGTACACCGTGAAATATGATCGCGTGATTGTAATATAATAGATTTCTGCCACGGCAGGTGCTTTGCAAATTCGTGTCTCAACACAATAAGACCTAGATTTATATTAATTGCATAATTCGCAATAATATACAATTCAAAAACGTTGACATTGCAACACGTTTTCATATTCGCATAGATACGCAAACTAATGCTTTGTAATAATGCAAAAAGCAATTTTGATTGATGACAGCTTTAGAACTAACTGTAATATGCTCCCACTTATTTTCTAGAAGATTTTCGCACGACTTTCCCTCACATGGCTTAGTGTGTCACTGCCTTTAGCCGTGCGATTGAGAGCGTAAATTGCCGGGGTTTCGATCACGATAAGAACTGTCTTTATTTTAAGTAAGCAGATTGTTCCTATTTTAAAACAGTACTAAATTGCGCACATAAGAAAAATAATTATTTAAATTAGGGAATATAAATAAAAAATGAGTTTTAGCTCTTGTTAATCTTGTTATCCGCCTCTATGAAACATGTATACAAGTTCTCGTTTTTATTCTTATTGCTCTTATATCTTATCCTTATTATTTCCTATTGTTCTTAATGTGAATTGCATCTTGCTCCAATTTTTCTCTAATGCTTGTCCTATTAACACGAAATTCTGTGTGTGTAAATATATGAAAATGTATTTGCGACGAATAAAGATAGTTAAATCTTTGACTTCAGCAATCTTTTATCAAGCTTGAATTTTATTATATTTGTTGTAAAAATCAACAGATTTCGTATAAATATATCATCGAAGAACACAGAGGAATAAATGAGAACATTATTGTATAAATTTACAGTCGACTTTTCTCAACACAATTTTTCAGAAAAATCTAACAAGTTGAGAGATATATGTTTCTCATTACCTATCATACAATTTAATGTATAATATATAATTATTCCATAATATTCGAATAGTGAAGAGCAATCCCTATTGGAATAAAATAGAAAAATAATATCATATAAATTAAGATTTTTCATTAATTTATTCCTTGATGTTAATAATACTTGTTCGAATAAAATCGTAAAAAAAAAGGATGTATAAAATGTCGAAACAATCCTTGCGATCTATGCAAATGTATTTATTTGCAGAGTGTCGCGCTGCGTGAATTCGCCAAGTTTCAACTCCATACGCATCATTTCTGATCCCATTGCTGCGGGATTAGAAAAAGGATTCCGAAGATCATGCACACGCGCAATCTCTCGCTATGGAAAAGTGTGCGATCCCGCGTAATAGCCGCGTTGATTGCCCACGACCAGGGGTATACGTCGGTGTCGATATAATCCCGCGGAGATATAAACTCATATTTTCTTCCGAACGAATCTCAATTTCAAATCGGCCGCTGGTGACTGATTACGCGGCGACGCCACTCTCTTCGGCCGGATTTAACTCCTAACGATCAGGAAGGATAGTGGTTAGGATGAAAGATTCATCAGGCACGGCATAAGTAATATATCAGGGCAACTCGCGAGATAACATCCTCAACTCGTTCTGCAGATGCACGATCGGCGGCCGTCCTTACACGTTTCCTGCGACCAGAAATCCTATCCGCTATCGAACTGAAAGAATCAGCCTTGAAAAAAAAAAAAAATCACCGCGGAGATTACTAATAATTCAGCGATGCTAATGGAAATCTGATATCTAATTGAATCGGCATGAGAACTTTTGGTCGTCAATTCCTCTCTCTCGGATAGATTTAAGAGTCGTGAATCATTCGCAGTGCAATTTAATTAGAACAGATTCGCACATGTTCGCACAAATCTCGAAATATGTATGTACGCGCGCGAGGCGCGGGATATCGCGATTATTATTGCAAGCGAAGCGAGCCCGAGAGCTCGCAGAGACGTGTAGCATCCACGATTTATGGCACTTGTTGCCGTTACGTACCGTGGATTGGATATGGAAATAGATTATTGTGCGCGATAAAGAGACTTGGGTAAAGGGAGACGAAGGGCGGGAGTGAACGGAGGGACGCGCACGTACGGCGAAACGTCTTCCACTGGGGAGCCGCGGGACGCGTTCGCGTCGGGGCCCTCTGGCTCTAGGCCCAGCCTACCGAGACGTCCGATGCGGCTTGGTGATAAGCGAGATTAAACGCGAAACATCCACTGATCGGATCGATCGAATTTGAGCATGCCGGAAGAGGCACGTGTGCCGAGAAAACAGATGCGACAACAAAAGGTGCACGTGTGCGCCACGCAGGTTTCGCACTTGTTGCGTCTCTCGTCCCCAGCGATCGCTTTATCGCGACGACACGTATACCGAGGGAGAGGAAAAAAAAAAACAACGTGCGAGTGTCGCAAGCCGAACTCTCGTTTCGAAATGCTCTTCTGGCTTAAGCGCAGACTAAGGCAGGTGAAAGCAATGCACCCGGAGTGAAAGTCAAATTCACCGCGCCCGTCTCTCGGAACTTTGTAAGTGTCGTTAATCGGCAGGACGAGGGAGTATCGTGTAAGTCTTGTAACGAGACCAGTGTGATTTCTCGCGCGAATCGACACCTGCGATTTAAAAGCGAAAGGATCGTTTCGACATTTTACACGATTTCTTTTCGTACGATTTTACTCGAGCATTATTAAAACCGAAGAATAACCCACTGAAAAAAATTTACAATTTATTTGCAATACTGTACTTTATTCCAATCGGGATTGCTGTCTACTGTCCAAATATTATGGAAATATATAAATCTTATGTCGATGATTAACGAAAAAATATATCTTATAATTAGATACATTTAATAATATTTATAATTAGATTTTACTGGAGAAATTTGTGTTAAAAAAAGTCGACTTTAAATTCATGCAGTAATATTCTGATTTACTCTTCTAATATGTTCTCCAATGATATTTACAACGATATTTACCAATCCATAAATTCATATAATGATATTTACTAATCCATAAATTCATAATATTCATATAACAAATATAATAAAATTCAAGCTTGATAAAAGATTGCTGAGGTCAAAGGTGATCGATTACCTTTACATGAATGTGGCATAACTATTTTAAAATTAAAATAAGATAATAAACATCTTGTAAGAATTAGATTTCCGTGAAGAAATTTGTATTAAAGAAAAGTCGACTCTAAATTCATGCAATAATATTCTGATATATTTTTCTAGCATGTTCTCCAACAAGATGTTTATTATCTCATTTTAATATTAAACGTGTGTGTGTGAGACATAATTATTTGAATATTAAAATGAAATAATAAACATCTTGCAAGAATGGAGCATAATCGGTAGCGACAAGAACTTCTTTTTTTTTTATTATCGCATAGCTAATTAGTTTAAGAAAAACAACATACAATATTTTCCTTTTACTACGCGATTAGAACTATGTTATTACATCATTTAAAATTGCATGAATAATATTATTTCTCACAGACGGATACTAATATCCTTTTTTATCAAAAGATCTCTATCAAATATTAGAACTTTTCTACTAATTCAATCAAACAAATTTTGCCCATATTGGCACAAATTTCAACGTGATGCGTTATGTAAATAATTGTAATAAATGTAACATAATTTTCTCATTCATTTGCGCTAAATTTAATTTAGAGAAATTTCTCATTTGTAATTTAAATACTAAAAAAAAAAAAAAAGAATCAATTTCATGCTGATTAAAGATTTTGTGAATATTAAATAGAGAGAAGGCCTAATATATTTAAGGGCTCAATATTATCATATTTCGCTCGAACATCACGCCTAATGACTTCAAATCGGACAGGATCCCCTCAGATTGGGAAGCCCGGCACTCGCGCGCGTCCCTGGAGCGAGTCGCTCGCGTCGCTGCGATCGTCGGCGCAAAGCCGATGGCCCCTACCCGCCACATTCCACCTGTCAGAAGGTGGCATCGCGCACTCCCGCGGGTGAATCCCTCGCGGGAACGAGGGGACCGACGAGGAGGGAGCAGGGGGCTGTCTCCGAAATTCAGTGGACGGCCGGATCCGGCGTGTCCGCCAGCCCAAGCCTCGAGAATCCTCGTTGTCTCAATATGGCAGTGGCTCGCGGTCGTGGGCGCGCGCGCGCACGAGATACACACGTAGGAGCCGCGGCGCGGCGTACACACTCGAATACGAATGTACTCACCGTTCTAACGGCCATCGTCCGTCGGCCGGTCGCGCCGCATTCTCGCCGTGGCTTTCCCGCGGTGGACGAAAACGGCCGGAATCCCAGGTCGCCGTCCGCGTAATCCGCAGCCGAATTCAAGCCGACGCGGCGATGCCGCGTTCCCCGTTCCACGGTTCCGCCGCCACCTTCGCGCCGCTCCGCGACCCGCCCGCCTGCGTGCCGTCGACGACCGCCGTTCGGCGCCTTCCCACCGCTCGCACGGGCCGGCACTGGTGCACCCGAATCCGACGTGTGATCCTAAGCGCGCACTAATGCTTGACGCGGGACGCGCGCGACCGTGTCGCGAATGGAAATCCGAGAATGCGACTCGCAAAACGACGCGAAAGACGAGACAGGCCGGATCGCTCGAGTCAGCGACGCTCGCCACAACATAACTGGACACCGGGTGGTGGGGGAAACTGAACCGACCGACGAGGTACGGGGCACGAAAGGGGGAGAGATCTCGCGGGAGGGGGTAGGGCGTGGGACGGAAGGGTAAAGGGATATACGCAGCGCGCGGGGCCCGCTCGGCACGTGAACGTGCCGGACGATATCGGACTTGAACAACGTCGCAAGAGTGGACATGTGGTCCTGAAAAAAATGTGCCAAGAGGGTATCCTATTTTTTTTTATAATATCCCAGTGAGAAATGGTTGGTCGAATCGATCGACATTAATTTGATGTCTTCAGTATCGAAGAGATATCACGTCGAGGTCGCGTTGATATTTTTTCGATCGTAATTTCTCATTGGGATATTATATTTTTGTATAGATGATCACTAAAGTTATTTCATAGTCGTCACTTAAGATCATCTTAAAAGCGTCTTAAAGTACATCTATCGTAATCGTAAGGTCGTAAGCAAATTAATGAATTATAGTTAGCTTTAATAAGAAAACTTAATTGTAATTAGTCGAGTTGCTTTGCCACCTTACGATTATGATAGATGTAAACATATCTCGTAAGATTATTTTAACTAATGGCTACGAAATAGTTTAAATTCGCCTTAAAAACCGACTATGAAGGAATTTAAGATTATCTTAAGTTATATGTTTATAAGTAATGTGAAATAGTTTGTTTAGTTTGACAGTTTTAAGTAGAAATTGCTATCGTAAAGACTTGAAGAGTCTGCTTATATATAAGTTAAAAGAAATATTTCTTCTTTCTCGTTCTTCATTACTAATTGGATAAAAGGATTGGATCAATCTTTGCAGGAAATCTCTTTTCATTAATGAAGTTAACACAAGGCACATGATATCTGGCTAACACGAAACACATGAAGCAACGCGGCGAGATCAATCAGCATCGCGAAGAAAGGACCACAATATTTACGAGAATTGATTTAACATCTCTTTTTTAAGAATGGATTTTATGCCAAAAAAAAGATAGAATGAGCGCCCAAAATGAGTCTTACAACAATGTCCAAGACGAATCTCAAGACGAAATTCATTTCGGACTAACATTGTAGAAGAGTCCTTTTTTTCATTTCATGTCCTTTTGCGTTTTCTTTTTGTAATGTAGAAACTATAAATAATATTTTGAAAGATCGTGACAAATGAAGCTTTCCTCTTGGCCTCGATCTTTTCGGAGTTTCCGACCCTTTTCAGGAAACAATTGCTTCTGTATTTAACGGATTGACATAGACATTCGTTATTTCTTTCCAGATTTCCTTATTGTTAGAAGTCTTATTCGAAAATTCACGAAACGAAGTACCATTTAAAGCTCGAACTGACCGAATGAAAGCGAATTATTTCTCTTAAAGAGAAGACCTTCAGGAATTTTCATATACATAGTTGATACTTAGCTCGAGAGAGGAGGATGCAACGAATTTAGAATCGATTTGAGAAGCAAATGTACGCTACGATCAACCGCGATGGAATACGATGGATACAAAGTAAATACGTTGTGAGAGGATGAAAATGACGCCGCATCTGTTTTGAATTAGCCAGCCAGCTGAGATTAATACTTCTCGTGCATCTGGGCTAAGTATTTGCGCGCGCGGCGCAATCCTCTCATTTGCGTTTACAATGCCGCGATCCTCTTCGTCCGTGGCGCGAACACGCCGGGATCAGCAAGACGCAAT